>BDMV01000001.1:42184146-42841240 GCA_008326285.1 Oryza officinalis | reverse complement strand
AATGCCGATTTTGGGCCGGGGAGAGGCGGTGCGGCCGAGAGGCGGAGCGGGGGACCGGCGCAAGCGGCCAAAGCGGCGCGGCAGGGTGACGTCGGCGGCGGTCGGTCGTCGGGGAAAAAGAAAAAAGAGGGGGGCGAAAGAAGCCTTGCCCCCTTGCCGATTCGGGTAGGAGAAGAGCGGAGAGAGGAGGGGAGAGGGCGCGCGCGCTGCTCCGCGCCTTGGCGGCAAGCGCGCAGGCGGCGGGGCCAAGGGGACCAGCGGCGGACGCCGGTGGGACGGAACGGCGCCGGCGGGAGCCGTTGGGGAGAAGAGAGAGAGAGAGAAAAGAGAGGGAGAGAGCCGACGGACTGGCTCGGGCGCGTGCGGGCCGAGCGGCCTGGCGCGGCCCAGCGGGGGAAGAAGGCGGCCGGGCAGGCGGTTGGGCCGAGGCGGCCCAAGAAGGAGAGAGAGCTGGGCCGGGGGCGGCCCAGGGAAGGAAGAGGAGAGAGGGAGCGGCCGAGAGGGGCTGGGCCAGGGGGGGCGGCCCAGGGAAGGAAGAGGGAAATAGGCCGGGAAGAATCGGGCCCGAGGGCAGAGGGAGGTAATCCAGACTTTTTCTGAGGATTTGAATTTGGGAGGATTAGGGCTCGGATTTGAAATCCGATTTCGCGGTTTTCTCCGGGATTGAAGTGAGAGGGGAGACACGAGACCTTGGCACACCACAAGACTCAACTGAAGAGCAAACTTTCGCAATTAGGGTTTTTAGCAGATTAGTTTTCCCGCTAACGCCGCGACAAAACGGGCGTTACACGAGGTGGGTGAGCGAAACGACACGTTGCGTGTACACATAGTTTGTGGCTGACTTCGATCAGCTTACGCCCGATCGTGTTCGCTGGACCCCATACACGCATCACGATGTCATCGAGCGGGCACCGCACGGTCTTGCGCAGCTCTGCATGCGCGACGTAGAGTTCTGGAGGACTACTTGTCACCTTGTGCTGGACGTGCACGTCGAGCCGTACCACGTGCAGAGGGTACTTAAACAGCTCGGCATGTACCAAGACTACCTTCCGAGAGGTGGACGCTCTTTAGCTGTTAGCCTCCACAAGTAAGTACATGTCCGACAATGTTAATTTCAAGTAGTGTGTTTTACCCCATTGTATATGTTTCTTACGTGCTGATTATGTCCTACGCAGGTACTCCCGGAAGGGACTCGGTCTGTCTCATGAGGGGACCATTGTTCGGACAATCGCGCCAACGGTTGCGGAGTGGGAACATGCGGCGGAACACTTGGTTCTCCAAACACCTCTAGACGACGGAGCTTCGTACGGATAGTACCTTCGTTGGTACCGTAGTGTTACGCGCTGGAGGTGTTGCCCGCCACAAGGGGATACATCTTTCCCCCACCAACCGTCGATCACGGACACGTTTGCCCCACAACCTCGAGCTGCGTACAACTCAATGGTATGTCGTTGCTTTCGTTGATTATCAGTAAATGTGGAACATGTTCAATTGTTCTAACGCCCTTCCCTATTCGTTCAATAGGCCGAGTTTGTTGAACAGGTTCACGTTGAGTCCAACACGCTGTTACAGAGACTAGAGACGAGGCCTTAGCTCGTCAGGCAGGACGACGTGGCGAGCGTCCTTCGCAGTTTCCGTTCGCGTGCTGCGGCGCTACTTCGTCGTGTCTCCTGTCGGAGCGCGACTGATGTGGCGTAGCCTTCCAGGTGGGCAGGATCGCCACCACTACCATGACGCTCTAGTGTGGACCAGTTTCGTTACTCTACGTCATGTCGCGCCTACGACGACGCCGGTCCATCGCACGCACGGCCTTCGCTTCAGGAGACGCCTCCCCCTGTTCGCCCAGGGAGATTGTTTGACTTTGGGGTTCCGGCATCGAGTATGGCACCAGCGTGGCTTCAGGTACAACACGTTTACCTTGCTTAACATTTAGTTCATATCGTACTCAACCTCCGTTTTATACCATATCGTAACCTACGCAATGTCCACAGCCACAGCAGGTGTACGATACCCAGGGAGCTTATGCTGAGGCAAACTTTCCTTACCTGTTGACAGGGGACAACCTGGCGCCCACACCGGGTTGGGGACTTTATGTTACTCCGCGCGCACCGGAGTCAGGGTACACACAGCACACAAGTAAGTATTGTTTACAACGTAGTTACCATCATCGTTCTCTTAATTTTTATGCATAGTTACTAACTATTATAATGTGGCATTCCCTCTATTTTGCAACAGGTGACGACTTTGGGTTTTCCCAGGGGCATTCTGCAGCTCCTGCTGTCTCTCCTCGAATACAGTTCATGGAAGATTTCTTCGCGATGGATGCACCCGATGCGCAAGCTGTCATAGACTACTGGTACGGTGCTCCTCCAGTCACGCAGCCTACGCAGCAGAGGGAGTCCGTGCAGCCAGAGGATGCCACTCCACAGCAGCCGGCACGACATAGGCACCCACCTGATAATTTGACTTATCCGACAGAGCAGATCAGACAACGCAAGAAGGGAGGGCCGAGCAACTGTGCGAGAGGGGGTCGTGCTTGACTTGTAATGTTATTTATGTGCTGGATTATTTTTTTGTGCATTTACTACTTATGTCATATTATATGTATGAACTACGTCATGACATACACTTATTTGATAAGCTGCCTTTCTATGTCTTTTCAACTTATGCTAAAGTATGACTTCTTTTATATTTGTTTCTACAAGATTTAGAAAAAAGTCACTATCGACATAATTGTGCTCGTGCGTGGTTACAAACTACTTTTGGCGTCTATGTCATTTCATTGTCAGAAAATCGGACAAACCGAGAATACAATGCGAGATCGACTTCGCATTCGTACACTTCGCTGTTACTTTTTACAAAAGCACGATCCCTTTCGGCGCATGCACGAGTACTTTCGGTTGCACCGATGCAACCTCCTTTATTCGCGTGCGATACGACTGCGGAATGGCTTCTCACGCCCTTACATGTCACATCGGCATACGTGCAATCTTACATTCGGCTCCATCCCGCCCTCTAAAAGGGCAAAAGGCCTTATCCCGCATACGTCTACTCTTACTTTCGGCGGTAATCAGGCCGACCCATCGTGCCCCATGATGTAGACATGTCAAGGTTATCATTGTGATTTTGGTGCCTACATAAGTCCTCATTACGAGCAATGCAGCACAAAGTTTCTTTATCTGTGTAGGCAACAAGCGCTACCACAACCCTTCATCGCACCAGCTTTCGGCAATGGCTAGACACCGGGGCGTTGAGGATCCCAACTGGCGTAGCGATCCTTGTGTATACCTATTCCCACCTTGGTGCCAGCGGCCTCTCTGCCTTTGTGGTGACTGATGCCAACTAATGGCTTCGAGGAATCCAGACATTCGGGGAAGGCATTTTTTTAGGTGCCCTAACTATGACCGTGAGGTATTTCATTATTCTTCTTCCAAATCTATTCATCAGGCCCATGCTACGGCTTGTGGATACATCGAGTGGGTCGATACAGAAAATCCCGTTCTCGACCTAACCACTTGTTTACAAGAAGGACGCTGGTATTTCACATCAGAAAGTACTGAGTAATACTTGAAGTTCAAAGCAGCTTACGAACGACAACATCATGAAGAACAGTGCGACTGGCGGGTGCTAACGATGGCATCCCTCCATGGGAAGCCCGTCCAAAATGCAGATGCAGTGATCGTTGTCAGGTTCTCCGTTCCATCAAGCCAAATACTTTGGGTCAGAGGTTCTTTGTTTGCCCAAATATTCTAGACGACGATTTCATGGTGAAAATATTTTCATTATCATGAATCCTTATTTTATCACAACATTCAGTAACTTTGTTCGTTTCACGTCTATTCGTTTCTCCTAGGAATAACCAAGAAGATGTCAATACAAACAATGGATAGGCACTGAAAAGGTTCTAAGTGATCGAACTTCCCGTGTGGTGCAGCTTGAATTGCCAGAGCAATACAGGTTTACTAAAGCGCAGTTTGAGAGGGGAGAGGGATCCTCACATAGGGGTTAGCTATTATCGAACAACTTACCTTAGTCAAATATGTAATGTCATGTTTCGTTGTCCCATTACTATATCGTCGTCGTGTTCAACTATTGCACTACCTTCCTTCTAGTTCGAATCTAATCTTATCTATGTAACCGCAACGGAATCAGATGTATCATGTTTAAATTGTACTACTACTTCTCCTTGTTTCAGTGCATATAATGTTTCTGCGACCGAGACTACGATACGGCAATATCAATTTCGTACATTAATACCACAAATAAGTTACAACATTAACTCTTACTTAAAATATGAAATTGCAAAACTACCGACTTCAATAGATTTTTCAAAATATTATCAACAGAAAATTTTTTAAATGTACTTTACCTTGAATATTCCTTTGGGTCATTAGGAAAACCGCTCTATTAAAAGGGATGATGTATTGACATATGAGGAGTGATGGATGTGCTCAACATCAATTCTAATAAAATGTTTCTTCTTGGTTTCTAAAAACATGTTCTGTGTTCTGAAAATTTTTGGAGTCGTCCGAAAATGATTTTCGGAATTTCCGAAAATAGATAGAACCAATTTTGGCTTCTGGAAATTTTCGGCCCTATCCGAAAGTGATTTTCGGAATTTCTCAAAATAACCGAGAAGCAAAATAAGGTTATGTTACAAATGGATATATCTAAAATTAATAAATTATAAATCCGATATGTTTCTCCAAATATTCAATTACAAATGGGTATTAATCAATTATAAAAAATAAAAAACTTAGAAACTTAATTATAAAAACAAATTAAAAATTATAATTAATCAATTATAAAAAATTCTGTCATTAATTAATTATTAACAACTTAAAAACAATTCTTAACAAATTAAAAAAAGTTCGGTAAATTAATAAATTACAAATGGATATATCTAAAATTAATAAATTATAAATCCGATGTGTTTCTCTAAATATTCAATTACAAATGGGTATTAATCAATTATAAAAAATTATAAAACTTAAAAACTTAATTATAAAAACCACTTACAAATTATAATTAATCAATTATAAAAAATTCTGTCATTAATTATTTGTTAACAACTTAAATACAATTTTTAACAAATTATTAAAATGTTCTATAAATTAATAAATTACATATGGATATATCTAAAATTTATAAATTATAAATCCGATGTGTTTCTCCAAATATTCAATTACAAATGGGTATTAATCAATTAGAACAAAATTATATTTATAAAAACAACTTAAAAACTTAATTATAAAAACAACTTAAAAATTGTATTTAATTAATTCTAAAAAAAATCTATCATTAATTAATTATTATCAACTTATAATAAATTCTTCCTAAATTAATATTAATTAATACCTTAAAAACCTTAACAAATTTGGAAAAAGAGGCTGGCCGGCCAGGCCTGTCGAACGGCCCACGTTCGACTGGGCCTTGTCGAACTGCCGCTGTTCGATTGGACCCAGTCGAACCACGGCCGTTCGATCGGTCCGGGCACTCATGCCGCTGCCGTTCGATTGGGCCTTGTCGAACCGTCGTTGTTTGACAGACCCATATTTTTGCGATTTGGTCCGAAAGCCCACTATTTTTACGATTTTCCATTAAAACAATATTATTTCTAAAAAAATTCATCTATTGTGCCGATAGGTTATGCTTCTGCTTCTCTTCTATCTCTTTGGCTGGATTGTATAAAAGAAAGAGAGGAAGACATCTATTTGGTTTTGTTGAGGCATTTTGTCTGAAAAAAATCATTTACATGAAATTTTAATTTGGGATGTATACTTATGAGGAGTGTTAGAGTTGTAGCAAATATATGAGTTATAGATGGATAAGTTTAAATTTGGGGTTATATTAAATAGTATAGAGTAGAATTGGTTTTGAAGTTTTGCAAATCCGAAACTAAAATGCAACTCGATACAAAGACTTACTTGCTAGTAATTATGCTAGTAATTATGAGATCAAATTTAGTAGTATAATCAACTGTTAACTCAAAAATCATCTACAATTAATCTAATATCTATACATATAATAGTTTCATATAAATATACATTACATTATTAGTACTCAGCCCACCTCTCATACACACAGTATTTTGAAGCTCATGTTATAGTTGGCTATAAATCTGTAATTTGTTTTTTTTTCTCTCTCCTTCACATATATAGCACATATATAGTAACCTATTGTACTTGCTCCAACGGAAGTCCCAACCCACCACGTAAGCTGGTGTTTATGGAATTTATTAGGATATCACCAAATCAAAATTCTGATGTGGCATGGTAATTAAAGAAGGGAGAGAAGGAATAAAAAAAGTAAACGATGTCGTATGCACGAAACCGGATCGGCGTGTGCATCAAGGCCCTGGAAACTAGCAAAATCAGCGTTGGGGTTGATTATGTTATGAAACCGAACTTCCGAAGGAGTCGGATTGTAGCAATCGTGAGATCGGTATTGTAAAGTATCCTCCTCCTATTTTTCAGTTTCCTTAGAAATAAAGTGGGTTTATACCAAATATACATGTATATATCCTAATAGGACTCTATCCTATTATGGGTATCAATACAGTAGAGGGGTTGAGGGAAAAGCAAGATTGTAACAGAGAAGACAGCAATGAAGTTGATAGTCCTTCCACTTTCGTGTTCCCTGTGTTCGCGTGTGTTTGTGTTCGATTGTTGACAACGTGAAATCTAACACGTTTTCAGCACGACGTGCTCTTCAGCCAAGGTATGTTGTCAACATCGATCTATTCTAATCCCCTGCTGTAGCGATAATAACAAACCTATTAGATCGCTTTTTCTAGTTGTTTTTCTTTTCTGCTAATCGCTCGATCGATGGGTTGTACTACGTGGATTTGTCCCTAATGGTGCACGTAGCAGGAGAGTTTGCGGCTCTCCACCCCATGCGGGAGCATATGGGGTTATCCCCTGTACAACCGATCTATCGAACGAGAAGCAGTACTCGCTATAGCTCGATTAGATCTGTACCCAAGCCTTTGTGCTGGGTTTCTTCTCTGGAAAACAATACACGGAACAGGCAAGCCACCACCAGAACGACAGTTTACAACCAACGATGCCTCGAAGGGCGACGCTGCACTCTCGATGTACTCGCGACGCACATCGGAAGCATCGCGTACCTGACCAACGTGATGGCGAACTCCGAACGAATCGGCTGGACATCTTGCACGAGTCCGCCCTGCCAGCACGCGCCGACGCCCCCTTCACCGATGGCCGCCGAATCATGCCATCGGCTTTCTGTCGTCGGCCCGCCCTTGAAAAGCCAGCCGACGGGTCTTCACCCGACCGCCCGCACTCGCCGTCGACGGCCGCCGCCCGAAGTGACGCCGAGGAGACCGCGCCCGCATCCCCAACCGCCGGCACGCATGGCATGCCTCCCGCGCTACCGAACGTGACTGGGACAGGGGTCGAAGCTGCCGCGGTCTCCCGCCGCCAATAGCCGTCCGCCTCACCGACCTGCACGCCGAGCCGAACTCCGCCGGCACGCAGCAAGGAGCTACGCTAGCCGGACGCTGGATACAGCCTATAGCCAACCACGTCGACGTCGGTGCTGCCCTTAGCCTCACCGCTGCTCCGCCTCTATCATCAGCCTCCCTGTGGAGAATATGGGTACCAGATACCCACACGGCTTCCATATTCGACTAGTGATAGGGGGTGGGCCTGATTCATACATTATGTAATAGAATAGGACTCGATCATAATATTGTCTTATGTTCTATGGTATGACTTAGAGTCTCGATTGAGTACTATCATGTAATAGATTAGGAAACTGATGTCGTATCTGGCTAGGTAACCCTGCCCCCCAATCTATATAAGGTGGGTAGGGAGCCCCCTAAGGGAGGAGGACAAGATGATCATAATATGATCATAGAGATATTCACAATTTGATCGTTAGATCAATAAACACCCGACGGATACAATCCACAAACAGGAGTAGGGTATTACCTCTCATTGAGAGGGCCTGAACCTGTCTAAATCTTTGTCTTCCGCATCCATCCACTTTTAAGTCTCGTGCGCTACTCTCTTTTATTATTGCCGAATTCCAGTTTCGACAGTTGGCGCGCCAGGTAGGGGCTACGCCGAGTTTCCTATCGACGAGTGCGATGGAATCACCTTCATGAGTCGTCAGCTTCATCTTCGTTTTGGAAGGTTTGGCTATCTCGCCGCCGACAACTTCAATAAGCTCTCGCTCTTTGACTTGGATATAAATCAGTCGGGGAAGATTCAATCTAGTTAAGGAGGATAACAACCACTCTACCACGGCAAGTTTCAGATTCGATCTATATGGCCGACGCCAGCGTCGCCTTTGTCTGCAAGCTTCTTCGCTTCCAAGAGTTAGACTTTATCGTTACGAAAATAACTGCTATTACGGACACGTTGTTTCCGACGTCATCGACACGATCATCATGGACATGGACTCGAGGCGTCGCTATGCGGATAATCGACCATGAGTTTACATCTTCGTCATCGTCGACTGGTTTGTTCGCCTCCACGGATGGTGTGCTTCGCCGCCGTTGCTGATGGTGACATCGACTTCATCGTCGATCGTCTTTGTCATCGCCGACTGGTTTGTTCGCCTCCACGGATGGTGTGCTTCGCCGCCGTTGCTGATGGCGACATCGACTTCATCGTCGATCGTCTTCGTCATCGCCGACTGGTTTCTTCGTTTCCATGGTTGGTGTACTCCGTCGCCGTCGCTGATGACGACATCGTCGGTTGTCTTCGTCATCGCCGACTGGTTTTTTCGTCTCCACGGTTGAAAGATTCTGTTGCCGACTGGTGTTTTCGCTTCCATGGCCGTGCATCTTTGTCACGTTATTGGGAACCTTCACCTCCACCATCGGTCGCCTCCACACTGCTTTTTCGGTTGGTGTCTTCGTCGCCTTTGATGGACGACCTTGTCCCTAGATCAGCCACCTCTGCCGTCACCAGTGAAAGTACCAAAAAGCTAAGTCATCATTAATTTTCTTCTTTATATGATATTTTTTTTCCTCTGCCTCACTACATCAACTGGTCCTCCGTTGAGCAGTGAGTCAGGGGTTACAAATGTTATATCATATTTTTGCAATAATTTTTATAATGTTTATCTCGATTGCTTGCGAAATTATCCGAGTAAAAAAGTGCCGATCGAGTTATGAAACTCTATTTTCCTATGCTTTCCGTTTAGTTTGTTGATGGATAGATGCCCTTGGGCCGAATCCTAGCACCCGGGAGCTCGTTGGATGGAGTGTATAATGCAAGGTGTTAAGTATTACTCGGAAGAAATCAAAGGTATAGAGATAAGATAATTTATTTTCTGCTCTAAACAATTACAAAAGTACCCGAGTAGTAAATTCTGATATGTGAAATTTTGTTCCATTAATGACGAACTCATGTCAATGACTAGTCGGGCAGAGTGTTTAAACATGAGGAGTCATCTACTCGGGGAAATCAGAACCAACAAGAGAAGAAATACATACTTATAAATATTTTAAAATACTTAAATTTTCCTCAAGTACTATATTTACATCAGATACTACTCATCCTATATATTTATATTGCAGGATCCAAATCCAGATATGCATAGTAGGGATCCATGGCTATAAGCTTATCTCCTACGTTTCGGGAATGGATCAGTCAGAACATCATGGTTGGCTGGTCACACCATCGTTGTTGGGCGTCTACGTCTTCATCGTCAGCTTGCTTTCGCCGTCGCCGACTGGTATCTTCGCCTATGCGGTTGGTTGGTCATACTACCGTTGTTGGGCGTCTACGTCTTCATCGTCGGCTCGCCTTCGTCGCTGCCGACTGGTGTCTCCGCCTACATGGTTGGTTGGTCACACCACCGTTGTTGGACGTCTACGTCTTCGTCGTCGGCCTGCTTTCGTCGCCGCCGACTAGTGTTTCTGCCCTACACGGTTGGTTGGTCACACCACCGTTGTTGGGCGTTTGCGTCTTCATCGTCGGCTCGCCTTCGCCACCGCCAACTGGTGTCTCCACCTATACGGACTACGCGCCTTCAATATTGTTGTTGGAACCTTGTCTTCGGCACCGGCAAATTCTATTGCCACTACTTTGCAAGTTTCGTTGCTTCACCAACCATGACGTCTCCAAGAGCCTCAACATGTGGGCATGCGTCACCAAATACGAAGCCGTGTTATTCTACTACAATAAGTGGTGTTCCAATCCTCAAGATTTCTATTCGGACATCCTCAAAGCATATTTTCTTTCAAGCAATGGCTACTCAATGACAAGCTATAGTTCTTGACTCTATGTTCAGTTGTTTCCCAACTAAGCATAGAGTCGGGGGCTACACAAATACAAGACTCAAAATTCTGGGTGTTATGACAAGATGAAGCAATTAATTAACCAGTTAGCAAGTTCTACGAAATCAACTTCGGAATCATCAGCTTCGTCTTCACTCCAGAGCAGGCTTTCTATTTCAGCAACTCCAACATTTTCACCGATAACTTTGGTTTTCAGTTGATGCTACAGTCTACTTCAAGTTTTTCAAATGTCAAGTTCAAGATTTAATTTATATGTCATGGTCGAGTTTGGAGTTCTACCCGGATATTGCTTCAAGTCTCCCAAGTTCGGTCTATAGAGTTTGGAGTCATCAACCAATCAACTCAGATTCGACAAGTTGGTCAACAATATCAATATCTACCTTCTCCTATGGAAGTATCTTCAACGACTACGATATCAAGTTCTACTACCATTATCATAAATCAAGAGGCGTTGCATCAATCTTCATCATGCACACGAGTTTGGACTTCGTCTACACTAAAATTTGACTGGGTCATCAATATCATCATCTTCATCAACATCTTATCATGTCTCTTTGGCCTAATCAATTTTGCCACCGTTGACGGGCAACTTTGTCTCTACAACCGGCTGTTTCTCCTGCTGCGGATCGTCATCACCACCGGTTGCGTCTGTCACAATTGGTGGCCTATTACGCCGCAACTGATTAGCATTTTCGTCTTCATCGTCCGGCTATCTCCGTCATTGCCAACTGGTGGTCTCGCCGTCATTGCTGGCCTACGTCGTTGCTGCTGATGTGCGTCTTCATCTTCAACATCGACTTTTCTTGGTCGCCGCCGACTGGTATTCTCTCCTTCAAGGTTGGCCTACTGCGTCGCCATTGATAGGCGTCATCGTCTTTACTGCCAGTCGCCTCGTCTGTTGTTGGCGACTGATCTTCTCGATTCCACGGCTACGCTTCTCCGTCACCGTTGTTGAGAAACTTCATCTTCATAGCCGACCATCTCTGTTGCCGCTAGTCGTCATTATAGCTGGTCACGTTTATCGTCGCCGACTGTTTTCTTCGCTTCCATGGTTGGTGGATTTCGCCATCGCCGTTGAAGGGCAACTATGTCCCCACCACCAACATCTTCGTCACCTCTGATGGGCAATTTAATTTTCATATTGATGATCTCACTTCCATATTAACTGCATCAGTTGCCACCAATGGATAACCTCGACTGCGGCAGAAGGACAAGCAAAATGCTCAAGGGCTTACTAGCTCTAGCACGAGGATCATACCTTCAATTTGGACTTATTCTGGATATATGCAACATGAATTCATGGCCGCGCGCTTATCTCCTACGCTCAAGGTTTGGACCAATCATTATTCCCCACAAGGGTCACAAGCTGAGTTCTTGCGCCATTCGGGATTCAATTATCAAATCTACTTCGATACATCCCATGGGGGATAACTACTCGGATCAGAAGCTATTCATATGAGATGCGCTCGGTCTACGTCACCTGGGAGATTTGTCACTCAGGAGCTTATTAAAAGGTGTGCTATACATGTCATTTTTAAGGGTATCGGTGGGCATATTTTGGGCTTGATCCCAATATGTCTGCAGCCCGTATTTTCAGGTGTGGCTTGACATGTGTCTCTAGGGACTTAAGCAAATTTGCCTTGGCAATATGCGCGTGCTCTATTGCCCGATGCCTTCAAAATCCTTTCATACAGCAGTTACACAACTTTTTAGGAGTTGGTACGATGTAATTTGGAAGGTGACAAACAGTAAAGTTTTTTATAGCTGTCCTGGTAACTTTTCTATAGGTTGCAGGAGCTGTTTGGTTTTTTACAAAGCAATTGATTTTATATTATATCGATGCTATTTTGCCACCTTGGTGTGCTTTTCTGATTAAGACCAATATTATGGCTTAGGCTAATTATATTTTGGTCGTATTCTTCAGGCGGTTGGTAAATCTATGGGTTTTATTAACTCGGATTTTATACCACAAATGCCATATATTTCTGAGGATGGTAAAGTTGTGTGCATTGAGGGGACTCGAACATGACTGTTTTGGCAGCATGTGCACAATGTGATGCCAGTACTCGGGGTCATTATACACCGTGCCTTATTAATGAGGTTATGTGCTATATGATTTTTCAGGATGCTTTTGACTTTGGCTAAACATTTATTTATATAAGACCACTCGGATGGGTGGGTTGATTAAAAGTTCTTGACTATATACTTAGTTTGTTCAACTAAACATATAGTCGGGGGCTACACCGAATTAGGTGCATCTAGTCGATGCACCCAGGTATATCTTTTATTGCAGTTTTTCAGCCCTTCATAGCCTTTCTATTGGATTGATTAAAGCACTCGGGAGACTATGACAGAGATGATTGAAGCACTCGGCTATGGATTCATTTGGTTCGAGGTGAAGTTATCTTGTCGACTGTGAAGGTCTCAGGGGCTACTGTGGAGAATATGGGTACCGGGTACCCACACGGTCTCCATATTCGACTAGAGATAGGGGGTGGGCCGGATCCATATATTATGTAATAGAATAGGACTCGGTCATAATATTGTCTTATGTTCTATGGCATGACTTAGAATCCCGATTAAGTACTACCATGTAATAGATTAGAAAACTGATGTCATATCTGGCTAGGTTTTTCTCTTTGTAACTCTGCCCCCAACCTATATAAGGTGGGTAGGGAGCCCCCTAGGGGAGGAGGACAAGATGATCATAACATGATCATAGAGATATTCACAATTTGGTCGTCAGATCAATAAACACCCGACGGATACAATTCCCAAATAGGAGTAGAGTATTACCTCTCATTGAAAAGGTCTGAACCCGTCCTAAATCTTTGTCTTCCGCATCCATCCATTTTTAGGTCTCGTGCGCTACCCTCTTTTATTATTGTCGAATTCCAGTTTCGACACTCCCGCTGACGAGCTCCGTCGACCCCGCCGCCTCGCCCGCACGAGCCGCCGGAATATCCGCTGCCGCCACTGGGTTGGGGGAATTGGGGACTAAGGTTTCAACCCTTGCCACCCGATCTGGATAAGGTGCGGTCCCCTCCCTTGTTGGGCCGCACCATGGGCCAAGGCGACAAGCAGGCCGAAGGAGTACACGGAGGTAGGCCAAAAAAGGAATTTGGTCCATAAAAGGAGTCGGGCTCGAATGGAAATTTGGCCCGAAAACGGCAATCTTACGAACATATTCTTGAGTTTTCCAGGATACATGCGGATTTGGATTTTTAGCGGAATAGTCTTTCGGGATTATAGAAATTACAGGGAATTTTTTTTGGGTTATTCTGCACTTTAGCCCTTCGGTTATGGGGTTTATCTTTTATTGCCGAAACAGAGAAGATATTTAAGGGATTTTATTCCTTAATCCTCGATTTTCTATATATTAACTGTTTATTCGTTAATTTCTGAATTAACCATAAAATAATCCTAGAGACATGGTTTTTAGGCTATGAGCTCTCATAAGTACACAACAGAGAGTATCATATTTATGGTTCCCATTTTCCTGGCCATTTTTTTTGGGATATTATTTAATGGGTTAGTAATTCAGTTAATTACTTTGGTACCTAAATAAATAGTAAAACAATCCTGAAAAGTGTTAGGAGAATTTGGAGAGTATATTAAAACAGTACTAAGTATAGATGACCAGAAAACTTACTATTTACACACTTGTCATGCTCTTACTTGCAGTACTTATTGAATTTTGCATGACTAATATAGGACAATGACTGATATTGCTAAGAGAGATTTTGTTGAACTCGCAGTCAGCGGCAAGAACTACCTGACATCGGCACTGGATGCCAAGATCATGCTTGGTGCTAAGAAACTCCTGAACTGTATTCAGGACCCATCTATTGGGACATCAGTTGGAGGAGTCACTAACTTATTAAAATCAGGCACTGCATTTCCTGAGGCACCACTTGAATACTACTCTCAAGAATGAGTATATGACTGAGGAAGATCCAAAGGTCCTTTGGGACTCACTGAAGGATCGCTATAGCCATCAAGTAAAGGCTCTGCTCCCAAAAGCAAAGCGTGAGTGGCTTCACTTATGTTGCCAGGATTACAAAATTGTGGAGCAATATAACTCAGTCCTTCACCGCATTGTCACTTGTCTTAAGCTATGTGGAGAGAAAATCACTGATGCTGACATGATACACAAAACTTTGTTCACTTTCCATGCCAATAATGTGAACATTCAGAGGCAATACCGCCAGGCTAAATACGAGAAGTATTCTGACCTGGTCTCCGTGCTCATGGAAGCGCAAGGAGAAGATGAGACACTTGTTGAAAATCACACGTCTCGTCCCACTGGAAGTTTAGCAGTACCCGAAGCAAATGCTAGCTCCTTTAAGAAGGGGAAGAACCAGAATAACCAGAACAAACGGAAGAATTTCTGGAAGAACGGTGGCAAAGTTAACAAGACTTCCTTCAAGAAGAAAGGAAATCAGAACAGTAAGTATAAGAAGGGCTCTACTAATGGTGAATATGGAAAGCAGGATCAGGTATGCTTCAAGTGTGGCACTAGGGGACACTGGTCTCGCATCTGCCGCACACCTAAGCATCTCATTGAGCTTTATCAAGAGAAGCACGGGAAGAAGTCAAAGCATGAGTCACACTTCAC
Organism: Oryza officinalis; assembly: GCA_008326285.1. Taxonomy (NCBI): domain Eukaryota; kingdom Viridiplantae; phylum Streptophyta; class Magnoliopsida; order Poales; family Poaceae; genus Oryza; species Oryza officinalis. Next base: position 42,826,346 of record BDMV01000001.1, on the reverse strand, counting down.
TATTGAGGTCCAGAACTCAGAGGAGAAGATGGTTGCCATGAGCATCGACAAGAAGGTCGATGAGAAGGCAGTGATTGCCATGAACATCGATGACAAGATGGAATAGAAGGCAGCAGACACGGAGATGAAGCTCTCAGATGATCTCACTGAAACTGATCAGTTATATGGGGACATTTAAGTCTTCCAATTTGTATCTTAGCTTCCTACATTAAAAGTTACTTTAAATTTTAGGCTATATAATAGACTAAAGTTAGGTAATTCTTTACAGTGTGCATATAGTTTATGTTCCTAGCAGAACTATGATTCATGTAAGATCCTTCAGAGCACTGGTTATCTTAATAATAGACTGAACTCTTTGTAGTTTAATATATATTCTCCAGAGTTTTATTTTCTATCTTAAAGTATTATCTTTGCTATATGATCATGAATTGATAGAACAGTGTTACGTACTATGGCAATGGAAGAGGAGATGTGTCTGGTAGACTGCTGTACCACAAATACTATCTTTAGAGATACCACATATTTCCAGACTTTAAAGAAAAAGACTGGTCAAATTGCTACCATTGCAGGAAGCAATGCCCATATCGTTGGAGTGGGAAGAGCGATAGTAGTTCTCCCACATGGTACCAAGATCATCATAAAAGATGCTCTATTATATCCAGAGTCCAGTCGCACTCTACTAAGCTTTAAAGATATCCGTGCTAATGGTTATCATGTAGAAACCAAAGATGAGAATAAACTAGAATTTCTTCTCATAACGAAATTAGACGGAAATCGTAAGACTGTTATTGAAAAGCTCCCTTCCTTGAAATCTGGCCTGTACTACACTAATATAAAACCCGAAAATGTTGCACTAAAAACAATATTTAAAAATCCTGAGTCATACAGAATATCGCATGACAGGTTAGGACATCTAGGTCTGGGGATGATGAGAAGAATCGTCTCAACTTCAAATGGCCATAATTTAAAAACTAACGATTTCCCAAACCACGAAGATTTTGTTTGCACTGATTGCGCAAAAGGGAAATTAATCATTAGACCCTCTAATTTAAAGGTGAAAGCAGAATCACCGGTATTCTTGCAACGAATACAAGGAGACATATGTTGGCACTAGTTCACAAGATCACACACACGTAGTTGTTTAATTATACGCTGAAAAAAGTAGCTAAGAGATGAACACAAAAACTTTCACACACAACCACTGGATAGACACACAAGTAAATTTCTGTCGCTGCACACCAGCGGCTAATGCACTGTCTATTCTCCACACACACCGAACTAAACACACTGCTTACATGCTTAAATAGCCACACACTAATCAAGCAATGGCTCAGCCACGATTAGCCGCACGACCTGGCCGAGTAATCTCGTGGCTAACTACCCACTCACTAGATTATCTTCATGCAAGCCACAATTACTTGCATGCAGATCACCACTCACACATGCATGCATGCTAGCTGATCCACACTTCACGCCATGACTTTCACTTCACTTCACTTGGCCGCTCCTCCAAGGCAATGTGCACTATCTGCATGTAATCACTTGCATGCAGGTCATAGCCATCACCGATCCAACTAACTCACACATACACCTCTCACTTACACACATGAATGAGTACAGCTCTATTACACGCACTCACACAATAGGAAAACTTAATCAACAAGATTTAACCTAACAACATATGTGGACCAATTAATCCAATGTCCGGATCATTCCAGTATTTTATGGTAATGATTGATGCATCAACTAGATGGAGCACTGTTTGCTTACTATCCACTAGAAACCACGCTTTTGCGCGGCTTATTTCCCAAATAATCCAGTTGAGAGCCAGTTTCCCGGATAACCGCATTCAATCCATTAGAATGGACAATGCCGGGGAGTTTACCTCAAAGGTATTCAACGAATATTGTATGGCTTTGGGAATTAAAGTGGAACATTCTATACCACACGTCCACACTCAGAATGGTCTCGCAGAATCATTAATTAAGAGGATCAAGCTTATAGCTAGGCCATTGCTAATGCATAGCAACCTACCAACTACATGTTTGGGACACGCTGTTTTGCATGCAGCAGCGTTAATTCAAATCAGACCTACTGCATACAATGCTGTATCCCCTATGCAGCTTACACGTGGATATGTACCGAATATTTCCCATCTGCGAAAATTTGGATGTGCTGTATACGTCCCTATACTGCCACCTAAGCGTACGTCAATGGGTCCTCATAGAAAATTAGGAACCTATGTTGGATTTGAATCTCCGTCTATAATTAAATTTTTAGAACCATTGACAGGAGACCAACATACAGGTCGCTACGCTGATTGCATATTTAATGAAGATCATTTCCCGGCATTAGGGGGAGGAAAGTACCTACAGAAGGTCGAATGCCGAGAAATTGAGTGGGAAACTAAAAACCTCCTACATTTAGATCCACGTACTAAGGAATCTGAACAGGAAGTTCAGACCATAATTGATTTGCAAAGAATTGCAAATAATCTGCCAGAAGCCTTCACTAACCCAAAGGGGATCATGAAATCTCATATACCCACTGTGAATGCACCGGAAAGAGTAGAAATACCTCATGACGCAGAGGAACCAGTTTTCAAATTAATTTCTACATCTACCCCAGCTTCTAGGAAGAGGGGGGAAACCATCGGTTGCAAACACCCAAACTAAAGTTTCTAGGAGACGTCCTACGAAACAAAAGATTGGGCAGAATACCACAGCATAACAGAAATAGTGAAGGAGCTCACTAGGTAGATGAGCCAGAGCCACCTGCAGTGATAGGCCGAGATGGTGAAGAACCCAGTGAGAATGCGCGCGCAATTATTTCTAACATTGGGGGACCGAAAATTCCTGACTTAAAACATTGTGGGAAACAATGAAGATCAGGAATGTGAAAGAATAGAAGAAATATCCACCAGTTATGTGGATACAGGTAAAACATACAATAGAAAGACTACTATTATCGACATATACTTTGCCGAAAAGATCACTAAGATCATTGATCTAGATCCAGAACCAAAGTCCATGGCAGAATGCAAAAAACGTTCAGACTGGGTCAAATGGAAAGAAGCAATAAAGGCAGAGTTAATCTCGCTAAATAAAAGAAAAGTATTCGGTCCTGTTGATCGTACCCCCGTAGGGATATTCCCTGTAGGATATAAATGGGTGTTCGTCCGAAAACGAGATGAGAACAACCAGGTGGTTCGGTATAAAGCGAGATTAGTAGCACAAGGGTTTACGCAGAGACCTGGCATCGATTTCGATGAAACCTATTCACCTGTAATGGATGGAATTACATTCCGGTTTTTAATATCTATGGCAGCCAATTTGAACTTAGAAATGCAGTTGATGGACGTAGTGACCGCATATTTATATGGGTCATTGGATTCTGAAATCTATATGAAAGTCCCTGACGGGATTCAAGTTCCTGAAGAAACAAAACGCAACATCTACAGTGTTAAATTGCAAAGATCACTGTATGGGTTAAAACAATCCGGTAGAATGTGGTACAACCGGCTAAGTGAATTTCTAGAAGAAAAAGGATTCATCAAGAATGATGATTGTCCCTGTGTGTTTATTAAAAAATTAGAACAAGGATTCTGTATTATTTCTATATATGTGGATGATCTGAATATCATCAGGACCACACAGGAGATTAAGGAAGCTAGTTCTTACCTAAAGATGGAGTTTGAAATGAAAGAATTAGGTAAGACTAAATATTGCTTAGGTTTGCAGCTTGAGCACACTCCTGAAGGGGTATTATTACACCAGTCTACATATATCCAGAAGATATTAGAGAAGTTTAATATGAAGGATTCATATCCGACAAGAACCCCCATGGTGGTTGTAACGCCCGTTTTGTCGCGGCGTTAGCGGGAAAACTAATTTGCTAAAAACCCTTTTTGCGAAAGTTTGCTCTTCGGTTGAGTCTTGTCATGTGCCAAGGTCTCGTGTTTCCCCTCTCAGTTCAATCCCGGAGAAAACCGCGAAATCGGATTTTAAATCCGAGCCCTAATCCTTCCAGTTCGATCTCTCAGGAAAAGTCTAATTTTCCTCCCTCTGCCCTCGGGCCGATTTCTTCCCGGCCTTTTCCCTTTCCCCCTCGGGCCGGTCCCCTTTCGGCCCAAGTCGCCCCCCCTCGGCCCAGCCGCCTGCTCGGCCACCTTTCCCCCCGCTGGGCCGCGCCAGGCCGCTCGGCCCGCGCGCGCCCGAGCCGGGTTCACCAGCTCTCTCTCTCCCGGTCTTCTCCTCGCTCCCCCGTTTTTCCCCTTCTTTTTCTCTCTCTTCCCCACGGCTCTCGCCGGCGCCGTTCCGTCCTGCCGCCGCTCCCGGCCCCGCCGCTGCGCTGCGCGCGCATGCCGCCTAGGCGCCGAGCGCGCGCCCCCTCTCCCTCTCTCTCCCCCGCGCGCCTTGCCCGTTTCGGCAAGGGGGCAAACCTCCTTTTTCTTTGCCCCTTTTCTCTTTTTCCGACCGCCGGCCGACGTCACCCTGCCGCGCCGCCTTGTCCGCTTGCGCCGGGTCCCCGCTCCCCTCTCGGCCGCACCGCCTCTCCCTTGGCCGAACCGACCTAGCACCCCCTATAAAATCCCCCCTCGCTCCCGGCCGCCATCACCGCCTCCCTGAGCTCGCCCCCTTTCCTCCCCGCTGCCGCCGCCACCCCCGTCGCAGCCGAGGGCGCCCGAAGGAGCTCCGGGAGCCGTCCCCCCTCTCCCTCGGTCGGAGCCGCGCCGAGTCCGCCCGCGCGTCGTCGCCCCCGTCCTCGGCGAGCGCCTTCCGCCGCAGTAAATTTCTTTTTCCCCCTTGCCGCCTCCTCTTTTCTCCCCGGTCTAGGACTTTAGGAGCGCCGTAGGTTCCCCCGGGCGCCGCCGTCGTGCCGCCATCCTTCTCCCTAGCTTCGTCGCTGTGCGGCCATGCCCGCCGTCGGCCGCCGCCGCATCCTCTCTCTTCAATCCGCACCGGCGAACCGACTCCGCCTCTTCTCCTCCCGCCGCCGGTGCCTGCCGCCCCGCCAATCCGCCGCAAGTTCGCCGGAGCTCCCCCGCTCGTCGCCGGCCGTCCGATGCGGCCTCCCCCTCTCTGTCCGACGTGGAGTCCACGTGGACGCCACGTCCGCCGTCCCGGGTCCCACGGGAGACCGGTCAACGGTCCCGCGTGCATCGGTCGGGCCGCTTCACCAGGCCGGCCATCTGGGCCTCCTTGGCCGCTCGGCCTCGGCCCAGTCAGCCCCCCGATCCATCGGCCTCGCGCTCGCCCTGGGCCGCGCCCCGTCTCGGCCCACTCAGCATCGGCTCTCTCTCTCCTCCTTGGCCGATCGGCCCAGTCGGCCATCGGCCCCTCGGCCACTCGGCCTTTTTCGCTCAATGGGCCGCGCCCTCAAGCGCCGGCCCGCTCGGCCTCCAAGCGCCATCGGCCGTTAGGCCCATCGGCCTTCCTCTCTCCCGCGCCGATTGGCCATAGGCCGATCCCTTCGGGCCGTCGGCGCATTATTTCGGCCGCGCCCATTCTATTTATTTGGGCTGCCCTTAGTCGCCCAAAATAAAGTCTAAATTGCATCCCTCCTTCTTTTTCTTTTTCCAGGGAATTAATAATTCCTTTTCTTTATTCCAGAAAATCCTTTAATCTTCGGAAATTCATATCTTTTCAACCGTTCGTCCGATTAACTCCGTTCCACTTCCAAATTTCCTCAAAAATCGAGATCTATCCAATGGCACGCTTAGTGGTCTTTAATAGGGCTTCTTTTTATCGCTTTGTTGAGTCGTCTCGTTCCACGTGTAGTCTCGGAGCCCGAAGACCCGCCGTGCGCGGATTTCGAGGAAGAAGCTCAAGATCTCGAGCAAGGCAAGTCACCTTTGATCAATTGAACCAATAATTTAAATTAAGTATTTTGATTTTTGCAAACTATGCATTACTTAGGTTACACTTGGCACTTGGCCTCGGTTTGCAATATAACCGTCAGGCCCTACCCAATTGCTGCATTTACCATCCATGATTATTGAATACCCTGACACCCTTGTCACCCCTCAGGTGAAATCTCGATATTCGCACCTCGCGTACGAATATCGAGACTCCCCTCAAACTTTAAAATTGATCACATGGGTAAAACTTGAGTTTACAAAATGCTTGGAAAAAAACCCGACACTTGGGTCGGTGCCTTGAAAACTAAAGTGAGTTTATAAAACTCGCGGTACGGGAAACGTACTGGAGGTACGATCTGCCCGTTCTCGCTCTAAGGACCGATTCCTTGGGAATTACATCCGAGCATATGTCAAGTACGACCACATGGGTGATATGGGACGCCCCAGGTTGAGTAATTAGCTAGGCCAGGGAAATCTTGATGCCACGGGACAAGTGGATTCGCCGGGGTGGTGTCGGGGAGGACCCCTGGGCTTCCTGACACAGTATGGTCTGGGACCTAACCTGGTGTTGGTCCGTGGGACCCCTCCCGTTGGCATAAGATGACCCTGAGTCGGCTTTCGAAATGCCTTGTCGTGAAAGCCTCAAGGTCGCCAGACGTGACTGAGAGTCGCGGGCTGGGTGATTCGGGGTTAGTAACGTCGTGTGGGTAAAGTGTACCCCCTCTGCAGAGGTTAACAACTGTTCGAACAGCCGTGCCCACGGTCATGGGCGGATGTGAGGTGATTCCTTAGCGTAGTTTTAATCGGGATCCTTGTGAACTGCTGTTGGTGTGAGAATTCCTTCCTGTGCTTAAGTTGGGCTGTTGGAGCAGCCGGTGTCGGCGAACGATTGGCAGGGAGCCTCTCGTTCCGACGTGTTTGATTTGTGGCTGTTGGTGCAGCCGGTGTTGGTGAGCGATTGGCAGGGAGCCTCTCGCGTGTGGCTGTTGGAGCAGCCGGGTCGGTAAACGATTGGCAGGGAGCCTCTCGTGCCGACAAGAATCAATCGATACATTTCCACTGCTCCGGCCGGATGAGACGCACTTTCTCGTCCGCGCCGTTGAGAAGCACTCACTTAGATGTTTCTGAAAGTCTTAAACTAAAATCAATTGTGAAAAACAACTGGCTTTCCCTTGAAGCTTGCATTAAACACTTAATTCCCCTGACTTGCTGAGTACTCCCGTACTCACCCTTGCTCTATATAATTAAACCCCCCCCAGTTCTCGAAGACGAAGAGGTGGACCCTGCTGATGAAGAGTTCTTCCAGGAGCAAGCAGACTTCGAGCAGTAGTAGGGTTTCGGCCTTTCCCCAAGGCTTGCTTGTGGCTTAGGGCTAGTCTCCGCTTTCCGCTTCCGCCTTTTTGTAATGCTGTTGTGAACTCGGGTTCTGTCCGCAGTTCCAACCTTGGTTGTAATCCTACTCTTAACAAAGAGACCGCTGTTGTCGTGATATTCTGTCTTCCTGTTGTACCAGCGCTATTTCCTGGGACTGGTACAGGCACACAGGTTAATTTGGATCGCCCTATACTGGCCTCTGCTCGGGGCTAGTTTGGGGCGTGACAGAAGATGGTATCAGAGCACAGCTTTGGCCTTAGGACGAAACCTGACGTTAGATGACCGTAAGGATGCTAAGTTCTGAAAAAGCTATTTGCGAAAAGGTCGGTTCTTTTCTTCTTCTCTTACTCTGTTTACAAAACTGGTTACTGACTTCTCTTTCTTTTTCAAAATTGTAGATGGCAGTCAACGCCACCCACAGTTCCCACGGCGTTGGTGAGGGTCACCACGTCGACCAGCTGAGAGACCTCGCTGGCTTCCTTGGCTTCTCTTGTCCCGAGTACGCTGGGTACTCCTTGGACCGCTTCCCTCCCCGCTGTGAGCTGTCCGTGTACCTTTACCCCCGCGGAGGTACACACAGCGCTGGCCTTCGCCCTCACCACTTCAACTTGGCTCGCCCCACGCTCCAGCTCGCGTACCAGGACCTCTCCTGGACCGCTCTGCGTCGCTTGGCCTACGACTACCATCGCTGCCTCGCAGGTTCGGCCTTCCGGCTGATCCCGCAGCTCCCTCCTGGCCGTGCAGACAGCCGCTACCCTTGCCTTTATCGTGAGTCGCACCCTGCGCTGACGCGCATGGTGGAGCTTTCTGGCGCTCAGGCCACTCAGCACGACCTTCTCCTTGAGGCTTACCGCTCCTTGGCTCACCGTTACGCCGCGCTGGAGGCCCGCCTTGCTGAGGAGGGTGTCACCTCCGTGGACACTACCTCCTAGGACTCTGGCCGCCTTTGCCACTCCAGCCACCTATCCTTCTACAGTTCACGTGGCTCTGCTCGCACTCCCAGCGGCCCACGCTCCCCCAGCCCGCGTGTGCCGTACTCGCCAGTTTACTCTCCCTACCCCCACCGTGCTAGCCCCTCCTACACCCCAGGCCACACCCTAGACGTCAGCCGCCGTGGGCTCCGACTGATCCGCACCGCGCGGGAGCGCGTTGTGGGCTCCTCCACTGTGTTTCGTTTCGACCACCCAGCTCCTACCCCGCTAGCAGGCCGCCCTGCTGCCGGCCCTCGCCAGGTTCCGCCGGTCCCTTCGCGTGCGCCAATCGACGTGTCCTCTTCATACGAGCCGACCACCGGAGCCAGCCAGGCAGGAGAGCAGTAGAGTTCGTCTGCTGCAGGTGGAGTTCGTGTGCCAGACCTTTTGTACCGCCGCCAACTCTTTTGGAGTCGTGGTGAGGTAGTGTGTGAGTGTGTTGTTGTGGGTGTTGTCTGGTAGTCTGGATCTCTGAGGTGGTGTGCGCACAGTCAAGCTCGGCGCAGCTCTGTGACTTGTCCACACCCGTTGTGTTAGGTGCTTTCCGAGTTGAGAAAAGCTTTATGACTAGTGTGTGCTTTCTGAGCTCGTTTACTTTACTTCTTCCCTTTTAAGTGCTGTTCCGTTCTCTTACCCCGCCCCTTTCTGGGAGATTAGATGGCTGGCCATCCCCGTCGTGCCGCTCGTGCCCCAGCTCGGTTGGGTTACGAAACCCGTAGGGAAGAACCAGAATCAGAAAATGAGTCAGGAAATGAACCGGTTAATGCTCCAGCTCAGGCAGATCCTGCAGCAAACCGTGCACAGGACTTACCCCCGCCTCCCTAGCTTCAGGCAGATTACCAGCACATGATGGCAGTTCAGACTCAAATCCTGCAGGGCTTAGCCCAAGCCATTGCAGGCATCCAGCAGAATTTGCAGCCGCAGGCTCCGCACCCAGTGCCCTTCCATAACAACAACCACAGATCTAAGCTGACAGACTTTCTAAGATCCCATCCATCGGAATTCTCTCACACCGTTGAGCCCATTGAGGCCGACGATTGGCTAAAGGATGTTGAGAGAAAGCTCAACCTTGTGCAGTGCACTCCAGTGGAGAAGACCCTTTTCACTGCACATCAGTTGAGAGGCTCTGCAGCCGACTGGTGGGAGAATTACTGTAATGCCCATCCAGACGCTGTCAACATTGAGTGGGCAGAGTTCACTGATGCATTCCGTGCAGCTCATGTGCCCGAAAGTACCATCGATATGAAGAAAGAAGAGTTCAATCGCTTGAAACAAGGTACAGGAAGTGTCAATGAGTACTTAAGCCGCTTCAACAAATTGGCTCGGTATGCTCCCGAGGAAGTGGACTCCGACAAGAAAAAGTTCAGGAAGTTCTTGAAAGGAATCACAGTAGGGTTGAGAATCCAGTTGCTTGCCCATGACTTCCCCACTTTCCAGCACATGGTCAATAAGGCCTTGCTTCTGGAGGATGCCAGAAAAGAGGCAACTGAGGAATACAAGAAGCGCAAGTCTACCTACCAAGCGCCCCCATTCCGAGGTGCGCCACGTCCTCAAGTTGGACATCCCATGCAGTACCACCAACCTGCCCATCAAGTCAGTCGCCAACCTGGCTTTACTCCCCGTCCGCCGGTGCCTCGCCCTACTCCGTCGCCCCAGCAGCATGCCCCTAGTGGCAATACTGCAAGGAGCAGTGTCACCTCCTTTAATTCGCGCACAGGAATGGCAAATGTGCAGTGCTTCACGTGCAAACAATTGGGACATTACGCCAGGCAGTGTCCTCGAAATCAGGGAAACTCTAACCCCGGACGCTCTGATGCTGGCTTCCCCAGGACCCCAGCACCTGCACAGTCCCGTCCAGTCACTCAGACAAGTGGACAAGGTTCTCGCGCCTCCAACAACTTTGGACGAGGTCGAGTGAACCACATTCAAGCTGAAACCGCCCAAGAGGCCCCCGACGTGGTGATGGGTATGTTCTCTGTCAACTCCATACCCGCACTCGTTCTATTTGATTCAGGAGCTTCTCATTCGTTCATATCACAAGCTTTTGTGAAAAGAAATGGTTGGAAAACCCAAAATTTACAAGTACCTATGGTAATACATTCCCCTGGAAGGGATATAAGGGCAGATAAACTATGCCCCAAGGTTGATCTAGTGATAGAAGGGGTTAGCTTCGCAGCCAAACCCATAGTCCTAGACTCCCAAGGTCTGGATGTCATCCTAGGGATGGATTGGTTGGTTAAGCACAAGGGACAAATTGATTGTGCTGAGAGGACCATCACTCTGCAAGGACCCGGAGGAAAACAAGTGCGCTTCACTCCTCTCCTTCCCGGAAACCGGTCAACCCTGAACAGTTTGCAAGCCACTACTTTGGAAATGGTACCTATAGTCAACGAGTATCCCGATGTGTTCCTAGAAGAACTACCCGGAATGCCACCGGATCGAGAAATCGAGTTCTCCATAGAGCTTGCCCCAGGCACCGCTCCCATTGCCAAGAGACCCTACAGGATGGCCGCCAACGAACTGGCAGAAATTAAGAAACAGATCGAAGAACTTCAGAACAAGGGTTACGTGCGACCCAGCTCGTCCCCTTGGGGAGCCCCTGTGCTCCTAGTAAAGAAGAAAGATGGCTCTGAGAGAATGGTGATAGACTATAGAGCCTTGAGTGAAGTAACCATCAAAAATAAGTATCCTCTACCACGAATTGACGATTTGTTCGACCAATTGGAAGGAGCCAGAGTATTCTCCAAGATCAACCTACGATCTGGGTACCACCAGCTAAAAATCAGATCAGAAGATATCCCCAATACCGCTTTCTCAACGCGGTATGGCCTGTATGAGTTCACCGTGATGTCTTTCGGACTCACCAATGCTCCGGCATTCTTCATGAACCTGATGAATAAAGTTTTCATGGACTACTTGGATAAGTTCGTTGTGGTCTTCATCGACGACATTCTGATTTACTCAAGAGATGAACAGGATCATGCCAATCATCTACGGAAAATAATGGAAAGGTTGAGAGACCACCAGCTCTTCGCCAAATACTCGAAGTGTGAGTTCTGGTTGGATAAAGTAGCCTTCCTTGGCCATGTCATCTTCGCCGAAGGTGTCGAAGTAGACCCCAGCAAGGTTGAGACCGTCCTCGCCTGGAACGCACCCAAGACGGTGTCTGAGATCCGTAGTTTCCTCGGTTTAGCGGGTTACTACCGGAGGTTCATCGAAGGATTCTCCAAACTGGCCCGACCAATGACGGAACTGCTAAAGAAGGAAAAGAAGTTTCAATGGTCGGAAGCATGTGAACGCAGTTTTCAAGAACTCAAGAAAAGATTGACGACTGCTCCCGTCCTCACCCTGCCTGACATCCGAAAGGATTTCGAGAGATTCTGTGATGCATCGAGACAAGGTCTAGGATGTGTCCTGATGCAAGACCGAAAGGTGGTGGCCTATGCTTCAAGACAACTCAGGCCCCATGAGGTCAACTATCCTACGCATGACCTGGAATTGGCAGCTGTGATTCATGCCCTGAAGATTTGGCGTCATTACCTGATTGGAAACAGATGTGAGATTTACACCGATCACAAAAGTCTCAAATACATCTTTACTCAGAGTGAACTGAACATGAGACAGAGAAGATGGTTGGAATTAATCAAGGATTATATTCTCGGTATACACTACCACCCTGGAAAAGCAAATGTGGTCGCCGACGCGTTAAGTCGCAAGACCTACTGTGCTACCGCCCTAGTTTGGCCGACCCAGGATGACCTGTGTCGAGAAATCGAGAAGTTGAAATTGACCATGGTCCCTACCAGAAAACTGGCCAGTCTTACAGTGCAACCTACCTTAGAAGCTCAAATTCGAGAGGCACAATCAGATGACGAAGTTATGAAAGAAATGAGGGATAAGATCCGTAAGAAAAGGCTCAAGGGTTTTACCATCGACGACCAGGATACTGTTTGGTTCGGATCCCGCATCTGCGTGCCAGCCAAAAAGGAATTAAAGGACCTCATTCTGAGAGAAGCTCATGAGTCAGCTTACTCCATCCATCCCGGAAGTACCAAAATGTACCAAGACATCAAGGAATACTTTTGGTGGGCTGGAATGAAGCGAAATGTTGCAGAGTATGTAGCCTTATGTGACATCTGTCAAAGAGTAAAGGCCGAACATCAGAAACCCGCCGGTTTGTTACAACCCCTCCGAATTCCCGAGTGGAAATGGGAGGAGATCGGTATGGATTTCATTACCGGTTTACCAAGGACCCCTAGTGGGTATGACTCCATCTGGGTAATCGTGGACCGCCTAACCAAGGCAGCTCACTTTGTACCAGTGAAAACCACCTACGATGGGAAAAAGCTGGCAGACCTGTACATGACCCATGTGGTTTGCCGATACGGTTGCCCAAAGAAGATAGTGTCGGATCGAGGCACCCAGTTTACCTCAAGGTTCTGGCAACAGTTGCACGAGGCAATGGGTACCAATTTAAACTTCAGTACCGCCTATCACCCTGTTGACGCCAAATCCGTACCGCCAATGAAGATCCGGCGTGTGGACACACGAAGGCCTGGGAGATCTACTTAGCTCCAGTGCAGGTCCTAAAATTGATGAAGCGCGGGCGTGCCAGTCAGTTTGATCCTGCCACTGACAAGATATGCAAAATAGCAGAACGAAAGGTCTATCGGCCGATAGGCCGATAGGGCAAAGACGTATCGGCTGATAGGCCGATAGCCAAAACAACCGATCAGCCGATGGGCCGATGGCACAATTCCAGCCGATGTACTGACCAAACATCTATACAGAGACGATCGGCTGACGATAACATGATGATGTAGCAATGTGATATAACATAATTCAAATATAAAATAAACATTGATCTGAAGATTAAAGCACACATCGGCCGGAGGTCCGATGGCATAAACTCTCAATAAGCAGATAAACAATAAATACTCTATTGTCATCGGCCAGATCCAATCTATATATAAAATTCTTGGGCCGATGCAACGTCCAGATAACTCACCGGCTGAAACCCCGATGAAACCCTTATTGGCAGCCAACAAGCAGGCTAGAGATTACGGTTCTAATCACGACTTAGTAGGTCAAACCGAACTGATGTAGCACTAAGTATGAAAAGAAACGCAAGACCTAGACAATCAAGCCCTTGACTGATTTTCAGGGTGGTAGATACCTTAGCCAATCTAATCTAGCAAGGTGATTTAGTCAATACCGACATAAACCCTAAAGCGAATCTCAGCCGATAAGACTAAATCAAGAAGCCGAACCAGATTGACTAAGATATATGATAGTAGGTGCTTACGTTGACGAGATCAGAATGTTGAAGCCCTAGCCCCGACAGCGCAGGCAGCCATAACGAGACTTACCCCTCGTGGGAAGGGCATGAACTCGTCGAAGAAGACGAAAATAAAAAGGTTGGCGATGCGCCGAAGTTGTATTGATCGTGAGATGATTTACATGAACCTTGGGCTTACATATTTATACCCATAAACTAACAAAGATCCTAACAGATTAGGACTCAAACTTTCCTAAAGATAAAAGGAAAAAGATGAAGTCCTTGCCGGACACTAACACACTTTCCTAAAGATAAAACAGAAAACTAACAAACTCTTCCTAATTAAGAGATAAAAGCCGCATCCTCCTCAAACTCGGTCTTCTCTGGATAAGATCTTCCCGAATCTAACAAGAATCCGACTGCTATTGGTGGTTGGTTTGAGATAACCCCCATCGGCCGATGTAGAACTCTAGGCCGATACTAGCTTCGAGCCGATATGGATCCTGAGCTGATGGGGACTTCGGGGCTTACCAAAATCTGGTGTTAACACATGCCCCACAGTTTTGGAGTATGATAAGTCATGCTTCAAAATTATCATTGCCTCGCCCCAAAACTGATTCTTCTCTTCTTCTTGACATCGGCTTTCGTAAGCCGATACCTTCTGTATTAGATGAGCCAGGCTATCAAACTCATGGAAAAAGAATCTATCTTTGATATATGTTGCCAACCCTTGAAATGCAAGCTCTGCTAGCTGCTCATCTCTTAGACTCAAGTTATAGCATCGGTTGTGGACATCAGAAAATCTTTGAATATACTCCACAGCCGATTCCCCTTCTTGCTGTTTGACTAAAATCAAATCTGAAAACTTCAACTTATTGTCCCCAGCAAAGAAGTACTGATGAAATTGCTTCTCAAGATCGGCCCAACCTCTGATTGAATTTGGTGGCAATGACGCAAACCATGTGAAGGCCGATCCAGTCAAAGATAATGGAAAAAATCTAACCCTCAGAGCTTCTTCAGCCGATGCCTCCCCACACTGAGCTAAAAATCGGCTGATATGTTCCATTGTAGTCATATTACCTTGCCCTGAGAATTGGAAAAAAGTCTAGAATCTTGTATCAGCCTGGAAGTGGAACTCTGTCAAACCACTCGGGATATGGCAGCCGATACACAGAAATCTGTCCCTTAGGTCTAATTCCAAACTGTTCCTCTATTACTTTTGCAATCATATCGGCCCAATCTTCTTTAGACTGATATCTTTGAGCTTCTTCTGGCCGATATTGTTGATGTGGCTCTCTATGCTGATGCTGATCTATCTGCCCCCCACGCCAACATCGCTGTTGTCGACGATGTTGAAATTGTTCGCCGACCAAAACTCCAGATCGATCAAACACAGCGCGACGAACAATTTCATCAACTGTCTTTTGAAGCGTCTCATCATCTATCGACTCTTCTTCTTCCTCTACCAACTTAAGAGACTGTTCTTCCTTGGCCTTGACTTTCTTCTCAGACATCTTGTTGCAATTGTGGGTTCCGCGATCCGTGTAAAAATCTGTTGTCAAAAACACTGTCCCACCAGGCGTGCCAAAAATGTGTTGACGCCAAATCCGTACCACCAATGAAGATCCGGCGTGCGGACACACGAAGGCCTGGGAGATCTGCTTAGCTCCAGTGCAGGTCCTAAAATTGATGAAACGCGGGCGTGCCAGTCAGTTTGATCCTGCCACTGACAAGATATGCAAAATAGCAGAACGAAAGGTCTATCGGCCGATAGGCCAAAGATGTATCGGCCGATAGGCCGATAGCCAAAACAACCGATCAGTTGATGGGCCGATGGCACAATTCCAGCCGATGTACTGACCAAACATCTATATAGAGACGATCGGCTGACGATAACATGATGATGTAGCAATGTGATATAGCATAATTCAAATATAAAATAAACATTGATCTGAAGATTAAAGCACACATCGGCCGGAGGTCCGATGGCATAAACTCTCAATAAGCAGATAAACAATAAATACTCTGTTGTCATCGGCCAGATCTAATCTATATATAAAACTCTTGGGCCGATGCAACGTCCAGATAACTCACCGGCTGAAACCCCGATGAAACCCTTATTGGCAGCCAACAAGCAGGCTAGAGATTACGGTTCTAATCACGACTTAGTAGGTCAAACAGAATTGATGCAGCACTAAGTATGAAAAGAAACGCAAGACCTAGACAATCAAGCCCTTGACTGATTTTCAGGGTGGTAGATACCTTAGCCAATCTAATCTAGCAAGGTGATTTAGTCAATACCAGCATAAACCCTAAAGCGAATCTCAGCCGATAAGACTAAATCAAGAAGCCGAACCAGATTGACTAAGATATATGATAGTAGGTGCTTACGTTGACGAGATCAGAACGTTGAAGCCCTAGCCCCGACAGCGCAGGCAGCCATAACGAGACTTACCCCTCGTGGGAAGGGCATGAACTCGTCGAAGAAGACGAAAATAAAAAGGTTGGCGATGCGCCGAAGTTGTATTGATCGTGAGATGATTTAGATGAACCTTGGGGCTTACATATTTATACCCATAAACTAACAAAGATCCTAACAGATTAGGACTCAAACTTTCCTAAAGATAAAAGGAAAAAGATAAAGTCCTTGCCGGACACTAACACACTTTCCTAAAGATAAAACAGAAAACTAACAAACTCTTCCTAATTAAGAGATACAAGCCGCATCCTCCTCAAACTCGGTCTTCTCTGGATAAGATCTTCCCGAATCTAACAAGAATCCGACTGCTATTGGTGGTTTGTTTGAGATAACCCCCATCGGCCGATGTAGAACTCTAGGCCGATACTAGCTTCGAGCCGATATGGATCCTGAGCTGATGGGGACTTCGGGGCTTACCAAAATCTGGTGTTAACACACCCGCAGACAGATGGGCAGACAGAACGAGTTAACCAGATCTTGGAGGACATGCTACGGGCGTGTGCCCTGGACTTTGAAGGCACATGGGATCGTTGTCTTCCTTACGCCGAGTTCTCATACAACAACAGTTATCAATCCAGTATTCAGATATCCCCTAATGAAGCCCTGTTTGGACGAAAGTGTCGCACCCCGTTGTGTTGGAACGAGGTAGGCGAAGCGCAAGTGTTTGGACCTGACGTGCTGAAGAAAGCTGAACAGCAAGTCAAGCTGATTCGAGACCGTTTGAAGATAGCTCAGGACCGTCAGAAAAGCTATGCAGATAATCGGAGACGTGATCTCGAGTTTGCAATGGGAGATCACGTGTACCTGCGAGTATCTCCACTCCGTGGTCTAAAGAGGTTTGGAATGTCCGGCAAGTTAGCTCCTCGCTATATCGGCCCCTACCTCATCACCGCCAGACGCGGCGAAGTTGCCTACCAGCTCGAACTGCCTGAAGGACTGACAGATGTGCACAATGTGTTCCATGTGTCCCAGCTAAAGAAATGTCTTCGTGTTCCAGAGGAACAAGTTCCCTTGGGAAGCATAGAACTGGAGAAGAACCTGACCTATAAAGAGAGACCCATCAGAGTTCTTGAAGAGGCTGAACGTCAGACACGAAGAAAGACCGTTAAGTTCTACAAGGTGTAGTGGAGCAACCATTTAGAGGATGAAGCAACTTGGGAACGTGAAGATCTTCTCCGTGCCTAGTTCCCGGAGCTGCTCCCTTAGGTGCTGAATCTCGGGGACGAGATTCTTGTTAGGGGGGTTGGTTTGTAACGCCCGTTTTGTCGCGGCGTTAGCGGGAAAACTAATTTGCTAAAAACCCTTTTGCGAAAGTTTGCTCTTCGGTTGAGTCTTGTCGTGTGCCAAGGTCTCGTGTTTCCCCTCTCAGTTCAATCCCGGAGAAAACCGCGAAATCGGATTTAAATCCGAGCCCTAATCCTTCCAGTTCGATCTCTCAGGAAAAGTCTAATTTTCCTCCCTCTGCCCTCGGGCCGATTTCTTCCCGGCCTTTTCCCTTTCCCCCTCGGGCCGGTCCCCTTTCGGCCCAAGTCGCCCCCCCTCGGCCCAGCCGCCTGCTCGGCCACCTTTCCCCCCGCTGGGCCGCGCCAGGCCGCTCGGCCCGCGCGCGCCCGAGCCGGGTTCACCAGCTCTCTCTCTCCCGGTCTTCTCCTCGCTCCCCCGTTTTTCCCCTTCTTTTTCTCTCTCTTCCCCACGGCTCTCGCCGGCGCCGTTCCGTCCTGCCGCCGTTCCCAGCCCCGCCGCTGCGCTGCGCGCGCGTGCCGCCTAGGCGCCGAGCGCGCGCCCCCCTCCCTCTCTCTCCCCGCGCCGCCTTGCCCGTTTCGGCAAGGGGGCAAACCTCCTTTTTCTTTGCCCCTTTTCTCTTTTTCCGACCGCCGGCCGACGTCACCCTACCGCGCCGCCTTGTCCGCTTGCGCCGGGTCCCCGCTCCGCCTCTCGGCCGCACCGCCTCTCCCCCGGCCGGACCGACCTAGCGCCCCTCTATAAAATCCCCCCTCACTCCCGGCCGCCATCACCGCCTCCCCGAGCTCGCCCCCTTTCCTCCCCGCTGCCGCCGCCACCCCCGTCGCCACCGTCGCAGCCGAGGGCGCCCGAAGGAGCTCCGGGCGCCGTCCCCCCCCCTCTCCCTTGGCCGGAGCCGCGCCGAGTCCGCCCGCGCGTCGTCGCCCCCGTCCTCGGCGAGTGCCTTCCGCCGCGGTAAATTTCTTTTTCCCCCTTTCCGCCTCCTCTTTTCTCCCCGGTCTAGGACTTTAGGAGCGCCGTAGGTTCCCCCGGGCGCCGCCGTCGTGCCGCCATCCTTCTCCCTAGCTCCGTCGCCGTGCGGCCATGCCTGCCGTCGCGTGGCGCCGTTGTCGGCCGCCACCGCATCCTCTCTCTCTGTCCGACGTGGAGTCCACGTGGACGCCACGTCCGTCGTCCCGGGTCCCACGGGAGACCGGTCAACGGTCCCGCGTGCATCGGTCGAGCCGCTTCACCAGGCCGGCCATCTGGGCCTCCTTGGCCTCTCGGCCTCGGCCCAGTCAGCCCCCCGACCCATCGGCCCCGCGCTCGCCCTGGGCCGCGCCCCGTCTCGGCCCACTCAGCATCGGCTCTCTCTCTCCTCCTTGGCCGACCGGCCCAGTCGGCCATCGGCCCCTCGGCCACTCGGCCTTTTTCGCTCAATGGGCCGCGCCCTCAAGCGCCGGCCCGCTGGCCTCCAAGCGCCATCGGCCGTTAGGCCCATCGGCCTTCCTCTCTCCCGCGCCGATTGGCCATAGGCCGATCCCTTCGGGCCGTCGGCCCATTATTTCGGCCGCGCCCATTCTATTTATTTGGGCTGCCCTTAGCCGCCCAAAATAAAGTCTAAATTGCATCCCTCCTTCTTTTTCTTTTTCCAGGGAATTAATAATTCCTTTTCTTTATTCCAGAAAATCCTTTAATCTTCGGAAATTCATATCTTTTCAACCGTTCGTCCGATTAACTCCGTTCCACTTCCAAATTTCCTCAAAAATTGAGATCTATCCAATGGCACGCTTAGTGGTCTTTAATAGGGCTTCTTTTTATCGCTTTGTTGAGTCGTCTCGTTCCACGTGTAGTCTCGGAGCCCGAAGACCCGCCGTGCGCGGATTTCGAGGAAGAAGCTCAAGATCTCGAGCAAGGCAAGTCACCTTTGATCAATTGAACCAATAATTTAAATTAAGTATTTTGATTTTTTCAAACTATGCATTACTTAGGTTACACTTGGCACTTGGCCTCGGTTTGCAATATAACCGTCAGGCCCTACCCAATTGCTGCATTTACCATCCATGATTATTGAATACCGTGACACCCTTGTCACCTCGCGTACGAATATCGAGACTCCCCTCAAACTTTAAAATTGATCACATGGGTAAAACTTGAGTTTACAAAATGCTTGGAAAAAAACCCGACACTTGGGTCGGTGCCTTGAAAACTAAAGTGAGTTTATAAAACTCGCGGTACGGGAAACGTACTGGAGGTACGATCTGCTCGTTCTCGCTCTAAGGACCGATTCCTTGGGAATTACATCCGAGCATATGTCAAGTACGACCACATGGGTGATATGGGACGCCCCTGGCTGAGTAATTAGCTAGGCCAGGGAAATCTTGATGCCACGGGACAAGTGGATTCGCCGGGGTGGTGTCGGGGAGGACCCCTGGGCTTCCTGACACAGTATGGTCTGGGACCTAACCTGGTGTTGGTCCGTGGGACCCCTCCCGTTGGCATAAGATGACCCTGAGTCGGCTTTCGAAATGCCTTGTCGTGAAAGCCTCAAGGTCGCCAGACGTGACTGAGAGTCGCGGGCTGGGTGATTCGGGGTTAGTAACGTCGTGTGGGTAAAGTGTACCCCCTCTGCAGAGGTTAACAACTGTTCGAACAGCCGTGCCCACGGTCATGGGCGGATGTGAGGTGATTCCTTAGCGTAGTTTTAATCGGGATCCTTGTGAACTGCTGTTGGTGTGAGAATTCCTTCCTGTGCTTAAGTTGGGCTGTTGGAGCAGCCGGTGTCGGCGAACGATTGGCAGGGAGCCTCTCGTTCCGACGTGTTTGATTTGTGGCTGTTGGTGCAGCCGGTGTTGGTGAGCGATTGGCAGGGAGCCTCTCGCGTGTGGCTGTTGGAGCAGCCGGGTCGGTAAACGATTGGCAGGGAGCCTCTCGTGCCGACAAGAATCAATCGATACATTTCCACTGCTCCGGCCGGATGAGACGCACTTTCTCGTCCGCGTCGTTGAGAAGCACTCACTTAGATGTTTCTAAAAGTCTTAAACTAAAATCAATTGTGAAAAATAACTGGCTTTCCCTTGAAGCTTGCATTAAACACTTAATTCCCCTGACTTGCTGAGTACTCCCGTACTCACCCTTGCTCTATATAATTAAACCCCCCCAGTTCTCGAAGACGAAGAGGTGGACCCTGCTGATGAAGAGTTCTTCCAGGAGCAAGTAGACTTTGAGCAGTAGTAGGGTTTCGACCTTTCCCCAAGGCTTGCTTGTGGCTTAGGGCTAGTCTCCACTTTCCGCTTCCGCCTTTTTGTAATGCTGTTGTGAACTCGGGTTCTGTCCGCAGTTCCAACCTTGGTTGTAATCCTACTCTTAACAAAGAGACCGCTGTTGTCGTGATATTTTGTCTTCCTGTTGTACCAGCGCTATTTCCTGGGACTGGTACAGGCACACAGGTTAATTTGGATCGCCCTATACTGGCCTCCGCTCGGGGCTAGTTTGGGGCGTGACAGTAGTTAGATCTCTAGTAGTAGAGAGTGACCCATTTAGACCACATGAGGATAATGAGGAATTATTGGGGCCTGAATGTCCATACTTAAGCGCCATTGGGGCTTTAATGTACCTCGCGAATGGTACTAGACCTGATATTGCATTTGTTGTTAACCTCCTTGCAAGGTTCAGTTCAGCTCCTACCAAACAGCATTGGAACGGCGTTAAGCAAATCTTTCGTTATTTACGTGGCACACAAGATCTTGGTTTGTTTTTTAGAAAAAAATCAAGATTTAACCATGGCAGGATATGCAGATGCCGGATATCTGTCAGATCCCCACAAAGCATTGTCATAGACTGGGTATGTGTTTCTCTGTGGTGGTACAGCCATCTCATGGAAGTCGACGAAGCAGACGATGGTCGCGACATCAACAAACCACTCGGAGATAATAGCATTATTTGTAGCGAGCAAGGAATGCATGTGGTTGAGAAGGGTGATTGACGGAGGGTTAGCTCCTCAACGGGAGACAGAGAGGGCCCCACTTTGTGAGTTCGGCCGGGGGCGCAGGATGAAACTCGTTCTTCCCTAATCACCAGAGAGAGAGAGACAGGGACACAAGCGTTTATACAGGTTCGGGCCGCTGGGAAGCGTAATACCCTACTCTTGTGTGTGGTGGATATGCGACTGGGAAATCTGGGAATACAAGCGCTTGCTCTCCCTTCCTCTCTTGTCTATCTGTTTTTTCGCCTCCCCTTCTCCTCAGGCCTGGGCCTCCTTTTACATCTCAAGGGGCTACCACATGGGCCAAAAGGCTGCCTAAGATAGAAGAAAAACATTCTTTTACATTTAATGACTGTCTTGTTGCTTGACTCGGAAGCTACACGCTCAGACGCCGCAGCATGGCCCTCGCCTGGTCAGGCGGCTGACACGGGGGGCACCGTGTCAGACTCCATTAAATGGATGAAGACTTTCGTATTCCGCTCGCATCGGGAAACGAAAACCATCAGACTGGAGCTGACATACCAACTCCGGTTAAGGGACAAGAGGCAAAAGACCCTCATCATTCTGATGGGACGGGGCAAAGTGTGCCGCACGCCGCCTAATGCGCGGACAACGCGCAGGCACCCTACCGCCGTCCCACCCGTGATCTAACCGATCTACGACCGGTCAATCACCGTGACCGGTCGTAGACTGGCCTCGCACGCCACACACCGCATTAAATGCGGCGTGGCATGCTCGCCTGTGCCACCATCAATGCGGTTAGGTGGGCGTTGGCGATGCCCACCTAACCTCACACACGCGGCACAAGCGCAGAGGGGATCGAGGCGATCCGACCCTCGGGGAAAGAGTGGGAGCGGCCCGGCCCTCGGGGGGATTAGGGAGGGCAGCCGCCACGTCACCCTCGGGCCCGACCCCTTTAGGGGGAGCGTCACGTGGGTGCAGGGGGCCGCCCATCCCTCTAGTCTTGATACCCCCGGGCCCGTATCACCGACAGTGATACAACATGTACATAATACATGTGGGCTGAATATCACGTCAACTCCAACCATTATTTATGAAGATAATTCAGCTTGTGTTGCACAAATTCAAACAGGTTATGTGAAGACAAGTCTTACAAAACATATATCGCCTAAATTCTTCTATATGCATGAACTGCAAAAGAAGGAAGAAATCATGGTGACTCTCACCAAGACTAGTGAAAATCTTGCATATTTATTTACTAAGGCTTTGCCAACTAGTATTTTTGAGAAGCTTGTGCATGGTATCAGTACGAGGAGGATGAGAGATGTGCACAAATCAGGGAGAGCACTTCCCTGAATGTGTCCCGTTGATTGATAATGAAGATCAATACATCATTCTTGAAGAATGATAGAGTTATCCAGTAGATTAGCTCATAGTTGTATTCTTTTTACCTTTAATGAGTTTTCTTTGAAGTTTCTCACATTTAGGTTTTTAATGAGGCAACGGTGCAATACAAGTAGCGTGTACTATGTACTCTTTCTCCTATTTCTTTTGTCCCACTGGGTTTTCGGAAGGAGTTTTAACGAGGCATATGTATAACGCGGTATTCGTCCAAGGGGGAGTGTTATGAAACTGAATTCCTGAAGGAGTCGGATTTGTAGCAACCGTGAGATTGGTACTGTAAAGTATCCTCCTCCTTCTATTCTTCAGTTTTCTTAGGAATAAAGTGGGCTTATACCAAATATACATGTATATATCCTAATAGGACTCTATCTTATTATGGGTATAAATACAGTAGAGGGGTTGAGGAAAAAGCAAGATTGTAACAGAGAAAACAGCAATAAAGTTGATAGTCCCTCCACTTTCGTGTTCCCTATGTTCGCGTGTGTTTGTGTTCGGTTGTTGACAACGTGAAATCTAACAGATTAATCGTTTCTTCCCCCACACATTTTTTGTAAATATCCTGATCCTCTGCTCCGGCCTCCCCTTTGCCATAGCTGATCTTTAGGATTTTTGCCGTAGCTGATCCTTGCACATGCATGAAGCCATTCAATTTATTTTCTCCGTAGACACTATTATGGACACTATGCATTGAAGAAGATTGTGGTGGTGTTGAAAAGTGATGAACACGAAAGATAAAATAAAGATAAAGTGTTTCACGTAAAACGAGGTGATATTAACGTGTGATTAATTAAGTTATAATTATTACAAACTTGAAAAATGGATTTATCTGATATTTTAGAATAACTTTCGTATAAAAAATTTTCACACGAAACACACCGTTTAGCAGTTTGAAAAGCGTGTCACGATAATTATTTTTTATCTAGTCTTTTAGATGTCTCGAACGTGGAATGGATATTTATTGCCCTCTCTCCTCTGGTCTAGACACTACCTATGGATACTGTGGGTTGAGACTGTCCTAAGACATATTAGTAGTGAGAAGAAATTACTGCAGTGCACCTTAGCAATACTCTTGGCTGTATTTTCTAGGCTCCAATAGAATACACACGTCTTAGATGATGTTTGAAAGTCCTAAAGATAAAGATAAAAACGAAAATTAAGTGTTTCACGTAAAATGAGGTGACATTAACGTGTGATTAATTGAGTTTTAATTATTACAAACTTGAAAAATGAATTTATCTCATATTTTAGAACAACTTTCATATAGAAAATTTTTACACGAAACATACCGTTTAGTAGTTTGAAAAGCGTGCCACGAAAATATTTTATCTTTTATCAGGAGCAGTAGTAGTATCCAACACAGCCTTAGCTCGGTTAACCATAACATGAAACAAAATTTTTGTGGGCCAAATTTTGAACGATAGAAATGATTTTTTTTAACCAAGGGAAGTGCGTACCAAGTGGACCATCACAGTGATGGAGCCAGAAATTTTAGAAAGCCTCAACGGTGGGCAAGCCTAACAAAAACCACTTTTCATCAATTTTTTCTAGCACTCAAATTGCCGTTAAAGTTACAGAAAAACTAAGAGCATGATCCAACATGTATACAAATGTCAACAGATTTTTAAAAAAGAATAAGTCTACTTCACCTCCATAAAGGATTGAGGCTGATCTACATAACCTCATGAAATATGAAACCGGGTATTCTACCCTCTAAAGTATCAAAACCAGTTTAAATAACCCCCTAAAGTGGTTTTATAAGTGGTTTTGCTGTGCACACAATAACATGACAATGGTTTTGGCCTCTATAAAGAAGACTATTGAAACAGGCTAAGCATTTTATTTACAAGTGAAACAAAATAAGAATGATGTAAATTAGTGTTAATATATACTCCCCTCATCCCATAATATAAGACGCGCACATATTTCAAGATTCAACTTCTAAAATATGTGACCAATAATTAGTATAATATGAATTAAATTTTATTTGTTAAAATATTATAATTGGATTGACAATTGAAGTTACTTTCATATGATTATAATTTTGTTGCTATAAACCTTACAGTACATGAGAAATTATAAGCCAACCGTATCAAGTTTGATCATACCTTATATTATAGGATAGAGGGAGTAATAATTTTTAGGTTTGCTAATCAGTGAATGAAAAGCAATATTTAGATTAATTTAGGTTTACTAGACTAATTTATGTATCATGCATGCAAGCCAATACCACTGCCACGTAATCATTTACATAACAAAATTACCTACAAAACTACTCTAGGAGGTTATTTGAACTGGTTTTCATACTTCAAGAGATATAATATCCGGTTTCGTACTATAAAAGGGGTTAAGTAGACCAACCCAATACTTGAGGGGGTGAAATAGACTTATTTCTTTAAAACATGTGGCAACTTCGCAGGATAAAAATTTAAATATCATTTGGATAGCATAAAACAGTACAATTCCTACTAAATTCCTTCAAAATTATCACGATGCAAAGGACCCTTGTATTAGAACATTATATAAGACAGGAATATATTTACATGTATGACATACGAAATATACCACTAATATGCTAATTGCATCGTATCTATGAAGCAAATCATTTCCGACGCTTTTCTCATACATATACATATTCATGTGTTGTCGAAAATGGGTCACGGTGTAGTATGATATAAGACAAAAGCATTCAATAACACGTTAATAATGAATTTAATTTAGTGGATTTTTTCGCTAAAGAACAATTGGCTCAAAGTCTTGCAAATCCGGCCCAAAATGCAGCGTGGGTGTAGCTTTACATATATTCCCTTTCGCGATTTCCGACGTAAGTGCCAAGTGGACGATCGAAAACCCTGCATATGTTCAAGCGACTCTTAAAATTTGGACTAAGATATGAAATCCACTAGACCACGACCATATATATATATATATGCACTCTTTAATTGCTGGCACTCTCGGACAAAGGAGACATTATCAACAGCTTAATAATTTAGCTAGTGGTTCGTTTTTTTTTCTCATAATATCAGAAACGGGTATTCAACGCATCCAAGAATTATAGTCTATGTACGCATGCGCCCATGCCGGCCCCGCCGATTGCGCCAAATTGTTCACGAGTGAGAACACTCGATCGAGACCTCATGCGCATTTTGTGCATAATTAATCCGAACTAAACGCGTCACACTTAATTAACTACTCCGTAGCTTTGTTTTTTTTCCTAATTTTCTTGTTGACCCCCCTCAAAAAACAAATAAACAAATTTCTAGCAGTTGGCGTTGCCCAACGCCTTCATCCAAGCTTGTGCCATTTTTTTAAGAGCTTATCATACATGTCATCCAATTAATTCGAGTCCAGCTGATACAAAATCGATTATGCATACTCTCGTTTGATATAGATGATGCTTGTTGAAACTCAGTTTGTGTAACAATTATACACAAACGAATAATTAAATATTAGAAAGCTCAAAAGTTAATTAAAAAAGTTTTATAAGGAATGCCAATGAAAAAAAGACATTGTTCCAACTTGCAATGTCTTTTTTAAATTACTATTTAGTCTATGACTCTATGTAATACATTGTTGTTATTTTTATTTTGTCACGCTGCTTAGAGTTTCGCACAGAGCCATGAAATTTTCTGGGATGGCCTTGATATAATTATCCTCTTCCGCAGACCATGTAAGAGAAAATCAGAACCTGCGTGCGCTCGGTTTTGGTCTCGCTGACGAACAGTTTGATCTCTTTTCTTATTACTCGAGAGAAATTCCCTGTATGAACAGCAATTTATTTTGCATGGCATTGGTGACGTACTGTCACGACGAGTCGACGACCGAAGACCAGCAACGACCTCGTAAATCGAGATCAGAATTGAAGCTAGCAAATGGGTCTACACAAAACCTTGTGAAGAACCTCAGCCCACTAATTAATTAACACAGAGAGTACGAAAACAAACATAAAAGGCAGAGATGTGCTTACTCGTAATCATCAAACGAAGCATCATTTCCTGTGGCTCACGGCGTATGTCCAAGTCATGAATAATTAGACTTTTCCACTAAGGACTGCATTGGTTGCTTGATATTGCCTTATCTACGCTCATAATTTCTTTGCCTCTGTAGCACAACCAAACGGCCAAACTGCTATAGTTGAAACGATGGCTGGATTGGTCATTGGCTGCCTGGCCGTGCAGCTCTCTCTGGCGTCTCTGCTGCTGTGCTCGTCCTCGTCGGCGGCGCAGCACACGCTGGGCAGCTCCTCCATGTCGGTGGAAGACCACGCGCGGCCGTTCCTGGTGTCGACGAACGGCAGCTTCTCCTGCGGCTTCCTCGAGGCCGGCGAAAACGCCTTCACCTTCTCCGTCTGGTTCACCGCGGACCCGAACAGGACCGCCGTCTGGTCGGCCAACCGCGACGCGCCCGTGAACGGGAGGGGCTCCAGGGTCTCGTTCAGCCGCGACGGCGAGCTGGCCCTCGCCGACACCAACGGGACCACGGTGTGGTCGAGCAAAACGACTGGCACCGGAAACAGAAGGGGCCTGACCGTCTCCCTCCGCGACAACGGAAACCTCGTCGTCGAGGACCCGTCGACCGGCCGCGCCGTGTGGCAGAGCTTCGAGTGGCCGACGGACACGCTGCTCCCGTCGCAGCGGTTCACCAAGCAGACGAAGCTCGTCGCGGGCTACTTCAGCCTCTACTTCGACAACGACAACGTGCTGCGCATGCTCTACGACGGCCCGGAGATCGCCAGCATCTACTGGCCGCTGCCGGGGTTGAGCGTGTTCGACAACGGCCGGACGAACTACAACAGCTCGAGGATCGCCATCCTCGACGACGCCGGCGTGTTCCTGTCCTCCGACCAGACGAAAGCCGAGGCCACCGATCTGGGCCTCGGCATCAAGAGGCGGCTAACCATCGAACAGGACGGCGACCTGAGAATGTACAGCCTGAACGCGTCGACTGGAGGCTGGGCGGTGACATGGTCGGCGCTCAAGCAGCCATGCCAAGCTCATGGGCTGTGCGGCAAAAACGGCCTCTGCGAGTACCTGCCGAGTCTCCGGTGCTCGTGCCTACCTGGGTACGTGATGGTCGACCGCCGGGACTGGAGGAGAGGCTGCAAGCCGACGTTCCCAGTCGGCAACTGCAGCCAGGGGTCGGCACAGGCGCCGGCGCTGGCGCAGGAGCAGTTCAAGTTCATCAAGGTGCCCCAGACTGACTTCTACGGCTTCGACCTGGGGTACACCGTGTCCATCACGTTCAAGCAATGCAGGGACCAGTGCCTGAACAACTGCCAGTGCACCGCCTTCTCATACAGGCTCGACGGCGTGGGAAAATGCTACCCGAAAGGCACGCTGTTCAACGGCTTCACGTCGGCGAATTTCCCCGGGAGCATCTACCTCAAGGTGCCCCTCGACTTCAACGCCTCTTCGCCGCAGGTCTCCGCGCAGCGCGACGCTGGCCTCGCCTGCGGTGCCAACGTCACCGTCGTGACCGTGTCCGCTGACGTGTACGGCATGGCGCCAAGAAGCAACGGGAAGTGGACATACCTGTTCGCGTTCGCCGGCGTGCTCGGAGTCCTGGACCTCCTCTTCATCGCAACGGGCTGGTGGTTCCTCTCCAGCAAGCAGAGCATCCCCAGCTCGCTGCAGGCAGGGTACAAGATGGTGATGACGAGCCAGTTCAGGCGGTTCACGTACCGGGAGCTCAAGGGCGCGACTGCCAACTTCAAGGAAGAGCTCGCACGCGGCGGCTCCGGCGTGGTGTACCGCGGCGTGCTCGACGGCGGCAAGGTGGTGGCGGTGAAGAGGTTGGCGGTCGACGTGACGATGCAGGGAGACGAGGAGTTCTGGTCGGAGATGACGGTGCTCGGGCGGATCAACCACATCAATCTTGTCAGGATCTGGGGATTCTGCTCCGAGCGCAAGCACAAGCTGCTTGTGTACGAGTACGTGGAGAACCAGTCTCTGGACAGGCACCTGTTCAACGACGCCGAAGGCGGCGGCGGCGGCGGCAAGCTGACGACGCTGGCGTGGAGCGATCGGTACAAGATCGCGCTGGGCACGGCGAGGGGCCTCGCCTACCTCCACCACGAGTGCCTCGAGTGGGTCATCCACTGCGACGTGAAGCCGGAGAACATCCTCTTGACGCGAGAGTTTGAAGCCAAGATCGCCGACTTCGGGCTGGCCAAGCTGTCCAAGCGGGACGGCGGCGCCGGTGTGGAGCTCACCCACATGAGAGGGACGTCGGGGTACATGGCGCCGGAGTGGGCGCTGAACCTGCCGATCAACGCCAAGGTGGACGTGTACAGCTTCGGCATTGTGCTACTGGAGATCGTGGTAGGAAGCAGGGTCGCGGACCAGAGGACGGAGGCCGGCGAGCGGCTGCAGCTGCCGCAGATTACGCAGGCGCTGAGGCATGTGGTGGAGAGCGGCGATGTGATGTCCCTAGTGGATGCCAGGCTTCTGGGGCAGTTCAACCCTCGGCAGGCCATGGAAATGGTGAGGATTTCTCTGGCGTGTATGGAGGAGAGGAGCAGCAGGCCGACCATGGACGACATTGCCAAGTCTCTCACCGCGTTTGACGACGAGGACGAACACCCTGCCTACCACTCTTGAGTACTCATGACCACCAGGCAAATTGCACGCTGGATTAATAACTATAAAGTACATCCGTACTTAGTTCAGACTTCAGAGTTTCTTTTTAAGCCCCTCAGAGCATACTATTTTTGTATGAACTTTTTGAAAAGAAAAACCTTATTTTATCTCTCAACTGAAATAAAAGATAGAACTGCGCCAAATCTTTTTAGTGCTAGACAAATTAGTTCTCTTAGTACATATACTAAAATCCATTATATGTTATTTTTCTTTTTTGAAACAGCAATCCAATATATGGTTTTGGCTAAATTGGCACACGCTTTGTGTCATTCGACCATCTGACAATTTGTGGCTCCGGCCTCTCTTTGTTTAGGGCTGACACTCCCTCTGTTCTCAAATAAAAAGGACATAAGCATTTAAAATTTATCTCTAAATATTAAAGATTGATGTACTATTTATCCAATCAATCATCTTATCATTCAAATTTTCTTTTCACTTTCCAATAACATTTTCACTCACCATATAATGAGGGTATTATATTCTTTTATCTTTATTATTAATTTATAAAAAAACTATAATTGTATTTAAGAACGGAGGAAATGTTTATCTTTCCCTCTTTGGTAGAGCCAAGGAAGACAAGCCACAGCTGCTACGGCTAACCATTGAGCTCGACATTATGGAACGGTCATAGCATTGGAACTTTTCTCTAGGGAAATCTACTGGACACGGATCCTCTATAGTATTGCACCTACAGTGGTAGTGGCTAACAGGTGGACCCAATCCCACATGTTAGTGACACTATTGCAGGTGCAGTACTGCATATAATTCTCACTTAAATCTATTTGTCTTGAGAGTATTTTTATTTGTTTTGTGTATGTCGCGTAAAAAATTATCAAAAAATAATAAGATAGATCAATATGTAACACAAACATACTTCCTCTGTTACAGATTATAGATCGTTTTAGGCCCTTAGTACTTTTTTCTGATTGTAAGATGTCCTGGGCCATGCCCATGTACTCCTAAATCTTTATTCCTAAACAGCTCTTCTCCTCTCCCATACGCTGCGCCTTCCACCATCACCGCCGTCGCCATCGCCTTTGCCGACATGCCACGGTGGTATCGGCCATGGCGCGGGGCCTCTTGACGACGATGGGGTACACCTTGATGCAGGGGCCACAGTGCTTGAGGCCGACGTCGAGCACCACCAGCTTGCCGGTCGCCGGCGTCGCCTCGGTGGTCGTAGATGAGGTACTCAGCATCGGCGCGGGAGTGGATGCGGCTCAGCTCCAGCATTCACGGGTAGATACGGCTGCTGTTCACGCTGTGGCTCGCCTGCAGCGTGCCATCGAACTCCTCCGCGCTGTGCACCTGCACCACGCGCTCGTCGCTCCTGCCCTTCTTCTTCGTCTCCTCCGACGGCGCCGGCGCCAGCACCGGAGCCGCGCCCGCCTGCTTTGTGCCGGACACCACCGCCCTCACCGGCATAGGTAACTATGGTTCTTTTTCGATGTCAAGTTGAATTGCAAGAGTAGAACTTGAACTGAATTTCAGAAAGTTTGGTTCTTTTTCTAGCACAAGGAGTAGAACTTGAACATGTTTGATAGTGACTTGCATCTTGACTGATGAGCTAGGAGTAGAAGTTGAACATGTGGTCTTTTTCAGGGTTGATGGATCCTGTAGAAGCTAGGAGTACTACTGTTAGAGCTAGAAGTCATACCAAAAGAAATGCACTCAAAAGA
Source organism: Oryza officinalis (assembly GCA_008326285.1). Taxonomy (NCBI): domain Eukaryota; kingdom Viridiplantae; phylum Streptophyta; class Magnoliopsida; order Poales; family Poaceae; genus Oryza; species Oryza officinalis. Next base: position 42,795,499 of record BDMV01000001.1, on the reverse strand, counting down.
ATGGGAAATTTGGACTACTGTAAGGGAGTTTCTTCAGGGTTGATGGAGTTTCTTGCCTTGCATATGGTGAGGCTGGTTGCTTGATTATGCTCTGGGGTTTAATATGGTGATGCTGGCACTCCATGTACTCCTGCTCTTAAGTACTGAATCATGCTCATCAATCCATCCTCATTTCACTATACTCTTGTCAACAAGGCATTGTTGTATTTGCTGTTGGAGTATATAGCAGCAACAGTGAGCAGGTGACAACTAAATTGTGCCATCGTTTCTTGATATGATTAGTTAATGTATCAATTCTTGCGTGTTGCAGGTACTACGCTGACCTGTCTCGAACCTTTTGGCAATGTACTGCAAGGCAATTGGATTGGTTCGCAGGGCAATTGGATAAGCTCATTATAGGAGCAGTACACCAAGGTACTCCTACTCACTAACAAGCTCTGAATATATACCATGAGGTACAAACCAGTCTAGAGCACCAAATACTCAAATAATTTTCCAAACCAAACTTTAGAACACATGTTATTATGACAATAACCCGTATATCTAAAGTTGCATTTCTGGATTTCATATGACAATTAAACAGCACAGAGAGTAGGAGTGCACCAGTACTTGTACTCAAAATACTCTTACTCCAAACAAGACAGGAATAGTATTTGGAGTATACACTTACTCCAAATATTCTTTACATTGATATCTGAACTCTTATTCAGTATTTAGAGTATTCATGTATTGTGTATGACAAAACCCATAAAACAACATGGTATATGCTATGTATATGTTGTATATCTGCACTTTTCTGTAGTTCACTCCCCTATATCAATATATTTTTTTCTGCATTTTGCTCCTTTATATCATCATCAGCCACTTTTTTGTGCTCTTTTACAATGTTATCTACAGCCATTACAACTACCACTCCCTTATAATAGTGTCTACAGCCATTACAACTAATCATTTCCAACAGTTTGTTGTCGATATGCCAATGCATCCTTATAGATACCCTCATGATAACCTACAAGGTAGCCTCCCTTCTCTTTCCAGTCCCTACTTATTCATGTGTGGAATTGTGTACTTATTTCCTCCTCTTACATTCATCACTTCCACCATGCACATTTGTAGAGTTAGGAATACTCTACTTATCTTTGAAGCGTCATAGCCATCAAATTCTCCCCGAACAGCATGAATTAGCTTTTCAATTGTTTTAGGGCTTGTGCAATTTGTTAAGGACTGTATGGAGCTAAAAAATCCTAGATCAAGCACGTTTGTATCCAGAGAGTTCGATGGCTGCTGCATCAGCTGAATCTCCAGTCCAGTAGCCGCCACTGCTTGAAGGAATGCTTGGTCATTCGGAAGAACATGAGTTCTAGCATTATTTTGTTGGATATAAATTATCTTGCCGACATCCTCTTGTGGCCAAAAAGATTGGATATCTGGAACTACTTTTTCAATCAAATATTGCCTCATCACCTCCCAATCGACTATGATAGATTTTGTCTCTATAGTCCCTCTGGCTCTGTTCCGGCTCTTTCTAGCCGCTGGAACCTAAAATCAATTTAGAATAACATCATAAAATGTTCAAATCATAAATAAAATGCATTAGAAAGTGATGAACTTAAACTCATCTCTTTTACAAATGGCCAAATACCAACCTTTCCTGAAAATATTAAATTTCCTTGCACATCATATCTGGGTCTAGCTAATGCAGTTAGGAACATCACTTTACCAATGCAATTCTTGTTTTGAATAGTGCGTAGAGGTGGTTCTTCTTCTTGGTACAAGTAGTACGTCTTTTTCTTTTTGGTCATCTCAAACCACTTCTCATCAATATGGATAATATTCTGCATGTCATTGAATTTATGATCAACATCCCCCAGAGTTCTCTGATCTAACATGGAAATGCAAAATTTTACTCTCTCTATCTTGTTACCCTCTCACAAATGTGGCTTCAGTGTATTGGTGTGACATTTTATCTGGCCCAGTTTGTATTTCCTTTGCAATGTTGCAATGCTCACATCCAACTCCTTTGCAAGTGACCTCAGAGTGGATCTTCTGTTTAGAGGAATTGTGGTGATTAAAGAGAGATCAAGTTTAATTTTCTTGGCGCTGCATCGACCACTTATTTTGTTTGTAACATTAACCTCTAGTCCAAGGGCAATTTGCTCCTTTGCTCGCCTCCAAATCCTTTGAATAACTCTGATATGTGCATTGAAAAATTTAGCAACCGTAGACCGTATTCTGAGGGTATTGGGGTACGTTGGAGCAAGGATCTACACGAAACGACATCAAACACACAAAAGACAAGGATTATACTGGTTCAGACCCCTCGTAAGGTAATAGCCTTACTCTAGTTTATATGGAATTATGACGAGAACCATAGAGATTACAATAGAGAATAATAGAAAGTATCAAGTACTGACGAGATCCTTGTCGAGAACGACTCGACGAGATCCAACCAGTGAGTTGTCTTCAAAGTCCTCCGAATTGCTTCTACTGTGACGATGGCTTGCGCTATGATTCGATCATCCCGTATCCCCTTAGGGCCTTGTATTTATACCGCAAACTGCCTTGGTCTTGAAGTAGAACTTGAAGAGTATTTTTGGTATACGAGATCATAGAGATTGTATCTTCCCCGAATATGACTCTAACACCTTATATTTGGGATACAATTTCCCTGAATATTAGCCGAATTCCATAATATTAAGGTAACCTTCCCGTATACTAAGGGTATGTCGTATCCGTATTCTTCATAACCCCAAGGATATGAGGTATGCTGTAACGCCCGTTTTGTCGCGGCGTTAGCGGGAAAACCGAATTACTAAAAACTCTATTTGCGAAAATTGCTCTTCGGTTGAGTCTTGTCGTGTGCCAAGGTCTCGTGTTTCCCCTCTCAGTTCAATCCCGGAGAAAACCGCGAAATCGGATTTCGAATCCGAGCACTCAAACTCCTCCTTTCAATCTCTCAGGAAAAGTCTAAGTTTCTTCCCTCTGCCCTCGGGCCGGTTTCTTTCTCGGCCTGCCCTTTTTCTTCCCTGGGCCGTCTCCCGGCCCAGCTCTCTCCCGCGGCCTGCCTCGGCTCGCGCCCCCTCTTGCTGGGCCCGTGCCGCCTCGGCCCAGCCGCCTGCCCGGCCGCCTTTTTCCCCCGCTGGGCCGCGCTAGGCCGCTCGGCCCGCGCGCGCCCGAGCCGGGTCCACCAGCTCTCTTCTCTCTCTCCCGCTCCCCTGCCGTCCTTTTTCCCTCTCACCCCGTCCCGTTCTGTCGCCGGCGACCGCCTCCTCCCGGCCCCGCCTGCGCGCGTGCCGCCAAGGGGCCGAGCGCGCGCCCCTCGCCCCGCGCGCGTCCTTGCCCAAAGCGGCATGGGGACAGTACCCCTTTCCCCTTCCCCTTTTTCTTTTCCTCGGTCGCCGACCGCCGCCGATGTCATCCGCTGCCGCCGCTCGGCCGCTAGCGCGGAGGGCACAGGGCGGTCCCCGCGCCCTCAAACCGCCTCTCCGCTCCGCACCGCCTCTTCCCGGCCGAACCGACCTAGCGCCCCTCCCCTTTAAAATCCCCCTCCCCTCTCGGCCGCCGTTGCCGCTGCCGCCGAGCTCAATCCTCTTCCAACCTGTCGCGCCGTCGCGCCACCGCCCCTCTTGCTGCCCGCCGCCGCGAGGAGAGGAACCCGGCGCCCTCTTCTTCCCCGGCCCGGGACCGCACCACGCCGCCGCCCCGCGCCATCTTCCTCTTCCCCGGCGAATCCTCCCCGCCGCAGTAAACCCCTCTCTCCCCTCCACCTCCCTCCGTTTTTCCCTCGGTTTAGGCCGCTAGTTAGCCCGTAGAATCCCCCTCCGGCCACCGCCGTGGCCGCCGTCCCCTCTTCCGCCCCCTCCTCGCGCCGCCTTTGCCGCCGCCGCCGCGCACCGTTGTCGGTCGCTGTCGCACCCCCGCGGCCCGATCCAAGCCGTTGGCTCGTTTTCCCTCTCTCTCCTCCCGCCGTCGGTGCCCGCCGCCCTCCCACGCCGGCTCGCCGCCCCGCCGGAGCCCGCACTCGTCGCCGGCCGTCCGATGCGGCCTCCCCCTCTCGGTCCGACGTGGAGTCCACGTGGACGCCACGTCCGCCGTTCCGGGTCCCACGGGGGACCGATCAAAACGGCCTCCCTCTCGCGTCGGCCGGGCCGCGCCGCTACAACCGGCCACTTGGGCCGCGCAGCCACTCGGCCCATCTCCGCTTGGCCCAGTCGGCCTCGGCCCTCTCTCCCACTCAGCCGCTCAGCCATCGCCCCCCCCCCCCCCCCCGCCATCGGCCTCCGGCCCATCGGCCGCTAGGCCCATCGGCCTATCCTCCCCCCTCGCGCGCCGATCGGCCATGGGCCGATCCCTTCGGGCCGCTGGCCCATTAATTCGGCCGCGCCCATTCTATTCTACTGGGCTGTTCTTAGCGGCCCGAATTAAAGTCCAATTTCAGTCCCTCCTTCTTTTCTTTTCCAGGGAATTAAAAATTCCTTTTCTTATTCCAGAAAATCCTTTAATCTTCGGAAATTCATATCTTTTCAACCGTTCGTCCGATTAACCCCGTTCCAATTCCAAAATTTCTCAAAAATCGAGATCTATCCAATGGCACGCTTAGTGGTCTTTATTAGGGCTTCTTTTTATCGCTTTGTTGAGTCGTCTCGTTTCACGTGTAGTCTCAGAGCCCGAAGACCCGCAGTGCGCGGATTTCGAGGAAGAAGCTCAAGAGCTCGAGCAAGGCAAGTCACCCTTGATCAATCGAACCTATAAATTTAAATTAAGTATTTTGATTTCCGCAAACTATGCATTAATTAGGTTACACTTGGCACTTGGCCTCGGTTTGCAATACAACCGGCAGGCCCTACCCATTTGCTGCATTCACCTTCCTTGATATTTGAATGCCCTAACACCCTTGTCACCCCTCAGGTGAAGCCCCGGTATCCGTACCTCGCGTACAAATATCGAGACTCCCCTCAAAATTTAAAATTGATCACCTGGGTAAAACTTGAGTTTACCAAATGCTTGGAAAACCCAACACTTGGGTCGGTGCCTTGAAAACTAAAGTGAGTATCTAAAACTCGCGGTACGGGAATCGTACTGGAGGTACGATCTGCCCGTTCTCGCTCTAAGGACCGATTCCTTGGGAATTACATCCGAGCATATGTCAAGTACGACCACATGGGTGATATGGGACGCCCCTGGCTGAGTAATTACCTAGGCTAGGGAAATCTTGATGCCAAGGGACAAGTGGATTCGCCGGGGTGGTGTCGGGGAGGACCCGTAGGCTTCCTGGCACAGTATGGTCTAGGACCTAACCTGGTGTCGGTCCGTGGGACCCCTCCCGTTGGCATAAGATGACCCTGAGTCGGCTTTCGAAATGCCTTGTCGTGAAAGCCTCAAGGTCGCCAGACGTGACCGAGAGTCACGGGCTGGGTGATTCGGGGTTAGTAACGTCGTGTGGGTAAAGTGTACCCCCTCTGCAGAGGTTAATAACTGTTCGAACAGCCGTGCCCACGGTCATGGGCGGATGTGAGGTGATTCCTTAGTGTAGTTTTAATGAACACTTTGTAAACTGCTGTTGGTGTGTGAGGTTTTCCCTTCTGTGCTTGGTTTAAGGCTGTTGGAGCAGCCGGTGTTGGTGAGCGATTGGCAGGGAGCCTCTCGCGTGTGGCTGTTGGAGCAGCCGGGTCGGTAATCGATTGGCAGGGAGCCTCTCGTGCCGACAAGAATCAATCGATACATTTTCACTGCTCCGGCCGGATGAGACGCACTTTCTCATCCGCGTCATTGAGAAGCACTTACTTAGACATTTCTGAAAGTCTCAAACTAAAATCAATTGTGAAAAACAACTGGCCTTCCCTTGAAGCTTGCATTAAACACTTAATTTCCCCTGACTTGCTGAGTACTCCCGTACTCACCCTTGCTCTATATAATTAAACCCCCCCAGTTCTCGAGGACGAAGAGGTGGACCCCGCTGATGAAGAGTTCTTCCAGGAGTAAGCAGTCTTCGAGCAGTAGTAGGGTTTCGGCCTTTCCCCAAGGCTTTGCTTGTGGCTTAGGGCTAGTCTCCGCTTTCCGCTTCCGCCTTTTTGTAATGCTGATGTGAACTCGGGTTCTGTCCGCAGTTCCAACCTTGGTTGTAATCCTACTCTTAATAAAGAGACCGCTGTGGTTGTGATATTCAGTCTTCCTGTTGTACCAGCGCTATTTCCTGGGACTGGTACAGGCATACAGGTTAATTTGGATCGCCTTACACTGGTCTCCGCTCGGGGCTAGTTTGGGGCGTGACATTTGCCTTATCTATAACACTGACAGGGGCATAGTAGCCCTTGTAAGTGTTATGGATAAGGCATACCAAATGATCTTGGATTGGGCTCAGTGGGGCCCACCATATATCAAGACTTATACGGAATCATGCCTCATATATGGAAGGTGTTCCGGATAAGGAAGGGGAAGCAAAGTTCAAGTTGAAAACTACAAGGACTGCTTGGATCGTATCCATATTTGTCTCTATAGTTCTACTTGGACAAGGGAATATCTGTGGGTATAAATACAAGACCACCTAGGAGGTGTCACGCCCAGAAATTCGCTAACCCGAATTCCAAGCAGAATGTGTATTGATTTCCCTGTCCAGGACCAGCTAGGGTACATAGACGACAATGTTGACATACAGATCCACGTCTTACAAACACAGTAAAAGTCTTACAGTAAATGCAGTGGAAAGACGAAAACAAACTAAACTAAGAGCAGGACTCTTGCAGCGGCTGGCACCATTCCACAAGCATCCTTGATGGCGGACGAAGCCTACTCCTCTGAGAAACCTCCATCAGACGCATAATCCTCTTCTGGTGTGGGGATAAATAAGCAAGACTGAGTACTACCCACGGTACTCAACAAGTCATGCCGGAAAAGGAGGCATGATGCAAGATATTCCAAAGGAAAGTAGGGGTTTATTTGCATAAAGTAAGCATTTAAAAACAGTAGTTGAAAGCAGTAGTAAAACGTTGAATTAATTGAACAATATTACACCATCACTGTCCAACGCTACACCACGTTGCGACAGGCCCAAACCATCCACCTGAACTAAACCAGTTCTAGTAAATCCAACTATTAAGAAAGTGGGACTAATCACGGTGAATCTGGTTGATCGCTCAGAACCGCGGGCACGACTATTCGAATAGTTCTACTCTGATCAGAGGTGTACATCTGTACCCACAAGACACAGCCTCAACATCATGTCAACCATGCGTCGCGATACTGGAAAGTACCCGAATAGAGACTGTGACAGGACCCTTCGCATAACCCCCTCTAACCGATCGTTCCACACCACAGGTTTCACCCCCGCTCCCTATATCCAGCAGCGGGCAGCCCCCCCTCGTGCCACAGTGAATCCGGCAACCGATCAACGGGTAAGTCCCCCGCCGACCCAACTCCATCATGCCCACCCTAGCCTGGGTACGTCAGCTAGAGACAAGCTACACTACAAGCCCAGCCGTTGCCCACGCTGGCTTGTGGTACGCACGGTAATTCTTCTAGGGTTTCCCGTGAACCGGTCCTTATTTGCCATGGGTGCTTCCATCAAAACCATGCACCCACAGCCCACCATTAGCATATTTTAATTAAATATTATTACCATGGTGGCTCCTAAACCAAAGTGTCACCATAGGGACTATATTAATTAATTATTTAAGATGATCCCCTTTAGTGAGCTAAGTTAGCTAAGCATGGCTAAGCACTCCTAAAATCAGCGAATAAAGAATTAATTACCCAAGCTATCAAAGGTACAAGATAATCAATATAATTGGTTGAGTACAATAGGTAAGAACCCACATAAAATGACATTACGAAATAATGCAGCATTTACAAAAAATAAGGTATTTGTAAATTTAGGCACAATATGATCAATGCGAAGCATGACTTGCCTTGCTCTTGAGCTGGAGTAACTTCTGCGACGATCTCGAAATAAACGGGAGTGTCGGAATTGCCGGAATCTACGCGACAAACAAAGCATGCAACAATACATGCTATAAGTCTACTGAAACAAAGCACAACACTATTTTTAATGGATTCTCTGCATTTTTATGAATTTAATGAAATTTGAATGGACTTAAACGGAGCTCGAATGAATTAGTTATGAATTTTTGACGTTATCTGTGTTTTTACTATAGAAAGAAAAACCTTAATTAATTTATTGCGCAATTAACCCCAGGGCTGGCGTCAGCGGGCAGCAGCGGCCGGTCCACCGTGGACCGAGTCCACGGGTCCACGACGCCGTGGCGCACCACGTGGCGCACGCGTGGCGCCGACGCGACGGCCACGCGGGACGGAAGGGGGACGGCCGGGATCGGCCCGAGTGGCCGATCCGACTGCCCAAGGCGCACGGGCGGCCAGGCTGCTCAGCACCAAGCAGCCGGAGCCAGCGGCCGAAGGCGGCGGGCGGTTGCACGGGAGTGGCGGCTGAGCGGCGGCGGCCGATCGAGGGCGCGCGCGGCGGCGGCAAGCGGAGAAAGAGAGGGGGGGAGATGCAGCGGCTCACCGGCGAGGAGAAAGACGACGGCGGCGGCGCTAGGGTTTTCAAAAGGCGGCGGTGCAACGACGATCCCGGGCACTAGAGCGAACGGCGGAAGGGGAAAACGAAGGAGTGGCTCCCGGGGAGTCGTTTTAAGGCGTCGGTGAGAGCGGACCATGGCCGAGAGGCGCGGACTCGGCGGCGGAGTGGAAGAGAGAGAGGGAGAGAGAGAGGCCGGGAAAAAGGGGGAACCCACCCCTCTCGCGCGGCGATTGCGGGCGGAGTGGGGCGCGGATGGGGCGCGGCGTGGGCGCATACGCGTGCGGAGCGCGCGGGGCGCGGGGAAGTGGGCGGAGACGGCGGCTGGGCGGTTGCTCCCCTCTGGTTCCGCCGGGCGGAGGAGGGAAACGGGCCCGACAAGTGGGGCCCGCCTGTCGGTGGCTCGGACCGGCTGGCGAGCGGCGTGAGCGGGCCACGGCCTACGGCCGGCCCGCGAGAGAGAGGGAGAGGGCGCGAGGAAGGAGGCGGTGCGGGCCTCGGACGGCCTTGGGCCGGCCCGAGAGGAAGAGGAGGGGGCGGCGCGGGCGGCGCGGCGGCTTGGGCCGGCCCGGGAAGGAGGAGGAGAATGGGCTGACGGCCCAAAGGAGGAAAAAGAAAGAGAAAAAGGAAAAAGAATTTTCCCAGGGATTTATTTAATGCGCTTGAGGTTTTTAATTGATTAAAATTATTTCTAGGGCTCTGAAAATTCCACTAAAAATCCTGTTAATGTATTTTGACGTGGGGAACTCAAGAAAAATTCCACCATGCCATTTCCACTTATTTAATGCATTATTTAATTGGATTTCTCTCCAGATTAATTACACAATTTCTCAGATAAATTATTAAACTTGATTTTTACGATTTAGGAGAACTTCAGTGTGTGACAAACCTACCCCCCTTAAACGGAATCTCGACCCCGAGATTCGGAGGTTCTGGCGAAGAGATGTGGATGGGCGGCCTTCAATTCGTCTTCTCTTTCCCATGTGGCTTCTTCCTCAGAGTGATGGCTCCACTGAACTCTGCAGAACCTGGTAACTTTGTTTCTGGTTCTCCTCTCGCTGGTTTCGAGAATACAGATTGGCTTCTCCACATAAGTCAGGTCCTCTTGAATCTCGATCTGGTCTGGGCTGGCCTGCTCTTCCTGTACTCTCAAACATTTCTTCAATTGCGAGATGTGAAACACATCATGGATACTTGCCATGTTGGGTGGAAGCTCAAGCTGGTAGGCAACTTCTCCTCGACGTTCGCGGATCCTGTATGGTCCCACAAAGCGTGGTGCCAATTTTCCTTTAGTTTGAAAACGGTGTACTCCTCGAAGCGGTGTGACGCGAAGGTACACGTAGTCCCCTGCTTCGAAAACTAACTCCCTTCGATGATTGTCGGCATAGCTTTTCTGTTGAGACTGCGTGATTCTCAACCTTTCTTTGACGGTTCTGACCTTTTGTTCTGCGTCGCTCAAGACTTCAGTCCCAAACAGCTGTCGTTCTCCGGTCTTATCCCAAAAGAGTGGGGTGCGGCACTTCCTGCCATACAACGCCTCAAAAGGTGCCATCTGCAAACTGGCTTGGTAGCTGTTGTTGTAGGAGAACTCGGCATATGGCAAACTCTTGTCCCATGCTCCTCCAAAATCGAGCGCACAGGCTCTCAGCATATCCTCCAGTATCTGATTTACTCGCTCAGTCTGACCATTGGTTTGCGGATGGTAAGTCGTGCTAAAATTCAAACGTGTACCCAATTCTTCTTGTAACTTCTGCCAGAACTTTGAGGTGAACTGGCTTCCTCGATCCGATACGATCTTCTTAGGCACTCCGTGCAAACACATGATTCTTGCGAGGTAGAGTTCCACTAGCTTCTTTCCGGAGTAGGTAGTGTGCACAGGAATGAAATGAGCCACTTTCATGAGTCGATCCACGATGACCCAAATAGAATCATGTCCAGACGATGTTCTTGGCAAACCGGTGATGAAATCCATTCCAATTTCTTCCCATTTCCATTCCGGAATTTGGAGAGGCTGTAACAATCCTACAGGCCTTTGATGTTCTGCCTTGACTCACTCACATACGTCACAGAGTGCGATGAATTCAGCAATTTCTCTTCTCATGCTAACCCACCAAAATTTTTCTTTAAGATCCTGGTACATCTTGGTACTCCCAGGGTGAATTGAATACTGAGTTTGATGGGCTTCCATGAGTATCAACTCCTTCAACTCCTTGTCTTCCGGGACGCACAGTCTTTCTCCCATCCATATCGTGCCATGTTTGTCTTCGGAGAAATCTCGGGCCTTTCCGACCCTCATGTTCTTCTTGAGCTCTGTTATCTCCGGATCTTTAGCTTGAGCTGCTCAGACTCGCTCCACGAGCGTTGGTCGTGCTTCTAGAGCGGACGCGAACCCATGTTCAACAATACCGAGGTTCAGCCGTTCAAAGTCTTGTTGCAACTGGCTGCTCATCTCTTCCATACTGGTGGAATTACAGTAGCTCTTCCGGCTTAAAGCATCTGCCACTACATTCGCTTTTCCGGGATGGTAGTGGATTCCCATATCATAGTCTTTAATCAATTCCAGCCATCTTCGCTGACGGAGATTTAAGTCCGGTTGGGTGAAGATATACTTCAAACTCTTGTGATCTGTATACACCTCGCAACGGTTCCCAATAAGGTAATGCCTCCAGATCTTTAGGGCATGTACCACTGCGGCTAATTCCAAGTCATGAGTGGGGTAATTGTTTTCATGTGGACGCAACTGGCATGAAGCATACGCGACCACTTTGCCTTCCTGCATCAGAACACATCCCAGCCCTTGGCAAGACGCGTCACAATAAACCTGAAAATCTTTCGTCTGATCTGGCAGAATTAAGACTGGTGCCGTTACCAACTTCTTCTTAAGTTCCTCAAAACTTTTGTTGCATTCTGTGGACCACTTGAATTTCTCATCCTTTTTCAGCAACTGTGTCATTGGCTTGGCAATCTTGGAGAAGTTCTCAATGAACCGACGGTAATATCCCGCGAGTCCTAGAAAACTCCGGATCTGCGAAACCGTGCACGGAGGCTTCCACTTGGTAACCGACTCCACATTTGACGGGTCCACTGCCACTCCTTGAGCTGTGATGATGTGGCCTAGGAACTGTACCTCCTTGAGCCAAAAGTCGCACTTGCTAAACTTGGCGTACAACTGATGCTCCTTCAACTTCTCGAGCGCTAGGCGAAGATGCTGTTCGTGTTCCTCCTCAGACTTAGAGTAGATGAGTATGTCATCGATAAAGACCACAACAAACTTGTCCAAGAATTCCATAAACACCTTGTTCATCAGGTTCATGAAGAATGCTGGTGCGTTAGTGAGTCCAAAGGACATAACTGTGCACTCAAACAATCCATACCGAGTGACAAAGGCAGTCTTAGGAATGTCCTCTTCTCGGATCCTCAACTGATGGTAGCCTGATCGCAGGTCTATCTTGGAGAACAGTGTTGCTCCTTTCAGTTGATCAAACACATCATCAATCCTGGGCAACGGGTATTTGTTCTTGATAGTGACATCATTAAGTGCGTCGTAATCGACGCACATCCTCTTGGTCTTGTCCTTCTTCTCCACGAAAATTACCGGAGCACCCCAAGGTGACGTGCTCGGGCGAATGTATCCCTTCTGTAACTGCTCGTCAACTTGCTTCTTGACTTCTGCCAACTTGTTGGCTCCCATTCTGTAAGGTCTCTTGTGTATCGGAGTGGTTCCCGGTACTAGGTCGATCCGAAATTCGATCTCTCTTTTAGGTGGCATCGTCGTCAGATCGTCCGGAAAGACTTCAGGATACTCTTTTACAATTGGGATATCCTCCAACTTCTTAGGGGTTTTCTCCACCTTGGCGTCTGATTCCTCGGTGGCGGTCTGATTCAAGCTCACTACAGTCTTCTGTGGTGCGGGAGATTTAAAAGTGATCTTTTCTCCCTGATCGTTGATCAACGTGATGGTGCGACTTGCGTAGTCGATCACTCCCTTGTGCCTCGTCAGCCAATCCATCCCAAGAATGGCATCTAGGTCTTTTGATTCAAGAAGGATAAGGTTGGCTAGAAATTGTGACCTTTGGATCTCTATGGTCACTGAGGGGCAGTAGTGAGCAGTATTCATGTTGTTACCAGGGGTATGAACCCGCATAGGTACCTTAAGTTCCACTACTGATAACCCATGTGCCCCAGCAAAATGCTTGGAAATAAAGGAGTGTGTTGCACCAGAATCAAACAATACTGTAGCAGGAGTTGAGTTGACGGGAAACGTACCTAGTACGACGTCTGGTGCTGCCTGGGCTTCCTCGGCCGAGGCATGATTGACTCGTGCTTGCACAAACTGGGACCTGGCGCGCTTGGGCTTCGGGCACTTGTCGGCGAAATGTCCAGGCTCGCCGCAGTTGAAGCACATCATTGGTTTTCCTCCAGGGTCTCTCCTGGGTTGAGCCGGCTGAGTCGGCTACGCAGGTGCCATTGGAGGGCGTGGAGCTGGGTTGTGATGATGTTGTCCACCACTATTGTTAGGGCCACTGCTGCTGCTGGAGTGGAAGTTCCCAGAGTTGTATGGCCGGTGCTGGCGGACTATCATGGTGGAAGGTCCACCCTGCTGTCCGGGCACGAAGCGGGGCCTCTGACTATTGCCCTGGTGTGCCTTGAATTGGGCCGCTTTCCTCTTGCGGTCCATCTTGTGGCGCTGGTCTTCTTGACAAATGGCCTTGTCAACCAGTTTCTCGAAGTCAGCGTAGTCTCCCGAGATCAGCTGATTGGTCAGCTCGTCATCCAGGCCTGACAGAAACTTGTCCTGTCGCTCGGCATCTGTGCGCACATCTTCTGGGTCATAGCGTGTGAGCCGGTTGAACTCATGCAGGTATTCCGTCATGGTCCTGTTGCCTTGGTGGAGCGCACGGAATTCCCTTTTCTTCTGCGCAACTATCCCGTCGGGAACCTGCGCTTTCCTGAAGCTGCGACAGAATTCTACCCATGTAACTTCTGTTTCGGCTGGGCGGGTGACCAAGTAATTGTCCCACCAAGAGAAAGCGGGACCATGCAGTTGGTGTGTGGCGAAAGCGACTTTCTCCTGGTCGTTGCACTATAGGAGGTCCAGTTTCTTCTCGATGGCATGGAGCCAGTCGTTCGCCTCCATGGGGTTAGTGGTGCTTGAGAAAGTGGGCGGTCGCACGCGAAGAAACTCTGGCAGCTTCGACTGGGGTGGTGGAGGAGGAGCATTCTGCTGGTGGTGGTGCTATTGCTGCTATTGCATGTGGTGCATCATCTGCTGCTGCATCTGCTGGTGCTGCTGCTACATCTGCTGCATCATGGCAGTCATCATTTGGGTCTGAGCTGCCAACACTTGCGCGATCATCGGGTTTTCCGGTGGTGGTGGTGGTGGGGGAGCATTGCCGGTGGAACCGTTGACATGAGCCCCTCCTACGGGCTCCTCGTTGCCGCTGGTGTTGCCGCTGGTTCTGGTGTTCACCATCTGGAGTAGGCCGAGCCAGAGTAGAAGAGAAGAAAAACAGACTGCTTAGGAACTAAACTTTATTACATTAACATTAACTGCAATTGTTCTGATCTGAATTAGAAACACTGAAAATCAAGCAACATCCTTAATGGGGCAGCCATACCAACACATGATATGGACCACTGACTAACCCACAATCAAATAGACCTAACACACAGAAACTAGCAGGAAAACCAAACTAAGCAAAACGGTAAAGGCTAAGGGTGACGGCTCTAAAACTCCGAGCGGCTCCTACGGTCGGTGGAGTCGAAGTCACTCTCCTGGTCGTCGCCCTCATCCTCTGAGTGGCTCCTAGAGTTCAACATGTAAGTGTCGCCGCTGGTAGGCTCGGAGCTGCTACCACTGCCGTTGCTGCCACTGGGAGTAGCAGACAACCAACCTCCGCTGCCACGGCCACCCTGGTAGGCCGAGGTTGGAGCGAAAGTAAGGAAGAGTGACGATGACGGAGCTGGAGCTGCTGCAGGTGTCGGGACTGGTGACGGCGGTGGAGCTGGAGCTGCTGTTGGCGGTGGGTGCCTGGGCGCCAGCTGGATGCGGACGGGAGCGGTGGTAGTCTTCCTGGCTATCGTGCGGATCCGCGATCCACCAGGTGCCGGAAGACCCTTCAAGGTGGCATTCTCCCTCTTGAGGCGTGCCACCTCATCCTGTAGGTCCACGATCTGCATCAGCTTCTGGTCGTTCAGGGCCTTCGCAGCCTTGTGGAGGTTGGCGTGCATCTTGTCCAAACCCTTCATCACTGTGCTCATGTGACCGAAGGTAGTGTCGTTCTCCTCCGTTGCAGACTGATAAGTGCTGCTGTTGGAAGAACTGCCGCGGCGAGGGTGGTAGCGATACGCTGAGCTATGGAGAGCGTGGTCGTGCAGCTCTCGCATCCTGGCCATCATCAGGTAAGCCGCCTCCTAACAGGCGTGCTCGTCAGATCCTCCTGAAGCGATGACCACCATGTTGGGAAGACTAGTGCCCACGAAGCCATGTACCTCCAAACGGACTCGGTGTGGCAACTCTCCCATGAGGGGCAGCAGTGTGGTGTACTCTGGGGCCTCTGCGTATCCCACTGCCAAGGCCATGCGGGCCAATTCTGCCACGAAGTCTTCCATACCCTGACCGTGGTGCGTCGGGGGATGGCCTGCCATCTATAGAAGACAAGGGGTGGGAATCAATGCATGCTCAAATTCAAATTAAAATAAACGGCAAAAGACTAGAATAAATAACTCCATAAAGCCAGAATTTTTATGCATAAACTATTTTTGCATGAATGCAAATAAAGACACTATCAACTCTAAGCAATAAGATAGCATGAGAAAATAGATATAATAATAATAGTATTTGAAACAATAATAATAATAACGTCATAAATAAATTTTGCAACCCATAAATCCTATCTCAGACCTAATGCAGTTTTCCCAATAATTTCCCAACCAACCGTCGAATAAATTCCAATAAACCGTAGCCGATTTACCCAAAAATTTTCAATAATCTACACCGACGTAAAAGGAAAAACTTTTTTTTTGAAAACCGGGAAACCAGTTTTTCAGAGGGCTCTTAGGGTTTCTAGTTGGCTTGTTCTATGGTCAAGGTCGGCTCTGATACCAACTTGTCACGCCCAGAAATTCGCTAACCCGAATTCCAAGCAGAATGTGTATTGATTTCCCTGTCCAGGACCAGCCAGGGTACACAGACGACAATGTTGACATACAGATGCACGTCTTACAAACACAGTAAAAGTCTTATAGAAAATGCAGCGGAAAGACGAAAACAAACTAAACTAAGAGCAGGACTCTTGCAGCGGCTGGCACCATTCCACAAGCATCCTTGATGGCGGACGAAGCCTACTCCTCTGAGAAACCTCCATCAGACGCATAATCCTCTTCTGGTGTGGGGATAAATAAGCAAGGCTGAGTACTACCCACGGTACTCAACAAGTCATGCCGGAAAAGGAGGCATGATGCAAGATATTCCAAAGGAAAGCAGGGGTTTATTTGCATAAAGTAAGCATTTAAAAACAGTAGTTGAAAGCAGTAGTAAAACGTTGAATTAATTGAACAATATTACACCATCACTGTCCAACGCTACACCACCTTGCGACAGGCTCAAACCATCCACCTGAACTAAACCAGTTCCAGTAAATCCAACTATTAAGAAAGTGGGACTAATCACGGTGAATCTGGTTGATCGCTCATAACCGCGGGCAGGGCTATTCGAATAGTTCTACTCTGATCAGAGGTGTACATCTGTACCCACAAGATAGCCTCAACATCATGTCAACCATGCGTCGCGATACTGGAAAGTACCCGAATAGAGACTGTGACAGGACCCTTCGCATAACCCCCTCTAACCGATCGTACCACACCACAGGTTTCGCCCCCGCTCCCTATATCCAGCAGTGGGCAGCCCGCCCTCGTGCCACGGTGAATCCGGCAGCCGATCAACGGGTAAGTCCCCCGCCGACCCAACTCCATCACGCCCACCCTAGCCTAGGTACGTCAGCTAGAGACAAGCTACACTACAAGCCCAGCCGTTGCCCACGCTGGCTTGTGGTACGCACGGTAATTCTTCCAGGGTTTCCCGCGAACCAGTCCTTATTTGCCATGGGTGCTTCCATCAAAACCATGCACCCACAGCCCACTATTAGCATATTTTAATTAAATATTATTACCATGGTGGCTCCTAAACCAAAGTGTCACCATAGGGACTATATTAATTAATTATTTAAGATGATCCCCTTTAGTGAGCTAAGTTAGCTAAGCATGGCTAAGAACTCCTAAAATCAGCGAATAAAGAATTAATTACCCAAGCTATCAAAGGTACAAGATAATCAATATAATTGGTTGAGTACAATAGGTAAGAACCCACATAAAATGACATTACGAAACAATGCAGCATTACGGCGGCCACGCGGGACGGGATGGGGACGGCCGGGATCAGCCCGAGTGGCCGATCCGACGACCCAAGGTGCACGGGCGGCCAGGCGGCTCGGCACCAAGCTGGTCGGGCCAGCCATGGCGCGCAGCGGCGGCGGCAACCAGAGCCAGCGGCCGAAGGCGGCGGGCGGTTGCGCGGGAGTGGCGGCCGAGTGGCGGCGNCGGCCGATCGAGGGCGCGCGCGGCGGCGGCCGAGCGGTGCTAGGGTTTTCAAAGTCGGCGGCGCAACGACGATCCCAGGCACTAGAGCAAGCGGCGGAAGGGGAAAATGGAGGAGCGGTGCTCGGGGAGTCGTTTTAAGGCGTCGGGGAGAGCGGACCGTGGCTGAGAGGCGCGGATTCGGCAGCGGAGTAGGAGAGAGAGAGAGGGAGAGAGAGAGGCCGGGAAAAAGGGGGATCCCGCCCCTCTCGCGCGGCGGTTGCGGGCGGAGTGGGGCGCGGACGGGGTGCGGCGTGGGCGCACACGCGTGCGGAGCGCGCAAGGCGCGGGGAAGTGGGCGGAGACGGCGGCCGGGTGGTTGCTCCCCTCTGGTTCCGCCAGCCGGAGGAGGGAGACGGGCCCAACAGGTGGGGCCCACCTGTCGGTGGCTCGGACCGACGGGCGAGCGGTGTGAGCGGGCTGCGGCCTACGGTCGGCCCGTGACAGAGAGGGAGAGGGCACGAGGAGGGAGGCGGTGCGGGCCTCGGACGGCCTTGGGCCGACCCGAGAGGAAGAGGAGTGGGCGGCACGGGCGGCGTGGCAGCTTGGGTCGGCCTTGGAAGGAGGAGGAGAATGGGCCGACAGCCCAAAGGAGGAAAAAGAAAGAGAAAAAGGAAAAAGAATTTTCCTAGGGATTTATTTAATGCGCTTGAGGTTTTTAATTGATTAAAATTATTTCTAGGGCTCTGAAAATTCGACTAAAAATCCTGTTAATGTATTTTGACATGGGAAACTCAAGAAAAATTCCACCATGCCATTTCCACTTATTTAATGCATTATTTAATTGGATTTCTCTCCAGATTAATTACACAATTTCTCAGATAAATTATTAAACTTGATTTTTACGATTTAGGAGAACTTCAGGGTGTGACAAGAGGAGGGAGACCAATATACGTTGCCAGATACCAACATCAAGGACAAGCCTAAATAGACCCAATCAGGAGCCACAGAGGCTGACATGAGGGATTTAGGGCTATCCTTCAAATCTCATCAAGATCGTATTCAAGGAAGAAGACCACCTTGTCGTCGACTACGTGTGAAGATCCATGCTGTCAAGACGACGACAACTAGATTAGGTTCTCCCAAATATTGTACTCATGTGATTCTGATATATAAGAGCAACACCGGCTTTGACCAATAGGAGTAGGGCTATTACCTATCAGTTAAAGGGCCTGAACCTGTATAAAAATCCCTGTCTCCCATCTCTTTTACCTCAATCTCGCATATACCTTGGTTCCAACGATCTCTATACTCTACAAATACCGAAGTCGTGATCTACTTCGTTGACACCCCCTGACTTCAAATCAAATGAACTCACAATGCTCTTCGAGCCGAAGTCATTGAATAAATGATGTCGTGCTCACTTAATCGTTCTCGAAATATCGAGAAGGTATAAAGCATGTGACAACTCCATCAAAAAGCAACAGTCCACCGTGAATTTGAATTAAAGTCTAAAAAACTACCATAAACAAACCGGGAAAATCACAGTGGCAATTTCTCTTTCTTTCTCGAAATACGAACAACCGGATGTGACCTATAAATTCTAATTCTAAGATTCATTTGAGTTCCTTTCACGCAAGTGACTTTACACCTTTCTTCACTCTCCAACTCTTGCTTTCTTCGCTCACCGAAGAACCCTAAAACTCCGCCTTCTTCTTCATACCCAAGCCAAACCCATGGATCTAGGAAAATCTAACGTCGGCGCGGATGAGATGAAGAAATTATAGATTGAGGGATTCCTGCCTAGAAAGAAAACCATGGATCGCTCGAAAGAAGGTACTAGTCCTAACGCCGCATTAGGTCAAGTAGTTTGTCTTGAATCTTTTGTACAATGCAGATTTTTGTCCCCTCCTTCCGAGTTTCTCCTTCTGCTTTTGGATTTCTATGGCCTCCATCTTCTCCACCTCAACCCAAACTCCATCGCCTTCCTTAGCATCTTCACACATCTCTGTAAGTTTCAGAGTTCAGAGTTCAGAAAATTGAGAGGTTTCAGTCTGTTTTTTCCAAGAGTGATTTCTGAACATTTCTGAAAGTAGTCACAACGAACATTTGATTTTCAAACATTTCTAAAAATGCAACTCAAAGTCTTGATTCATATCACTTTATTCAACAGCAACTAGGCATGCAAAAGTTCTGTCAAGTTTAGAAAATTTCATCCCTTGTTACTCTAGTTCAGAACAAGAACGCCAATTTTACTAGACATAGAACAATCTGAGTACTCCAATAGGAGTATTTCTGAAAATTTCACAATATGATTTGTACTCCTAGAACAATATGAATACCTAAAATCTGAACAAACATCACAAGCTGAGTAACAATCTGATTTCTAAAAAATTCAAAGGGCATGACAAATCAATTTCAGAGTACTGGACAAACACCACAAATTTCAGAGTATAACATGCGACAAACACCACAAATTTCTGAAACTGCATCACCTTCATCCGGAGCGACGCTGCTTGCATCCTGAGCAATATTGACGCCTTCATCCTGAGCGACATCGTCTCCATTTTCTTCGTCAGCTACAGCTTTGCAAACTGCAAGCATAACTTGGTCGTCTCCATCATCGGGAGGAGTAGTGTTGAGGTCGAGGAGGCGAATCACCATTGAGCTTGGTGAGACGACGCAAATGAAATCGGTGGGAGTGACCTGTCTCTGGCGATGCAGTGCGGGAGTACTTGCTTGCTGCCTGCGTGCGTGATGGCGACGGAACAAACAGGGACGGGAATGGAGTTGGTGGAGGTGGCAGCAAGCAAACGAGTAGCACTACGTTGCCGGGCGTCGGGGTGGTGGACTGGTGGTGTTGGGGTCGGCGGCCAAGTCAAAATGCCACGAGCGGCAGCGAGCCCTCGAGGGCCGAAGGTGGGGGAGACGGCAGCACGGACGAGGTTCTCCGGCGGCCGGCCGGAGGCGGGGGAGACAGGAGCAGGGATGAGGTTCACCGGCAGGACAAAGACAAGGGAGACGGGAGAACGGACGAGGTACACCTACGGCTGGCGGCTGGCGGCGTTGACATGGTGGACGGCGCCACTGATGGCCGGAGTGGCAACTCGAGCGAAATTCAGCAGAGGAGTAGGGGTATCGAGGGAAATTCAGCAGCTCGCTTAATTTGAATTTTGAATCCCAGAACGACCTAAACTCTGTAACAGAGGGAGTATAAGTCAAATTTAACCTATATAAGCATAAAAAAATAACAAATTTGAATGTGAATCGTACAGTTGATTATTTGCTCCATGCCTCTAAAAATACTCCCCCGTTCCGTGTAATTTCAACTAGTCAAAGACATATAAGTAAAGGATTAAAATATTACTATACTCTTCATTATTATGCAAAGAAAACAAGGAGGGGGTAAATGAGGAGGATGAGGTATTTCTATTGGTTCAACGGCTAAAAAGAAAAAGATGAAGTAGTATTAAAAAGTTTGAGTTGACCGCTCTAAAACTAAATTTATTTAGAGACAAATCTTTTGACTAAAACTATATTTATTTAAGGATGGCCAGAGTATTTTCTGTATATTTTTTAATCACTTATTTTATGTTGTTTTTTCAATTTAATTTTAAAATTTTTAAATCATCTCTATATATAACGAAATAGATAATTCGTTCAAAAATGTAGGGCCTTGGAGCACAAAAAACATCTACAACAGTGATGCTGGTGGTTTTCGGTAAGGAAGACGGATAATAGTTGGATAATAGCCAAACAGTACCATCATCGTGTGTAGGGAGAAAAAGAAACAGAGGAATAAAATGGGCAAGGAAAGACATGTGGGATGATATTTCTTTCTTTTTCTTTTTACTATTTTGCTACTATCTCTGTTTTAATATGTAGCAATTTAGAATAAGATTAGACCTTTTTTAGACTACAAATCTAGACATACCTATATATTCAGAAATTTATAGTTCTAGGATGGATTCTAGGTTGCTACTTCCTCTATCCCATATTAAGTTTATTGTTAGCTTCTTCCATTTATCTCAAAATAATTTTATTTTTAGAGTAACTAGCATGGTGGCCCGTGCAGATTGCACGGCTAGCATTATTATAAAATTTTCTCACATAATAACATATATGTTTTCATATTTTATTATGAAAAGTATTACAAATGGCAACATAATTTTAAACTCCGGTCTAACTCAACCAAATTTATATGCTTGATATTCTTATTAATACAGTAATTACTATGTCTATTAAGCAAAGATGATGGATATTTTAGTATTCTCTTATTTATAAAAAAAACTAACGATATATAAACTCTATACTATATTTGTTTCTCTTACTTCCTCTATCTTTATCTTCAGACTATTAGTGACGTCTTTTTAGTATCTAAAGTGACATTCTTCCGCCTACTAAAGAAGACATAATGTGTCATATATTCATAATAGATTATAATCCGTTTCAAATAAGAAAATTGTACATCGTTATCAACACTTCTTTAAACCCGGTTTTCTTATATTTTATTTCGTTTGGACCCTATGAACTCCGTTATGATGTCGGTATAGGTTTGACGATTCAATTTCATCTGTTACTTGTAATTTTTTTATGTAGATTGGATGATCAATCTATTTTATTTTCCTTCGATTAACGTGCGAAACAATTTTCAACTAACATGAGAATATATAGCTATTTTTTACCTAGAAGGATTAATACGGAGCTCCTAATAGAGCCTCTAATTATTAATATGAGTAATGATGTGGATTATTCTCACAATATTTTTTTTCAGATTGTACTACTACACGAACTCTTTTCCCAATTGTATTTATTTTTAACCTAAATTTAAGTTATTTCTAAATTGTATATCTACATGCTCTCCTTCTCTTAATATTATTTATTTTACTTCAAATTTAAAATATTTCTAAATTGTACTTCTACATGAACTCTTTTTTATATAATATTTGTTATCTTAATTAGAATTTTTACATATTCCTAAATTGTATTACTACTTGGAATCTTACTATTAACATTATGTATTTTTAATCCAAATTTTATATGTTTCTAAATTGTATTTCTACATGACTCTTCTCTCAATGTTAATTATTCCTTATTCCAGATTTTTGATTTTTCCTAAATTGTATTTCTACATGGACTCTTATCTTAATATTGATTATTTTTAATTTTTAATCAGAATTTCGTATTTTTGTACATTGTATTTCTACGTGGACTTGTCTTTTAGTTTTCTTACTTTCTTATTCCGAATTTCATATATCTTAAATTGTATTTCTATATGGACTCTATTTTCTCTTTTTTAAGATTAATGTGAAAATTTTTAGGCCGTGAAAGTGAATGTGGTGGATTTTTTTACTTTATTAAGATAACAGATTTTAGATATTTGTAGATTATATTTCTAAATGGACTATTTTTCTTAATACTACTAATTTTTAATCCAACTTTTATATGTTTCTAAATTGTATTTCTATATGGGCCATTATCTCAATATTATTTGTTTTCTAATTTTTAATCCGATTTTTTTCCTAAATTGTATTTCTACATGGACTCCTATTTCAATATTTATTATTTTGAAATTTTTAATCCAAATTTCATATTTTTAAAAATGTATTTCTATATGGACTCGTCTTTTAGTTGTCTTACTTTTTTTATTTGAATTTCATTTATTTTAAATTGGACTCTGTTTTTTCTTTTTTACATTAATGTAGGAATTTATAGGCCATGAGAGCAAACGTGATGATTTATTTTTATATTATCTAATTGTCAATGGATTGTATGCTGACGTAGGTATTTGTAGAGTATAGGGATTGTTGGAACCAGAGTATTTGCGAGAGTCAATCAAGCAAACAAAAGACATAAATTTATATTGGTTCGGGCCTTCAAGGTGAGCAATAACCCTACTCCAGTTTATATGGATTAATATTAGAAAAAATGCTCAGAATACAATAAGGGATAGAACAGCTGACTAATTTCGTCGATTAGAAGTTACCGAGAATGGCCCGACGAGATCTATTTGGCGAATACGACGAAGACTTCCTCTACATTGCTTCTGGGCGTAGATTTTGGTCTGATTTGTAACTAATTCCCCTCCTTGACCATGGGGGCTTTGTTTATATAGCAGAGATCTCTCCCTTCTCCATGTAGAACTCGGGGAAATAGAATAGAATACGGCTCAAGGAAACCTTATTTTTCTCGATTAGGACTCTGACACCTTCTATTCTTGGAAGATAATTTCCTTTTGTTTCAACCGTATTTCTTTGATTAAAAGATACCTTATCATATACTATTGGGTATATGGTTCTACCCATGTATAGGAGGTATGCCTTATTCTTGACTCTGATAGTAGCCCCCGACTTCAATGCAAATGATTCTACCAACATCCTTCAATTGTTTTTCCGAGAACAACCATTGTCGAACTCTTCAGACCGTTCTCAGACGCCGAGAAGGTATAGAGCTAGTGACATGGTTGTTTCAAATCCAAGGACTCTACGTAGGCCAGTAATTTGGATTGAAGTCAGAAATCCCAACGATTATAAACAAATTGGCTAAAACCCCAGCGATGATTTCTCTCTCTTTTTCAAAATTCGAACCGTCGGATGAGACCTACAATTGTACTTGTGAGATTCATTTGGGTTCCGTTTGCCAAAGCAAGAAACCCCAAGCTTCTCCCCTACGCCTCCAACCTTTATCGCCTCAGTCTATGAAAAACCCTAAACCATAGCCTCCCTCCACCACTTTCATCGATTCTCCATGGATCTCCCAAGTCTGTTATCGGTCATCTCGAGATGAGGGAGCTGCAGCAGGATGGCGCTCTGCCGAGCGCAACAGTGGTGGCGTGCTCAAAAGGAGGTACATATCCTTTAATAAATCTTGGGCAAATGACGATTATGCTAGTCTCTTTTGTCCAATGTGGTTTTCTTGTTCCTCCTTTTGATTTTTTATCTTTGTTTCTTGACTTCTACGAAATCCACCTCCTTCACCTCAACCCGAATTTCATTGCCTTCTTGAGCATCTTTACCCATCTACGTGAGCCGTACCTTGGGGTACAACCTTTTCTACATTTGTTCAGATACTTCTATGAGGTTAGATGGATGGAGGCCTCTAAAATCTCAGGATGCTATGGCCTCCGTCTTCAGGATTGGATGAAAGACGAGTACATCCCCTTTAACTGCCCGTCTTCAAGGAAAGATTGGCGGAAAAGTTGGTTCTACTTTCATATCGAGGACAGATCTCTTATGCTCAAAGTCCCCGATGAAAAACCCACACGCCTAGAGACATGGACTTCCAAACCTTCGATGACCCCCGCCTTAGCGAGTTTCGTAGAGAAAATACATGATCTCCAAAGACGTGGTCTCACCGGATATGAAGTCATCCAAGACTTTGTCTGTTGTCGGATCCAACCTCTTCAAGCACGTTCTCACTCGTGTACCTGTACACTGGGGAACAATACGAGACACGGCTTTCGCATCGGGGTACAACTTATAGTTCTTTTATCATTGATGTAGGGAACCATAATTGTTTTTCAGCTAATAACCTTGACATTTTTGTATCAATCACAGAGCTCCTTGAGGATACCGTGGCTGAGCGTGTCAGTACGGTGGTAATCGATTCGCCGTCATCTGCCGCCGACATCCCTATTCCGCTCTGTGACCTCCCGCCGACAGATCAAGATGCCATCGTGAATGTAAGTTCTGCCGACCACTACTCCATGTCATTTGTTTCCATGCCCATAGGAGTAGTAATCTTGATTCTCTTAGGCACTACTATTGATGGATGTAATCGGCCCGCTCGTTGATCATTAGGCGTCTGAGCAGGTGGTTTCCGAACAAGAGGTCGTGGCCCTCACTCCTTGAGGTAGTGGGACAAAGAGGAAACACTGGCCTACACTGTCAAAGACTTCGAGGATAGGGAAGCTAGTGCAGACCAGTGGTGTCGAGGTGAGACCCTAAACTCAGGTTCTCTGTAAAATTGTAGCAGTCATTTCCGTCCTCACCCTTTCCTTTATGCAGACTACCTCTAGCGCAAAGTCGCCCCTAAAGAAGACGCAGCTGCTGAAGAAGCAGAAAACCGAGTAAGTGAAAGCATGTCCTACCGAGATCCACCTTTCTATGTCCTTTGTAGTAATGAGACTTCTTTGATTGCAGCCCCTCCCCCTCCAACTTAGGCCAGAGCACTGGTGCCCGAGAAGAGGCGAGCTCCAAATCGCCCCTCTCGACTGTCGTTCTGCCCTTGCATCCCCCTTAGCTAAAGCCCTTACGTCTTGGGGTCGTCTTTGTCCACCGACAAGCTTTTGCATGCTTGTCGGCTGATTGAGACGAGCACCGGAGATCTCCTCACCGAGATCGGACGGCTTGGGAAAGCTGCGTCTACGGCCGACGACTGCGTCGCTGTGCTAGAAGCCTAGCTCAGAGAAGCACAGGCCGACAACTACGGACGACCGCGTTGCTGCGCTAGAAAATTGTGACATTGTAGCATACCGTCTTTGTACTTAGACCAAAGATTTTCTAACGATGTCATTTTTCTAGACGTTGGACATTATCTTGCAGAGATAGAAGGGCGGGCCGAGTACTAGAAGACAATGTACAAGAAGGAAGGACTGGAGAAGGTCACCGATAACATCAGGAAAGATCAGGGCACTGAGCTTCTGAAGGGCAGGGAGATATGGATCTCGACACACCTCGAGAACTGCGACTCTGTTCTACAGTGGTTATGCACAGAGTTGTGTGTGGCTCGTCCTCCTCCTGAGAAGTTAGTCTTCAGGTACCTGGGGTGGATATGGGGTACATGCAGTGCGCTTCTTAGCACAGATCAGCAGATCGACGATAGCCTGAAGCAAGAATGTCGTCGAGCTAACCAATACGTCGGAGGACACGTACTCGCATGTATTCATGAATCTCATCCCCAGTTAAACCTGAACTTCCTTCAGGAGGGATTTAAACGTTCTTTGAGGACCACCGCCAAGATCGTCTAACTTGTGTAGTTTCTTGCTCTTCTGGTTGTAGATATCTTTTCCACGATGAATTGGCAATGACCTTCCTGGTAGTTTTTGTCGTCGTATTGCCCTGTAAAGTAATCTAGACAAGATATTAGTAGAAACTGAAACTTGATTAACTATTGTAAGGTATTAAAGCATATGATGATAAGAGAGTAGTCTTAGCCCCCAGCTAGTTTTATTGGAAGCATATTTCAATAAAAGTAGCTTAAATTTTTAAATTTGACCGAATTGAAACAGCGAATTCCTAGCCCCTAGCCGTGAAGTTGGGAAAACCAATTCTTGATTACACGGCTAGTTAATATGTTACAGTGGGTACTCTAACATGGCCAAATTTGACATGGTTGTTTGACCCTTAGTGTCCGATTAGCTCATAGTACCAGGCGTCCCTGGCCAAGACGCTGAGACCCAGTAACTAGTCGGCATTAACGTAATAGATCAATAGGAAATGACTTTGATTTGTGACAATATGAAGCAAAAAGGGGTTCATAGAATAAAACATTGAAATAAATAAGACAAAAGACTTATATATATAAGCTGATACAAATTAACTTACAGGTTAACCTCTAGTCTCATACATAGAATTTTCGTAGTTGATCAATGTTCCAAGAATTGAATAACTTGCGGCCTTCGTCTTCGACGATTTTGTACGTACCTGGTCGTAACACTTGTACCATCGTGTATGGTCTCTCTCACTTTGGTGAGAGCTTGTTGCGCCCTATCTGGTTCTGTACTCGTCGAAGGACGTAATCGCCGATGTCAAGTGTACGACCTTGAATACGCTTCTCGTGATAGCGATGTAGGGCCTGCTGATATCTGGTTGCTCGGATAGCAACTCATTCTCAGTGTTCTTGCAGTAGGTTGACGTCGTCTTCTCGCCTGTTGTCCTGGTCCTCATCTAAGTACTCCCGAACTCGTGTCGATCGATAGTGTAGCTCAGTAGGGAGCATGGCTTTAGATCTGTACACGAGGAAGAATGGTGTCTCTTTGGTTGGTGTAGTTGGCGTGGTATGGATGGCCCATAGAACAGAAGGGAGTTTCTCAACCCATCGTGAGTCTTAGGCCAAAAGCCTATCGTATACATGTGTTTTGATCCCTTGGAGCACGATCTCGTTTGCCCGCTTGACTTGTCCATTGCTCTTAGGATGGGACACTGATGCAAAGCAAATCTCCGAGCAATAGTCCTGGAAGGCAGCACTCGTGAACTAGGAGCTGTTGTCCATCAATATCCAATTTCGAAGCCTGTATCGACAAAATATCCCTTTGATGAACTTGATTGCGTTTTTGGCTCTGATTTCTCTTGTTGGCTCTGCTTCAATCCACTTAGTGAATTTATCTATAGACACGAACAGGAATTTGTAGCCGCCTTGTCCTCTTGGGAAAGGTCCAAGGATGTGCAGCCCCTAGCATGAGAATGTCCAGGACAAAGGAATAGTTTGGAGGGCTTGAGCTGGTAACTTGGTGTGCTTGCTGTGAAACTGACAGGCTTCGCACCGTTGTACCATGTCGGAGGCATCTTAAAGAGCCAATGGCCAGTAAAAACCTTGTTGGAAAGCCTTGCCGGCCAATGTTCTCGCTTCGGCATGTGATCCGTAGATTCCTTCGTGAATGTTGAGTAGTAGCTCTTTGCCGTCATTGGACGCGACACACTTTAGCAGCACTCCATTGACAGCTTTCTTGTATACATCGTCCCCAATCATACAATAAGCCTTGGCTTGTCGGGAGAGCTTCTCTACTTCCGTGTCATCGTTCGGCAGCTTGTCAGCGTTGAGGAATTCGATGAGCAGCGTGCGCCAATCCGTAGTTGTCTTGATGTCGACGATGAGCTTGTCGTTCTGAGTAGTAGTCCCTAAGCCAATGTCGGTGGTGCTATTGATGTCGTCGTCTAGTGAGCTCTTGACTGAAGGATTGGTTAGCACTTCAAAAAACATACCTAGTTCCATTGGTTCTCTTCTGGAAGCTTGATGGGCAAGGTTGTTGGCGTCGATATTTTCTTTATGATAGACGTGGCGTACCATCAATTTGCGTTCAATCACCTACCCGGGGACCCAGTGCATGTCGGACGGTTATCAAGCGAACACGTCTGGATTGTCACAGAGGAAGGTGATGAGCTCGAGTTCCTATTTGTTTCCAAAGATCTGCCCAGGAGAATATCGAGTTTCGAGGAAGATAAACAAGCCATGACCAAGCAGATCCCTTCAACGCTGCGGGCAAATAATTTGCGAGCGCGTTGTCGTCTGCGCCGGTGGCATATAGAACTGTAGAGTAGACGTGTAGGAATTCCTCTAGATCTGTACTCCCGTTGTACTTCTCGATTGCCGTGGAACAGAATTTCGGGGCCAATTTACTTCTCGAAGGGAAGGCTTAAAGGCCCTAATCCACCTCCAGGTAGAAAGGGTGGCTGGCTACCATGGCGGCCGCGTGAACCGCCCCTAGACGACGATGAAGAAGATGGTGAGGGATCACTGTAGTCGGGCATCCAATCACGACATCAACGGTCATGACCTTGAACATGTCTTGGATTCAGAGATCAAGATTCATCGTCCTCGTCGCGTCCGCTGTCACCTCGGCGTACTGGGGCATCTTGGTGACCATGGGTTGGGTTACGATCTGGGATGTTGTCTCGACAACTACCCCTTCGCTGAGATCTTGGGGTTGTTGGTGTCCGTCATAGCGCTGATCCTGTTGTTGTTGCCTTTGGCCGTTTAGTTGTTCGCGGAGATCATGAGTATCTTGTCGGGGAGGCGCCTGTTGAGCCCACCGTTGTGGCGAGGCGTTCTCAAGGATGCAAGGTTCATCGTTCCGAGGGGCATTGGGATCGGCAACGTTCTCAGCGACCTCATCGACCTGAGGAGGAATCGGCGGAGGCGACGGACCGGCTACCGCCGCAAAGGCAGAGTTGAGCTTGGTGATAGTGGACTCCATTCACTTAAACCACGCGTCCACCTCCGGAAGGGTTACTAGGTAGAAGGAAGGTTGTCGAAGCAGATTGTTGACGATGGTGAAGTGCTCAACGAGAGTACGGACAAGCTCCGAGCGAGATGGGGTTGCGTCTCGAGATCGGACGAACTCGCCTTCCTCTGTGGAACCCCGTGGTGTGTGGTCATCCGCACCCTTGTCCTCGATCTCGACATCGACCACGTTCACATCGCGCGGAGAACTTGAATCGAAGGATTCCAAGTCGTCCAGGCCATGAAGGACAAATGGTTTGTCGAAATTGATTTCAATGAATCCCACCATACGATCTAAAGGGTTGTCGTCCATGGACATCGTACAAGATCAATCTCTATGGGCATGGATCAGACAACATGGAACTCGGGTGATCGGTTCCGCAAGCTTTAAGAACATCTTACAACTTGTTATGGGGTGACTCTTGGTTTTGTGGATTGGACACCATGCCTTCTACGGAGAAGTACGCTAAATCCCTTGCTCTTCACAGGCACCGAGTTTAGCTTTTGCCTAGATGATGACACGGCATCCGGCCAGTGGATGACTAGAAGTCTTGTGAATTGGACACCATGCACCATCCTTTTGACATACTTCCTTGTTAGCACACGCTTGCCAGCCGAGGCCGACGACTAGGCTGCTTTAGGGCTTTCGTCGACAAATTGGGTTTTCGGCACCTCGTTTTTGGGTTGAAACAGAGAGGCGGCTTGTGAAGTGGACGTATTTGCTCGCGCCGTTGTCATAGCCACGCTCTCGGCATCTGCTAAGAAGGGCGAGATCGGGATGGTGGCAAAAACCGAAAAGACGATGGAGCCGACTTGGACCATGGTGAAGGCTGGCTGGGTTGGATCTCCTCGGCCAGGTTGGTTTTAAAAGCCCTTATCGGCGAATCCTGTTCTTGAACTCATCTCGTCATAACCTTGAAGTACCAAGTCCTCTACCTGGCGCGTCATTGTCAACGGATTGTATGCTTTCCAAAGTATTTGTAGAGTATGGGGATCGTTGGAACCGAGGTATTTGCGAGAGTCGATCAAGCAAACAAAAGACAGAGATTTATACTGGTTCGAACCCTCAAGGTGATTAATAACCGTACTCCAGTTTATATGGATTAATATTGAAAAATGCTCAGAATATAATAAGGGATATAACAACTGACTGATTTCGTCGATTAGAAGCTGCAGACAATGGCCTGACGAGATCTATTCGGCGAATACGGCGAAGACTTCCTCTGGATTACTTCTGGGCGTAGATTTTGGTCTGATTTGTAACTGATTCCCCTCCTTGACCATGGGGCCTTCTTTATATAGCAGAGATTTCCCCTTTCTACAAGTAGAACTCGAGGAAATAGAACGGAATATGGTTCAAGGAAACCTTATCTTCTCCGACTAAGACTCTGACACCTTCTATTCTGGAAAGATAATTTGTTTCTCTTTCAACCATATTTTTTTATTAAAGGATATCTTATCGTATATTATCGGGCATATGGTTTTACCGTATTTCGTTAACCCGTGTATAGGAGGTATGCCTTATCCTTGACTCTGACACTAATTTGTTGACGAAGCTAATTTTGGCGAGACGATTTCCCACATGCTAACTATGATTATTTTGTGTATTTGTATTTTGCTTTGGTTGCTAAGGGTGTGTTCGTTTCTAGGGGTTGGGAACATATTTTCTTCGCACGGAAAACAGAGCGACTTATTAGCACATGATTAATTAAGTATTAAATTATTTTTTTGAAAAATAGATTAATATAATTTTTTAAAGCAACTTTTATATAGAAACTTTTTGCAAAAGATACACCGTTTAACAGTTTGAAAGGTATGCGCCTGGAAAAAGAGAAAGATGAGTTAAAAAAGTAGGATGAAGAATACACCCTAAATCTATGTATTTTTTGCAATGGATGTAGTGAGTACAATTCGGAAACAGATACATGCATTACTCTGTTTCTGATTAGTTTTACTTTGATAAACTATGACTCTGTTGTTTTCTAAATCTAAAATACGGTTTCCAAATTGAAGAAAGAATCATGATTTACTAAGCATTCTATATGGTGTCCGATTGAATTATTTTTGCTTTTCTTTTTTTTCTGCTGTTAACGTGATATTATCTCGGATTGACTTTTTGTTTTTCTCTTATTTTCCTCCAATTAACATGAGATTTTATATGCTATGAGAGTGAACGTATAGGCTTTTTTAATTACTTTATTAAGTTAATAGATGTTATGTTCACTAATAAAAAAATTCCTAGCAACACAGTTACCTTGAAAGATTGAATGGCCTTAAGATTGAATAGACATATATACTGATATACAGTAACCTGTGTATGTAGCTGTATGAGCATTTGCTTGTGAACTGTATTTGCTCAGTTGGTTGGTTTCAGGATCGCACGATCCATTAATTAAGTTCAGGTCCGTTTCACATGTGAAACGTATCTGGTTAAAGCAGTCCCATGTGAAAAGCGTCTGGATCCAAGACACCAGGTTGAATTATGTGCTTATATATGTCTAGTATTTGCCCGTGTGGACCCCTAATAAGATTTGTGTGTAATATGTTTTTCTCTATGGCTGTGTTCGTTCCCGGAGTTCCCAAACACACCTGTCTCTCGTTTTCCTAAATTGTTAAAGTATTTTTTTTGAAAAAAATTTCTATACGAAAGTTACTTTAAAAAATTATATTAATTTATTTTTCAAAAAAAAATAATACTCAATTAATCATGCACTAATGAGTCACCCTGTTTTACACTCTGTTTTATTTTATTTACTGTAAGGATTAGTTTTTCAACCATGGGCAACTAACGCAGCCTACATATATAACTCTGTTTTATGTACTGCAAGGATTAGTTTTTCAACCATGGGCAACTAACGCAGCCTACGTATATATTCCATCAATCTCAACCGTTAAAATCTAGAGCTATCATGATCTAACGATTATTTTTTTCTTTGATTAATGTAGAATTCTTTAGCCTCTACAACAAACATTGTGTCTTCTTTTAAGGCTATCTTAATAATATAAAGATAATAAATTTTAGATATTTCTATATTATATTTCTGAATGGACTCTTTTTCTTAATATTACTATTTTTTAATTCAAATTTTATATGTTTCTAAATTGTATTTCTACATGGACTATTCTCTCAATATTAATTATTTTCTAATTTTTAGTCCGATTTTAATTTTTTCCCTATATTGTAATTTTACATGGACACTTATTTCAATATTTATTGTTTTAAAATTTTTAATCCAAATCTCATATTTTTTTTAAAAAAATGTATTTCTATATGGACTCGTCTTTTAGTTGTCTTACTTTTTTATCTGAATTTCATTTATTTTAAATAGGACTCTGTTTTTTCTTTTTTAGATTAATGTAGGAATTTATAGGGCATGAGAGCAAATGTGACGATTTGTTTTTCTATTATCTAATTTGTTGACGAAGCTAATTTCGGCCAGACGATATTCCGCGTGCCAACTATGATTATTTTGTGTATTTGTATTTTGCTTTGGTTGCTAAGTCTATGTATTTTTTGCCATGGATGTAATGAGTACAATTCGGAAACAGGTACATGCCATTACTCTGTTTTTTATTGGTTTCACTTTGATAGACCATGACTCTGTTGTTTTCTAAATGTATAATAACGGTTTCCAAATTGAAGAAACAATCATGATTTACTAAGCAAGCATTCTATATGGTATCCGATTGAATTTCTTTTGCTTTTTTTTTTCTGCTGTTAACGTGATAGTCTCTGATTGACCTTTTGTTTTTTTCCTTATTTTCCTCCAATTAACGTGGGATTTTTGAGGCTATCAAAGTAAATGTAGAGCCTTTTTTATTCTTTATTAAGTTAATAGATGTTATGTTCACTAATAGAAAAAATTTCTAGCTGTTAAGAAACTACGGATGATCTCATCCACCCAAGAAAATAGGAACAACGGTTCCTAAACTAACCGGTAGATAAGGAGAGATCGCTCCTCTCTCTTCCCTTAGCGTCCCTCTCGACAACCGATACGATGGTTCCAAACCATTGCGTCCCTGCGGTTGCCACCGTTTCACATTGTATACATGTATCGCTTTGATCAATAAAGAACACAACTTCTCTTGCTCAATTCTCTCTCGCTCTTGTATTCCCAATTTCCTTCAACACATTATCAGCCTTTTGCTCTTCAAATTAGAAGAAGAGAAGAAGAAAAGAAGAAATTAGAAGGAGAGAAAAGAAGGTATGCCTACCTAGCTTCAATTCGATCCTTGACGCCATTCTCGGCTTCCCTTGCCGCGATTGCGCTCGTCGCCTTCGCCATCTCCTCCGTCGCTCGACGAGGAGTCGCCACCATCGCCGCCATCACCATGCCGGTGTTAACAGCAGATTTTCGTAATCGACCCGGAGAGGAAAGAGAAAACCGAAGCAGAGAGGAAGGATTGAGTTGGAGTTGGACCAAGTATCGTATCGGACCTAGTAGCCGTATCGGATTGGGGGAGGCGTTATCAGGAAGAGTGTATCGGCCGATACGGATTTAATGTGGTCATTGGCTGATATGGGTTGTAAGTTGACAGAGTTAGCGTGGGCTTGGTCTGGGCTTAAGATAAGCTTTAAGGAAGTTGCCAAATAGAGATAAAGCTCAGTTTTTAGGCAATTGTATCTTGTAAATCAAGTAGGTTTAGATCTAATCTATGGCAAGAGTCTGCCGCAAAGACTTGTTTGTTAGTTATAGATAAGATCGTGTCCTACAAGGACCTTGTTGTAATCGTGGGTATAAATATTCCGGTAGTTTGTACATAGAAACTCTCTCTCACAATACAATACACAAATCAATCTACTTTCGCGCATCGCCAACCCTCGCAAGAGGTTAATCTTGACGAGCTCTTGCTTCCCTAGAGCAGAGGTAAGAACTCGTGCCCGACGATCTGCATCGTCGGGGTTAGCGTGTCGCTTTAGGCACGTTAAGCCTCGATGATGTGATCGTCGTTTATCATGCTTTGGATGATTTTTGTAAGTGTATTAATTATGCTTCGTCAGCGATCTACTCGTTTTAGGGTTTATTGCCGGCGGCGGTTTAATTATTATGCTAAGTTAAATCTTTCAATGCATCTACCATCCCCAAAATCGGCCGACGACTTGATTTTCTTTGTGTTAAGTCTCAATTCACACTTTGAGTTGTTATCGACCTTAGTTCTGTTTTGAGATCTAACCCAAAGCCTGTCTTCGATCGTAATTAAGGATAACGTCGGGGTTTCAGCCGGTTTTATCTAGTACATGTAATTATCATAATGTTTTTATATGTATTTGCCATTTGTATGGGTAGATTGACAAATATAAATACATTTGTTATAGGTTATTCTTTAGGGTTTGCTTGTGATTAATATATTTATATAAGTTGATTGTTTCATACAAGTTTGCGTTAGAGTATTAGCTAGTGCACTTTTCTCTTTTATCCCTCATCGGCCGATGCTGCTAATTGACATTAACATGTTGATGAAGGCCGATGAGGTTAGATCTATACTCTGATTTTGTTTCATCATAATCACAAGTGAGCCGATATAGCTTTGTCCTATCGGCTAGGTCATGACAATGCAACATCGGCCTATCGGCCGATCGGCCATTGTTTTCTAACATGGTTTACTTGTTTCTTGTTGATTGCAGATCAAATCAACTGGTATGCCCTACACGCACCTAGGCAAGCCATTGGACCTGCACTGGAGTAAAGCAAACCTCCCAGGCCGCCGTGGAAACGTAGAACCCGTTTTGTTGCGAGGCGGGTCTAAATTCTGCGCCGACACGCTTTTGGCACGCCCGGTGGGACCAAAGAACGCAAGCTTCGCGACAACAAGAAGATTACTTCGAGATGTCAAAGCAGGCTGAGATCTCCGAGGAGAACGTCGTCTCCGTGACTGTCGACCAGCTCAATGAAGAGCAGAAAGCCGAGATGGACAAGCTGGTCGAGTAGTTCCAGAATATGTATCTGCAAACATATTCTAGGACTTGGCAAGGCACCCTGATTCAGAAGTCTAAGGTGATAATGCCGAATCCTGGAGATGGAGCTAGTACGTCGGCGGCGGCACACGACCACATCGTCAAGATCGAAGATACCGCGGCGCCGACGTTGCAAGATAGAATTGACTCCGCAGTTCACTCTGCGCTAGTCAACCAGTCGGGGATCCTGGTGAACACATTGACCAATACGGTCAAGTCGATCCTAGATGGGTCGATCCACTGGTACAAGCCTCAGGGGCCGATTTTCTTGCCAGAAAATAAGTTCCCTGCCTATCGGACCCTGAGGAACGACCTGAGCACGGCTCAGCCGACAGCGCCGATGCCACCCCCATCGGCGCAACCAACAACCCTACCGCTGGTCCTCACCAAGCAGGCGGGAGGAAGCCCTCAGCACATCACGGAGGAGCAATATGCTCAATGGACAAAGGGGAAGCAACCAGTGATCGAGCCGATGCAGCAAGTTCCTGTCAACCCGCCATCGGCCGGACAGCCTCACATCCCCATGCCTGGCAACCCTTCGCAGCCAGCTGCGTACAACGTGCCGCAAGGCTACCAGCAGTACACCACAGGGCAGTACGGTGCACAGAACCTGGATCACCACTATCAACCTGTTGGCGCAGAATTTCGACCCGCCTTGCAACCAAACGGGTTCCACGTTTCCACAGCGGCCTGGGAGGTTTGCTTTACTCCAGTGCAGGTCCAAATGGCTTGCCTAGTTGTGCGCAGAGCGTGCCAGTTGATTTGATCTGCAATCAACAAGAAACAAGTAAACCACGTCCAAAAACAATGGCCGATCGACCGATAGGCCGATGACACATTGTCATAGCCCAGCCGATAGGGCAAAGCTATATTGGCTTACTCATGATAAAATAAGATTAAAGCATGAATCCAAACTTATCGGCCTTCATCAACATGTTAATGTCAATCAACAGCATCGGCCGATAAGGGATGATGAAGATCACTACACTAGCTAGAACTCTAGTGCGAGTCTACATGAGCCAACCAATCAATATAAACACGTCCATCACAAATAAACCCAAAAGATTAACCTATAACAGACGCATCTATATTCATCGATCTATTCATGCAGATGGCAGATACATATAAAAACCTAGCGATAATCACATGCATCAGGTAAGACTGGCTGAAACCCCAGTGCTATCCTTAATTACAACCGAAAACAGGCTTCGTGTTAGATCTCAAAACAGGACTAAGGTCAATGACAACTCAAAGTGTGAATCAAGACTTAACACAAAGAAAATCAAGTCGCCGATTGCTTTTGGGGATGTTAGATGCACTTAAACAATCTAGCCAAGCATAATAATTAAACCGTCACCGGCAACGAACCCTAAAACGAGTAGATCGCTGGCGAAGCATAATTAAAACGCCTATCAAGATTACCCAAGACATGATAAACGATGATCACATCATCGAAGCTTAACGTGTCTAAAACGACACGCTAGCCCCGACGATGCAGAGCAAGAACTCGTCGAAATCAACCTCTTGCGAGGGTTGGCGATGCGCCGAAGTAGATTGAAACTGGTTTTTTGTATTGAGTTGTGAGAGAGTTTTTATGTACAGACTATCGGGATATTTATACCCGAGATTACAACAGGGTCCATGTAGGACACGATCTTATCTATAACAAACAACAAGTCTTTGCGGCAGACTTTTGCCACAGATTAGATCTAAACCTACTTGATTTACAAGATACAATTGCCTAAAACCGAGCCTTATCTCTATTTGGCAACTTCCTTGAAGCTTATCTTGAGCCCAACCAAGCCCATGCTGACTTTGTCAACTTCCAACCTCTATCGGCCAATAACCATACAAATCTGAATCGGCCGATACAGCCTTTCTGCCAGCGTCTCATTGAGTCCGATACACTGACCGTGTCCGATACGAGACCTGGTTCAACTCCAACTTAGCTCTTTGTCTCTGCTTCGGTTTCCTCTTCCTTCTCCGGGTCGATTACGAAAATCCGCTGTTAACACATGCCCCCCAATTCCACTTCATTATATAATGTGGCGGAATTAGCCCCGAAGAACCCATCGACTTTCTTGTTAGGGTTTGTCTGAAAACCGCGCAGATCCAGATTCGCAACTCTCCGCCGCCGATTTAGCAACCACCCACGCTCTTCAACTCCGGCGACCCCTCGGCATCCCATCGGCATCAACCCTTTCCACGGCAATTTCGTCGAGGACAACAATGGCTTCCGCTCCGTTCTACGCCTCCGAAATCCCCGTGGTAAGTTAATCTCCTCATATTTTCGTTTTCTTGCCAAGTTCTTCAAATTAAGGTTTTCGCTTTCTGCCCCCCGGGTCTTATGCTTTCATCGTTGTTCTTACGCCATAGGTTTTCAAAAACCAAATCTTGATCCCCACCAATGACAAATCACACAGATTCCTGCTAGGCCCCATGGGCGACTGCGACCCGACTTGGCTGATAAACGTCGAAACAAACAGAATACCTTTCAGGCAGGCCAAACCCAACGTCTCTTCGTGGAAGCATACCTGGCCGTCGAAACTCAATGGGTACAGGACCTGGCACAAGAGAATCGCTGCAGCCAAACAGGTCCATTGGGATGAAATAGGAATCAGCCAATGTATCACTTTGTCCCTGGCCGATACTAAGAAAAACGAGCCACTCATGTCAGCAGCCACTTATTTCTGGTCTAGCACCTTGAACGCTTTCTTGTTCAAGCAAGGTCCGATAACCCCAACTCTAATTGACATCAAGATGCTAACAGGACTAGACATCTAGTCCGAGATCAACCCCTTCAGCCTCCTGGCGAACAGCAGCCACAAATTGAAAACTAAGAAGATTGGAGGCTGGTCTGGATATATTTCTGAACACATGGAACAAGGATCAGTCTCGGAAAGAGAACATGTGGCCTTCCTGACGCTGTGGTTGGAACGATTTGTCTTCTGTGGATCGACTTGTGGCCCTACTACCAATTGCCAACATTTAGCCCAAGCTCTGGTCGACAAGAAACAAATTCCCCTTGGCCGATACCTCTTGAGAGCTGTCTATCGGCTGCTTCATGTCTCCTCTCAAGATTTAATGTTGAAGCAGACTGTGGCTCACGGAGGACCATGGTGGTTTATTCAGCTCTGGCTAACCATTTATACCAACACCATGGCTGATCGGCCTCCACTATCAGACTCCCGTCTCCCATCAAAGTATGCCGATCATGAAGACCATAGAACCAGAAGATGCATGTCTTTTGGAGAGGCGGCCTCTGTCTATCCTGGAGCAGATCAATCGGCCGAAGACATGTCTACCTAGTTCATCCGATTCTACACCGGACCCCCATCAGTTAAGATGGATATATGCCTTTACCTCTCGGACCAGGATTTCAAACTCCCTGACGATCTGCAGTTGAACCTAATAAATGATGACATGGAATCCCGAGAGTCATTTATGATCGGCATCACCCCATGCCTGCTCCCAGTAGGCATATTTCAAGGAAGAAGCACCAGCCTGTCTTATGAGTTCTATAATCCCATGGTAGCTGCTAGACAGTGCAGGCTTGGGCAACTCCCTATTAATTTACACTTCCATAGACTGCTAGAGAGTAGGGGCATAGTGCCATCAGGATTAATCATGAGCAAGGCACTAGAAATCAGAACCCCGAACCTAGGCGACTGCGACCGATTGCACCTGAGCGCCTTTGTTCATATCAGCTTCCAAGCGTGGTGGCAAGAATGGGCTGCTCATATTTTCCATCAATCGGCCAGATTCTACGTGACAGAGCTTATCCACGGTATTAGCCCTCAAGTCCCAGACGAGCCGATCCCATCTGTGAGCAACAGTGGCCAAAGAATTTGTTATGCTCAAGCTGTGGCTCCATCAGGATCTACTATCCTGGAGTCAATCATCGGCCTTACTGCCCCAAAGGCGTCATCATTACTCCAAGGGCCGATGATTAAAGAAAATCCCAAGAGGAAAGCGCCAATCAAAGAAAAATCTCAAAAATCCATCAAGAAGGCTAAAACTAATGACCAGGCCGATCTTGAAGAGCTAGACCCCTCCATGGAAGAATTCCTTGATGAACAAGTGATGGAGGAAGAGGTCGATGCAGCAGCCGCCAATGCGTCTGAAGAAGAAGATTCGTCGGGTGAGACTGCCCAGAAACCATCGGCCAAGAACACCACAATCCCATCGGTCGATGACCAAGCCGGCATTGCCCAACCAAGGAAGACTAGACATGCAGTCCACAAGGTTAACATATTTCTTTTACTGGACTTCATGCAATCCCCTTCTTATTGGTATGCTATAATTTGATATCCTTTTCAGGCTGCTGCGTCGTCTATACTCAAGGAGAGAACTCAATCGGCCCCTTTAAGAACCAAAAAGGCAACCCTACAAAGGCATCAACAGGCGAAGACCCGATTGAGGACTCCTTCTCCTTCTCCACCACCCTCTCCGATTGCTTCGATAAGAGTTGATTTTACATTGTCTTTCTATCATAGATTTGTTCACCAATTTCTCGCTTTTCTCCAGCCAAGGGCTCCATCACCTGCACCACATCGGCCAACTCCCTCGCCTACTGCTTCCACACAGCAAAAGGAAGCCGATGCAAGCACCACCGATGCTCCAACACAGGTAACCAAGGTTATTTCGATCCTCTTTGCCTATTCCTGCTTGACAAGGCTAATCTTGACCTACACTGATATTTGCAGAACCTAGCCGATATGTTCTCTTTCGATATCGGTCAGTTTCTTGATGATGAGGACAAGGAGCCCCCCGTGACAGCCAAGGTGTCGATCCCTGAAGAACTGAAGGACCGGCTGTCCGATATCGTCAATCGTCTGGAATCTTCGCTGGAGTTCTTGGTGGAGGATTGTACTCCCATCAAAGTCAGGGTACAAGAAATTCAAGATCAACTGCCCGAAGACTTGATGGAGACCCTAACACCGGTCATCTTCCTGGAACAATACCGCTTCAAGCTTCAGAAGGCCAAAGAAAGGATTGCGGAGAGGCGGGAACGTGAGAGCTTGGAATCGGCCCTATCCGCTAGCAAGGCTCAAGTCAATTCTGACAAGACCAGATTGGATGAGCTAGTTATGGAGCCGATTGTCTTGAAGAACAGACTTGAAGAACTCCAACGCCTCGAAGCAGACCTTGTGTCCAAGCTGGAAGCAACTCGTAGAGAGATCCAAGAAGTCCAGGCCGGGATAGCTGCATCGCCGAAAGCTATAGAAGACCAGACGGCGAAGCTGAAGGCATCGGCCAAATACTTGGCAACCCTGAGTAAGTCTTTAAAGCCGATTCCAGGGTCGATGGCCGATGATGCCCAAGTTATAGAGAATATTGATCAAATCCGTCGTAGGGCGATTGCAGCTATTGAAAACTTCATAGGGTAATGTAATATATGTCATGTCCTTCTTGTAAACAGATACCTTCTTAATGTAATTGATTTCATCGGCCCACTAGCCGAACGTGATCAGTCCAAGTCTGAAAAATTTGAAATCCATGAACTTGAACTACTACTTAATCTCATCGGCCCACTAGCCGAATTTGATCAGTCTAAACACGATAAAATTTGAAGCCCATGAACTTAAGCCACTCTTGGTAACCTTGAAAGCCACTCTTGGTAACCTTGAAAAACTCCCATAAGCTTGATGTATATATGCCCCCCAAATTTTAGAAGATGAGGGCTCATTTTGTAAAATTTGAACTAAGGGCGATAAAGAATATCGGCCATCGAAAGACGATGTATAGCACATCGGCTGTAATCATAAATCGGATGGAGGGCTGATCATGAGTCGATCCATATGCTTGGATAATATCTCTTTAAGTATTTGCCGTTAAGAGCTCGTCCATAAATCTCACCATCTAGCCCCTTAAGCAAATAAGCATTGTGGGGAACACATCGATGTGGAGATTATGGGTACCGGATACCCTCACGGCTAGCTTATCCGACTTACCATAGGGGATAGGTTATGCTCCATGATTATGTAAACTGGCTATAACTTAGGTATTACGTTACCATTGAGATAAGGTAACGGCCCATAGTCTATAGTTGGTAAGATTGAGGAGTCCGACTTAGAATAGAATAGGTCTCCGACTTGTAAACCCACCCTCCGGGATTATATAAGGAGGGTAGGGCGTCCCTTGAGGGGCAGAGATACGGAAAAATACACGGATAGACAAAAAAAACTTGCGAGAGCCCCTATTGAAAGAGATCAAGAGATCAATAAACACTCGGCGGATCGAATCCCCGAAACAAGAGTAGGGTATTACCTCTCGTTAGAGAGGGCCTGAACCTGTCTAAACCTTTGTCCCGACTAACCCATTGTGTTTGGCGCTTGACTGCTACCCCTAAATTCTATTGCCGAAACCAAGTTTTGACAGTTGGCGCGCCAGGTAGGGGCTCTGCGTCAAGTTCTTCTTCAACATCTCACCGACAAGCGCAATGGGATCTCCATCAAGTTTCGCCGACTTCGTCTTCGCCCCTGGGCAGGCGCTTCGCTTCGGCAGACTCGACTTCATCACCAACAAGTTCGGTAAGCTCTCTCTTCTCGACTCAGATTCGAACCAGTCGGGAAGGGAAAATTCCTTGGCGCCGCTCGGGTTACCGGGCGACGCTAAAATCTACTATAACCTCTTATCTTCTGAGTTGGATCCAATCCACTCGGGAGAATCTTCTAAATCTTCTGAGTCTTCATCGCCTTCATGCTGTCCCCCGGCCTCACGAGAGGTCGCGGTCATACTTGAATGACTCGAGTCGTACTCATCCACGGACATTGACGAACATCTAAGCTCCACCGACTTCGACGACCTCTACAACATCTCCACGGATGAAATCAACAGCTACGACGCAGATAAAGATTACTACGATCCGGACCTTCTCAACGTTCTCATGGCCGAAGTAGCCGAGGCCGACTCGGCCATGGCCCGGAGGATCGCGGATGAAGAACGGGCCAAGCTCGAGCAAGAGCGCAAGCGTGTGGAGGAGGAACTAGCTAAGCTTGAGCAAGAGCGCAAGCGTGCAGAGGAGGAGAATAAGCGCAAGGAGGAGGCGGAGCTCAAGAAGAAGCAAGAAGCTGACAAAAAGAAACGAGACCTGAGAGCAACTGGGCGCTCAGCCCGCGAGGCCATACTGTAGACACGAGTCGACAACACCAACATCTTCCAAAGGCCTCAACAGAACGCCGTCGCTGCTCTCACCCTCATCGACACCGTCATCGAAGCGGCGCCGGCTGTGGTGACGCCACTCCTGGACAAGATCAAGACCATCGTCGCGGCTACGGCCAACGGCCATCCTTCTAGTTCTGCACGAAGGCTGACCGAGTCCGTTGCTGAAACACCCGACAGAAGCCGACTGCCGCCGCCGCGGTCCAAGGACTACAAGAGACCCGAGCAAAGCAAGACACTAGTTAGATCTAAAGACCCTCGCCACGAGGCAGTATGGAGGCCACGAGCTCATACGGCTGACTCTCACGAGAGAGAACACAGCCGACAACCCGTCCACGACCGGAATCGTCGCTACAACAACTCCAACTACCAAAGCAGCCCGCGAAGGCCCCCGCCGAGTGATCTGCGGGAAGTACTCGACCGACGCTACCGGGAACGTGAACGGCGCTCTTCTGAAGACAGAAGGAAATCACCCGACGACTACGACGATGGAGTGCCTGCTTTCACTAGGAACTTGCATCGAGTGGACTGGTCGAGTGGTTCTAAACCTACCGGGATTGATAAGTACGACGGCAAGACCGACCCCGAGTCCTGGCTAATTGTGTACACCCTCGCCATCCGCACAGCAGGAGGAGACAGCAAGGCTATGGCCAATTACCTGCCCATCGCTCTCACCGACTCAGCCAGGAACTGGCTCACGAGTTTGCCAAGAGGCTCGATTGACTCGTGGAGCGAGCTTCGGGACCACTTCATCGCCAACTTCCAGGGTACTTTTGAAAGGCCCGGGACCCACTTTGACCTCTACAACGTCATCCAGAAGCCGGACGAATCGCTGAAGGACTACATTCGACGCTTTTCAGAGAAACGAAACAAGATTCCCAACATCACCGATGACGTCATTATTGCTGCATTCCAGAAAGGCGTCCGTGACGAGTTGCTTATCGGCAAGTTTGGGCGCAAGCCACCGAAGACGGTCAAGCAAATGTTCGAGACGGAAAACTCCTATGCCAAATCTGATGATGCAATCAAGGCCTTGCGACAAGACCGGCACGACAAGAGGGACGACAAGCCATCCGGAAGCAGCTGGCGTCCTAAGAAGGACAACGGCAACAACAACAGCGGCCAAAAGGATCACAAGTGCAAGCCCGAGGATTTTGTCGCCACGACATCGAACTACCAACAACAGTGTCCCCGAGTCGCCGCCTACGACAAAATCATGAACGCTCAGTGCACGCACCATCCAAACCACAAGCATGCGGCAAAGGATTGCTTCATCTACAAACAGTTCGCTGAGCAATACGCGGCACAACTACGACAAAAGCCGGCTGATGAAGCCGGCCCATTGGGCACCAAGAGGAACGACCCGGCTAGCAGCACAGAGCCCTTCCAAGACCCCGTGGGCGAGCTAAACCACATCTTCGGGGGACCATAGGCGTACGAGTCCAAGAGGAAGCAAAAGCTGACTGATCGCGAAGTCAACGCCGCGCAACCTGAAGTCCCGCATTATCTACGATGGTCGGAGGTGGCTATCACGTTTAACCGCTCGGATCACCCTGACCGAGTGGTTCACCCGGGGCGGTATCCCCTGGTACTAGACCCGATGGTTCGCAACATCAAACTCAAGCGCGTCCACATCGATGGCGGCAGTGCTCTCAACATCCTATTCGCCAAGACGCTGGACGAGATGCAGATTCCAAGATCCGAGTTGAAGCCAAGTTCAGCTCCCTTTCATGGAGTCATCCCGGGGCTGTCATCCACGCCACTCGGACGCATTACTCTTCCAGTCACCTTCGGGGTTCGGGAGAACTTCCGGACGGAGAACGTCACTTTTGAGGTTGCCGACTTCGAAGCGGCCTACCACACGATCATCGGAAGACTGGCGCTCGCTAAGTTTATGGCAGTACCACATTATACCTACCTCATGATGAAGATGCCCGGGCCCAATGGAGTCATCACCTTGCGCAGCGACATC
Organism: Oryza officinalis; assembly: GCA_008326285.1. Taxonomy (NCBI): domain Eukaryota; kingdom Viridiplantae; phylum Streptophyta; class Magnoliopsida; order Poales; family Poaceae; genus Oryza; species Oryza officinalis. The sequence goes on along the minus strand of BDMV01000001.1, from coordinate 42,751,363 downwards.
AAACAAGCCTTCACTTGCGACAAAGAAAGCTGCGATGTGGCCCAGACTCACGAGAGATTACGCGGCCAGCAAGAGGTCTGACTGGCTGCATCAAAATCTGGAGAAGGAGAAGTCCCTGCCAAGAAGATAGCCAAGTCGGGAGACGGCGACGCCAAGACCAAGAAAATCCCCCTTGATCCATCTGATCCCTCTAAAACTGCTGTAATAGGCGCAGAGCTAGATCCTAAATAGGAAAGCGCGCTCGTCACCTTCCTTCAGAATAATAAAGATATTTTTGCTTGGAAACCGTCTGACATGCCGGGTATTCCTAGGGAGGTGATCGAGCACTCTTTAAACGTCAAAGATGACGCTAAACCTATAAACAACGATTGCGCCGTTTCGCTCAAGACCAAAAAGATGCCAGCAAGGAGGAACTCGCCAAGCTCTTGGCTGCCGGGTTCATCAAAGAGGTTTACCATCCCGACTGGCTAGCCAATCCAGTTCTTGTTCGGAAGAAGACAGGGCAATGGCGCATGTGCGTGGACTACACCGATCTCAACAAAGCTTGCCCCAAAGATCCTTTTGGACTACCTCGAATAGACCAAGTCGTTGACTCAACAGCCGGCTGCGAGCTTCTGAGCTTTTTGGATTGTTACTCGGGTTATCACCAGATCAACTTGAAGGAATCCGACTGCCTGAAGACATCATTCATCACCCCGTTTGGAGCCTATTGCTACATCACGATGCCCTTTGGCCTGAAGAACGCCGGGGCCACTTATCAACGCATGATTCAGAGGTGCCTTCAGACCCAGATCGGGAGAAACGTGGAAGCCTACATCGACGATGTCGTCATCAAGACCAAGCAGAAGGAAGACCTGATCGCCGACTTAGAAGAAACCTTCGCGAACATTCGGGCCTTCAGAATGAAGTTGAACCCGGAGAAGTGTACCTTCGGTATGCCATCAGGAAAGCTATTCGGTTTCATGATATCACATCGCGGCATTGAGGCAAACCCAGAGAAGATCAACGCTATCCGGGGCATGAAGCCCCCGAGTACCCAGAAGGACGTCTAGAAGCTCACCGGATGCATGGCGGCATTGAGCCGTTTTGTCTCCAGACTCGGCGAACGAGGTATGCCTTTTTTCAGGTTACTGAAGAAGACCGATGATTTCCAATGGACCATCGAGGCCCAAAAAGCTTTCGAAGACTTCAAGGAGTTCCTCACGACACCACCCGTGTTGGCATCACCGCACCCTCAAGAACCCCTGTTGCTCTACGTCTCCGCAACTCACCAGGTGGTCAGCACGGTATTGGTCGTCGAGCGTGAGGAAGAAGGCCGTACCCAAAAGGTTCAACGGCCAATCTACTTCATCAGCGAGGTGCTGGCAGGAGCCAAAACCCGCTATCCACAGGTACAAAAATTGTTATATGGAGTTTTAATCACTGCTAGGAAGCTAGCCCATTATTTTCAGGGTCACTCGGTCACCGTCGTCACGTCTTTTCCACTCGGTGATATCATCCATAACCGTGAGGTTACTGGGCGCATCGCAAAGTGGGCACTGGAGTTGATGCCACTGGACATAGCTTTCAAGGCGAGGACGTCCATAAAATCTCAAGTCCTGGCGGATTTCGTAGCCGAGTGGACCGAACAACAAGAAGATCTACCTAGAGAAGATTTGCAGTATTGGACCATGCACTTCAACGGATCCAAAAGAGTCACCGGCTTGGGAGCGGGAGTCGTGCTGATCTCCCCGACTGTGGAGAGGCTACGGTATGTCCTTCACATCCACTTTCCCGCCACACACAATGTCACCGAGTACGAAGCCCTCCTTCACGGCCTACGACTTGCTGTTTCACTCGGGATACGACGGATGATTGTGCGAGGAGATTCCCAGTTGGTGGTTAACCAGGTGATGAAGGACTGGTCTTGCTTGAATGAGACAATGGAAGCCTACTGACAGGAAGTTCGCAAGCTTGAAGACAAGTTTGACGGATTGGAGTTATCCCATGCCTTGAGACATAATAACGAAGCGGCAGATCAGTTGGCACAGTTTGGGTCCAAGCGCGAAGCAGCCCCGACTGACGTTTTTGTGGAACATCTCTATGAGCCGACTGTTGCCAAAGCACTAACCTCCGATGAAGGAGTTACCAGCCAGGTCGCCATGCTTGACGCTGATTGGAGGACACCGTTCATCAAGTTTTTAACTCAGCAAGAGCTGCCGGGTGACCGGGATGATGTGGAACGAGTCCGACGTCGCAGTCAAGGCTATGTCATGGTTGACTCAGAGCTATACAAGAGAAGCCCCTCTGGAGTTTTGATGAGATGCGTCACGCCAGAGGAAGGACGACAATTATTGCAAGATATTCACTCGGGCATCTGCGGCAGTCATGCCGCGGCGCGCACTCTGGTGGGCAAGGCTTACAGACAAGGATTCTTCTGGCTCACGGCGGTCACCGATGCAGACAAGGTAGTTCGCACGTGTGAAGGTTGTCAATTCTTCGCTCGGCAGAGCCACATTCCAGCTCAAGATCTTCAAACAATTCCCTTATCATGGCCTTTCGCCGTGTGGGGCTTGGACATGGTGGGTCCGTTCAAGAAGGCGCCAGGTGGATTCATGCATCTGTTCGTCGCGGTTGATAAGTTTTCCAAGTGGATCGAGGCTAAGCCGGTTGCTACGATAACTACGGACAAGGCGCGAGACTTTATTCTAAACATCGTGCATCGGTTTGGTGTCCCGAACAGAATTATAACTGACAATGGGACTCAATTCACTGCAGGCGTTTTTAAGGAGTTCTGCGAAGACTTCGGTATTAAGATTTGCTATGCATCGGTGGCGCACCCTAAGAGCAACGGACAGGTTGAACGAGCTAATGGTATGGTTCTTCAAGGTATCAAAGCCCGAGTGTTTGACAGACTACGACCGTACACCGGAAGATGGGTTCAAGAATTGCCTTCGGTATTATGGTCATTGCGGACCACACCCAGTCGGGCTACCGGCCAATCTCCTTTCTTCTTGGTTTACGGAGCAGAAGCAATGTTGCCGAGTGAGATGGAGTACGAGTCTCTTTGTGTTCGTAGCTTGGACGACGAGCGTTTCGACCAAGACAGAGTTGATGACCTCACCCGATTGGAGGAAGCCCGCGAAGCCGCATTGATTTAGTCGGCACAGTATCTTCAAGGACTTCGGCGCTACCATAACCGCAATGTTCGGTCACGAGCCTTCATTGTTGGAGACATGGTTCTACGCAAGATTCAAACTACAAAAGATCACCACAAGCTATCTCCACTATGGGAAGGGCCCTACATAATCGCTGAGGTGACTCGGCCAGGAGCATATCGTCTAAGGCGTGAAGATGGGACCATGGTGGAGAACTCCTGGAACATTGAGCATCTTCGTCGATATTATACTTAGGCATTTTTTGTCTCTATGTTCTTCTCGACTGCCAACTTCAAGCAGGATGACCTCTTGGGTTGTCAGTCGGGGGCTATACATATATCAATAAAGCATTATTTTCTTTGCTAACTTGTTCATATTTAGCTTATCATTGTTTAGTGTTTTGGTTCGAGTCCAATAGATAAGGACTGAGGATTTTTTGATGGCTTAATCAAGCTTAGGCTTGGTGACAGTCGGACGAAAATTCTTAAGAAATTATATATGAAGACTCGGATCAGGGCATTAACATAAATAAGCTATATATTTACAAGTCCACAATATAGCGAGTCATATACATCAAGGCAAGTCAGCTACTCCTGGAAGTTTGCGGCTACATCACCAGCTACCTTTTTCGCCGACTCCTGTGCTTCACTTATGAGCTCCAGGGCCCGCTCATCTGAGGTGCCAGCCGCAAAGCCATCTCCGACAGAGTCCACGTCTATCCGGGGATAGAGTGATTTCGTCTGCGCAAGAGCGAAGCTTGCACCCATGACGGCTGCATCAGAGATATTCTCCATATATTTAGCTGGGGCCGTCCTAAGTTTATCAAAGATTTCTACGGCATCCAATGAGCTCGTCCCGAGTCCATGTTTATATAGTGCTGACAGGATCGGCGCGGCAGCGTTGGCGATGTCATCCCTTACACTTTCAGCCCTTCGGACTCTTTCGGCGAAGACATCAAATTGTGCTTGGGATTTGACCTTATAAGCTACAAGAGGGATATGATTACATAAATATTCAAGACCGAGCGAGTTACGGAGTGCTATCTTAAAAGGCTTACCTTCAAATTCTTCCAGGATTTTCTCATTGTCAGACTCCAGCTTGGCTTTATCGGTGCTTGTTTTCTTCAGCTGGGCCTCGAGGGAGTTGATTTCGGATAAATTTGCTACAACATGAAGGTTTGCAAGCATCAGGATCAAAATAGATTATATGCAAAGACAGAGCAAGTACAAAGGTGGTTTGGCTTACCCCCGATTGAGCCACGGAGTTCCAAGTTCTCATCTTGGAGCTTCGCGATTTCTGCCCGCAAGACGACCTCTCGAGTTGCAGCTTCTTCTCTGGCGGCCTTGAGGTCTTGATGAATGTTTTCCAGAGAATTTACATGGGGGACCAGCTTCTCGAGAGTGTCTGATTTGGCCATTGAGCGACAATATATTTTCTGCATAAGGGGATGAAGATAGTCAACCACATTAGACGATGATGACAAGACGAAGGGGAGATATACTTACATTCATTAGTCGGGTCGCTCCATTGAGGCTGGCCATGAGCATGTCGCGTTCTTCATTTTCCTTTTGCTTATTTAACACGATGCCTTGCTTTATGCCTTGGGCATCGTGCCACTCGATCTTGATAGGAGGGACCGAGTCAGTTGAAGACTTCAGTCGAGAGATTTCCTCCTCTTCGGCTGATTGATTTAGAGGAGCAAAATGAGGATAAGAGCAAAGAGCATGATGAAGACAAGAGTCTGGCGATTATTGAGAGATTTACCTGTTTTAGGAGCCGGAACCTCGGTTGGTGCTTCTTGACCACGTGAGCTCTGTGGGTTTTCGTCCGGCTGGTTTCCAGTCGGGGCATCCTGACTGGCAGTCGGGGGCTATTCTTCAGTCGACTGGTTTCCAGCTGGGATGTCCTGGCTAGCAGTCGGGGGCTCTACAGCAGGGGCATCTTTGCTTGAGGATTCTGCCTTAGGAGCATCTTCACTCGGGACAAGGTCTTGAGTTTTTTGTTCTGCAGGCCTTGGCTTTTCTGACGCTGTAGATGGATTGATGGCTTCAGCCCGCCCAGTGGGATCGATATCTTGAGGTTTCCTGCAAGAAAGAAGATAAAGACAATTGAGTTGGAAGTAAAAAAGATTTTTAGCAAGAAGCTGATTCTGGTTATGTGAGATACCTATTGGACCTCCTGATTTTAGGAGTGGACCTGGCTGTTGGTTTCGGAGGACTTATATTAGATTGTGGAATCTGGACTTCTTCATCATCCGAGTCATCAACAACCAGTCTCCTTTTACTCGCTCGCCTGCTAATATCTTCGTCGGCGGCAGCCCTCTTCTCTTGAGGCTCAACCTTGATTTTGGGGCCGCCGGTTGGTTTTTTGGCAGCAGGCCGAGTTCGCATATCGTCATGATACACCTTGTATGGCTTGGAAATAATAAGAGCGTTTGCCTACATGTAGAGTTTTTGAGATATATTGAAGGATGTGTGCAAGATTGAAAGAGTTTTGAAGAGCCGAGTCGACTTACCGGAGGAGGAGGTCGGAACAAGTTAAACGGAGGAACCGGCATCTTGTGGCTGCGATCTACTGTGATTCCAGAGGAGAAAATCTTGTACATGCGAGTGCACAAGGCCTGGTAACTCAGAGCATCGCGGTCTTCCTGATTGGGGTCATTTTCACCCTCATACTCGAACACTGGCTTGGATCTTTCCTTGATGGGAGCCAGTCGGTTCTTGATAAAGTGCCGGGTAATTTGTTCTCCTTGGAGGCCTTTCTTCTTCATTTCAAGGATGTTAGCCAGGAGGTTATTCGCTTCTACCCAATCTTGGTTCTCCGGCATTGTGCTCCAGTTGGCTCTTTGGATCGGTGGAAGGCCGATGAAGTCGGGCAAACTGGGATGGGGGTTCGAGATATAGAACCAGTTTGCGTGTCAGCCCTTGTTGGAGGATTTCAAGGGGAGAGAGAAGTAGTCTCTGCGGAGAGTCCCGCGGAGTTGAAAGCCAGCACCGCCGACGACGCAGGGGTCATCCTTGTTTGGGTGTGGCTTGACATAGAACATGCGGCGAAAAAGATTGAAATGGGGGAGAATGCCTAAAAATGCTTCGCACACATGGATAAATATTGCAATGTGGAGGACAGAATTGGGGTTCAAATGATAGATTTGAAGGCCATAGTATTCGAGAATACCACGGAAGAAATCGAAAGTGGGAAGACCAAATCCGCAATAGAAGAAAGAGGTGAAGACCACAATCTCACCGGTGTTTGGAGTGGGGAACTCTTCGCCGGCCGCTGGACGCCAGCCGATGATTTCTTTGGGCGGAAGAACTCCGTTCTTCACCATTTCCCGCAAGGTCGACTCTTTCACATCCGAGGTAGCCCATTGGTCGAAAGGGATTTCTCTCTCTTCCGCCAAGGATGCGAGTTGAGTGGAGTTGGATCTAGCACAGGAAATGGGGATTTTTTTAGGGGATGTTGGCAGCCGGATGCGGATGATGGATTGTGGTGGAACTTGAGTTCTTTGATGGATGATTTTGCGTGAGCACGAGTTCTCGAATTCTCAGCGCGGCTGATGAACAGGAGCGTGAAAAGGGGAAAAATTTCGGGAAGATGAAGCGGCAGGGACGACGCTGGCGCTTTGAGAAAGATTTTAGGGTTTTTGCTGGGTTTTCTCGTATTTGGGCCGAGCCCATGAGAAACTTGCGGCCCATCTTATGAGTACGGCTTGACATATGTCCATGAGGACTTAAGCAAATTTGCTCTAGCAATATGCATATGTCTCATTGACCGATGACTTAAAAATCCTTTCATACAGCAGTTACACAACTTGTTGAAGGTTGGTACGATGCGGCTTGGAAGGTGACAAACAGTAAAGTTTTTTATAACTGTCCTGGTAACTTTTTTATAGGTTGCAGGAGCTGTTTGGCTTTTACAAAGCATTTGATTTTTTATTTATCAATGCTGATTTGCCACCTTGGTGTGCTCTTTTTATCAAGACCAATATTATGGCAAGAGCTATTTAATATTTTGGTCGTATTTTTCAGATGACTGATAAATTTATTAACTCATATTTTCTATTCATGAGAATTGATTGAGCTGTATGTTCCGGGATGACTCAGGCACAACGACTCGGATAAGCATGAGCTAGCCGAGTGCTCGGATTTTTTACCCCTGAGGGTCGGCTAAGTATTTTGTTCTGAGATGACTCGGGTAAATTGACTCGGATAAGCACGAGCTTGCCGAGTGCTTGGATTCATTATACACTATGCCTTGATTATAAGGTTATGTGCTATATGATCTTTTATGATTGCTTTTGGCTTAGGCTAGGCATTTATTTAACTCAGGAGAGTATGATTATTATAGTTCTTGACTATATGCTTAGTTTGTTTAACTAAACACATCGTCGGGAGCTACACCTAATTAGGTGCATCAGTCGATGCACCTAATTTTTTATGTTTGAAATTTTTTGAATTGATTTCAGCCCTTCACAGTCTTTTTTGGATGATGAAGCACTCGGGAGACTCAGGCAGAGGAGATGGAGGCACTCAGGCAGAAGAAGCACTCGGCTAAGAAGTCACTCGGCCGCGTGTTATTCAAGTTCGAGGCAAAGTTATCTCATCGACTGCAAAGGTCTCGGGGGCTACTGTGGAGATTATGGGTACCGGATACCCTTACTGCTAGCTTATCCGACTTACCATAGGGGATAGGTTATGCTCCATGATTATGTAAATCGGCTATAACTTGGGTATTACGTTACCATTGAGATAAGCTAACGGCCCATAGTCTATAGTTGGTAAGATTGAGGAGTCCGACTTAGAATAGAATAGGTCTCCGACTTGTAAACCCATCCTCCGGGATTATATAAGGAGGGTAGGGCGTCCCTTGAGGGACAGAGATACGGAAAAATACACGGATAGACAAAAAAAACTTGCGAGAGCCCCTATTGAAAGAGATCAAGAGATCAATAAACACTCGACGGATCGAATCCCCGAAACAGGAGTAGGGTATTACCTCTCGTTAGAGAGGGCCTGAACCTGTCTAAACCTTTGTCCCGACTAACCCATTATGTTTGGCGCTTGACTGCTACCCCTAAATTCTATTGCCGAAACCAAGTTTCGACAATCGATGAATCTGAAAAGGACCTTCCCAATTAGGTGACCACTTGCCAAATTTATTATCTCTGGAACCAATCGGCATTATTAACTTCCATATAAGGTCCCCTTCCTCAAATGACTTGGCAACAACCTTTTTGTTATAATGACGAGCCACTCTGTCTTTATCTCGTTTGATTTTCTCTAATGCCCGTAATCGGACATGTGCCAAGTCATCTAACTCATCAACCATAAGATTATGGTATTCATCAGCTATCAAGTCGTCTTGCAAAGCAATCCTTCTTGAGCCGATGTTGGTTTCCCATGGCAGCACAGCTTCATGTCCATAAACCAACTGATATGGAGGCACTTGAATCACACCATAACAAGCCATCCGATACGCCCAAAGGGAATCGGCCAGCGTCGTGTGCCATTGTCTCGGCTGTTCGTCTATTTTTCTCTTGATCAGCTTGATTAAAGTCTTATTAGAAGCCTCTGTCTGCCCATTAGCTTGCGCGTAATATGGAGAAGAATTTAATAATTTAATGTCCATGCTGTCGGCAAACCGGACGAACTCATTGGAAACGAAGATTGATCCCTGATCGGTGGTTATTGTCTGTGGTAACCCAAACCGATATATGATATATTCCTTGACAAACTGAATCGCATCCTTGGAATCAACCTTCTTAAGGGGAACAGCCTCAACCCACTTTGTAAAGTAATCTGTAGCCACTAAGATATATTTGTGTCCCTTGCTTGATGGCGGGTTGATCTGACCGATCATATCTATTCCCCATCCACGAAATGGCCACGGCTTTATGATTGGATGCATAGCCGATGCCGGTGCTCGTTGAATTGCTCCAAATTTCTGACAATCTTGACATCCTTTGTAGTACTTGAAACAATCCTCTAGCATTGTCGGCCAAAAATATCCAACGCGCTTTAAAAGCCACCTCATTTTATAGGCCGATTGATGTGTTCCACAAATCCCTTCATGGACCTCGCTCATAACCATTTTGGCCTCCTCAGGACCTAGGCACTTGAGCAAGACACCATCAACCGTCCGATGGTATAAGTCATCATCTAACAGGACATACTGCAACACTTTGTATTTCATTTGTCGTGACGCCGATTGGGAAGGATTCTTCAAATAATTGATTATAGCAAGTCTCCAATCGTCGGCATCCACAGTAGCGATTTGAACCCGTACATCCCTGACCATCGGCCTGTATCCCGATGCCCCCTGAGCCAGATCATTGGCCTCGAAGTTTTGCTTCCTGGGTATATGTCTCGTCGTCACCATCTTGAACGCTTGGAGCAACACCTTGCACTCTTCATTGTAGACTTTGAGAATATCATCTTTGCATTCATACTGTGAGCCCCCGGTTTTGTATACCGGGAACCCCATGTGTATTACAATACCATTCCCTGGATCAGTAGATGGTACACACATGGCACAGTTGTATATCTCAAGCTGACATCGTCTTACGGGTCTTACAATATATTAATAATACAAGGGTAGCCCCAAATGGAACCCGAATAGACCAAGCATGGTCGACAGCAACACAAAATACCAAAACAACTAAATGAAGTAGCGGAAGCGAAGCAGCGGCGGTCCATCTTATCCCACACGCATCGACTGGTGAACCTAGGTCCCTATTCCACCGTCCTCGGTAACTCCTTGCCAGCATAGCACATGTACAGGTCGACACCAACACCTTTCTAAAAGATGTAAATAAGCAAGAGTGAGTACCAACCGTACTCAGCAAGCCACCACTACAGAATGCATATAATGTTCATAGGGGTTCAAGGATGGCTTGGTTTATTTGCATAAAGCTAGTTTTCACAAATTATTTCACAAACCTATCCCACAACAGTTTTAACTGAAAACCACGTTAAGTTGAAGTTATCATTAACCTGCGAGGGTTCATCCACCTTCCCCAAGCCTCGCTTGGTCCGGTTTACCCTCGCATCCAATTTCCACAATTTTAACCACTATGACCTTTTTGCATATCAGGCAAGGTCACACCTTCCACACCCATCATATTTTAAGCAATATTACAAATTGACGAGGCTAGTCAAGAGTAATACAAGTCCCGGCGCTCATTAACCGCGAGCACGGCTATTCGAATAGTTTAATTTACTCACACTGCAGTGGATGTACGCTTTTAATCCCACACTCCGTGACTCACCCAACACATGAGACTTGTCACGGCCCGGTTTTTCAGTTACCCTCGCATGGCGGCACCCGCTCCAAGGACTATGAATCCCCATTGCACCCCCGGCGCCACATTCCTACCTCGAGCCGGTTGTGAGGGGAGTCCTGGCGCTCCCGAGATTGAAGGTTACATCATACATATATAAAGCTTGACGTCATTAAACCACACACTTCCACATTTCCATACCGATATCCAGAACCTACCATGTCTGGGGTGCCACCCCACGAGAATAACCTAGTCCACCGGGTCTAACCCCACTCAAGAAGTGTGGTCGTACTCGGTTCGTTTCCTGCTTAGCTTCTTGACTCGGTCCTTAACTGACCAGGGTCGGCGGCTTACCGTTCCCAGAACCACCCATATTCTATCCGTGCCGCCCCAGTCGAAATCACTTTTGTTTAATTAAGTTTTTGGGTTTTCACAAAGGTTTTCATGCTGTGGGTGGCGCTTATGTCTCCACCCGATCTCTATCAATCACTCCCATCGAGTGATCAGTGTAACCACATCCACATATCCCACATATGGAGTGTATAACGTCTATGTAAGCAGGGCTAAGCAGTGAGTAAATAATCACGCGTAAAGTAATATACTCAGGTAACAAAGGTGTGTAAATACATAAGGATAAACAATATCAAAGGTAAGGCTTTAAGCAAATGTAGGTACGCGTTTTATAATTAGCATGCAATTTTATTTGCAATCAACACATTTATAAAAATAGGATCAACATGTTCGAGGAAAGGGGCGTAGTGACTTGCCTTGCTTTTAGGTTCCTATATCTTCCAACAATCCCGCGTCAGTAGAATTTCCGGATCATCCACTACGCGATCGAAAAGAGAAAAACATCCAAAACCCTATAAAGCAGATAATAACTATTATAAACTAATTGTGCCATTGGATAGATCACATTTTTAGAAAAATTATGGAAGTTGAACGGAGTCAATTGGACTTACGGTTGAGGAGATATGAATTTTGGAAGATTAATGGATTTTCTGGAATGCGAAAATGAATTTATTAAGTTGGAAAGGAATATTCCCAAGAATATTCTTTTGGCTGTGAAGTAAGAGGGAGGCAATGTGGACTTGGTTTTGGGAGGGCTTGGGCTTTAGCCCAGAGATGAGGGAGGTCGGCTAGGGAGTTAATGTCGACTTTTTAGTCGGCAGCCCAATGGATGAGTAGGGACATTGTATAGACTTCTATAAGTGACTTCATGGTCTTGGTCCGAGGAACCAAAGGGAGGTTACATGGACTTGTGGATATAATATCAGGTCGGCTAGCCCAATGAAGTTGAGGGACATCAAGTAGACTTGTAGGGATTTTCATGGGCTTAGCCCGACATCGTGAGGGAGGCAATATAGACTTTCGCAAGTTCTAGGTCAAAGTGGGGCCCACGGGGAGAGAATAAATGTGGGGCCCACTAGTGGGTCCCACCTCCTTTTCCTTTTCTTTTTCTTTTTCTTCCTTTCCTTCTTCTCTCTCCTTCTTCTCTCTTTCTTTTCTCCTGCTTCCTCTGCTGTTCTTGCCGGGAGGAGAGGAGGGTGCCGAGCGAGAGGGCGCCGGCGGTGGGGCGGCTGGGCGCGTCGCGGCCGGGGGTGGAGCGGCGCCGGCGGCGGCGCGGGCGCGCGGCTGGGAGCGCGCAGGCAACGGCGCGGCTCGGCCCAGGCGGCACGGCGGCTGCGGGCGCGCGGTGGCAGCATGCGGGTGGCGCGGCGCGCGCGTGCGGCGGCCGGGCGGCGCGGCTCGGCCGGGGGCGGCGGCGCGCGGCTCGGCAGGGCGGAGCGGCGCCGGCGGTGCAGGCCGGGGACAGCGCGCGGCTGGGGATGCGCGCAGGCGGCGCGGCGGCTGCGGCCAGGCAGGCGGGTGGCTCCGGCCGTGGCGCGCGGCAGCGTGGGTGCCGGCCACGGCGCTCGGCCGAGAGGCTGCGCCGGCCGGGACGGCACTGCTCGCGTCGCGTGGCCAGGAGGCGGCGCCGGGAAAGGCGGCAGTGGTGGCCGGGCTCGGCCAGGGGCGCGGCGCGCGTGCGCCGGCGCTCGGCCGGGCCAGGCGGCTGGAGGGGCGGCCGAGCATGGCGGCACGGCGCGGCAGTGCCACGGCAGGGGCGGCGGCGCGCAGCCGAGGCGGCCGGGAGGCGGGTCGGTGCTGGCTCGGTTTGCGCGGCACGGCCAGGAGGTTGGTGGCGCGCGGCTTGGCCGATGTCCGCGGGAGGGAGGTGGTCGGCCGGGGCAGCTCGGCACGAGCTGGGCCACGGCATCGGCCGGGCGCAGGGGTGACGCGGCTCGGCCGGGCTGGAGGAGGCCGGGGGCGGCTGTGCGGCAGAGCGCGCGCGATGGCCGGGCGTAGCCGAGGTTCACGACTCGGCGGCCGCGGCAGGAGACGACGTGCTGGCCACGACGTCGGCCGTGCGCGAGCTGCTTGGCACCGGACGGCACGGCGGAGTGGAGGCCGAAACGGTTCACCGGACGGGGGCGACGCCGGCCGGGGTTTCGGCCGAACGACGACGACGCATATGCATACACACGGCTAGCTAGCTGCATGCATGTGAGCTGCTTGCATGCATGCATATGCATACACACGACTAGCTAGTTGCATGCATGTGAGCTGCCTGCATGCATGCATGCACACGGTTAGCTTGTTGTATGGCGCATGCATGGCCGGTGGTGAAGCGGCGATCGTTGCGGAGGGCGGCCGCGCAAGGAACGGGTACGGTGTTGCGCCTCACGACGTCACCGCGCCGCGGCAACAACGGTAGACGAGGAATGCGGTAAGGAAGCAAAAGCAAGAGGAAGAGCAGGAGAGGAGCTCACCTTGCGGCAGCCGGGTAGCGGCGTACCGGGCGACGGTCCTCGCACGAACTACGGTCGTCGAGGTACAGCCTGGGGATGGTCGACCCGCGGATCGTCCTCGCACACCACGTGTTCGATCGATGGTAACAAACGAACACACAGTGTTAAGGAATAAATGTTAGCGGGTTAGTGCAAGTTAGGGGTCAGGGGTTAGCGAGTTAGAGGTCAGCGGGTTAGTGAGTTAGAGGTCAGCGGGTTAGTGAGTCAATGGGTCGAATGTTAGATGTTAGAGGTTAGCCGTTCGATAAGTTAGTCGTTCTCGGGGTTCAGATGACGGCGCGGCGGCCTACCCGTCCTCTTGCTCAACTGAGGCCCAGCCGGAGCCGGCCGCGGTGGAGCAAGCGGAGAGACGGCAGCGCGTGCGCGGGAGGAAGTGGCTGAGAGGATGCAGAACGAGCAGGAGGAGAAGAAAGAATGGAGAGGGACGGTTGCGTATTCGGCTATGGTTGCCCTTATATAGGCTTCACCGCACGAGCTCGTCTTGAATGGCCATGAAGACAGGGACGGGGTAGTTGCAGCGGCCGCGCGGGTTGGTGCGCATGCCAGCTTAGGCTCGACTAGCCGCTTGCATGCAGGCATACGCATAGCTAGCCAGCTGCATGGTGCATGCTCGTGGCTGACTTGCTTGCATGCATGCACATGCACAACTAGCTTGTTGCATGGCTGGCGGCGGTGCGAGGTTGAGCAGGATGCGCGTGGAATGGCCGGCAAGCTCGTCGGTGAGACGGGAGCGAAAGATGGCAGCCGGTGGTGTCGCAGCAGCCTCGTCGTAGCGGCGCGGCGTGCGGCGACGTCGCCACCGAAAACAGTATGGGGGGAGAATTAGACTTTATTTTTACTACCAACCCAATAGGAATGAAAGGGCTCGGGGAGGCAACATGGACTTTTCCAGAAAAAGCCCAGCAGGAAGGCCACGGTAGAGGGAGTGGAAATGAACTTGTTTTGCGGAATGGGTTGGGCTAACAGAGGGAAATGTGGCCCAAAGAAATAGGATGTTCGAATATTTTCTTTGGGATATGAAATTTGGAAATTTGAAGGGGGTTTGAGATAGAATTTGTACAGAGGACAACCTTTTCGCTAAAAGGATTTAATCGAGATCTTTTGGCACAGATTCTAGACACACACAAATAAACAATAAACAAGCAAACTAAAATTATGCCTGAGGACTAGACTTTGTCTGAGGAGGTCATATCCTTGAAAATAGCCTATTAGGAATTTATATTTCGCAATTAAGGTTTCTAGTAAATACTTTACCAATAGACATTATTTTGCAAATAATTTCCAAAAGCTTATCACTCTATATAAAGGTGCATAGAAAATAATCAAAGCTATTTCTTTAGTGGAACAATATTTGTTTTAATAAACTATCCCTTAATGGGTTTTATCCAAAATGGTGATACATTTAGATATATAGCTTTATTTATAAAGTAAATATGCCTGAGGGTTTTTCGGAAATAATTGGTATATGCAAATCATAGTTCCTCGAATAACGAATATTTGAAATCAAATACCGACATATCCTCAGACGTTCATCTATTAGCCCACGTATGAACGAAAACGACAGATCGAATTAAATTAATTCCGGCAAGAATGTATGTTGAAAAAAAATTCTTTTGGTTATTCCGAATTTTTAATTCCGTATTCGAAAGTCGAAATATTCAGGGTGTTACACATACTCTCCAGAAAGTTGATTAATTACCAGTTGTGAATCACCAATAATCTCGACAGAATCGGCCTCGACCTCTTGTAATAACTATAAACCTTTAAGTATCGCTTCATACTCTGCTTGATTGTTAGTATAATAAGGCTTGATAGTAAAAACAAACTCAAAGCTTGCCCCCCGAGGGGATATAATGACCAGGCCGATACCGCATCTGTGTCGGCAGACAGATCCATCAAAATACAGCGTCCATGGTACGATATCTGCATATGTGACTGAATCATCCCTGTGTTGAACAATGAAATCGGCCAGGGCTTGTCCTTTGATTGCTTTGGCCGATTCATATCTGAGGTCAAACTCTGTTAGAGCAAAAATCCACCTCCCAATTCTTCCTTTTAAAACAGGGGCCGATAGCATGTATTTCATCACATCGGCCTTACTGACCACGATGCATTCATTGGAAAGTAAATAATGCCTTAACTTAATACATGAAAAATACAAGCACAGACATAATTTCTCCACCGGCGTGTACCTTGTCTCGGCGTCTAACAACCTCCTGCTGAGATAAAAAATAGCTCGTTCCTTGCCATCAATGTCTTGAACCAAGACTGAGCCGATGGATTTCTCATCGCCGATAGGTACAGCCTGAATGGAATCCCTTTCCGTGGAGGGATTAAGACTGGGGGAGAACTTAAATATTCTTTGATATCATCCAGCGCTTTCTGTTGCCTATCACCCCATACGAACTCCTGATCGTCCTTTATCTTCAATAATGGAGTGAATGGCTCTATTCTGCCTGACAGGTTTGATATGAAACGCCGTACGAAGTTGATCTTCCCAAGCAGAGATTGTAACTTGGTCTTGCTTGATGGAGGCTTGATATTTTTTATGGCATCGATATTCTTCTGCGTGATCTCAATACCTCTTTCATGGACCAAGAAACCCAGAAACTGACCGGCCGATACGCCAAAGGCACATTTGTTAGGGTTCATCTTTAAACCATATTTCCTTGCTCTTTCTAGTACCTTGCGTAAATTGGCCAAGTGCATATCATACTCCTTGGACTTCACGACGACGTCATCAATGTAAACCTCGATCAGTGAGCCGATAAGATGATGAAAAATATAATTCATAGCCCTCTAATAAGTAGCTCCAGCGTTTTTCAAGCAAAAGGTCATAACGACCCACTCGTACAGGCCAATTGCACCCGGACACCGGAAGGCTGTTTTGTGAATATCCTCCTTGGCCATGAAAATTTGGTTGTAGCCTGCGTTTCCATCCATGAAACTGATGATTTTGTGTCCAGAGGCGGCATCTACTCGCAGATCGGCCAGCGGCATAGGGTACTCATCTTTTGGTGTTGCTTTCTTCAAATCTCTGAAGTCGATGCATACCCTAAGCTTGCCGTTTTTTTTAATACTGGAACTATGTTGGAAACCCACTCCGCATATCGGCAGGGTCTGATAAAGTTGGCGTCGTAAAGTCTTGTTATCTCTGCCTTGATAGCTTCATGCATATCGGCTTTAAATCTCCTAGGAGCTTGCTTGAATGGCCGATAGCCTGGTTTGATAGGTAGCCGATGTTCCACGATCGATTGGCTTAATCCTGGCATCTCATGGTATTCCCATGAAAACAATCTACGAATTCTTTCAAAAGATTTATCAAATTATTCTTATATTCCTTTGGTAGGTTTGTACTTACATACGTCGGCTTAGGCTTATCACCTATTCCTATATCAACTTCCTCGAGCTGATCGGCCGACGTAAAGCCTTGTCCCAATTTTTCATCTAACTCATCCACCGCATCGTCTGTGTTGGGACTAGCTTGTTCGTCTTGGACAGTGGATGGCACATCTTTGTTAAAGCAACTGCTTGTCTTAATCTTCAATCGTCTCGATATTGCAATCAGTTACTTTGAGGAAATCGGCATCCCAGACTCGCCCGGACAAGCAATCGATTCCCTCCATCTCCCATACTGCGAGATCGGCATTGGCCACGTGTACTGACCGATCGGCCTGTACGATCTCGACCTGGTCCCCTTGCCATTGTATCAGACATTGATGCATTGTTGAAGGTATGCAACAGTTTGCGTGGATCCAGTCTCGTCCCAACAACAAGCTATAGGAACCCTTTCCATCGAAGACGAAGAAAGTTGTGGGTATCGTCTTGCTGCTCACGGTGAGTTCCACGTTGAGTACCCCCTTTGCCTCAGAGGCGTTGCCACCAAAATCTTTTAACACCATGTTGGTCTTGATAAGGTCTTCAGGTACTTTTCCAAGCTTCCTGAAGGTTGTGTATGGCATCAAATTGATCGCCGCGCCGCCATCGACCAGCATCTTCGTCATCGGCCACCCGTTGATAAATCCCTTGATGTATAACGGCCGCAGGTGCCTGTGGTTGTCGTCAGCTGGCTTGTCGTATATGGCTTGGTCTGGTGACAACTGTAGTCTAGCCGAAGATTGTTCCTCGTCGGCCATTGCTTCATCGGCCGCCTGCACGCTGTATTCTGCTGGCAGTATAAAAACCATGTTAACAGACACCGATGCCACTCCTTTACCTTTTGAAGCCGCAGAAGCCCGAGCTGTATTGGAGGTGCCCTCATCGGCCGTGACCACCGTGGATTTTATCCTCCACTCTTTCTTGGTCTTGGCCGGCTGATGGGCTATTGTCGCCTGTTGTTCTTGGATTTGTTCCTTCCTTCTTAGTCTCTGAACCCACCGTTTTTGTGTCTTGCTGAATACATCACTTGGGCACCATTGGGAGTTCTGGATCTGCTCCTCGGCTTCAATCTGTTGCTCTTGGCGCATCGGCCCCAGCCTTTCATGCACAGATTTTCTTTGCTTGGCCGGCCGATGCGTTTGCCTGCTTGAGCTGCCCTGATAAGAGTCTTTTGCCTCATTGCACGCAGGGCACTCCTGGATGGATGGCAATCTCATCCCCTCATTCCAGCAGAACCGAAAAAACTCGCACTCCCAATGTGGGTTGTAAGAGTTGTCTTGATCGGCGTAGTCTTGAACTTGTTCTTCCTGCCTCCGCTGGTACTTTCTGATCAGGCCCTCAGAGGTCTGATAAGGTCGCTTGCCGGTCCGATGGCCACCGCCGTCAGCCCTGTCTGCCCGCACCATGTTGATTGGGAACGGGTGTCCTTCTATCTTCATCGGCTTCTTGGCGTCATCAATCTTAATTCTGCCTTGTTCGATGGTCGATTGGATCTGTTGTCTGAAGATCTTGCATTCATTGGTATGGTGTGAATAAGAGTTATGCCACTTGCAATATCTTTTCTTCTTGATTTCTTCGGCCGATGGCAATACGTGACCCACTGGCAGCTAAATTTGCTTTTCTTGCAACAGTAGATCGAATATCTTATCAGCCTTGTTGATATCGAAGTCAAACTTGTCTTCTTTGTCACCCTTCTTTGCCCACTAGCATGTTGTCGGCTTTCTCATCCGGGCCCACTCGGCCAGGTCGACATCGACATCTTCCTCATCATCATCGTCGGAGGCATACTGATAGATTGTATTGATCTTCTTTGCAAACTTCTTTGCCTCCTGGAATCGTTGCTCGTGGGTCGATACCCTCTGCGCTAGCTGAGCTAGACTGTCAAATTCCTGTGACGAGAACCTTTCTCTTATCGGCCCGAGTAATCCTTGAAACGCCAAATCGGCCAATTGAGAATCGGTCAAGCTGAGGCTGTAACACCTGTTCCTTATGTCCCTAAACCTTTGGATATATTCTGGGACCATCAACTCGTTGCCTAATGGCGGTGAGATTGGACAGTTTCATCTCTTGTACACCATTGTAGAAATATCTGTGAAACTGTTTCTCAAGATCTATCCATCCTCTGATGGAATTGCAGGGTAAGGATGAAAACCATGTAAATGCTGACCCTGATAAGGACAGAGGGAAAAACCTCACCCTCAATGCCTCGATAGTCGATGCCTCCCCGCACTGTGCTAGGAATCGGCTCACATGCTCATATGTCGAGACGTTGTCCTGCCCCGAAAATTTGGAGAAGTCCGGGATCTTGTATCGGCCTGGCAACAGCACTCTGTCAAATTCCTCGGGGTACGGGTGCCGATACACCGTAGAATTCTCCTTGGGCTTCAAGCCGAACTGATCTCGCATCACTTCGGCTATCATATCAGCCCAGTATCCTGCGGGCCGATGCGGGAGGTCTTGCTGATATGATTGTTGTAAACCCTCTGCTTGATACTGCCTGGGGGAGTACGGCTGATAATGGTGATCAAGGTTCTGCGCGCCATACTGCCCTGTGGTGTGCTGCTGGTAGCCTTGTGGCGTGTTGTAAGCAGCCTGTGGTGGAGGATTGTTGAACACAGGGGCTTGTGGCTATCCAGCCGATGGCTGGTTGACAGGAACTTGTTGCATCGGCTCGATCACTGGTTGCTTCCCCTTGGTCCATTGTGCATATTGCTCATCCGTGATATGCTGAGGGCTCCCTCCTATCTGCCTGGTGAGGACCAACGGCAATGTCGTTGTTGGCTGCGCCGATGGGGGTGGCATCGGCGCTGTCTGCTGAGTCGTGCTCAGGTCGTTCCTCAAGATCCGATAGGCAGGGAACCTATTCTCCAGTAGATAAATTGGGCCTTGAGGCTTGTATTGGTGGATCGACCCATCTAGGATCGATTTGACCGTATTGGTCAATGTGTTCACCAAGACCCCCGACTGGTTGACTAGTGCAGAATGAACTGCGGAGTCAATCCTGTCTTGCAACGTTGGCGCCATAGTATCCTCGATCTTGACGGTGTGGTCGTGTGCCGCCGCCGATGTGCTAGCTCCATCTCCAAGACTCGGCATTACTACCTTAGACTTTTGGATCAAGGTGCCTTGCCGAGTCCTAGGATATGTTTGCAAGTACATATTCTGGAACTGCTCAACCAGCTTGTCCATCTCGGCTTTTTGTTCTGCGTTGAGCTGGTCGACGGTTACGGAGACAACGTTTTCCTCAGAGATCTCGACCTGCTTCGACATTTTGAGGTGATCTTGTTGCTGTTGCAAAGCTTGCGTTCTTGAGGTCCCACTGGGCGTGCCAAAAGCGTGTTGGCGCAGAATTTCGACCCGCCTTGCAACCAAACGGGTTCCACGTTTCCACGGCGGCCTGGGAGGTTTGCTTTACTCCAGTGCAGGTCCAAATGGCTTGCCTAGTTGTGCGCAGAGCGTGCCAGTTGATTTGATCTACAACCAACAAGAAACAAGTAAACCACGTCCGAAAACAATGGCCGATCGGCCGATAGGCCAACGACACATTGTCATAGCCCAGCCGATAAGGCAAAGCTATATCGGCTTACTCATGATAAAATAAGATTAAAGCATGAATCCAAACTTATCGGCCTTCATCAACATGTTAATGTCAATCAACAGCATCGGCCGATAAGGGATGATGAAGATCACTACACTAGCTAGAACTCTAGTGCGAGTCTACATGAGCCAACCAATCAATATAAACACGTCCATCACAAATAAACCCAAAAGATTAACCTATAACAGACGCATCTATATTCATCGATCTATTCATGCACATGGCAGATACATATAAAAACCTAGCGATAATCACATGCATCAGGTAAGACTGGCTGAAACTCTAGTGCTATCCTTAATTAGAACCGAAAACAGGCTTCATGTTAGATCTCAAAAGAGGACTAAGGTCGATGACAACTCAAAGTGTGACTCAAGACTTAACACAAAAAAAATCAAGTCGCCGATTGCTTTTGGGGATGGTAGATGCACTTAAACAATCTAGCCAAGCATAATAATTAAACCGTCACCGGCAACAAACCCTAAAACGAGTAGATCGCTGGCGAAGCATAATTAAAACGCCTGTCAAGATTACCCAAGACATGATAAACGACGATCACATCATCGAGGCTTAACGTGTCTAAAATGACACGCTAGCCCTGACGATGCAGATCGTCTGGGACGAGTCCTTACCTCTGCTCCGGGAAGCAAGAACTCGTCGAAATCAACCTCTTGCGAGGGTTGGCGATGCGCCGAAGTAGATTGAAACTGGTTTTTTGTATTGAGTTGTGAGAGAGTTTTTATGTATAGACTATCGGGATATTTATACCCGAGATTACAACAGGGTCCATGTAGGACACGATCTTATCTCTAACAAACAACAAGTCTTTGCGGCAGACTTTTGCCACAGATTAGATCTAAACCTACTTGATTTACAAGATACAATTGCCTAAAACCGAGCCTTATCTCTATTTGGCAACTTCCTTGAAGCTTATCTTAAGCCCAAACCAAGCCCATGCTGACTTTGTCAACTTCCAACCTCTATCGGTCAATAATCATACAAATCCGAATCGGCCGATACAGCCTTTCTGCCAGCGTCTCATTGAGTCCGATACATTGACCGTGTCCGATACGAGACCTGGTTCAACTCCAACTTAGCTCTTTGTCTCTGCTTCGGTTTCCTCTTCCTTCTCCTGGTCGATTACGAAAATCTGCTGTTAACACAACCGTACTCCCCCAGGCACTATCAAGCAGATGGCCTCCAATAATCCTACCAGCAGGACCTCCCGCATCGGCCCGCAGGATACTGGGCTGACATGATAGCCGAGGTGATGCGAGATCAGTTCGGTTTGAAGCCCAAGGAGTGTTCTACGGTGTATCGGCACCCGTACCCCGAGGAATTTGACAGAGTGCCACTGCCAAGCCAATACAAAATCCCAGATTTCTCCAAGTTTTCGGGGCAGGAGAACGTCTCGACGTACGAGCATGTGAGCCGATTCCTAGCACAGTGCGGGGAGGCATCGGCCATTGAGGCGTTGAGGGTGAGGTTTTTCCCTCTGTCCTTGTCCGGGTCAGCATTTTCATGGTTTTCATCTTTACCCTGCAATTCCATCAGAGGATGGATAGATTTGGAAAAGCAGTTTCACAGGTATTTCTATAACGGCGTGCAAGAGATGAAACTGTTCGATCTGACTGCCATCAGGCAACGAGTGGATGAATCGGTCCCAGAGTTTATTCAAAGATTCAGGGACATAAGGAACAGGTGTTACAGCCTCAGCCTGACTGATTCACAGCTCGCCGACTTGGCGTTCCAAGGTTTACTGGGGCCAATACGAAAGAGGTTCTCCTCTCAGGAATTCGACAGCCTAGCACAGCTAGCACAGCGAGTATCGGCTCACGAGCAACGATTCCAGGAGGCGAAGAAGTTTGCAAGGAAGATTAATACGGTCTATCAGTATGCCTTTGATGAAGATAATGAAGAAGATGCTGACGTTGATCTGGCCGAGTGGGCCCGGATGAAGAAGCCGACAGCTTGCCAATGGGCCAAAAAGGGCGATAAAAAGGACAAGTACGACTTCGACATCAACAAGGCCGACAAGATATTTGACCTACTCCTGCAAGAGAAGCAGATCCAGCTGCCAGTGGGTCATGTACTGTCATCCGCTGAGGAAATCAAGAAGCGAAGGTATTGCAAATGGCATAACACATATTCCCATCACACTAATGAATGCAAGATCTTCAGACAACAGATCCAATCGGCCATCGAGCAAGGCAGAATCAAGATCGATGATGCTAAAAGGCCGATGAAGATAGAAGGACACCCGTTCCCAGTCAACATGGTGCGGGCGGACAGAGCCGACGGCGGTGGCCATCGGACCGGCAAGCGACCTCATCAGACCTCCGAGGGCCTGATTAAAAAATACCAGCGAAGGCGGGAAGAACAAGCACAGGATCAAGCCGATCAAGACAACTCCTACGACCCTCATTGGGATTGCGAGTTTTTCCGTTTCTGCTGGAACGAAGGGATGAGGTTGCCATCCATCCAAGAGTGCCCTGCGTGTAACGATATCGAAGACTCTCATAAGGGCAGCTCGAGCAAGCAAGTGCATCGGCCGAACAAGCAGAGAAAGTCTGTACACGAGAGGCTGGGGCCGATGCACCATGATGACCAGAACGAGGACGAGGAGCAAGTCCAGAACCCCTAATGGTGCCCAAGCAACGTATTCAGCAAGACGCAGAAACGGCGGGTTCAGCGGCTAAGGAGGAAAGAGCAGATCCAAGAGCAGATCCAAGAGCAGCAGGCGACAACAGCCCATCGGCCGGCCAAGACCAAGAAAGAGTGGAGAGTCAAATCTGTAGTGGCCAAGGCTGATGAGGGCACCTCCAACTCAGCTCAAGCTCCAGCGTCCGCGAAAGGTAAAGGCGTAGCATCAGCTTCTGTTAACATGGTTTTCATATTGCCAGCAGAGTACAGCGTGCAGATGGCCGATGAAGCAGTAGCCGACGATGAGCAGTCCTCGGCTAGACTACAGTTGTCACCCGATCAAGCCGTGTTCGACAAGCCAGTCGACGCCAGCTACAGGCACCTCCGGCCGTTATACATCAAAGGGTTCATTAATGGGCGGCTGATGACGAAGATGCTGGTCGATGGCGGCGCGGCGGTCAACTTGATGCCATACACAACCTTCAGGAAGCTTGGAAAAGTACCTGAAGACCTTATCAAGACCAACATGGTGCTCAAGGACTTTGGTGGCAACGCGTCCGAGGAGAAGGGGGTGCTAAACGTGGAGCTCACCGTAGGCAGCAAGACGATACCCACCACCTTCTTCGTCTTCGATGGAAAGGGTTCCTATAGCTTGTTGTTGGGACGAGATTGGATCCACGCAAATTGTTGCATCCCTTCAACATTGCACCAATGCCTTATACAATGGCAAGGGGACCAGGTTGAGATCGTGCAGGCCGATCGGTCATTACACGTGGCCAATGCCGATCTCGCAGTTTGGGAGATGGAGGGAATCGATTGCTTGTCCGGGCGAGTCTGGGACGCCGAGTTCCTCAAAGTAACTGATTGTGATATCGAGACGATAGAAGATCAAGACAAGCAGTTGCTTTAGCAAAGATGCGCCATCCACTGTTCAAGATGAGCAAGCTAGTCCCTACACAAACGACGCGGTGGATGAGCTAGACGGCAAACTGGGACAAGGCTTTACGTCGGTCGATGAACTTGAAGAGGTAGACATAGGAATAGGTGATAGGCCTAGGCCGACGTATGTAAGTGCTAACCTGCCAAGGGAATATAAGAATAATTTGATAAATCTTTTGAAAGAATTCATGGATTGTTTTGCATGGGAATACCATGAGATGCCAGGATTAAGCCGATCAATTGTAGAACATCGGCTACCTATCAAACCAGGCTATCGGCCATTTAAACAAGCTCCTGGGAGATTTAAGGCCGATATGCACGAAGCCATCAAGGCAGAGATCACAAGACTTTATGATGCCAACTTTATCAGGCCCTACCGATACGCGGAGTGGGTCTCCAACATAGTTCCAGTGATGAAGAAAAACGGCAAGCTCAGGGTGTGTATCGATTTCAGAGATCTAAACAAAGCAACACCAAAGGACGAGTACCCTATGCCGTTGGCCGATTTACTAGTTGATGCCGCGTCTAGACACAAGGTTATCAGCTTCATGGATGGGAACGCCAGCTACAACCAGATTTTCATGGCCGAGGAAGATATCCACAAGACAGCCTTCCGGTGTCCGGGGGCAATCGGCCTATACGAATGGGTTGTTATGACTTTCGGCTTAAAAAATGTTGGAGCTACTTATCAGAGGGCCATGAATTATATTTTTCATGATCTTATCGGCTCTTTGATGGAAGTCTACATTGATGACGTCATCGTGAAGTCAAGAGAATATGATATGCACTTGGCCGATTTGCGCAAGGTACTTGAAAGAGCAAGGAAGTACGGTCTCAAGATGAATCCTAACAACTGTGCCTTTGGCATATCGGCCGGTCAGTTTTTGGGTTTCTTGGTCCATGAAAGAGGAATTGAGATTACGCAGAAAAATATCGATGCTATAAAGAAGATCAAGCCTCCGACAAACAAGACCAAATTACAATCTCTGCTCAGCAAGATCAACTTTGTCCGGCGCTTTATATCGAACCTGTCAGGAAGAATAGAGCCGTTCACTCCGTTGCTGAAGATAAAAGACGATGAAGAGTTTACATGGGGTGATAAGCAGCAGAAGGCGCTGGACGACATCAAGGAATATTTGAGCTCCCCACTAGTTCTAATTCCTCCACAGAAGGGAGTTCCGTTCAGGCTGTACCTATCGGCCGATGAGAAGTCTATCGGCTCAGTCTTGGTTCAGGATATTGACGGCAAAGAGCGAGTTATTTTCTATCTCAGCAGGAGGTTGCTGGACGCCGAAACAAGGTACACGCCAGTGGAGAAACTCTGTTTGTGCTTATATTTTTCATGTACTAAGTTGAGGCATTATTTACTTTCCAATGAGTGTATTGTGGTAAGTAAGGCCGATGTAATGAAATACATGTTATCAGCCCCCGTATTGAAGGGAAGAATTGGGAAGTGGATTTTTGCCTTAACAGAGTTCGACTTGCGATACGCATCGGCCAAAGCGATCAAGGGACAAGCCCTGGCCGATTTTATTGTTCAGCACAGAGATGTGTTCCCCATAATGCTTATTTGCTCAAAGGATTAGATGGAGAAGTTTATGGCAGAGCTCTCAACGGCAAGTACTTAAAGAGATATTATCCAAGCCTATGGATCGATCCATGATCGGCCCTCCAGCCGATTTATGATTACAGTTGATGAGCTATGCATCGTCTTTAGATGGCCGATATATACTATCGTCCTTAGTTCAAATTTTAAAACATGAGCCCTCATCTTCTAAAATTTGGGGGGCATATATATATACAAGCGCGAAATTTTTCAAGGAATTTTTTTTTCAGATTTGGACTTTTTCAGATTGAGATCGAATTCGACTTCCTGGCTGATGAGATTAATTATAGTAAAGGGATATCTGTTTACAAGATGGACTTCAAAAACAATTTTCCAGCTAGAATTTCTTCAGATTTATTCAGATCAAATTCGGTTGCTTGGTTGATGAGATTTGTGTTTACACAATATAAAGACAAAATATGTTACATCACCCTATAAAATCTGCAATAGTTGTGATGGCTCTACGGCGAATTTGCTCAATATCTTCTATAGCTTGGGCGTCATCGGCCGTCGACCCTGGGATTGGCTTCAACGATTTGCTCAGGGTTGCAAGGTACTTGGCTGATGCTTTTAACTTTGCCGTCTGGTCTTCTATAGGCTTGGGTGATGCAGCTATCCCGGCTTCAACTTCTTGGATTTCTTGGCGCGTGGCTTCCAGCTTTGACTCTAGCTCTACTTCGAGGCGACGGAGTTCTTCGAGTTTGTTCTTCAAGATAATCGGCTCCACAGCTAGCTCATCCAACCTGGTCTTGTCGGCATTGACTTGAGCCTTGCTAGCGGACAGGGCCGATTCCAGTTGTTCACGTTCTCGTCGCTCCGCAAGTCTTTCTTTCGCCTTGTTAAGTTTGAATTGATACTGCTCCAAGAAGATGGCCAGTGTTAGGATCTCCATCAGGTCTTCGGGCAGTTGATCTTGAATTTCTTGTACCCTAACCCTGATGGGAGTACAATCTTTCACCAAGAACTCCAGTGAGGACTCCAGACGATTGGCAATGTCGGTTAGCCGGTTCTTTAGCTCATCGGAGATTGATGTCTTGGCTGTGGCAGGTGGCTCTTTGTCCTCGTCATCAAGAAACTGGCTGATGTCAAAAGAGAACATATCGGCTAGGTTCTGTGAAATATCAGTATAGGCCAAGGTCAGCTTAGTCAAACAAGAATCGACAAAAGGGGATCAAAATAATCTTGGTTACCTGTGTTGGAGTATCGGTGGTACTTGCATCGGCTTCCTTTTGCTGTGTTGAAACAGTAGGCAAGGGGGTTGGCCGATGTGGTGCAGGTGATGGGGCCCTTGGCTAAAGACAAAGCAAGAAATTGATGAACAGATCTATGTTACTAGAGACACAATGTAAAATTAACTCTTACCGAAGCAATCGGCGAGGGTGGTGGAGAAGGAGAAGGGGTTCTCAATCGGGCCTTAGCTCGTTCACGCCTCTGTAAAGTTGCCTTTTTGGTTCTTGATAAAGGGGTCGATTGGGTCCATTCCTTCAACAAAGACGACGCGAGAACCTGCAAGGGATTAAAATGTAACATACTAATAGAAGAAGATTGCATGAATTCAAGAAGGGAAACGTGTTACCTTGCGGACCGCATGCCTGGTTTTCCTTGGCTGGGTGGTGCCGACTTGGTCATCGGCCGATGGGATTGTAGTGGTCTCGGCCGATGGTTCCTCAGTAGTCTCGGCCGATGGATTCTCTTCTTCAGGCGCATCGGTGGCTGCTGCATCAACCTCTTCCTCCATCACTTGTTCTTCAAGGAATTCTTCTATGGAGGGGTCTAGCTCTTCGAGATCGGCCTGGTCATCAATCTTAGCTTTTTTGCTGGATTTTTGAGATTTTCTTTTGGCTGGTGCTTTCCTCTTGGGATTTTCTTTGATCATCGGCCCTTGGAGTAATGAAGATGTCTTTGGGGCAGTAAGGTCAATGATGGATTCCAGGATAGTTGATCCTGATGGAGCTACAGCTTGAGCATAGCAGATTTTCTGTCCACTGTTGCTCACAGATGGAGTCGGCCCGTCTGGGACTTGGGGGCTGATACCCTGGATAAGCTCTGTCACATAGAATCTGGCCGATTGGTGGAAAATATGAGCAGCCCATTCTTGCCACCATGCCTGGAAGCTGATATGAACGAAGGCACTCAGATGCAATCGATCGCAGTCACCCAGATTCGGGATTTCAATTTCTAGTACTTTGCTCATGATCAACGCTGATGACACCGTGCCCCTGCTCTCTAGGAGTCTTTGGAAGTATAAATTAATGGGGAGTTGTCCAAGCCCGCACTATCTAGCAGCCACCATGGGATTGTAGAATTCATAAGACAGGCTGGTGCTTCTTCCTTGGAATATGCCTACTGGGAGCAGGCATGGGGTGATGCCGATCATAAACGATTCCCTTGATTCCATATCGTCATTTACCAAGCTCAATTGGAGATTGTCGGGGAGTTCAAAATCTCGGTCTGAGGTGTAGACAAACATGTCCATCCTAACTGATGGGGGGCCGGTGTAGAATCGGATGAACCATGTGGACATGTCTTCAGTCGATTGATCTGCTCCAGGGTAAACGGAGGCCGCCTCTCCATAGGACATGCACCTTCTGGTCCTAGGGTCTTCGTGATCGGCATACTTTGATGGGAAGCAGGAGTCCGATAGTGGAGGCCGATCGACTATGGTGTGGGTGTGGATAGTTAACCAAAGCTGAATAAACCACCATGGTCCTCCATGTGCCACAGTCTACTTCAGCATCAGATATTGAGTGGCAATATGAAGTAGCCGATAGACAGCTCCCAGGAGGTATCGGCCAAGGGGGATTTGTTTCTTGTCAACCAGAGCTTGAGCCAAATGCTGACAATTTGTAGTGGGGCCGCAGGTCAATCCACAAAAGACAAATCTTTCCAACCATAGCGTTAGAAAGGCCACATGTTCTCTCTCTGAGATTGATCCTTGTTCTATATGCTGAGAGATATATCCAGACCAGCCTCCAATCTTCTTGGTTTTTAATTTGTGGCTGCTGTTTGCCAAGAGGCTGAAGGGATTGATCTCGGAGTCAATGTCTAGTCCTGTTAGCATCTTGATGTCAATCAGAGTTGGGGTCATCGGACCTTGCTTGAACAGGAAAGCGTTCAAGGTGCTAGACCAGAAATAAGTGGCTGCTGACATGAGTGGCTTGTTCTTTTTGGTATCGGCCAGGGATAATACATTGGTCGATTCCTATCTCGTCCCAGTGGACCTGTTTGGCTGCGGCAATCCTCTTGTGCCAGGTTCTGTACCCATTGATTTTCGATGGCCAGGATCTGAAAGTGTGTTTCCATGAGGTGACGTTGGGCTTGGCTTGCTTGAAGGGGATTCTGTTTGTCTCGGCATTAATCAGCCAGGTCGGGTCGCAATTGCCCATGGGGCCTAGCAAGAATCGGTGCGATTTGTCATTGTTGGGGATCAATATTTGGTTTTTGAAGACCTATGTCATAAGAACAACGATGAAAAAATAAGACTCGGGGGGCAAGAGGCAGAAACCCTAGTTTGGAGAAATCGGCGAAAAAGAGAGAATGTGGATTTAGAAGGGATTGACTTACCACAGGGATCTCGGAGGCGTAGAACGGAGCGGAAGCCATTGTTGTCGAAGAGGTCGCTGTTGGGGGGTTAATGCCGATAGGACGCCGAGGGGTCGCCAGAGTTGAAGAACACGAGTGGTTATTAAATCGGCAGCGGAGGGCAGCGAATCTAGATCTGCGCGGTTTTGGGATAAACCCTAGTGAAAGGTCGATGGGTTCCTCGGAGCTAATTCTGCCATATTATATAATGAAGCGGAATTGGGGGGCATGTGTTAACAGCAGATTTTCGTAATCGACCCGGAGAGGAAAGAGAAAACCGAAGCAGAGAGGAAGGATTGAGTTGGAGTCGGACCAAGTATCGTATCGGACCTGGTAGCCATATCAAACTGGGGGAGGCGTTATCAGGAAGAGTGTATCGGTCGATACGGATTTAATGTGGTCGTTGGCTGATATGGGTTGTAAGTTGACAGAGTCAGCGTGGGCTTGGTCTGGGCTTAAGATAAGCTTTAAGGAAGTTGCCAAATAGAGATAAAGCTCGGTTTTTAGGCAATTGTATCTTGTAAATCAAGTAGGTTTAGATCTAATATGTGGCAAGAGTCTGCCGCAAAGACTTGTTTGTTAGTTATTGATAAGATCGTGTCCTACAAGGACCTTGTTGTAATCGTGGGTATAAATATCCTGGTAGTTTGTACATAGAAACTCTCTCTCACAATACAATACACAAATCAATCTACTTTCGGCGCATCGCCAACCCTCGCAAGAGGTTAATCTTGACGAGCTCTTGCTTCCCCAGAGCAGAGGTAAGAACTCGTGCCCGACGATCTGCATCGTCGGGGTTAGCGTGTCGCTTTAGGCACGTTAAGCCTCGATGATGTGATCGTCGTTTATCATGCTTTGGATGATTTTTGTAAGTGTATTAATTATGCTTCGTCAGCGATCTACTCGTTTTAGGGTTTATTGCCGGTGGCGGTTTAATTATTATGCTTAGTTAAATCTTTCAATGCATCTACCATCCCCAAAATCGGCCGACGACTTGATTTTCTTTGTGTTAAGTCTCAATTCACACTTTGAGTTGTTATCAACCTTAGTCCTGTTTTGAGATCTAACCCAAAGCCTGTCTTCGATCGTAATTAAGGATAACGTCGGGGTTTCAGCCGGTTTTATCTAGTACATGTAATTATCATAATGTTTTTATATGTGTTTGCCATTTGTATGGGTAGATTGACGAATATAAACACATTTGTTATAGGTTATTCTTTAGGGTTTGCCTATGATTAATATATTTATATAAGTCGATTGTTTCATACAAGTTTGCGTTAGAGTATTAGCTAGTGCACTTTTCTCTTTTATCCCTCATCGGCCGATGCTGCTAATTGACATTAACATGTTGATGAAGGCCGATGAGGTTAGATCTATACTCTGATTTTGTTTCATCATAATCACAAGTGAGCCGATATAGCTTTGTCCTATCGGCTAGGTCATGACAATGCAACATCGGCCTATCGGCCGATCGGCCATTGTTTTCTAACATGGTTTACTTGTTTCTTGTTGATTGCAGATCAAATCAACTGGCACGCCCTACACGCACCTAGGCAAGCCATTGGACCTGCACTGGAGTAAAGCAAACCTCCCAGGCCGCCGTGGAAACGTAGAACCCGTTTTGTTGCGAGGCGGCTCTAAATTCTGCGCCAACACGCTTTTGGCACGCCCGGTGGGACCAAAGAACGCAAGCTTCGCGACAACAAGAAGATTACTTCGAGATGTCAAAGCAGGCTGAGATCTCCGAGGAGAACGTCGTCTCCGTGACCGTCGACCAGCTCAACGAAGAGCAGAAAGCCGAGATGGACAAGCTGGTCGAGCAGTTCCAGAATATGTATCTGCAAACATATTCTAGGACTCGGCAAGGCACCCTGATTCAGAAGTCTAAGGTGATAATGCCGAATCCTGGAGATGGAGCTAGTACGTCGACGGTGGCACACGACCACATCGTCAAGACCGAAGATACCGCGGCGCCGACGTTGCAAGACAGAATTGACTCCGCAGTTCACTCTGCGCTAGTCAACCAGTCGGGGATCCTGGTGAACACATTCACCAATACGGTCAAGTCGATCCTAGATGGGTCGATCCATCGGTACAAGCCTCAGGGGCTGATTTTCTTGCCAGAAAATAAGTTCCCTGCCTATCGGACCCTGAGGAACGACCTGAGCACGGCTCAGCCGACAGCGCCGATGCCACCCCCATCGGCGCAACCAACAACCCTACCGCTGGTCCTCACCAAGCAGGTGGGAGGAAGCCCTCAGCACATCACGGAGGAGCAATATGCTCAATGGACAAAGGGGAAGCAACCAGTGATCGAGCCGATACAGCAAGTTCCTGTCAACCCGCGATCGGCCGGACAGCCTCACATCCCCATGCCTGGCAACCCTCCGCAGCCAGCTGCGTACAACGTGCCGCAAGGCTACCAGCAGTACACCACAGGGCAGTACGGCGCGTAGAGCCTGGATCACCACTATCAACCGTGCTCCCCTAGGCACTATCAAGCAGAAGGCCTCCAATAATCCTACCAGCAGGACCTCCCGCATCGGCCCGCAGGATACTGGGCTGACATGATAGCCGAGGTGATGCGAGATCAGTTCGGTTTGAAGCCCAAGGAGAGTTCTACAGTGTATCGGCACCCGTACCCCGAGGAATTTGACAGAGTGCCACTGCCAAGCCGATACAAAATCCGAGATTTCTCCAAGTTTTCGGGGCAGGATAACGTCTCGACGTACGAGCATGTGAGCCAATTCCTAGCATAGTGCGGGGAGGCATCGGCCATTGAGGCGTTGAGGGTGAGGTTTTTCCCCCTGTCCTTGTCAGAGTCAGCGTTTACATGGTTTTCATCTTTACCCTGCAATTCCATCAGAGGATGGATAGATTTAGAGAAGCAGTTTCACAGGTATTTCTATAACGGCGTGCAAGAGATGAAACTGTCCGATCTGACTGCCATCAGGCAACGAGTGGATGAATCGGTCCCAGAGTATATTCAAAGATTCAGGGACATAAGGAACAGGTGTTACAGCCTCAGCCTGACCGATTCACAGCTCGCCGACTTGGCGTTCCAAGGTTTACTAGGGCCAATACGAGAGAGGTTCTCCTCTCAGGAATTCGACAGCCTAGCACAGCTAGCACAGCGAGTATCGGCTCACGAGCAACGATTCCAGGAGGCGAAGAAGTTTGCAAGGAAGATTAATACGGTCTATCAGTATGCCTCTGATGAAGATGATGAAGAAGATGCTGACGTTGATCTGGCCGAGTGGGCCCGGATGAAGAAGCCGACAGCTTGCCAATGGGCCAAAAAGGGCGATAAAGAGGACAAGTACGACTTCGACATCAACAAGGCCGACAAGATATTTGACATACTCCTGCAAGAGAAGCAGATCCCGCTGCCAGTGGGTCATGTACTGCCATCGGCTGAGGAAATCAAGAAGCGAAGGTATTGCAAATGGCATAACACATATTCCCATCACACTAATGAATGCAAGATCTTCAGACAACAGATCCAATCGGCCATCGAGCAAGGCAGAATCAAGATCTAGTACATGTAATTATCATAATGTTTTTATATGTATTTGCCATTTGTATGGGTAGATTGACAAATATAAATACATTTGTTATAGGTTATTCTTTAGGGTTTGCCTGTGATTAATATATTTATATAAGTCGATTGTTTCATACAAGTTTGTGTTAGAGTATTAGCTAGTGCACTTTTCTCTTTTATCCCTCATCGACCGATGCTACTAATTGACATTAACATGTTGATGAAGGCCGATGAGGTTAGATCTATACTCTGATTTTGTTTCATCATAATCACAAGTGAGCCGATATAGCTTTGTCCTATCGGCTAGGTCATGACAATGCAACATCGGCCTAACGGCCGATCGGCCATTGTTTTCTAACATGGTTTACTTGTTTCTTGTTGATTGCAGATCAAATCAACTGGCACGCCCTACACGCACCTAGGCAAGCCATTGGACCTGCACTGGAGTAAAGCAAACCTCCCAGGCCGCCGTGGAAACGTAGAACCCGTTTTGTTGCGAGGCGGGTCTAAATTCTGCGCCAACAGCCAGGTGTCGTACTAGGGTTGGAGGCTGCCGCCACCATCCTCGGTACCACACCCGTCGTCGCTACCGTCCCTTCGCCACCACCAGTGCTCGCCTCGGGTACACCGGCGCCCCGCCGTGTCCAAGTCCAAGGGGTACAATTTTGTACCCACCATGGATGGACCACGGTGGTGACGCCTGCCGGCGAGCAGTGCCCTCTCCCGCTGTAGATGGAGTCGTCACCGGCCTCGTTCGTCGTTGCTCCGTCGTCATCAACCCCGCCTCCATCACCCACACCACGATGAAGCCGCTCCCCCACTCCCGCGCCGACCGGGTTCGGTCGGATTTGAACCCTAGCCACGTGCACGGGGGAGACGGCCTTCTTCACTCTGTCCTCGTCTCACCGTCACGCCGATGAAGCCGCTGCTCATCGTCCCAGTCTTCGCGCCACCTTTAAGGCCATTCCGCACGCCTCCCCGAGTCTCACGCTCCTGAACGGAGTGGGAAGGGGAAAGGCGTCTGGGTCCGACCGTCCTCCGACTCCGACGAGGAGTGGGGGCCATCGGCCTAACCCAGAATAACCCGGCCGGCAACCCGCCGGCAGATGAAGGGGCGGCCGCGGCGGTAGATGGAGGTGGAGGCGGCAATGGATGCGGTGGAATCAGCAGCGGTGGATGACGGTGGAATGGAAGGCGACGGCAGCGACAAAATGCAGCAGCAACGGCAAAAGGCGGCGGTGGCAGTGCAATAGCCGGGGCAGTTATGGTGAAAACCCTAAACCTAACCTGTCACACCCAGAACTTCCCGAAATAGAATTACAAGCTAAATGTGCATTAAAACCCCTATCCATGACCAGCCAGGGTACATAAACGACAAAATTGATACATAGATCCACGTCTTACAAACACATTAAAAAAATTACATATGCAGCGGAAAGTAAAAACGAGCTAAACTGATAAAGTTAGCGCTTGCAGCGTGATGACTCCACTCCACGGGCATCCTTGACAGTAGCGACGAAGCCTACTCCTCCGAGTAACCTCCATGCGAAAAATACTCCAGTTCTGGTGTGGGGAGATAGTGCAAAACTTAGTACCCACTGTACTCAACAAGTCATACCAATTAAGGAGGTATGATGCAAGTAATTCCAAAGGAGGCTAGGGGTTCTTTTGCATAAAGAAGACATTTAAAAGCAGTAGTTGAAAGTAGAAAAATTGTAGAATGTAATTAAGCAATATTAATCATTACTGTCCAACGCTACACCACGTTGTGACAGGCCCAACCAACCACCTGTCCTACATCAATTTCATTAAGTCAAATTACTAATGAGGAGCCTAATCAGGGTGAATCTGGTTGATCGCTCATAATCGTGGGCACGGCTATCCGAATAGTTTTACTCTGATCAGAGGTGTATAACTGTACCCACAAGACACAGTCCCACGACACATTGCCGTGTGCCGGCATACCACCACGTTATACCGGAAAGGGATTGTGACAGGACCCTTCGCATAACCCTCCTAACCAATCGCACCACACTTTAGGTTTCGCCCCCACTCTTAAAACCGAGGTAGGCAACCTTTCTTGTTCCACGGTGAATCCGGTAGCTGATCAACCAGTACAAGCCCGGCCGACCGAACTCCATCACGCCCACACTAGCCTGGGTACGTCGGGAAGAGAAAAGCTACACTACAAGCCCATTCGTTGCCCACGCTAGCTTGTGGTAACTACACTAATTTTTCCAGGATTTCTCGTGAATCGGTCCTTAATTGCCATGGGCGCGTCTATCAAAACCATGCGCCCACAGCCCACCATTAGGCATAATTTAGTTATATCAATACCAGGATGGTATATGTCCATTAACATCATCATTAAACCAAGATAATAGTTACATGTGAGATTCCACATAGTGAGCTAGTTGATCTACGCATGGCTAAGCATTTCCTAAACCAATATCTAATTATATTAATACCCAAGTTATCAATGATACAAGATGAACAAGCTATGTCGAGCACCCAAAATTCATATTGTCCGGTGATATTTGTGGTCACCACATCATCTTGGCTGAGTGGGATCCATACACGCATAAATAGCCACTCAAACCTCAATGTGTCCATGACCACCACATAACACCATTCGATATGAATTCCGCGATGCCGAATAATGAGCAAAGGAGATATTGCTGGGACTCAGCGTGCCAGTCAACTTCAGCCTGAAACATGCCCGTCAAACCATTCGAAGATGGCGACCAGATGTGTTACACATCTCAGGAGACTTGACTCAAATTGCTGAGCTCTACAACATCTCAATTGCTCAAAATTCCTTACTCATGCTTAGCTAGCCCCAGGAAGATGCTAGCTTCGCACTTTCATCTAAGCCATGGTATTAACTTAAATACATGTAAGGTGACTTAGACATAACTAGAGTTACTTACATATAGCCATTCGGCTAATTAGTTAAAGTCCTTCGGAAGCATGTCTACCCAAATTCCCCACAAGCATTCCGACTAGGGTAAACCCCTTGATAGGACCAATCCTGAGAGAAACAACGATTCCCGCAACACTCAAATACCTGCAAAAATGGATATTCCAGTCTAACAAGTGTCAGTACATTAAACAATTTAATGTACTGGCAAGCGCACAGTCAAACCTACATACATGAAGGCTATATTCAAAGAGAGGCTTGTATGTAGACGAGGTTTTCAGCATAAAGCTAATTTTTGTTCACAATTCATTTGCAACGCAATTTGTACGAAACATTTCAACAATTAGGTAAAACATAATATTCATGGTATGGTACCAACATAAATAGATTGTAGCGTTTTATCACGATCCAATCCGGAAATGGGGCAATCACATCACATATATATCAATCTCATTATTATTCCAAAACATTTAGTTTCAAAGGCATTTAGGAAAACATAAAAGTATACCCACATCACATCACTATGCCGCTCATGACCGTGAGCACGGCTAATCGATTAGTTTTTATAACTCTGCAGAACTTGTACAGCTTTATCCACATGGTATGAACTCTCTAGTTTGTCTTGTGCCGACCAAGCACTACCACACTCTACATGTTGAGTGCGGTCTAGAGGTCATAACGAGGCTTTTACATTAAGTATTGTCTAACCTTGCATGAGCACGATAAGTGTGAATCCACCCTAGGCTTAAGTCCCAGAGTCGTTAGGTGACGGGCCCACGCCTTAAACCTAACTTCGTGACGGCGAACACATCCGTTCCCTCACGAGGCACGTTATCGTTGTATTGGACAGACTTAGACGCCCATGCCGTGAGGCTGACCATCCGTCCCCTCACGGTAATCACATCCAGCTAGACTTGTTGCTAGCAATAAACTCAACACAATCATTAACACATACATGGGTAGTTCCTATAGATAGCCCACAGTACACTCGTGGCCACTATCTCTACTACAACGGCCTCCCGAATGCAAGGTCAGACAAATGCTTAACTTAATAGGCCAAGGTTATCCCCATAAATAACACATGTGGATGTACGGTAAACATAAGTGGGTGATATGTAGTTCAGTCCTTAAACAACTCAGGCGGACACTCCCCCTATCGATATGCAACTACCACTATATGCATATCACTTGCCGCCTAAGTCTAAAATTCACATTCCTTTTATTTTAGTTCGCAAATAAGCAGAGAAAACATCTCTGTTCATAAGTTTTGAAATGATTCAAATAACATAATAAGTGATCCATAACCATGATTTATCTGTTACTAAGCAAGGCTAAGCATTTTCATTTTATAAAAGCGTAGGGGTTTCCATTTGAGTACAAATAGAGTACTCTAAATCATTCTAAGGTTACAAATATCATGGATAACAATTCTCAAGGAGGATTATTCAACAAATAGGTCATAACTACCTTTTCATCACTTTAAAATAATTTTTCCAAACATAACTATCTAACGCGTGCAACTTTGCAATAGAAAACGTTTGCCCAATAAAAACATAGGATCAAAGTGTTCAAAGGAGGAGGGCATAACTTGCCTTGATGGATGTCCTTACTGGAGTCAGCGAAAAGTTAAATCTTCTCACCAACAACGTAATCGTCTTCTAAAAGAAATATCGATAATCGAATAAATACCGAAACATACAAATATTCAAAATGCACTAAAATGCATGAATTCACTAGTGTGGTCAA
Source organism: Oryza officinalis (assembly GCA_008326285.1). Taxonomy (NCBI): domain Eukaryota; kingdom Viridiplantae; phylum Streptophyta; class Magnoliopsida; order Poales; family Poaceae; genus Oryza; species Oryza officinalis. The sequence continues at coordinate 42,714,145 of BDMV01000001.1, read as the reverse complement.
ATGCTGCGGTTTTATAATTTGTGGTGAAGTAATTTCTATTTTATCATATTGCATTTGTGAGTTATAAATTTTTAAAGTCCAACACTAGTAATGAATTAACTAGGCTCTATTTAGCTCTAAGTGCATTTTGGGTTCAGGATTGGTAAAGTCTTAGGTTACTGCAGCAGAGATTATTTTCTCCAAAGTTTAACAAAATTTAATTCACAATATTTAAAGCTAGCATGAATTTATTATGAATTTAACAGTTTAAATGACATATCATAAGTCTTACTTATTATACAAATTTTAAATATGTTTCTAGTACTATATGTACTACATTTAAATTTTATGAAAACCAAGTCTATGAGATTTATAACCGAACCCATCTGGAATCATATTATTTGGAGTTAGAATGAATTTTGTATGAATTTTATAAATTAGTATATGCTATATGTTAAGTATTCCATATATTAATTTTTAAAGACATTTCTTCTACTGTAGGCATCATGTTTTATCTTACCATATTAAAGTTTACAATTTTGTGAATCCATAGAAATTTGATTCACCCCAAATGGAGTTAAAATGAATTTTATATGCATTTTACAAGTTTCATTCATTTTCCTGTTGTAAAATTATTGTTTGAATATTTCCTTTAATATTTCCAAATTTTAAAGATAATGGGTCCACTGGTCAGCCTCTGTACTTTTGCAGAAAAGTCCCTGGGTTTCCAAGGTTTCAACCCGAAGTCCCCAGCACATGTTTAAAAGCATTTTCATTAAGAGTAATCAGGTTTCTGACATATTGCTATTAGGTCCTTGGTCCCACATATCATAGGTTATACAATTACACATTAGCACAGAGGGTTTTGTTTCCCTTACAAATCAACCCTTGGCTACTTAGGTGCAGTGGGGCCCGTGGGTCAGTGGCTCAGTGAGGAAGAGGCCGAGGGCAGCGGCTAGAGGCGGCGGCCGACGAGTTTGTCGTCGACGCCGGCGGCAAACGGCGAGGTTTCACAGGGTGCGCCCAAAAGAGAAAAGGTGCAGGAGAGGCTGGCGAACCCGTCGGTGGTCGTGGCGCTGGCTGTGGGGGTCGGGATCAACGCCGGCGACGGTGTGAGCGGCGGAGTGCTTCAGCTAGCTAGGTCATCTTGGGTTCTAGCTCGGCTCGGTGCAAAATCATGCATGCAATCGAACCTACGGAGATCGTGGATGCTCACTTAAGGTCGCTTTGGGCTCAGCGAAGCTTGGACAGCAGCAGCGACGCGAAGACAGCTCCGGCGACGGCAGAAACAGGCAGGGCAACGGCGACAGCGATGAGCGGCCAATCTCCTGTCAAAGTGACACATGCGCAAGACTAGAGATGCCCTAGGGTTGCTACCCGCGAGAGGAATCACGCTGGAACTCACCCGAGGACGAGAAATCGACGACGATGGCCGGTGGCCGGACTTGGAGAAGATGAAGGGGATCTCTTCAACGGCAACGTCTCGGCTTGAATTACTTGGGGCTTCTTGCACCTGGAACCTAGGCGATCACTCTGGCGCGATGGCTTAGTCAGTGGTCCATCGGGTCGATGGGAACGGCGATGCGAACCGCGACGGCGCTCTGGACACCGAGGACGCCGATGAGCTTTGCACGAGGTGCTCAATCTGCGCCAAATCAAGGAAGAAGGTACAGAGGGTTTAGGCATGGATACAGGATCGTGTTCCCACGGTTGGTTTGCGGCGAGGCTCACCAGAGAGGGATGGCGACGGTGGTGGATCTTGACAGCGCCGGAGAAGATGAGTTCTCTCCCGGAGCTCCCGAGACGATCTTGCTAGGGTTTTGGGTGGAACGCAGCGAGGATGAAAAGCTTCGTCGGTGGGCAAAGCGGTGCTATTTATAGAGGAGATCGGAATTACGGTGGACGGCGAGGCGGCGCTCTGGCGTGCTAACGCGTGTCTGCGACGTGGCAGCCGTTCCTGGCTTGGAGAAGGAGGTGGCGCGGCTGTGTGACCGACAGGTGGGTCCCACCAGGGCTGGGCCCACATGGCAGGGAGAGAAATGGGTAGTTTTCCTGATGATCTACTGCACAGATGATTCACAAAAGATTTTCCATATATATTTCTTCCTCCCTTATTTTTTAATGCTATAACTTAGTTTCTGTGCATGATAAATTAGTGTGGATTTTACTGGTAGTAGATAAAACTACCTAGATTCCATTTTCCTTGGTTTCACACAAAAATATTCTATATTTTATTCCCAGGAAAATAAAGAAAATAGGCCTGGCTGAAAATAGATTGAATTTTTAGGAGGTCAAAACTAATAAAATAAATTCTGGAAAAATTATATCAATTCATGATAAATAAGGTAGTATTTTAATAAATTATGATCCATATACCTTTTCATGTGATAAAATACATTTATGAGATGTGTGTCGTTTTTGCCGATTAGGGTTTAGTATTAACCTATAGGTTGACTGTTTTGACCTAATTATTTGGGGTATCAAATGTACATATTAATTTACACCAAAATTTCAGTAATATATATATATTAAATAGTACCTTCATGAATTTCCTCATAATTTTATATTGCACCAATTATTTTTAAAAATTCAATGAGTTCACCTATCCTTAAGTATTCTTATTTTAAATATATACTTAAATGGTAGAAAAATTATATTTTAGTTTATAGCCAACCAGAAATGTTATGTTTGGGCTTTAATTTCTATTTTCTTCCTATTTGGACTCGAAAACATATTTTTATTATTTAAATGAAGTCAAAATTCGAAATTCAAATTTTTTGTATGTTACAAGCTATGGCTAAGTATAGGTAACCATCCCACATGACACTATAAAATAAATGAAATATTTAATAGAAAGCGAGACATTTGCAAAATAGGTATAATATGATCAATTAACATGCATGACTTGCCTTGCTCCAGTGCTGCTGGAACCTCTACGTCTACTTTGAAATAAAGCAGAGCTTCGGAAACGCCGAAACCTGAACGACATACAAAACACACATGCAAAACAAGCTATAAGTGTACTGAAACAGGAAACAAAATCATTTTTAATGGATTTTAGTCATTTTTATGAATTTACTGAGACTTGAATGGACTTAAACGGAGCTCGGATGAATTAGTTATGAATTTTAGAAGTTTTTTTGTATTTTTACTATAAACAGAAAACAACTTAATGATTTATTACGCAATAATCATCTAGGCTGACGTCAGCGACGGGGAAAACCGGCGTCGACAGGCGGGCCCCACCCGTCGGTGACCAACGGTGGGCGACGCATGGTGGACCAAGTCCACCGACCGGGGACGAGGGCGCCACGTGGTGCCGACGCGGCGGCCACGTGATGGCCACGTGGGCACGTGGACAGATGGCCTCGATCTGCCACGTGGCAGATTGGGCAGCTGAGATTTGACGGTGGCCGGGCACGGGCATGGCCCGAGCCGGCCCGGCCGAGCCATGGCTCACGGTGGCGATTACGGCCACTGGCGGCGATTGCAGGCGAGCGGGCAGAGTGGACGGAGAGGGCCGGGAGGCGTGGGGTGGCGGTTGGCGCCTCCAGCTTGGCCGGTCGGAGGTAGGGGATGGGCCCGACAGGTGGGGCCCACCTATCGATGACCCGAAGCGGAGAAGGGCCACGGGAGGTAGCTGGGTCGATGCACATCCTCTTGGTTTTGTAATTATTCTCCATAAAGATCACCGCAACACCCTAAGGCGACGTGCTCGGGCGAATGTACCCCTTCTATAGTTGCTCATCAATTTGCTTCTTGACTTCTACCAACTCGTTGGCTCCCATTATGTATGGCCTCTTGTAGATTGGGGCGGCTCTAGGTGCCAAGTTAATCCAGAACTCAATATCTCCTTTTGGTGGCATTGTGGTCAAATCCTCCGAAAAGATTTCAGGATATTCTCTGACTCCAACTTCTTGGGGGTTTTCTCTACTACAACTGTTCGTTCCTCGACAGTGGCCTGATTCAAACTTACTCTCGGCTTCTATGGCATTCGAGACTGGAAAGTAACCACTTCTCCCTTCTCATTGGTTAAAGTGATGGTGCGACTCACACAGTCAATTACCCCTTTATGCCTTATCAACCAATCCATCCCAAGAATGATATCTAGGTTTTTGAATTCAAGTATGACGGAGCGTCGGCTCCTCAACGGGGCACAGAGTGGACCCCCTTTTGTGAGTTCGGCCGGGGACGTAGGATGAGATTCGTGCTCCGATGATATATAGAGAGAGAGAGGCGTTTATACAGGTTTGGGCCGCTTGGAAGTGTAACACCCTACTCCTGTGTGTGGTGGATATGCGATTAGAATGTGGGGAAATACAGGCGCTCGTGCTCTCCTTTCTTTCCTCTTTCTTTTCGCCCCCCTCTCTCCTCAGGCCTGGGCCTCCTTTTATATCTCAAGGGGCTATCACATGGGCCAAAAGGCTACCTAAGAGAGAAGGAAAATATTCTTTTATATTTAATGGCTGTCTTGTTGCTTGACTCAGAAGCCACACGCACCGTCGTCGCGGCATGGCCGGAGCGTCGGCTCCTCAACGGGGCACAGAGTGGACCCCCTTTTGTGAGTTCGGCCGGGGACGTAGGGTGAGATTCGTGCTCCGATGATATATATATAGAGAGAGAGAGGCGTTTATACAGGTTCGGGCCGCTTGGAAGCGTAACACCCTACTCCTGTGTGTGGTGGACATGCGATTAGAATGTGGGGGAATACAGGCGCTCGTGCTCTCCTTTCTTCCCTCTTTCTTTTTGCCCCCCCCCCTCTCTCCTCAGGCCTGGGCCTTCTTTTATATCTCAAGGGGCTATCACATGGGCCAAAAGGCTACCTAAGAGAGAAGGAAAATATTCTTTTACATTTAATGGCTATCCTGTTGCTTGACTCAGAAGCCACACGCACCGTCGTCGTGGCATGGCCCTCGTCCGATCAGCTTGCTAACACGAGGGACGCCCGCGTCATTCCCCATTAAATGGGTGAAGACTTGTGTGTTCCGCTTGCATCGGAAAACGGAAACCATCTGACCAGAGTTGGCATACCAACTCCGGTTGAGGGACGAGAAGCAACAAAGCTCTCATCATTCTGATGGGATGGGACAGGGTGTGCTGCGCGTCGCCAGACGTGCGGATAGTGCGCAGGCGCTTCGCTGCCGTCCCACCCGTCATCTGACCGGTCGTGGAACGGTCAATCGCCATGACCAGTCACAGACCGGTCATGCACGCCACACGCCGCATTAAATGCAGCGTGGTGCGCTCACCTGAGCCGCCATTAATGTGGTTAGGTGGGCGCTGGAGGCGCTCACCTAACCCCGCACACGCGGCGCAAGTGCGGAGGGGGTCGGGGCGGCCCGACCCTCTGGGCAGCGGAGTGAGGGGAGAAAAGAGGCTGAAGAGGGCAGCCGCCGCCTCACTCTCAGGCCCGGCCCCCCCATGTGGGTGCAAGGGGCCGCCCATACCTTTAGCCTCGATACCCCCGGGCCCGTATCACCGACAGTAGCCCCCGGCGTTCCGCTTGGCTAGGCCCACTCAAGGGGCGACCAGGTTTGACGCCATCCTCTTTGTTTGGTGACACGCGGGTCTGGCTTCCCCGTGGTAAAACCCCAATGGTCATAATCCCGCGTGCAGCAAAATATCGCCTCACGGTAATATGGGCCGTCACCTCATAACCGCCACATTATCTAGGGCGGCGCGCGGATCGGGACACATTGGTCTGTTCTGCCAGGTAATATGATGATGGCAATTTTTACGATAACCGTGCGCAATTAACACGGACACGATTTGCCCTGCCTCAACCGCAACGGTTGCGCGACTGGCGCGCGCGCCAGAAGCGGACGAGTGGGGCGAGTGGGAAAGTGGGCGCGATAATCGAGGGGGCGAGTTAGTGGGCGTGGGAAACGAGGAGCCGGGCGCAGCGGAGGTGAGGATATAAAGGGCGTCGAGGAAGGGATTCATTTCCTTCCTCTCGCCACTTTCACCCAACTCTGCCAACCGTGCCCTAGCTGTCTCAGCTTCCTCGCTCCCTTCTCACCACTCACGCTCGTCTTTGTGCCTCCACCGGTGACATGACGCGGAGCTCCGCGCCGCTGGACGGCAGCGTGCTGCCGCCCTCCCGCATCACCAGCGAGAGGCAGGCTGGGCTGCCGCGCAAGTTCATGCCGGCGTCGACCGACCGGGAGGTGGTCTTGCTGGGCGAGAGGCGCCCAGCGCCGTGCTACTCTAACCGGTCGATCTTCTTCCTTTCCTTTGCTATGGCAGGACTAATCCCGCCATTTTTCACCTACTTTACGGATGTCCTGGAGTTCTACGGGATCCAGATGGCGCACCTCACCCCCAACACCGTGATGATGTTGGCCATCTTCGCACACTTATGCGAGATGTTCGTCAGGGTGCGCCCATCCCTTCGGCTGTTCCGGTGGTTCTTCACCATGCAACCGGTGTCTCCGCCGACGGAGGTCGGGGGCTGCTACTTTCAGCCGCGCGGGCAAGTGGCGCATCGCTACATCACCTACGTCCTGCGCAAGAAATGGGACGACTGGAAGAACTACTGGTTCTACATCGCTCTCCCCGACAACCCGCGCCTCCGACTGCCGAGCAGGCCGCTGGTGCCAACGCCGAGCTGGCGAGTGATGGCGGAATTGGGGGACTCCTACGACGCCGTCCTGGATCGCCTAGCCGGCCTACGAACCTAGGGGCTCACAGGCGCCATGGTGTTTGGCGACTACCTTCGCCACCGGATCGAGCTACTCCAGCGGCGCACCTGGGGCGCTTGGGAGTACACTGCTCTGACGATCTCCTGAGGACGCACCAGGGCCGCGAGTGGGACTGGGACCTAGAGGACCTCAGGGCGGTGATCCAGCGCGTGCTGAATCTCAGCTCCCTGGAGTTGTCGCTCATCCCCACAGGGGTCCTCCCCTTCTGCAGCGACCCAGACCGCGCCAGCATCCTAGCCATCATACAGGCAGTCGGTGCCTCGGGGGACCGGGCCCGCCGTGGCAATGATAGCACAGGTGGCAGCCATGGAGGAGGAGAGGAGCGACCTCCCCCGGAGGGGGCCACGCAACGGGGCCCCGCGGTGGGGGTTTCGGGGAGCAGCTGCCCTACCGACACCAAGGGGAAAAGGAAACAAGGAGAGAACCCTCCCCCATCTCCCCCCATGGGGGCAAGGCGGAGCACACCATCGGCAGGCGCCTAGCGAGCATCGTGCCGACATCCCCGCCCGAGGCCGAAAGGAAGAAAAAGCGGCTCCGTCGGATGAGGGAGACCAAACCGTGCAGAGGGAGCTTCATCAAGCCCCCAGAGTGGTCCTTCAACCACCCACCCCACAGGTACGATCTCACCACCAAGGTAGACGGACCTCCATTCCCACGGCCCTCATTCTGTTTTGTTTGCCTTCTGTGTTTCAGCGAGATCCCGTCTCGCGGCGCCCGCGACAACGACCCCTCCCAGCAATCCAAGGCCGGTCGGCCCGTGAGCGGCAAAGCTGAGGAACCGACGGCCGAAGAAGCGCGCCGGCGGGTGGCCGACCAGCGGGAAACCGAAGCGCGCTTGCAGGAGGCCGAAGCAACTGCACGGGCGACCGAGATGGCCGCGCGGAAGGCCGAGGTGACACGCGCGCGGGAGGCCAAGGCGGGCGCGGGTCTGACCGGCAGCGGTGGGGAGACAGCGCGCCCAGGGCCTGACGCTACGACGGGCACCGAGACAGAATAGGCCCCAGGAGGAGGCCCACGTTCGGGCAGGGCGCCCGAAGACGAGCCCGGGGCCCACACACCTACCAATGGGCCAAGCCAAACTCCGCCACCGCAGGGACGGCAGACCCCTTTCTCTGTCTCAGGCGGAGTGGGAGCGAGTCGCCGAGAGGCCGCGCTCGGTGGAGGCGAAGGTGGAGGCTGGCCAAATGGTGCACGGGAGGCACCTAGTGGAGCTCGAGGCTCGTGGCGAAGCCTTGGCCGAAGTGGCCCGCGAGGTGGAGGAAGAGAGGGTTACGGCCCTCGTCACCACTGCTGTCATGGACGAGGGGCTGAGCGACCTCCGCCTCCAGCACGAGGCCTACACGGGCGAACGTGGAGCGAAGGCTCGACGCTGCGCGCGGGGTGCTCGACACCGCCGTGGCCCGGGAGCAGAGGGTGGTGGAGGCCAAGGCGTCGTTGCGCCAGCGTGAGGAGGCCTTAAGGGCCTACACCAAGGCGCTGGAGGAACACACCAGCGAACTCGAGGAGCAAACCTCACGCCTGCAGAGGGCGGAGGCTGTCATCCTCCAGTGGGTCAAAATCCTCGACCAGCGCGCCCGGGCGTTGGAGGCACTGGACGAGTGCGCCTGAGCCTTGGACGCGCGGGAGGCGACGCTGGTGGCGCACGAGGCTACAGCCGCGGAGATGGAGTCCGCACTCCGCCTCCGTGAGGATGCGGTCGTCGAGCGGGCAAGCGCCCTCGAGGATTCTGAGGCCGCGGCGCATCGCCTCACGGAAGATATGCACCTTCGTGACGAGTGGAAGGAGCGTGATGGGAGGATCGCTGAACGTGAGTCCGACATCTCCCGCCACGAGGTGGCGGCGCGCCGACGTGAGGACCAACTCGCCAAGCGCGTGAGCACCATCATCTGGAGAGTGCCCGCGCCGAGAGAACCGCGATGGAGCAGCACGCTTCTGAGCTCGAGGCGCAGGCAAAGGAGCAAGACGGGCTGGCGCGCGGCGTCGAGACGGCCGCTGGCTAGGACGACCCGGCCGATCGCCTCGCGGCGACAAAGGACTCCATCGCGGAGCTGCAGAGGGCCCTGGACTCACGCGCCGGGGAGCTCGAAGCTCTTTGACTGATGAACGAGGTGGGGCCCAGCATGCTGCGGGACCCCATCGCCCGGCTAGACCGCGCGGGACATCGAGCAGGCGTCTGGCGCGGCCGACACCCCAAGTTTGCCGCCAACCAACCCGGCCTCGCCCACCGGATCTCGAAGATGGCCGGGAACCAGGAGAAGCTCCCTGAGGAGATTGAGGAGACAGTGAAATCCTCCTCGATTGACCTCACGTGGGGGGCGGTGGAGCTCGTGCTGGCGAGCTACCAGGCCCGCAACCCCAACTTCTCGCCGTGGGCCGTGTTCGACGAGTTCCCCCCAAGGACCGAGGCCTGTGCATGTGCTCAGGTCCAGGAGGCCGCTGAGGAGATCGTCCACAGCTTCGAGGGGACGGCCCCTCGGTTCGTCTTCATGCTGGCCTCCAACGATGAGGACGGCGGCGACGACGGCAGCGATGGCGACGGCGAGGCTGGTGGCCCAAGCACCTCGGGGTGAGCGAACGAAGCTGACCCCCGGGCAGCCGCAAGCCTCTCCCTTCTTTTCCTTTGTCTTATGGCCTCTATGCCATGCTTGTACATATATTTCCATTGTCTTTATTCGTTTGCGTTGATCATCTGTGCATGCCTGTGATGGAAATTTTTTTATTCTATATTAGTTGTGACTTTACACGCGATGAAACTAGCCTACCTCGTCATCCCACGGAGTTTAGCTTGATTGGGGGTCCGGGCCCAGGTTGCGGCCCCAAGCAATAAGGACCGGCGCTAGTGCCTTGGGGACTTCCGCGTGGCGAGACTGGCCAGGCTGGGAGCGCGGCGACCGGGGGTTAGTGGCGACCCGTTTGTGGGCCATTGCCGATTCCCCCCGAAGTTCGCCGGGTCCCGAGGCACGGCTCGGTCTAGGCCCCGTTGGCGTCTAGGCGACCGAGCTATTGAGGGCAAGAACGAGCACAAATGACCCGACTCAAGCCAAAACACTCAAAAGGGAAGAGACAAAGCAGGCGCAACCTTAAAGAGATAACATGAAAGCATGCTATTTGGAATGTGAAAAGGGATATATATATATATATAGTGGGAGCCCCCGGCCAATCCCGTATGCCCGAGGGGTCATGCGGGGTTGGCCCGAGCCGGGGAACACAGATCACTCTGTATGGTCCCTCCCAAATGGGTGAGAGCTTGCTCAATCCGACACACGTCTGGACGCAGCGTAGGACGAGGTCGTTGACGCTGAGTGATTGGGCCCGAATGTGGCGCTGATGGTGGCGCCGCAGGCTCTACTGGTAACGTGCAGTATGGAGGGTCAGCTTCGCTGTACATGGTGGCCCGAGGGGACCCCAGGGTGAGCTCGGATGGGAGGACCGCCTCTGCGCCGTAGACCAGGAAGAAAGGTGTTTCTCCTGTAGCTCAACTTGGGATAGTCTGGTTTGCCTAGAGCACCGCTGGTAGGTCCTTGATCCATGAGTCCCCATGTTTCTTGAGGACATTGTATGTCTTGGTCTTGAGGCCCTTGAGGATTTTTGCATTGGCGCGCTCCACTTGACCGTTGCTCCTGGGGTGGGCAGGTGAGACGAAGCAGAGCTTGATACCCATGTCGTCACAGTAGTCGCCGAACAGTTCACTGGTGAACTAGGTGCCGTTGTCCGTAATGATACGGTTGGGCACCCTGAACCGGGCAGTGATGCCCTTGATGAACTTGAGGGCTGAGTGCTTATCGATCTTGATGACCAGGTAAGCCTCGGGCCACTTAGTGAATTTGTCGATGGCGACGTACAGGTACTCGTACCCGCCCGGGGCCTTCATGAAGGGACCTAGGATGTCCAGCCCCCAGACCACGAACAGCCATGAAAGCGAGATGGTCTGCAGGGCCTGGGCCAGCTGATGCATCTGCTTGGTGTGGAACTGGCACGCCCTGCATCGCCGAACCAGGTCGACTGTGTCGTGGAGCGCCGTCAGCCAGTAGAAACCCTGGCGAAAAGTCTTGCCGACCAAGGTGCGCGAGGCGGAATGAGCTCCGCACTCGCCTTCGTGAACATCAGCGAGAAGCTCGATGCCCTGCTCCTGAGAAATGCACTTCAGGAGGACTCTGTTGGTGCCGCGTCATTAGAGGGCCCTTCTACCAACACGTACCTTTTGGAGATCCGAGCGACGCACTCACTCCCCTCGCGATCCTCAGATAGAGTCTCATCTTCGAGGAACGCCTAGATCTTAGTCATCCAGGCGATCTGTCGTGGGGGGTTAGGCTCAACCCCCTTGGGCCCCGAGGCCTGGACTCCGTCGGGCCCCGGGGGTGGCGTGGCAGCGTCCGGCTTCCTCGGGGGATCGGGACGTGCCGACGGATTTCTTCAAAGGCACCCAGTGGGGTCGGGGATCGCGAGGAAGTGAGCCTTGAGAGCTCATCGGCAAGCGTATTGTCCCGCCTGGGCACGTGCCTAGGCCTGAGGATACCAGGTCTTGGCGTCTCGCAGCCCCTCACTAACGAAGTAGACCGGCCGCTGCACCTTTCTACGGGGCCTAGCCTTTTCACAAGGGGCGCTGGGTTCTGGACGCTCATTGCTAGATGGGCCTCGTTGGGCCTGCTCGACCTCCATGTCAGCGGCCTCGGGGTCGAGCTACTCCTCCCCTCAGTGGCCTCGGGGCCGGCTTGGGGGTCGGGGGCGCTTGATGCCACCTGACGAGAGGACAAGGGGCCACCGTCAACCCAGGGGGCCTCGGGGCCGCCGCTCAGCTTATGGGCACCTTCGTCTCTCTCTAACCCAGATCGCTCCGACACGGGACGGGGGTGCGCACCCCGAGGGTCTTCCTCATCGCGCTCCATAACCAATGCAACTCTAACTACCTGTGGGGTTGTCGCTAAGTAAAGTAGCAGTGGCTCCTCGGGCTCCAGGGCCACTAGGACTGGGGCAGATCTGAGGTAAGCCTTCAATTGGTTGAGAGCTTGTTCCGCCTCCCTCGTCCAGATGAACGGCCCAGAGCGCTTGAGGAGCTTGAATACGGGTAGCGCCCTCTCTTCCAGCCTCGATATGAATCAGCTTAGGGCGGCCATCCATCCTGCGACGCACTGCACATCCCTAAGCTTGCTGGGGGGCGCATCCGCTCTATCGCTCGTATCTTCTTGGGGTTGGCCTTTTCGGGGTTCAGTTTCATGCGCGTGGAGCGGAGACTTTCGAAAGTCTCCGCTAAATCCGAGAGCAAGGTCTCTTGGATGTGCGTTTTCATAACCAAGTCATCGACATATGCCTCAACATAGCGCCCTATTTGGCTACCCCACAAAATGCGAGTAGTACGCTGAAAAGTAGGGCCTGCATTCTTTAAACCAAAAGGCATGGTTGTATAACAATAAGTGCCTATAGGGGTAATGAATGCAGTTTTCTCCTCATCCTCCCCAGCCATGTGAATCTGATGATACCCTAAGTATACATCCGGCCCCCATACATGCTCTCATGACGCCCGCGGCTGGCCGAGGGCGTCGACGAGGGGATTGAGGACGAGCGGCGAGCGTTGGCCACCTCTCGTCGAGCTCTTCGTCTTGACGACGAAGAGGCGGCAGTCGCAGCGCCAGACGTCTCGGCCATGGACGATCGCCCGCCGGTGCCTAGCTGCTACTGCACCGCCATGACCAAATCGACCACATCGTCCAGCCAACGCTGGACCGGAGTCTCTTGGTCGGGGACGACGGTCGGGTGGCGCAGGAGCACACCCGCAGCCTGCAGCGCACCTTGACGCGTGCCGCCGTCACCATAGGTGAGGCGGCGACGCACCCCGCCGCGGCATCCCTCTCCGCCGCTAGCCGGTGGCGAAGTCGCGGATCCCTCTGACTCCTCGGGTGCCTTTCCTCGCCTAGGGCTTCGGTGGGTGGGAGCCGATGGAGCGTGCGCTTGGCGACGAGGGTTCAGCTCCTCGCCGTCATCACTGGCACTCAGAGTGGGGGTGTACACCACCACCTCTTTAGCCATAGAGCTTACTTGGCGAAACTTGGCGCACACGAAGGGGAGTGGAGCCAAAAAACACACACGCGTCCCCTACCTGGCACGCCAGCTGACGGAGCGTCGGCTCCTCAACGGGGGACAGAGTAGACCCCCTTTTGTGAGTTCGGCCGGGGACGCAGGGTGAGATTCGTGCTCCGATGATATATATAGAGAGAGAGAGAGGCGTTTATACAGGTTCGGGCCGCTTGGAAGCGTAACACCCTACTCCTATGTGTGGTGGATATGCGAATAGAATGTGGGGGAATACGGGCGCTCGTGCTCTCCTTTCTTTCCTCTTTCTTTTCGCCCCCCTCTCTCCTCAGGCCTGGGCCTCCTTTTATATCTCAAGGGGCTACCACATGGGCCAAAAAGCTACCTAAGAGAGAAGGAAAATATTCTTTTACATTTAATGGCTGTCTTGTTTCTTGACTCAGAAGCCACATGCACAGTCGTCGCGGTATGGCCCTCGTCCGACCAGCCTGCTGACACGAGGGACGCCCGCGTCATTCCCCATTAAATGGGTGAAGACTTCTGTGTTCTGCTTGCATCTGGAAATGGAAACCATCTGACCAGAGTTGGCATACCAACTCCGGTTGAGGAACAGGAGGCAAAAAAGCTCTGATCATTCTGATGGGACGGGGCAGGGTGTGCCGCGCGCCGCCTGACATGCGGATGGTGCACAAGCGCTCTGCTGCTGTCCCACCCATCATCTGATTGGTCGTGGACCGGTCAGTCGCCGTGACCGGTCACAGACCGATCATGCACGCCACACGCCACATTAAGTGTGGCATGGTGCGCTCGCCTGAGCTACCATTAATGTGGTTATGTGGGTGCTGGAGGTGCTCACCTAACCCCGCACACACGGCGCAAGTGCGGAGGGGGTTGGGGCGGCCTGACCCTCGGGGCAGCGAAGTGAGGGGAGAAAAGAGGCTGGAGAGGGCAGTCGCCGCCTCACTCTCGAGCCCGCCCCCCCCCCTTCGGGGGGAGCGCTACGTGGGTGTAGGGGGTCGCCCATACCTTTAGCCTCGATACCCCCGGGCCCGTATCACCGACAAAGTAGGATAAGATTGGCTAGAAATTGTGATCTTTTGATTGCTACTACCACCAAGGTGCAATAATGAGCTGTGGTCAAGTCATTTCCCAGGGTGTGAACCCGCATAGGTATCTTAAGTTCCACTACTGATAACCCATGTACCCTAGCAAAATTCTAGGAAATGAAAGAATTTGTTGCATCAGAATTAAATAATACTATTACAGGGATTGAGTTCACAAGAAACGTACCCAGCACGACCTCTAGTGCTGCCTATGCCTCCTCTACAGACGCTTGATTGACATGAGCCTGGACGAACCTGGGCCCAGAGCGCTTTGGCTTTGGGCACTTGTCGGCGAAGTGATTTGGCTCGTTGCAGTTAAAGCAGACTCCCAGCTTTCCTCCAGACTCTTTCTTGGGTTGAGCTGGCTGAGCTGGAGCCATTGGTGGACGTGAAGCTGGGTTGTGGTTGTGTTGCCCACCGCGGTTGTTGTGGTTGCCACTGTTGTTGAAGTTGCCTGGGTGATACGGACGGTGCTAACGGGCAATCATGATGAAAGGTCCACCCTTCTGCCATGGCGTGAAGCGAGGTCTCTGGCTATTCCCCTGGTGTGCCCTGAACTGAGCTGCTTTTCTTTTGCAGTCCATCTAGTTGCGCAGATATTCCTGACGGATCGCCTTGTCAACCAGCTTCTCAAAATCCGCATAATCACCAGCGATCAGCTGGTTAGTCAATTCATTATCAAGGCCTGACAAAAACTTCTCGATATCGGTGCGCACATCCTCCGGGGCATAGCGTGCGAGACGGTTGAACTCATACAGGTACTCTATCACACTTCTACTGCCTTGATTGAGTGCATAGAACTCTCTCTTCTTCTGTGCAACAATTTCATCTGTAACCTGAGCCTTCCTGAAGCTACGGCAGAATTCCGTCCAAGTGACTTCTGTCCCAGCTGGACGAGTGACCAAGTAGTTCTCCCACTAAGCCAAAGCAGGACCTTGCAGTTGATGTGTAGCGAAGGTCACCTTCTCCTGGTCGTTGCACTGTAGAAGGTTTAACTTCTTCTCAATGGCATGGAGCCAGTCATTGGCCTCCATGAGGTTGGTGCTGCTTGAGAAGGTAGGTGGCCTGACACAAAGAAACTCTGGCAGCTTGGACCGTGGTGGTGGGGGTGGACCAAACTGCTAGTTTTGCTGCTGCTGTTGCGCCTGCTGTTGCATTTGTTGCATCATCTGTTGTTACATCTGCTGGTGTTGTTGCTGCATTTGTTGCATCATCATAGTCATCATTTATGTCTGACTAGCCAACACTTGAGCAATAGTTGGGTTTTCTGGTGATGGAGGTGGACCATTACCTACTGCACCATTGGCATGTGCTCCACTCTGATGTTCCTTGCTACCACTAGCATTAGTAGTGTCGCTACTCCTGTTCCTGGTGTTCACAATCTGAAGGGGGAGGCAGAAAAAGATAGGAAAAGAGAGAAAACAGACTGCTCAGAAACTAAGCTTTATTCCATTATAACTAAAATGCAATTGTTTTGATCTGAATTAAAACAACTGAAAAGCAAGCAATATCCTTATTAAGGCAGTCATACCAACACATGATATAGACTGCCGACTAGCCCACAAGCAAACAAACCTAAACACGGAAACTAGCAAGCAAGCAAACTAAGCAAAACGATAAAATTAGAGGTGACGGCTCTAGTGCTCTGAACGGCTCCTGTAGTCGGTCGAGTCAAAGTCGCTCTCCTATGCGTCTCCCTCCTCCTCTAAATGACTCCTGGAGTCCAGCAAGTAGGTGTCACCACTAGCAGGCTCGAAGCTGGAACTACCACCGCTACTGTTGGCTCCACGAGAAGGGCTGGGAGTAGCGGCCAACCAACCACCATTGTCGCTGGCGGCACCCACTGTTGCTGACGTCGGAGCAAAAGTGAGAGCTAATGCTGGAGCAGAGGCTGAATCTGGTGTAGGTGCTGGAACTGGCAAAGGCAGTGGTGTAGGTGGCACATGCACCAGCAGTGGCTCTGGAGCTGGTGGTGGGTTCTTGTGCGTTAGTTGGATGCGCATGAGAGCTATGGTGGACTTCTTGGGCATTGTGCGGATCCTGAGCCCACCTGGTGCTAGACGCCCCTATAGAATAGCGTTCTCCCTCTTGAGGCGGGCCACCTCATCCTGAAGCTGGCTATCTTCACAAGCTTCTTGTCATTGAGAGCCTTGGCAGCCTTATGAAGATCAGAGTTCATCTTATCCATGCCCTTCGTCACAACGCACATGCGTCCAAAGGTAGTGTCATTCTCCCCTGACGATGACATGAAGGTGTTGACGGCTACATCACCGCTACGGCGAGGGTGATAGCGGTAAGCAGTGCTACGGAGGTCGTGGTCGTGCACCTCCCTCATATTGGCCATCATCCTGTAGGCAGCCTCCTAGCAAGCATGCTCGAAGGTGCCTCCTGTAGCAGTTACCACCATGTTGGGCAGAACGGTGGGAATGCTGTGAACCTCCAAACGGACCTAGTGTGGGAACTCGCCGCTGAGGGGGCGAAGTTGCGTGTACTCTGGGTCGTACGGGTAGCCCAATGCGATCGCCATACGGCCAAGCTCTGTCACAAATTCGTCCATGCCCTGACCACGGTGCGTATGGGGAAGGTCTGACATCTATAGAAGACAAAGGGTAAGAATCAATGCATGCTCAAATCCAATTAAGTAAAGCAATAAATGACTCAAGTAAATAACCAAGTAAGAGCAAATCTTTATGCATAAAACATTTTACATTAATCCAAATAAAATACTATTGACACTGCTAAGCAATAAATTAATGCAGAAAATAGATATATATATATATATAATATGAACAGCATAAATAAAATTGCAACCCATAAACCTTAGTTACAACCTAATGCATACTCCCAATAAATTACTGACTGACCATCAAATAAAATTTCAGAAACACCCAAAAATTTTCTAATACCCTCTAGATTAATTCCAACCTAGAAATTGCATTCGAATAAGTGATCAAAATTTTTCTCAAGAACCACGGAAACGAATCCCAAATTTTCCTGAAACAAATCCAAGTGCAAAGAGCATATGCAAATGAAGAGGTTTCAAAGGGCTCTTCAGGTTTCCATTTGGCTTGTCCTACGGTCAAGGTAGGCTCTGATACCAACTTGTCACACCCAGAAATTCCCAAAATAGAATTCCAAGCTGAATGTGTATTAAAACCCCTGTCCAAGACCAGCCAAGGTACACAAATGACAAAGTTGATACACAAATCTTACATATGCAGCGAAAAGTAAAAACGAGCTAAACTGATAAACTTGGCGCTTGCAGCGTGACGACTCCACTCCACGGGCATTCTTGACGATAGCGACGAAGCCTACTCCTCCGAGTAACCTCCATGCGAAAAATACTCCAGTTCTCGTGTGGGGAGATATAGCAAGACTAAGTACTACCCACTGTACTCAGCAAGTCATACCAATAAAGGAGGTATGATGCAAGTAATTCCAAAGGAGGCTAGGGGTTCTTTTGCATAAAGCAGACATTTAAAAGCAGTAGTTGAAAGTAGTAAAACTGTAGAATGTAATTAAGCAATATTAATCATCACTGTCCAACGCTACACCACGTTGTGACAGGCCCAACCAACCACATGTACTACATCAATTTCATTAAGTCAAATTATTAATGATGAGGCTAATCACAGTGAATCTGGTTAATCGCCCATAACCGCGGACACGGCTATTCGAATAGTTTTACTCTGATCAGAGGTGTACAACTATACCCACAAGACACAGTCCCACGACACGTTGTCGTGTACCGGCATACCACCACAATATACCAGAAAGGGACTGTGACAGGACCCTTCGCATAACCCTCCCTAACCAATCGCACCACACTTCAGGTTTCGCCCCCACTCTTAAAACCAAGGTAGGCAGCCCCTCTTGTGCCACGGTGAATCTAGCAGCCGATCAACCGGTACAACCCCGGTCGACCCAACTCCATCACGCCCACCCTAGCCTGGGTACGTCGAAAAGAGAAAAGCTAAACTACAAGCCCAACCGTTGCCCACGCTAGCTTATGGTAAGTACGCTAATTCTTTCAGGGTTTCCCGCGCACCGGTCCTTAATTGTCATGGGCACATCTATCAAAACCATGTGCCCACAGCCCACCATTAGACATATTTTAGTTATATTAATGCCAGGATGGTACATGTCCATTAACATCATCATTAAACCAAGATAATAGTTACATATGTGATTCCCCGTAGTGAGCTAGTTGATGTATGTATGGCTAAGCATTTCCTAAACCAATATCTAATTATATTAATACCCAAGTTATCAATGATACAAGATGAACAAGCTATGGCCAAGTATAGGTAACCATCCCACATGACATTATAAAATAAATACAATATTTAATAGAAAGCGAGACATTTGCGAAATAGGTATAATATGATTAATTAACATGCATGACTTGCCTTACTCCAATGCTACTGGAACCTCTGCGACTACTTCAAAATAAAGCGGAGCTTCGAAAACGCCGGAACCTAAACGACATACAAAGCACATATGCAAAACAGGCTATAAGTCTACTGAAACAGGAAACAAAACCATTTTTAATGAATTTTAGGCATTTTTATGAATTTACTAAGACTTCAATGAACTTAAACGGAGCTGGGATAAATTAGTTATGAATTTTAGAAGAGTCTCTGTGTTTTTACTATAAACAGAAAACACCTTAATGATTTATTGAGCAATAATCCCCAGGGCTGACGTCAACGAGGGGGGAAAACCGATGCCGACAGGCGGGCTCCACCCGTCGGTGACCCACAGCGAGCGGTGCGCGGTGGACCAAGTACACTGGCCGAGGACAAGTGCGCCATGTGGGCACACGGACGGAAGGCCCTGATCTGCCACGTGGCAGATCAGGCGGTTGATTTACGACGGTGGCCAGGAACAGGCACGGGCCGAGCCGGCCCGGCCAAGCCATGGCATACAGCAGTGTGTGGCCATCGGTGACGATTCCGGGCGAGCGGGCGAAGTGGGCGGAGAGGGCCAAGAGGCGTGAGGTGGCGGTTGGCGCCTCTGGCTCCACCGGCCGAAGGTAGGGGATGAGCCTGATAGATGAGCCCACCTGCCGGTGACCCGGAGGGTAGAAGGGCCACGGGAGGCAGCTGGGCCGCGGCCTCGGGCTGGCCCAACAGGAGAGGCGAGGGCGTGCGGGAGGATGCGCCAACGGCGGGGAGGATGGGCCGATGGCCCAAGAAAAAGGGAAAAAAAGGGCAAAAAGGAAAGGAAAAATATTTTTTTGGGTTTTATTTATTGTCGAGAATTGATTTTAATTGGTTTAAAATTATTTCTAGTGTTTTGGAAATTCCACTAAAAATCATGTTAATATATTTTAACATGGGAAACTCAAGAAAAATTCCACCATACCAATTTCACTTATTAAATATATTTATTAATTAGGGTTTAACTCTAGGTTAAATTAAACAATTTCTTTAAGACCATTTATAATTGATTTAAAGATAAAGAAAAAGAAAACTCCAGGATGTGACAAACCCCCTGCGCCCACCCCCTCCTTTTGGCCGAAAGAGGCTGGCGGCGCCACAGGACCGAACCGGATTCTCGACCCAGCCCAAAACGCTTCCGGCCTCACTCGGCCTATCCGCGCGAATTACCTTGAAAGATTGAAGAATTTTTAGCATTTTTAATTTTTATTTTTTAAAGATTTGCAAAAATAATTTTAGGTTTGAAAATATTGCAAACCTAATCTCCAAACGCCCTCCGGGAGGGCGAGATTTAAAAATCGCCCTCCCAGAGGGCGATTTTGCTGACGCGGCAGACGGCGATTCTACCCTCCGGGTGACCCGCGTCGCAGCTTTTTTGCGAAAAAGTCCCTTGCCGTCCTCGGCAAGGGCAATTTTTCCCTCACCTGGTAGAGGGCAGCCGCCCTAGCAATTTTGCAGGCGGCCCACTTGCCGCCCTTGCAGAGGGCGATTTTTTCCGCCTGCAAAAGGGCGGCCGCCTTGGCAATTTTGTAGGCGGCCTCCTTGCCGCCCTTGCAGAGGGCGATTTTTGCCAAATCTCGCCCTCTGCAAGGGCGATTTTTGGCCACTGCCCTATATATTCCTAGTTCACTGAGGGCCTCGTCATTTGCAGTGCTCGAGAATCCAGAAGAAAAAACAGAGAGAGGGGTGAGGAAGAAGAAGGAGAGCGGCGAAGCCCTGTCGGTGTGCATACTCGATCCCAGGTAAATACAATATCCCGCTATATGTTTGTGTTATTTATTTTGTGTAGAATATTAGGAAAAAAGAATGTTTTTTGAATATTTGAATAGTTGTTTAGTAGTCAGATCTAGATTTATAAATTAGGGCATGATTTAATTTAGGTGGTTTGACCTAGGACGAACCGATTTAGATGAACCTACGTATAATATATTCTGATCTATGTCAATATTATTTAAATAGATGTGTAGCACTAAAATCTGGATTTAAAAATTAGGCCATGATTTATTTTAGCCAATTTGACCTAGGACAAACCGATTTAGATGAACATATGTAGGATATATCCTTATCTATCTATACATTTCTTTGTGTAGAATTTTGTTTAATATTTGAATAGATGTGTAGCACTTAGCTCTTGATTTATAAATTACGACATGATTTATTTGAGGTAATTTGACCGATTTGGATGAACATATGTAGAAAATAAGTACAATTGACGATAGATCTAGATGAACAAATCAATTCGGTATATTTTAAGATGTAGAACAGAGAACATATTGTTAAAGAATTTAACTTAGCCACAGATTGATCTAGGCAACATATTCGTAGTATGAAATAAACTCGGTTTGAATCTATTTATCAGGCACAATGGCAAGTAAGGTCATATTTCAGATAGTTCACGGTGAAGGCAACGTTAGATATGGTCGAGATGGTGTTGATTTGTCAGAATTTAGTATGAAATAGAAGGGCATCGATAGGCCAGCCGATAAAACATTTGAGTCAGACTATAGTTGGTTACTACATGGATTTAAAGTGGATATAAGAGTGAACACAATGTCCCTATCCGTTGTAGTCAATCGTGCAACAGAAGGATACTATTGGGAACTAATGCCTATAGATAACACTGAGTCCTGGAGACGTTATGTGGAGATGGCCTTTGAAAGGTCCTGGCCCCTTGTTATTTTTGTGGCATTGCATGAAATCGATAGCAGTGTTACAGTGCAAACAGAGGATGGTCAAGGTCCTAGCAATGCTGTGGAGAATGTTGGACCATCGATGCGAACTGGGGGTAATGAAGCAAGGTTGGAGGAGGCAATAGGCGCGGCAGACGAGGGGGAGAGAATCGAAGCAATTGTTGAGGAAATGGAGAGGGAAGATTCTGAAAATGAGCAGGCGGAGGGCGATGAATCATCGGACGAGGAAGAAGATGTAATGCCCGTTGATTGGACAAAAGTTGATTTCTCTCAACTTGTTATCCCAGAGGGGCAGCAAGCATCCTTTGAATACAAGGATAACGAGATAATCCAGGGTGCCAGGTATACTCATAAGGAAGACATGAAAGAGGCGGTGAAGCATTGGGCGGTCTCCTTGCATAGAGAGTTTAGGGTGGTGAAGTCTACCAACTATGTGTATGATGTGAAGTGCACGAAGTATGATTGTCCGTGGCGTGTTCATGCATACAAGGGAAAATGGAATGACTATTGGAAAGTGAGCATTGTTGGTGAGCACACATGTTGGTTGCTAGGGGTTGATAAGTATCACCGCAACATCACCTCAGCTTTTGTTGCCGGTGAGATGTACAGCGATGTTGTTTGTAACATGGACTTTGAACCGGGCTCCATTATTAGGCACATCAAAAACAAATTCAAGTATACTATAAGCTACTACAAGGCTTGGAGGGCGAAACAAAAGATTTTGGAGATGAGGTATGGCACATTTGAAGCATCGTATGATAATTTGCCTCATCTGTTAGGCACCATTGCTCAGAGAAACCCCAATACCTATTATGACATTCAGACCTTTCCGTCGTCTAATGACCTGAGCAAGAGCATGCTGCAAAGAGCCTTTTTCTCGCTGGGTGCTTGCATCAACGCATTTGTGCACTGCCGCCCTGTGTTGTGCATAGACGGAACCTTTTTGACAGGCAAATACAGAGGTCAGATACTGACGGCAATTGGAGCCGATGGAAACAACCAGGTGTTACCTATGGCGTTTGCATTTGTCGAGAGTGAGAACACCGAAAGCTAGTATTGGTTCTTGGAGAGAGTTCACTGCCAAGTCATGCGGGCATGTTGAAGGCGATTGACTACCTGCGGAATGGTTGGCCGGAGAGGGGACTTCCAGCTAGGTGGCATGATGTTCGGAGTAGGTGGTGCATGCGTCATATGGGAGCCAATTTCTACAAGCAATTCAAAAACAAGCACCTGATGGATCTCTTTAAGAGGCTATGTGGTCAGAATCAAGAGAAAAAATTCAATGAGTTGTGGAGGAGGTTAGATGAGCTGACAACGAAGAAAATTGACGAGCAATCTTGTCGGCCACAGGATGACGATCCTCCAGTACCTCTTGGTCCACTACATGATGACCCACCAACAATGAGAAGAAGGTCCGCATCATCAATACATAATTTCTCGCAGTGAATAGAGAATGAACCGAAAGAAAAGTGGTCTCTGTTGTATGACACTGACAGGTCTCTATATGGTATAATGACAACCAACCTGGCCGAGGTGTACAACTGGGTGATGCGAGGAGTGCGAGGACTCCCACTGGTCGGTATTGTGGAATTTATCCTTCATGGCACTCAGGCATACTTCAGGGACAGATACAAGAAAATTGCCCCTTCGATGGCTGATAACAACATTGTATTTGGGAATGTGGTGATGAAGTATATGCAAGACAAAATAGCAAAGGCTATGAAGCATAGAGTTATTCCCCAAGGTACCCAAGTTCGTAGGTACGAGATCATGTGTGTCGACAGGAGAAGGCACAGAATCAACCGCGTTCAAGCTGTGCAGGAATGTGTGCTTCATGCGGAGGGCGGTTGCAGTTGTAGCTGCATGAAGCCCAAGCTTAAACATCTGCCTTGCTCACACATACTTGCAGCAGCTGGGGATTGCGGCATACTTCCCGATAGCTACGTGTCACCCTACTACAGAAAAGAAGCAATATTTCATACATGGAAGGAGGATATATATATGGGTTCGGGATATCTGGATCTTACACAACTCTGAGGCCACAAATGTTCTACATTCCAGATCCGTCGAATTTAAGGCTGAAAAAGGGACGGCATCAGTCGAGACGCATCAGAAACGACATGGACGAGTCGGAGGCAGGGGGAGGACTCTACGGTGCAGCAAATGCGATGAGCGCGGGCATACTTACAAGAAATGCCCGAAGAATTCGCAATCTCCAACAGTCACAGGTTCGGGTCTATCTAGACAGGCAACCGATAGCCGCCGTCCATCGAGAGAAGGAACAACAACGAGGTGACCACGTCCTAGGCGTTCTCGTGCGGCGACTACGTCGTCGGCTGGCAATGCAATGACTTGATTATTCCTGTCAGCCTTTTAGTCTAGCGGTGATCCAATTGATGTAATATTTATAATGTTGTTGTCATTTGTCATGTGTGTAACATTTATCCTTGTGAGACATGAACTATTGTAATGTTGTTGTCATTTGTGTAATGTATCTTTAGCGTTATGAATTACTATTTTAATGAACAATTTGTGTAATGTTTTTTCGTTATCAATTGCTTATTTCTAATCACTCTTATGTATGCAGGTATGGCGGACGATACACTACCTCTCCTCAGTAGGGGACTTGACAGGAGCCACCGTTCATACTTGTCGGTGGTGTAGGGTGCGCAGCTTACCACCTTTCATCCACGCCCGTCGCACGAGTTGCTGCGTGCCGATCCGCGACACGTTCTGTGGTATGATCAAACTTACTTACGAGATGGCATTTTTTGGCTTCACTGCACATATGTGGTACTAATGTTCAACTTGACGGTATGCAGGTTGCGTGAGGCAAGCCTGATAGCGATATGCAGGCTTGTTGAGGCGCGGGCGGACGAGAACGACCCGGCCAAGCGCTGGGATGCGGACCGATCGCTGCTGGCTGCTTTGGTAGATCGGTGGCAGCCGGAGACGCGCACCTTCAATCTCCCCTGTGGGGAGATGGCACCTACGCTACAGGACGTTACGTACCTGCTAGGGCTTCCACTAGCCGGGGAGGCTGTCGGCCCAGTGGACAGTGGGGGTGGCTGGAGGGACGATATCACGGAGCGATTCGCTCCCGTGATGAGGCTACCTGGGATCCCGGCAGTTGCTCCCCTGAACACGTACACCACCGCCGGACCTACGAAGGCTTGGCTGCTGCAGTTTACAGTAAGTTAACTTTTACACTTTGTTACTTTCCTAGAAATCCTACGAGTTTTAACATCGTTTGCTTTTTGTTGTAGACCAATAAGCTCCACCCCGACGCCGACGAGTACTCGCTGCGATGCTCCTTAGAGGCATACCTACTGTGGATGTTTGGTTGGGAGATGTTTACCAGCAACACCGGCCACGCAGTAGACAGGGGCCTGATCTACTATGCCCAGGCGATCGCGGATGCGGAGCTAGGGGGCGTGCCGCGGTGGAGCTAGGGTTCGGCAGTCCTCGCAGCCACATACCGTGCGTTGTGCGAGGCCTGCTGCAAGACGGATCCTGGAGCGATATTCGCGGGCTGCCCTCTCCTTATTCAGCTCTGGGCAGCTGAGCGGTTCGCGATCGGTCGACCGATCGTCGACACCGCTCCGTACGGTTCAGGACCCGCAGCCGACGACCCAGCCGACGGGCCAACGATGGGCACGTACTGGTGCCGCCACAATGTAAGTAAAAATTGTTTTCATTTCAAATTTCAGATTATGTGCGACTGATGTTCTCACCAGTTGGTTCTCTGTGTGTCACAGCGCCGTTACGCCCACGTCCAGGTCAGACGGAGCTACCCGGAGTTCGTCTTCGAGTTCGACCGTCTGCATCCTTCGGACGTCGCCTGAGAGCCCTACACGTAGCAGGTGGTCGTCGGGATAGCACCTCTAGGTCTGTCTTCCTTGTGCACGCGTGACGCGTCGTACTGGTTGACGGTGGTGCCGTTGGTGTTCGACATATACGTCGAGCCTCACTGCCCTTACCGTGTTATGAGGCAGTTCGGACTGAGGCAGGGGTTTCCAGTGAACGTACCGATACCCGTCCCCCCCAGGACCACCAGTGAGTACTTCTCTTTCAACTTTACTATTATTATGTTGACTACTTTTGAACGTTCGATGACCATTATGTTCTTTGCAAGTTGACTCGACGGGGACAGCACGCAGGGACACTGTGGGTACCTCGGATCAACCCGTACGTGGAGGACTGGTTGGTAGCCACCGAGGAGGTGATTGCCGAGATCCACCCACACTCCGAGGAGAACTACACTGCTTACCTTCGGTGGTACTTGCTGCGCACACGTGCCCGCGTGACCTTCATCCCGGCCGCTCCACAGCTACACCAGGCAGGCGTCAGGGACACCTACCCCATGCACCGTGACCAGGAGTACTTCATGGGGGTACGTCCATGTTTCTCGGACTTCTTACTTTTGTACTACGCGGTTGGTATATATGAGAGTGACAAACCTAATTAATAATGATTCCCGCAGGCCGACGCTGCACGCGCCCTGAATGCCGACATCAACGCGGTGATGCTGAGGTTGGACGCTGGACTGCACCTGAACGACGTTGAGCAGAGGTTGACGATCCAGCGGATGCAGACGAAGATGCGTTCGATCTTGCGCGTCTTCTCTTGTCGTTCGACCGTGGACGTGGTACCTCCACCAGCAACTGCAGTTCCACGTCCACGCGGCCCGACACCAGGATCGACATCGCACAGTGCTGGTGCGTCCACAGGTTAGTTCCGTACCTTCTCACTATGCGAAACCTTCGCCATGTTATTACAAACTGAATGTCTACTAGGTCCGACGCTGCCGACAGGACACTCTGCTGGAGCAAGTGGATCGTTGATCCCTCGGCCGTTCATGACTCCGCCCAGCACATCGGCCTTTGTTCGAGCGAGCGGTTCGTCCTTCCCTCCTCCCTTCAGTCAGCCGCAAGGTGAGCAAGCGTCTTCTGATGAGTACTACAAACATACTAGTTGTCATGAATGTTGCTTAACTTTTGACATCTGCAGGAGGATACTACTCGGCGAGGATTTTCCGTTCGGGCGCATCATCGTCACAGGCGGGCGGGTCCGGTGTCGGCGGGTCCGGTGTGGGCGACGACTTCGACGACCTGGAGGACCTAGAGTAGGACGTTCTCGGCTCCTCTCAGCTTGGTGGAGCACCACCACCACAGAGCCAGGAGCAGCCACAGGAGACGCCCGCACCAGATGTCCGCGCTGGTCATGCCGTGCCCGCTGACAGGCTAACGTACTCTCAGGGGCACATTAGGGCGCAGGCTAGGAGGGGTAGGGGTAAGAGGCCTCGGCAGTAGAATATGAGTGCTACCTGTTTGTAATATTTACACTTAGTAACTTTGTGTTACCTATTTGTATATAACTCTATTCGGTCGTCGGACTCATATGTCATGAAAACCTTTCATGTCATTCGCTACATCTACTTAACGAAACGACGAAAAACTTTCGGCGTGTGACAGAGGTCTACGATTGGTCGCGATCAGTTTTTGGCCCGTGACAAACATTTACGATACGTCGCTATCATCTTTTGGCGCGTGAAGGCGACCCGACTCAGCTTTTGCCGATGCTTTGTTCGACAGAATCATTCAATTTGCGCTGCCCCGTGAACGTGTTGTCAAATCCACGCAATAAGTGAACTTACGTTAGATGGATATGCGCCTCTGCTTCCTCCACTATATATTACGTAGGTCCGAATACGCGCTCTTCATATCTTTCTTCTATTTCCTACACTTCTACGTAGAATGGATCATCCATTTACTGAGCGTCTCGACTGGCAACTCCATCCTTTGGGTGGTTTGATTCCACCATGGTGTGACCGTCCGTTGTGCCATTGTGGGTATGCCTGTATACTTAAGTCGTCCCTCAACTCAGAAACTCGGGGGAGGCGATTCTTCCAATGTGCCAACATGGATCGGGTATGACTTATGTGCTCCAATTTCTAGTACCAATTCTGAATACGCAAAACGCTAACTTGATCGTACATCATGGTAACATGTTACGTAGGCATATCGTTGGGTGTGCAACTTCGTTGAGTGGAAAGATACGGAGATCCCACAAACCGATGGAACACATTCCTACCCACTTAGCGAAACAAGGCCGGCCTACCTTCGGCGGAAGGCTGAGTACCAATGTCGAGTTCCTGCGCAAGCTTTGGATTGGCCTCTGGATCAGCTCGCACTACCCACATGGCGAGAACGTCCAGAATGCCATTGTGGTCTCCGTTGCCAGGTGGTAAGGTCCATTAGACAAGCAACTCGAGGACAAAGATGCTTCATGTGTCCTGAGATTGTGGACGAGGATTTTGTCGTGAGTATCATTTTTTCCTAGTCAAGCTAATCACTTCTTTCATTTTCTAACCCCCTAACGTCATAAATGTACAACCAGGAGGATGTACGTCAGTGTCCATTCGAAGAGTGGATCGATACGGTTAGACCTGCTTCGATCGGTCCGACGGTAACGCAACCTGAGTCGACCGAACAATTCATTCAGGCATGGATGGAGTACGAACGTCGGACTGAAATCGCAAGCTTAGATTGGAGGAACAACCCACTAGATTTCCCTAAATGGTCGGAGCGTCCCAGGTGCGGTTGTAGGGATCGTTGCAAGATGGCTACCTCCTTTGAACCACGAACATATGACAGGAGATATTTCATTTGCCCCAACTTAGACAACGCCTTCGTTGTACGTCTTTCATTTTATCAATCCCGTTAACGTCTTCATTGTATTGTCACTCTAACTGACAACATGTGTTTCTTTAGCAGAGCATTCAAAGGAGGTGCGGATTCACTATGTGGATCGACAATGTCATTCCCTAATATAACGGCCAAAAAGTAACTGAATACGAAACACAAACGGAGTACAACGGCAAGAAAAAAAGGGAAAATGGAAGACACGCTTAACGTCGTAGAAGGGTTCCGTAGGAAAGCCGAGGATCGACTCGTCGAGTCCGATTAATTTGTATCATGTATGCATGGGATAGGTTCCGCGGTTTAATTACGTGCAATAATTCTTACGAAACATATGCTATGTATTGTATCATTCATATATGCTGAGTTATGCAACAATGTGGCACACAGCTGCTGAACCATTAGAATAATACTTAACTCTAAGTGATAAAGCTATTGTTGCCCAAATTAGAATAATACTTAACTCAGACAAAACATGTTAAATATTGTACATGTTATCCTCTACTTTATTTATAAATGATATGACCAAACTTCCTTTAGATTGGGAACAATACATATTATGGAGAAATTATTGAAAAAAAACGATCCGTATATGCCACCTTTAAAGATTTTAATTGGTTAGCATAATATAATATCTAATAAATACAAAATCAAATAGTAGATATTCTGTTACGAAACAGAGAAAACATTCTTTAGTAGATATTCTGTGGTTTAGGGTTTAATGTGGGCCTAGCAGGCGAAAAAAATCGCCCTCTGCAAGGGCAGCAAGGGGGCCGCCTGCAAAATTGCCAAGGCGGCCACCCTTTTGCAGGCGAAAAAAATCACCCTCTGCAAGAGTGGCAAGAGGGCCGCCTACAAAATTGCCAAGACGGCCCCCCTCTGCCAGGTGAGGAAAAAATCACCCTTGCCGAGGGTGGCAAGAGACTTTTTCGAAAAAAACCACGACGCGGCAGATAGCGCCCAACGGCCGTCTGTCGCGTCAGCAAAATCTCCCTCTGGGAGGGCGATTTTTAAATCTCGCCCTCCCGGAGGACGTTTGGAAATTAGATTTGCAATATTTTCGAACCTAAAATTATTTTTACAAATCTTTAAAAAATTAAAATTAAAAATGCTAAAATTTCTCCGGCGTGCTCGCCGCGCAGGGGAATTTTATTCCCCCCTCCGCCCTTGTCCCTGCCCCGTGCTGACCTCTATTGTCTTTGCGGAATTCTATCGAACACCTTGGCGGCAACCACGAGCATGGGGAATCGGGATGACTCGGATGATTGAGAACATATCGCGTGCCCCTCCCTCTTAATGGCTCGGTTATGCTATTACTTGTCTCGTGATGGTATTAGAAAACTGACATTATTGCCGTGAATTGATACCCCACGGGTGATGTCGCAGCAGTAGATAGATGAGGCGATGAGCCATCCCTAGAACTGAATTCGGCTGTGTATAGCGGAGAGTGTATCCTTTATGGCTTTGTGTGTGTGTGTGTGTATTTTTTAACGAAAGTAATCTTACGAGTTCACATGGTACTATGGTAGTGTTCACATGGTACTATGGTAGTGTAAAACATGCGCCAAAGGATCCATGAGAAATGCACACTAAATTGATGTTGTACATATCGTGTCCTTACTTGGGGCCTTCTGAATAACTCAACGCAAGGGTTCACTTGGCAATTGGAAAACTCCGCACCTTACCATCAAATAAAGGTACTGGTGTTGTAATTCTTTCTAAATGAACCTACTTAGTTCCATGCAAGAGTTTATACGGACACCAGAATATTCAACAGATTCATTACAATCAAGAACAAGTTGATCTATTATTGTCCTAAGAAGAATTCATAACATGCTCGAACTGATTTTTTTTCTCTATGGTATAATAATTCTTCTTCTTGCAAAATAAAATTAATGTTGTTATTTTTTTTCCCACAAAAAAAATTAATGTTGTTATTGGTCACCATTAGTAGGTTGTCTGATTATCTTGGTGATTGTACCCTAGGAGAACTTCCGGTATTTAAATCATTATTAGTGAGCTGATTCTTTCAAGGACAGAGTTCCTTTCTGGTCCTTACTAATTTTCCAACGATAGGTGTAGCAGTCTAGCGCCTTTCATCATTATCTTAATTTGCTTGTTCAGGATCAAAATGGCCATATTGTATAGTATTAACTACTCGTAGGTGAGGCACCCCTCAAATCCGATTTTCCATTGCAATATCTGATACTCAGTGCCTTGAGGGAATTTTAGCAAACATTCTGAGAACTGTGCTGATTATCCTTGATTCGCATTATGTTTACGTAACTACCACACATGGTCATGGATGACTAGGTAAGTTCCAGGACGTCATACTCAAGTCAACTATTTATTCTTGGATTCTATATTTTCTTTAAGCTTTGTACATTATCTGGGCAAATCAGCTAGCAGCCTAGCATATTAAATCAACCTTACTATTCCAGGGAACAACAAATACTTAAAATTCGTAAATTTATTTGTGGTCATATCGTGAGACGCTGCTCGTTGTTTGAGGCATGATGAAGGGTCTTTCCTGGTTAGATCTCTAACGGGTGAAAAAATGTGAAGAAATAGTTGTTGGATGTTGTTGCTGTATTTCCCAACAGATGACTACACCAGCAACACAAACTATAAATTATTCTTAGCTACGTGGAAATATATATGTGGAGAATGACATGTCGATATGAGGAGACTCGCCAGAAGTGCAAAGTTAAGAACTTTAAACATTGGTACAGCGTTCCACTGATCCAACACACTTATTTTTCTATCGGAGGGACATTTGAATAAACAAACCTGCCACTATCCTGAAATGGATTTATAGAAGGATCTGCCTTATTTTCTCTAACAAGAACTGTTTACTTTAAGTTTTGTGCATGCTAAACTGAATAACTAGTTTTCGATCCTGCAAATCGAAACACTATTGCTTTGCAGGTCACCATGAGTAGGCTGGGTGATTGTCTTGGTCATCACATGCCAGGAAGGTTTTTGCAATTTCATTCATTGTAGGCCTGCTGTTTCTTTCTTCAAGACAAGATATAGCAACTTCCACCATTACTTTTGCTTGCTCAGAATTGAAATGCCCATTCAGTCTAGTATCAATTACATCCCTGACGTCCCCAGTAGCCAGAATATGTTTCACGACCTGCACAAACTCTCTGAGCTCCACCTCCCTCCCATCCACTTTTATCCCGCTTGATATCCTGCTTCCAGTTACAATCTCAAGAAGAACAACACCATAACTGTAGACATCAACCTTTGCATTGATTGGTGAGTTCAACGCCCATTCTGGTGCCATGTAGCCCATTGTACCCCTCATATGCGTGAAGTTTAAACTGGTACTGTCTCTCTTTGAGAGTTTGGCCAGTCCAAAGTCTGCTATCTTCGCTTCAAAATCTCTGGTCAGAAGTATGTTCTCTGGTTTTACATCACAATGGACTACCCACTCAAGGCACTCATGATGGAGATAGGCCAAACCTCTAGCTGTACCCAACGCTATTTTAAATCGTTGGCTCCATGCAAGCAATCTCTCAGCACTTACATCACCAAATAGATACTTGTCCAGTGATTCATTATCCACATACTCATACACCAGTAGTTTTTTTTGACCCTCGGAGCAAAAACCCCAGATCCTAACTAAGTTCATGTGATTGATCCTTCCAATAATACTCATTTCTGCCCAGAATTCCTCCTCACCATGTGAAATATTCGCTAGCCTCTTCACCGCTATCACTCTCTTATCTTCAAGTACTCCTCTGTAAACAATACCAGAGGCTCCTCTTCCAATCTCTTCCTTGAACTTTCCAGTTGCTTCCCTTAATTCTCGGTACGTGAACATCCTGAATTGGCTTGTTACCATCCTGTAGCCTGCCTCCATTGACATGGGTATGTTGTGCTTGCTGTAAAGAAACCACCAGCTTGTACCTGTGAAGATTAGCACTAGAGCTCCCAGTACTGCTGCAAACACATAATAGGTTGCATAATTTTTATTTGCATCATTCATTCCATACATACTTGAAGATCCTAGTACAATTTCTGTGCTTGGGTTGCATGAGAGATCGGACTGTTTGGAAACCATATTCTTGGGTAGTCTGATGTAGTTATCACCTGGATAATTTGTGGAGCTGTAGCCATTGAAGAGTACATATTTGGTGTAACAAGTTCCAGACCCTGTCTTATACGTGACTGCTGAGCAGGAGCAGATGTCCAAGCAAGTCTTTTTACATTCTTTAAGTGAGATGGATTGGTTGATGATCAGATCGAAGCCATAAAAGTCGGTTTGAGCGAGCTTGACAAACTCATATTCTTCTATTTTGCTGCAGTTATTGCTGAATAGTGGACGGCAACCTCTGCTCCAGTTCGTTGGATCTCTCATCTCATATCCAGGGGGACAAGAACACTTGAAGCTTGGCAAGAACTCACATATACCATTCTCGCCACACAATCCATGCACATCACACAATTTTGCTATAGCCTGCCATGAGACATTCCAGCTCCCGTCTGATGCATTCAAACTGTACATTCTGAGATTTCCGTCATAATCAAGCGTCAGCCTTCTTTTGATTCCAGCACCCCAATCAGCAGCCTTGATATCCAGCTTATCACTTGAGAGGAAGTGACCTTCAGTGTCAAGGATTGCATTCCTGGAGCCATTGTAGCTAGTCCTCCCAATATCAAACACTGAGTAGTCTGGACTTGGCCAATAGATGCTAGATATTTCTGGCCCATCATACATGAGGCGTAACACGTTGTCATTGTCAAAATAGAGGTTGAAATAACCAGAGACCAGTCTTGTACCTTTGGTGAGAGGTTGTAATGGAAGCAAGGTATCAGTTGGTGCCCAGAAGCTTTGCCATAACTTCGTGCCTGTGGAATCTCTGATGACGAGATTGCCGGTGTCAAGAAGGACAACCGTTGTGCCCTTGCCAGAGCTCGTCTTGCTGTCCCAATTTGCGGTGCCATTGACATCAGCGAGGACCAGGTTACCTTCATGGTTCAGCGTCACCTTAGAGCCATGGCCATTTACCGGGGACTTGGGGTTTGCAGACCATACGACAGTCCTATTCTTGCTGTTGGTGAACCAGATGGAGAAGGAGAAAGCATTCCCTCCAACTTCATAGAAGCCACAAGAGAAGTCGGCATTTGGTGAGGTAAGGAAGGTTTGCTTATGCTCTTCAACAAATAATGATGAACCGGTGCTTAGCATCGACAGGGGTGAAGAACATGAGAATGGCAGTACACTGATCAAGGGAAGAATGACTAGACAGGGTAATCTTGCCATTTTGTTTTCTTTGTGTTCAGGCCTTCAGAGCATTGTATGGAGGAAGGTGTTTGCTTCCATTTATAATGCTCTGCCTCATCCTTATTTGATATCCACTTGTTGCAAAGGTTCTTTCGCGGAGTCAAATTTGAACCCATGCTGCAAATTCTACACGCCTAAACCGGGAATAGTTAAGTGCTCCTTCAGGACATTGTCGCATTGCATTCAGTCCTGGCGGCTTCCAGGTATATGAAAGTGATAGAATATATTACTGTTTTTAAAGCTCTCTAATTTTAGAAGGTCTGAACTTTTGTTTTTACCATCATTCTCTAATCGTGCAGCATAAGTATTTGACATGTTTCTTGTCTTGGTTATACAATCTTCATGGCAGCTTTCACGTTTTTTGAGAACTGCCCCGTTATTTCTCAATATCAACATTCTGTATGGTGCTGCTGGCTATTTGGACTCTAGAGGAGTATATAACTATATATGGGAGTAATTTGTCTACCTGGAGCTAAGATTGGCTATGTTTATTCCATGCCATTGTTTGGGATGCTGACTTGTTTATTGCCAGTTGTAGAGGTGAGCAATTGGTTTGGTAATTTGCATGATAAATGCCCTGATCGTTAGGGTGACAGTGACGCGCAAGTCATGTAGCCAACTAGCCATGTCTGACCGGGCAGCTCGGCATTGTGTTGTCATTGATCGTTGTGTTGTCACTCTCTAGTGGTACCAATATCATTGCGGCGATGCTAGCCGAACTGCTGACATGGTTTATCTTTTCTTTTTAACTTGAAGGAAGCCCGTGCACATGCCCGTCTTATTCATATTTCATAAATTTTACTACCGAAAAAATGTACCCGTGATTTTAACTTAAAATATTATTTATAAAATCACCAAGATCGTATAGTTCAATAGTTAAGTGTGTGGCCATCTTGTTAATATCTTTAAAATTATACGACCATATTTTCTTGTTTTGAATATAAGTGTTTGACATTTTTAAAATTAAATGTAGAATATCCATTATCCTAATAATCAATCACATATTGAGTAAATGAAACATTTAAATCAAAATTACATTCGATATGATGACTTAGATGACTTAAAGTCTGGCATCACACCAGTATGTCTTTTCCTATTGTGTGTATTATTACTCATCATTAAGTTGCTATATAGAAATAGAAAATATAATTTCAAACTTATTATTTGTAATATTTTTTCTACTGACAATAATAAATAAATAAATGCGTGAGAAAGCACATTTAGATAACATAACCTTTTATATGAAAATGTTGGGAACAACTCACATCTGTTATTTTTTAAAAAGGCAGTCTTTTGTGTAAACTTACTCTTTAAACATCTACTTGCTATGAAAGAATTTATGTGTTTTTTTACTTTTTCTTTAGTTTGATAGTTTAAATGAATTTGTAAAAAGAATCATTGAAAATTTATGTGTTTTAATCAAACTATTGAACATATTACTTTTTACTCCTTTGAGCCCCGCCCTATTATATTTTTTGGCACTATCCTCGAGCTTCTACACAATCATGTTTCTAAGATCGCGCCACAGTGTTGCCACAAGTAACCTCGAGCCGTTGTCCTCTATCCCACCCATGGCCTCTTCCCTCGACCTTCCTCGATGCTGTTAGCATTGCTAGCCTGAGGCTCACTTATGGACACCTTGCTTAAGTCAAATGTATTCGTAGCCTTGAAACTTAAGCAAGTAACATAAATTTTATTGCCGTTAGGATTTAAATATTATGACTTTTTCTACATGTCTTATTATATTTTATATATCTAACTGTGTGTTGTGATATTTAAGGGCTAATGTCACACCCTGCCCCTGTGCCACTGTACCAATGGCACCGAGGAGGGCATGCCGCAGGAGAACGGTGAACCGCTTTCCCACGGAACCGCAAAACAGGTACCAGTCCCAGGATAACGATGCTGGTACCAACGGTAACATGATGAATCAATGCAAGATTTAAATAAATATAATATACCTTTACATTGCAGCTTCAGGTAATCCCTGAGTTGCAACCTCCAATCAAAGTCAGCAGCAGCGAAACTTAGCAAAGCTAGGACACCAAATCCACCGACAGTAGTTTGGGTTTAGGGACAAAACTCCAACCTTCCTCTTCTTCCTGAACTTAAGCTAAGGGGAGAAAAACAACAACAATAAGGGATTGAGTACTTTCGTACCCAGCAAGCCACTAGGAAATGTGTACATGCAAGCTTCAAAGAAAGACTGAGTTTGTTTGGCAAAGCATTTTAAAACACTTTCCAAAGGTCTAAGTGTAGGTTTCAAAAATACACTTTTCCTTCGGAAGGAGGCGTCTCACCTCAATCCGTCCACGGGTTGCTTTGCAACAACTCGAGCGGGAAAGTCAAATTTTAGTATTCATAACACTCTGTCCTTTATTAGTTTCTTTTCACTTTCAAAACATAAACCAACATTCCTTCCAACAATCATCCATTAACCAAGTTTCAAGGTTAACAACCCCGGATCCGGTCCTCTCGACCTGCCAACCCAAACTCGGCCATCTCGGCCCCTAAACCGGCCCTCTCGGCCCTATGATGCCAGACGACACCCCAGGTCACACAGGCCTCTTTCCAACCATGAAGGTTGGCCGTCCGTCACAAAGAGGGACTCTGTTAACGGTTCCCATCCCACGAATCAATTTATTAAATAAGTTTTAAAAACAAATCTATGCTTTGGGAATCACCTCACATTCGCCTTTGACCGTGGGCACGGCTGTTCGAACAGTTCAGTTAAACCTCTGCAAAGACTGTACGCTTTTCCCACAAGACATGAAGCTTACACTGATACTGACCGATACCGGAAGTTCGTGACACAGCCTTTCCCTAACCAAACCATAAATATCCCGTTTCACACAGATGGGTGGAATCTCTCCACCAAGCATCAGGCCAGTCTCAAGTCCTCATCTACTCAGGCCCCACTGTATGGACCCCCGATACATCCCCACTGCAGGAGATTGTCGTAAACTCCACCATACCGGTGCTCCTCACCGGCCAACATACTAGACACCTATGTTTTAGCTAGTTACTCATCTAGGGGCATCCCATTCTACCCATGTGGTCATACTGTGAGATGCTCGGATGTAAAACCCAAAGAAATCGGTCCTTATGCGCGACTATGAAACCAAACCACACAGGAGAGGATTCGCACCGCAAGTTTTCTCCCATAAAACTTTTTTATTTTCAAAGTCACCGACTCCCCGAGTCGGATTTTATAAACCTTTTACAACCCAAATTTTTCCACATCGATAACCATGTATAAACCTGATATAAACAAATGGTGCAAAAGGATACATACGCCCAGAAAGCGCAAGTATCGAGGTACTGCTATGGTGGAGTGACAAGGGATAAGTTTAACAAGGTGCTACAGAAAAATAATGCAACTACATAGGTTGGTCCATCGGTCGTGTGCCTGGCCGATCAAAATAATTGTGTACGCTAAACATGCAATCTTGCAAACAACACATTTTATAAATTAGGAGCAATATGATCGAAGAGTGGCTTGCCTTATTATTGGTCTTCAAATCTTCGAGAAAATCTACGTCCGTTGCATCTCCGAAACGTCCACTACGCGATCAAAAAGAGAAAAAACATCCAAAACCCTATAAAACAAATAATAACTATTATAAACTAATCATGCCATTGTATAGATCTTATTTTTAGAAAAATTATGGAAGTTGAACGGAGTCGATCGGACTTACGGTTGGGGAGATATGAATTTTGGAAGATTATTGGATTTTTCTGAAATGTGATAAAAAGGATTTATTAAATTGAAAAGGAATATTCCAAGAATATTCCTTGGCTGTGAAGTGAGAGGGAGTCATGTTGGATTTTATTTTGTGAGGGATTGGGCTTTAGCCCAGAGATGAAGGAGGTCGGGTAGGAAGGTAATATGGACTTCGAGAGAGGAGCTTGGGTGAATAGAGGGATACAAATTAGACTGCTGGTGGGCTTTAGCCCGAAAGTTGGAGAAGGACGAAATAGACTTTGGCAGGGAATTGATCTCTTGAGCTCGGCCTAAAGAAGGATGAGGGACTCGATATAGACTTTGTAGTCGGCAGCCCAATGGATGCAGGGGGAGGTTTGTAGACTTTTGAGGAGGACTTTATGGGCTTGGCCCGAAAAATAAGGAAGGCAATATAGACTTTTTCAAAGTCTTCGGTCAAGGGCCCTCGGAGAGAGTCAAGATAATGGGGGCCACCGGTGGGTCCCACCTCTTCTTTCTCTCTCCTTCTCATCCCTTCTTTCTCTCTCCCTTTCTTTGCTTTGCCTCCTGAGAAGAGCCCGATAAGGGAGCGCCGGTAGCTGGGCAACGGCGGCGGCGCGGCTTGGCGCGCGGCTGGCGGCGGCGCGCGACGCGGCTTGGCGCGTGCGCGAGCAGCAGGAGCGGCGGCGCGCGGCCGAGGCGACGGCGGCTCGGAGGCGGCGAGCCGAGCGGGAGCGACGATGCGCTGGGCAGCGCTTGCGGCCAGAGCTGGCCACGGCTGGGAGGCGTCACGCGGCTGGGCAGGAGGCCGGGGGCGGCGGCGCGTGGCTCTGCCGGGCGGAGAGGCGCCGGCGATGGCGCGGCACTAGCGCGGCGGCACAGCAGTGCGCCATGGCGTCGGCCGGGCGCAGCGGTGCCAAAGGCTTCTGCCGGCCAGGGAGTTGTGCGCGTCGCGGCAGAGGCGGCGCCGGCCGAGGTGGAGGGGCGGCGCGGCGCGGCTGGGGTGGCGTCTCGGGGCGGCGACACGGCAACTTGGCCGGCGCGCCGGCAGCAGTGCGCCGGCCGGAGCGGCAGGGAGGAGTCCGGGACGACGTCGGTACTGCCAGGGCGACGTCGGCCGGGGGCTCGGCCGAACGACGGCCGGGGAGGTGACTCGGGCAGCTCGGCTGGACGTTGGGCGGCTCGGCCAAACGACGAGCGGCTCGGCCGAACAACGGCGACGTTCGGCTCGTCAGTGCGACGAAAATGGAGTGGCAGTTTAACGAAGGATCTATGGAGGGCTTCTGCCTTTATACTCTCCTTCGTGCATCGCGGAAAGCTCGATGACAACGAACACGCATGTGCATGCTTTTACTCCCTCGTAGTTCTCTCTGCTAATGCTAGAGGACGGTGCCTACCTTGCTTGCTCAGACACAGTGGCAAGACGGTGTCTAACTCGCGCTAATGCAGAGTCAGAGCAGAGTTGTTGTCTGTTCTTTTGTTTTGATGTGGTTAATGGTTGTCAGGAGTTTTAACGGATGTCAGGGAAGGGGTAGTGACGTGCCTATTTTACTCAATGAAAAATGCAGGGGAGGCAGAGAAGGTAGGAAAATTAAAGTAGAGAACGTGAGCATGCATGGGTAAAAGGGTGAACGTGCACATTTTGCCTGCTGCACTGAGAAAAGAAATGTATGCACGTATGTGGATATTTTTGGACTTGTAAAAGAACTATGACTCTAATGTGCAATGATTTGTTTGAGATTTTTGGATGGATAGAAAATTTGATTGGATGGGCTTTGATTTTGGAATAAAAATTTGCGACGAATGGAGCAAGTAAAGCTTCAAATAAAATGATCTGGGACAGATAGAAAAATGGAGGGATGGTTTAGGACGTATGTCGGATTCCAAAATCCGAACACGAGGATTTTATTTGGAAAAGAATGATTGAAGGAAAAACTTCGTTTTTGTCAGTTCTGTCGGTGCACGATTAAATTCAACAGGAAAAACGATCGTCGATACGTGCGCAGAAATATTGGTTTTGATCTGTAAACGTATAGAAAATATTTGTCGGGCGGTCGAAGTCTAAAAATAAATATTTTTAGACTCTCTCAATGAAAAGGAGATTATTTGACGACACGGTTAAAATCCTGAAATCGAAATTTCAACCGTACGAATTTTTGAAAAGGTTTAGGAGGAAAAACTCGAACTTCAAAATTCGAATCATAGGAACTTAATTTTGGGAGACGATATCATGATCAAGATTTTGGGTTTCCAAGAAAATGAATGAATTGAGATCTTTGACAAAAAATTCTAAATACACTCAAAAAAACCAAATTTTTGAAAATAGGATTTTAATTAAATAGATTTTTCGAATTAAGGTCAAATGAATTCATAGCCGTGGAACTCTGGCGTCTTATTTAAACTTTTTGTTCATTTTAGGATTTGAATATTATGAATTTTAGGTCTTAAGATCATTATGTTTTCTTAGGCTTTCACTGGTTAGCAGGTCCAAAATATTGATGTGAGTAGAGTTCAAAATTTTTAGGGTGAATAAAAATTATTTTTTTGGATTTTAATTTTTGGGAGATAAAATTCGGTAGCTAGCAGTATGTAACCGAAGATTACGTTCTCTTAGAGAAAGTTTAATAGTATAGCCAAATAATAGTTTCAAATCATCTTTAGCTAATCTAATTACGTGTTTATACAATAGTTACCTATAAAAATATACTATATCATTAATACTCGGTCCAACCTCTCATACAGACAATATTATGGAGTCTGTGCTACAGCTGGCTACAAATCTGTAGCCCGCTTTCCTTCTTTCTCCTCTCTTATCTTCTTCACATATGTTTATAGCTGGCTTATAGCCTGCTATTTTACTTGCTCTTATGCTTTCACCAGTTAGGAGGTCTAAAATATAGATTTGATCTGAATTCAATTTTTTTAGGGTGGTTAGAAATATTTTTTGATTTCAATTTTTTAGCTCTAAAATTCGGTAGCTAGCAGTATAACATGACCGTTTTTTAGTTTCGTTTTTTTCATAGCTGATCAGTTAAGCGTTAAAACTAAGCATTGGAATTAGCGGATGGGACGGCGCTTGAGGCTACGTCACTAATATTGTTGTTTGTGATTCTCGTTGGTACACATGCATGACGTGAAGGGATGGAAAGTATGTTTTTTTCTGTTTTTATATTGTTAAGATAAATCTAACGGTAGAAAATAATGGATCCACCATGTTTTGAAATCGATGGTTAGATGTTTATTTCTTTTTTCATAATTTCTAGGATTTTTTTTAATTTATTAGAGTGTCACTTGACGACATAGGAGTATTTGTAGTAGTTTCACATGATAGCTAGAGACCGTTTGTAAGAAATTTAATAGATTTTTATTATATAATAGATTGGCTATTAAAAGTAGACTAAACACTAATTAAAGTTGTGCCCGTTATTATAGGTTCCTAAATTGATTGGTATGGCCGGCAAATTGTGATCATTCTTCCTAAAGCTGGCTTATGATTTATGCTTGCTGATTTTACGTCGATAAATCTTGGCAGGTTATAACACTTCCGAGGGGATCTCTGAACAAACATCCAAAACATTTTCAGCTCAATGAACCAGCTGGAGCTGTTCAAAGTTCAGTAGTGTGCTGGATTCCTCACGCCGGTCAAGCTTCGACGAGGCGGCGAGTGCTCCCTGCTCCGCGAGAGAGACAAGGATCTGTCACGGGTGAGCGTGTCGCTAGTGTTTTAGAGTTTTCATGTTCCTGGAAGGAACCAGCTGCTTAGTATAGAACATTCCATTTGATTTGATGTGCGGATGATTGATTTACTGATAGCTATTGGGTCCAGTAGGTTCATCCGTGGTCAGTGATTGATTGTGCTCCTTTTCTTCTTGTTAATGACAATATACCACTTGTGCTTGTGCATGCCTAAACTGACCGATGCTAGAATTTAATACTGGAGCTTCACAGAACTTCTACACTAAAGGTAAGAAATCATGGTGCACCATCACTCTGTCACCCAGGATGCGGTTCTGATTGCCTTGTTAAAATTTAAAACGTCGTTTTAAACCTGTCTGTCAAACTGTTTTTAAAAAAAATCAATCGATATCTTTTTAAATATTCAAATTAGATGTTCTTGTATGGATTTGCCTCAAAAAAATGCTCTCATAAATTTTTTTTTTCATTTATATGTTTCACAAGAGAAATTGGCGATCAAATTGTATTTTGAAGGTGTCAATGTCCAAAACATGTTTTTTTTCTTTAATGAAGATACTACCTGTTTGTTTGGCTACTACTCCTTAAGAGCATGACCGACAATTCTCCTGTACAACCTTCAATCGCATAATTTTGTGTTTTAAAGCAAAAATCGACATCCAATAGTAACCCTAAACTCATTCCCGAAAATCCATTCCCTACTTAAATCTCTCTTTCTGCAAGTAAGGAGTGGCCCTCGCTCCCAGTCGCCGAGTTCGCGAGTTACACGAGTAGTCGCATGTGGGAGCATGAAAAGAGACCGATTTTGTTTGGAAGTTTCTTTTGTTTTTTTTGAAGAGGATGATATTTTTATCTTTTAAATTCAATTAGAGATTCCCATAAAAAGATTTAGGACGTTAAATTTTGATAGTGTGTTGATGATGCTCTAAGAGTTTTGTGTTTCAATTTTCATATGGTAGTCACAAATAAACCGCAACAGAAAGATCTCAAATGACAAAACAGGCAGGACAAAAGGCGAGATGCTAGACCGTACTTATTTTTACTTATTCGTAGGAATCTTACTCTAAACTTTCTCATACTAAAATATGAAAGGAATAAAACTCAATGGTTGCGTGCTGTTATAGTCCCATTGGTTTTTTAAAAAAAAAGGGAAAAGGCATACTGTTCTTCAGCAACTCACAAGGCTCAATCCCTATCGTATACGGGTGGTGGCCCAGCATGTTCGGCCATGGAAATCCCATCTCAAGACGCTTTGATTTGGATACTGGCGTTTAGAAATCAGGCGAAACCAGCACTGGGCCAAATTTTCACCATGACAAATCTTGTCTCCCGGTAGGCCTTCCTGAAACATAGCTCTGGGAAAAAGTTTAATATACGTCAGATCGTATTCGTATACCCAAGCGCAAAACAGGGTATAACGACTTTCCTAATTATTAAAACCAGTGTAAAAAGACTCCTAAGACAGTATTAAGGGTGGTACTCGTCAGGGTTGGACTTACCGGCGGTAACCGTGTGGTTACCGCGGTTACCGCCCGTACCGTGGGGGTACGGTTACCCGTACCGCGCGGTACGGTTTAATGAAATTCACCCGAATTCAAAAATTAAAAAAAAAAAAAACAAAAAAAATAATGAAGGTAGTGCTTGATTTGTAGTGTTTTATGGAAAAGAAATTTCTCAAAAAAGAGTGATATTTATTCAAATTTGAGAGCAAAACGGAGAATAAATTTGAAAATTGGAAAAAGAAAAAAAATGGGCCGGCCCGTTACTGTGCGACCCGTCACACATCGCGCGGTAACCGCGCCATACCGCACGGTAACCGCGGTTTGCCCGAATTTTTGAATTCAAATTTCGATTTACAAATTTGTCGCGGTTTTGCGCGGTTACCGCGATTACCACCGGTAACCGCCGTACCGTCGGGTGGCGGTAACCGGGCCCCCGACGGTAAGTCCAACCCTGGTACTCGCTGACATGGTACGTTGAAAATTCCCAACTTCTTTGTTGACTCAGCATTTTGATCATGGTCTTTTTCCACGTCAGTGAATATCACCCTCAATAATATTCTAGCAGTCTTTTTTATCGATTTTAATAGTTAAAGAAAGTCGTTATAGCTAGTTTTATGATTGAGGAACACAAAGTACATTTTTTCTCGCTGTGGTACCATGATGGTTGAGTGAGAGTATCAAGGCCCATATAAGGCCAATTATAGAGAAATGTAACCCTTCAATAGATTACTCGTGACATTTGGCTGCTTGGCTCGTGTCATCGCTCCTTTTTTTTTCTTTTTCTTTTACTACCTTCGTCCCAATATGTCCTAACCTAGAAAGGCATTAAATTTATTCTAAACCTACGAATCTAGACATATACATGTCCAGATTTGAACATAGAGTATGTTCAGATTCGTAGTTGTAGGATGAGTCTAATCTCATGCTAAGTTGCTACATATAAGGTAAGAGGGAGTATGTTTTTACGCAATTTTTAACTAGTGATGACGTATATCATTGACTTGTTTGGATATTTTAGTGTTTTATTTGGTTAAACTAGCTAGGTGGCCCCGTGATTGCAAGACTAGCACCCATATAAATTTTTTAAAGTTTCTATTACACATGATTTTCTTAAAATTTGTTAAATAGTCATCACGTTATCTTAGCATATTAAAAAATGAATATCGGGTTTCTAATGTTCTAATTTTTAAAAATCACATCAGTCGCCACATCTTACTCATTTGCCGTTCTTTTATTTGTTTGTTCGACCTATCATGTCTTCTATTCATTTTTCTTGAGACATTTAAAAATCGAACTTTATAGTTTTTAGAGTTCATTGTCTTGTCGAGGTCTGTTTTTATAGTTTTTCTAAAGTCCCATCAAACGTTGTCACTATACTCATATACGGCTAGCCCGCCGGCCCTCTTTATTATCATTGGAATTTAAAAAATTGAACCTAATCATCATTTGGGTTTCTGTTGTTTTTATTTTTAAAGTCCCGTCAATTATCATGTCTCTACTGCTTCATGTTGTTTTTATTTTTTAAAGTCCCGTCTATTATCATGTCTCTACTGC
The DNA here is from genome assembly GCA_008326285.1 of Oryza officinalis. Taxonomy (NCBI): domain Eukaryota; kingdom Viridiplantae; phylum Streptophyta; class Magnoliopsida; order Poales; family Poaceae; genus Oryza; species Oryza officinalis. The sequence continues at coordinate 42,670,754 of BDMV01000001.1, read as the reverse complement.
TTCATGGCTTGCCTGTCACCTTTTTTCTTAATTGTCATTGGGATTCTAAAAATCAAACCTAATCGTAATTGGGTATTTTATTTTATAGGTTTTAGATGTCCCATCAACCGCCACCACACTACTTTTTTATGGCTCTCCTCCCCTTGTTGTCATTTCCCACCGTTACGTTCTAGATGAACTGCTTTTAATATTTCTTGTTTCTTATTCTAATTTTTTTTTATTTCTAAATTGTATTTCTACTTCAACTCTCTCTTTTTTAATTTCGGAATTTATTTTTTTCCAAATTTTAATTAATCTCGTGTTGCGTTCTACATGGACTGTTTTTAATATTCCTTATTTTTTTTATTATGAATATCAATAAATTTTAAATTGCATTAATACTTAAACTCTTAATTTTGTATTTCTAATTGCTGATTTATTTAATTTCAAATTTTCATTAATCTCGCGTTGTGTTTTGGATGATATCTCCTTTTAATATTTCTTATTTATTTCGAATTTTTGTTATTTATAAATTGTATTTGTACTTGAAATCTTATTTTTTATTTTTCTAATTTAGGAATTTATATTATTTTCTATTTTAGATTTTAATTAATCTTTTGTTGTGTTCTAGATGGACTACATTTTTAATTTTTTTATTTTGAGTTTTAGTTATTTTTAAATTGTATTCCTACTTAAACTCTCTTTTTTTCTTTTTCTAATTTCGAAATTTGTTTTTTATTATAAATTTTAATTATTCTCATATTGGGTTTTATATGGACTGTTATTTCAATATTTTTTATTTTTAATTTAGAATTTCAGTTATTATTTCTTAATTGTATTTCTACTTTAACTCTCTTTTTCTTTTTTTAATTATAATATGAATATTTCTGATCTCCATAATGAACATGCTGTCTACTTTCAAACTTGTCTTAATAATATATTATTAATCAATGGTTAATAGCAGGTTCTTATAAAAAAAAAGGTAGTAGTAGGGCCTTTTGTCTACGCCGGCGCCGAGTCGATCACCATCGAAACATGTGGGCACAGCAACAACAATTTCTATTGTTCAGGTCCAAACAACCATAAATTTACTCTCCCGACATATAGATAGTACAGTATTCATCTTTACCTCTCACAATGAATAACCAAGGAGCATAGTAAAAGATCTCAAATTCTCTCTATTCGCAAAAAAAAAAAAGAGCTCAAATCCTGTACATATACAATAAGATTAGGCTCTGTCCATAGTACACCACAAAAAAAAGGTTTTGTGGTAGCATATAGATATATAGTGAATTTTCCTGTTTTACATTTGGCCATGGCAGGTAACAATATTGACCAGGAAGAGGCAGCTACGTTATATTGCGTTTTCGACCTCGCATGGTCAGTCACGCACTTGACGATAGCTGAAGGCCAGCTGCATCGATCAGAAAGCTGCAGGAAAACGATCCATGAATCCAAGACCGGGCAAGGGAGAAGAAAGACCAGTTGGTCGATGCTGACCAAGCACTGATGTTATGTTACAAGAATGTGAGAGGAAAAAAAATACGACAATTGCATTGCCGGTCCTAGTTTGAGCGGTTGAGCATCAAACCTTACGTCCCTTTCAGACAAGTAGCAGATTAAAGATGTGAAGTCACTTACTTCACATCTTTCAGCCTCTTGAACCGACTGGCCTGCAGGTCAGCCGGTTCAAGAGGCTGAAAGATGCAAAAAAAAAAACACCCGGCAAGATGTGAAGTCTTAGGCCACTAGGTCAAACAAAATTTGTGCAATTAGTCTTAAATTAAGCCAGGCTATAGGAAATGATACTTCAACTTCACTAGCCCAAATTATTGTCCAGAAAACTAGATAGACTGTACTTGAATTACAATTGGAGCCGCAGGTCAAGAAGATGCCAGCGCCAGCTACATGCATATGCGCGTCTACTATTTGTGGTTATGTACTATCGAATCCTGAAAGAGTGTAAGTGCCATTGTGTCAAACAAAGCCAGTAGCCAAGTGGGGTAATTCTTGCAGGTTTGCATTATTTGGGCAGTAGAAACTAGTATGACCAAGTGCATAGTTTCCCCTGAAGAATGAGATCAGCTGGTCAGGTCAAAACCAGAGCACACTCCAGCTACGATGCCCGGCCACCAGGTTAAGATAAGTTAATGACGTATCAAAACGGGAAGCGAAAATGTTAAGTGCTGATGACTATGTGCACTTTAGAATAGACTTAGTCCAAGATAAAAAGATAAAATTGGCAAACTGAAACGAAGAGTCGTTTGATCAAACCACAAGCTATCATGTCAAGATCCAAACTACTATTTATATCGTTGATTTCGTCATCCAAATTGCTATCAGTGGGGCACTTCTTGTATTGGACAAAAACCAAAGAAAATGACTTTAAAATATTGTGAGAGAAAGAAAGAGAGAGATGACATCAGGTCATGGTCATGAACAAGATAAGATCGTACAAAAACTTTTTACGATACGATTCAGCCGCAGTATTTGTTTTTGTCTATCATAAATTGATAAATATTAAACATGACATCAGGGACAGATCGGTGGGTAGATAATGGAATAATATTAAGTGAAAACCATCAAATAAATAAAAACTCATAAAAACCATAATTAAAAATTCTCTAAATTAATAAAAATTATTAGAGATAGTTGTAGACATGAAATATATTCACATCAAATCTCAAGTCCAAACTCAACTCCATTTGAGAGAGAAAAAGGATAAATTTAAGGTGAATAGTGTCCTGTTACTATTCACCTAAAATTTATCTTTTCATTACTCTCAAATAATAGTCAAAGATACTTTTAACTTTCATACACTAGTTTTGGTTCATGCTTATGTAAAAGAACTTAGTTTGGGGCAGAAGGGAGAAAAACCTGATACTATATAATATACAAATCACGGTTTCATCGGTACTCCTCTTCCACACATTGAAAGAAACACAGATGCTCCAAGAAGTTGACAATATTCCGTCTTGCAGTCTAAATCAAGCAATATAGTAGGGCAATGCAATGTGTACACCGTGGAGATGCCAACAGTTTTTTTTTTTTTTTTGCCTTACGTACCAACCCCAGTATTCAATTGTTCAAGTCAGCAACATAGATGGGTATTACGGCCACATGCGATTATGCGCTAATGCATATCGTCGCCTAAGTAAGCAGCATAGTGTTAAAACTGAACCTAAAGCTACCTGCCTCTCTCTGTCTCTCTTTTTCTCTCTACTTCCATAGCCAAAGCTCCCTGTGAAAGGAGACAATGGCTGCGCTGCTCTATCTAACCATCCTCCTCTCATCACTATCCTTCCACCTCTGCTCTTGTGCTTCCCCATGGCGGACCATGACGACCGGCTCACACATCAGAGCTGAGGACCATGACAAGATCTTCCTCCTCTCACCGGATACCACCTTCTCTTGCGGCTTCCATCAGCTTGGCAAAAATGCTTACACCTTCTCGATTTGGTACACACACACCACCGAGAAAACTGTCGTGTGGACGGCGAATCCCTACTCTCCGGCGAATGGGGGATACTCCCCAGTGAACCTTTACGGCTCCAGGGTGTCGCTGGGCCATGATGGCAACCTGGTCCTCGCAGATACCAACGGCACGACGGTGTGGGAAAGCAAGACGTCTTCAGGCAAGCATACTACAGTTGCCCTTCTTGACACTGGCAATCTTGTAATCAAGGATTCCAGCAATAGTACTGTGTGGCAGAGCTTCGACTCACCGACCGATACCTTGCTGCCATGGCAGAACCTGACCAAAAACATAAGGTTAGTCTCTCGTTATCATCACCTCTACTTTGATAACGATAATGTCCTGCGCCTATTATATGATGGCCCAGAGATTACGAGCATCTACTGGCCAAGTCCAGATTATAATGCCGAAAAAAATGGGCGTACTAGATTTAACAGCACCAGAATAGCATTTCTTGATGATGAGGGTAATTTTGTGTCAAGTGATGGATTCAAGATAGAGGCTACAGATTCAGGTCCTAGGATCAAGAGAAGGATTACAATTGATTATGATGGCAATTTTAGAATGTACAGCTTGAATGAGTCAACGGGCAACTGGACTATCACAGGGCAGGCCGTCATACAGATGTGTTATGTTCATGGGCTATGCGGCAAGAATGGGATATGTGACTACTCAGGAGGTCTAAGATGTAGATGTCCTCCAGAATATGTGATGGTTGATCCAACAGATTGGAACAAAGGATGTGAACCGACGTTTACAATCGATAGCAGAAGACCACATGAGAACTTTATGTTCGTCAAACAGCCTCATGCAGACTTCTATGGCTTTGATCTGGGATCAAATAAATCCATCTCATTTGAAGCATGTCAGAATATTTGCTTGAACAGCAGCTCCTGCTTATCATTCACATACAAGGGTGGGGATGGTTTATGTTACACTAAAGGCTTACTCTACAATGGTCAGGTGTACCCATATTTCCCTGGAGACAACTACATGAAAGTACCTAAGAATTCAAGCAAATCAACACCCTCAATCTCCAAACAACAAAGACTCACTTGCAACCTCAGTGTTCCTGAGATCATGCTAGGCTCAGCAAGTATGTATGGAACAAAGAAGGACAATATAAAGTGGGCATACTTCTATGTTTTTGCTGCAATATTGGGAGGTCTAGAGTCGCTTGTAATAGTGACAGGCTGGTACCTTTTTTTCAAGAAGCATAACATACCCAAGTCAATGGAGGATGGATACAAGATGATAACAAACCAGTTCAGGCGATTTACATACCGAGAATTGAGGGAAGCGACTGGAAAATTCAAAGAAGAGCTTGGGAGGGGTGGGGCTGGAATTGTTTATAGAGGAGTACTTGAAGATAAGAAAATAGTCGCAGTAAAGAAGCTTACAGATGTTCGGCAAGGAGAGGAGGAATTCTGGGCAGAAGTAACTCTAATTGGGAGGATCAATCACATAAATTTGGTAAGGATGTGGGGGTTTTGCTCAGAAGGGACAAACAGACTATTGGTATATGAGTATGTGGAGAATGAGTCATTGGACAAGTACCTCTTTGGTGAGAGATGCCATGAAAGCCTGCTAAGTTGGAGCCAAAGGTACAGGATTGCCCTGTGCACAGCCAGGGGTCTTGCTTATCTCCATCACGAATGCCTCGAGTGGGTCGTGCATTGTGATGTGAAACCAGAAAACATACTTCTAAGTAGAGATTTTGATGCCAAGATAGCAGACTTTGGACTAGCCAAACTTGCAAAGCGAGACAGCACTAGTTTCAATTTCACCCATATGAGAGGCACAATGGGCTACATGGCACCAGAATGGGCGTTGAATTTGCCGATCAATGCAAAGGTAGATGTCTACAGCTATGGAGTAGTACTCATTGAGATTGTGACAGGAATCAGGGTTTCAAGCGGCGTAGTGGTAGACGAAAGACAAGTGGAGTTTCCAGAGTTCGTCCAGGAGGCCAAAAAGATTCTGGCTACGGGGAATGTCACTGATTTAGTGGACGACAGACTGCATGGACACTTTGATCCAGAGCAAGCAATTACAATGGTGAAGGTAGCTCTTTCATGCCTGGAAGAAAGAAGCAAAAGGCCAACAATGGATGAAATTCTGAAGGCTCTCATGTTATGTGATGACGAAGACGATTACCATCCTGCCTATTCATATTAGCCTGCAACTATTGCATAAATTTTGAGATGTGTACGTAATAGGATATCCTAGATGATGCAATTATAGGCATAGCTAGATATGGTGACAAGGGCTTATTGTTTATGACATTGGAATGATTATATTGCATAATGTAACACGTTTTGTTCTGTAGATGCAATGAGTGAATGAATAGTATGCAGGATTATTCCAGAATTGATTGATTTGTTCCTTTTCTCTCAATTATCTCTACAAGCCTACAAACTTTAACCGTCATTTTCACAAGCATCAAATCCATAACCCCACCCAAATAACCAGAAAGTACTCCATATTAATTCAATATGCAGTGCAAAATAAAATTATCTGCAGCGTGCATAGTTTGCATGGAAACCATCCCCTCACGTGAGAAAATACGCACCCTGTAAGGAATTGCGAAGAGCAGATCTCTTCTAGCCGTGATGGCCACCGGCTAAGTTGCATTGCACTGAACATTTCTGCTTGAGCCCATGGCTTCTCCGTCGCTCAAGGCATACCAGAAGCTTAAAGGAGAGCACGATGCCAAGTGGTGAACACGACACGAATGCAATTTAGCCACCCCCCCCCTCCCCCCCTCTGCAAGGGCAACAGCTTCCCCACCGCCGACATCTGAGATGAGAGCAGTGATGCCGCCGGCGGCGGCAGAGCGGGGGAGGGCAAGAACCAGCGGCGCGGCATAGCATACGCATTGGCGCCGCCGTCGCGACGTTCCCGGAGATCGGAAAGCCGGGGGGGGGGGGGGGGGGGGGGGAGGGGGGGGACAGCGGCGCGCCGCGTGGGGAGTGGACACGGCGAGGAGGCGAAAGGTCTTGGGAGGGAGGTGGCTCGCCGGAGTAGAAGTGGGCCGTTCACGTGGGCCTGTCCATCTGGTGATCACAACGTGGCCGTAGTACTAGCTAGGAGCTAAAATACAAATCAAAATGGAATATAGGCGTATTTTAAGGTAGAACATGTAATACATCATGATTAAAGACATAAGCACAACTATAGTGTTATCTAGAGACCTAAGGGAATCTACAATATATAAAAGAATGGTTGTTTTAGGCCTATATGGCCTGTCTCACCGTTGTGAGTAGTTCATATAACTGTCTTTATTTACGTTGAACTACCAAATATACATAAGACTTACCTTTAGCAAAAAAATAATATTAATTTTTTTCTCTTTTCTCTCACATGGCTATTGATTAAGTGAGACCTAGACTAATGTTTATCTTGTCCTATACTCTTATTAATAGAGTATATTGCAGCAACAATTTTATCTAATACATACACCCATCTAAGATGATCCAAGGGGTATTATAGAGAGTGGGTAACAAGATTGCTTGAACCATAAAATGCCAAGATGCGCGCCCAATCAAATCTGACGTAACAGCGACAACCACCCTTTTTTTTTCTTTTTTTTTTTCATATCTCAGCTCTTGACCAGGCTTAAATTGAGGCGGAAATAGAGGGATAAGACCCTTACTTGTGCAATCATACTCAACAATGACAGTGCAAAACGACATATTTAGGGCTTAATTATTTTGAGTATCTATGTAGGGATTGGGTCCGATTCCTTGAGATTGAAACGTCCCTGTTCAATTTACCCACCAATCTGAAGGGCATGGATTTTGTTAAAGATGATCCACCACATATAAACAAAGCCGTACGACGGGATAAAAGAATGACGAGATGTCAAAGGTTAGGTGAGAGTCGTGACTCGCGAGACTCATTTGCGCTTTGCCAGTCAAACTCGATCTCAAAGCAAAAGGTCCAAGCCCCAAAGCCTAAAGTTCAGCTTGATCACATGGGGGCATTTATAAACGGTCGACTACTATTTCCTCTGTTTCAACATAAATCCATCTTTTAACTATTAAAACAAAAGTTAGAACCGAGTGAAAAAGATCAAAATATTCTTCATCAATCGAAAAAATAGTATTGATGGATAAATAAAAATATTAAAAAATAAAACTCATCTTTTTGTAGATAGAGAAAAAAATAAATTTATCTGGGACAAAGAATAGAACCTAAAAATAAACTATTTTTATTTCAGAAAGGACGGAGGAAGTACTCCAGCTCTGTCTAGCCTGCTGATGCGTTCTGACCGTTCCCTTCAGAGATGTTGTTGAGAAATATATTGAGAAGAAATATAATTGGTTGGTCCACAAAACAAAACTACAATTTTCCAATATATAATAGTAGCATGGTGGCTCATGCAGATTACACGGTTAGCATCATTATATTTTTCTCATATAATAGCATATATATTTTTATATTTTATTATTAAAATATATTAAAATAGCAATATAATTTTAAATTATACACTAAATTGACCAAACTAACCAATGTGTAATATTTATATTGTATTGTATATACGTAATAGCTATTAATTATTTTTTAAATTTTGAATTTTAGTTATTTTTAAAGTATACTATATGAATTCTAGACTTCTCTTTTAATTTTTTTGTAATTCCGAAGTTTTGTTGTTTATAAATTTTATTCCTATATATGGACTCTATATATCCTTCTTTCAATATTCCTTATTTTTAAATCCTAAAATTTTAGTTATTTCTAAATTATATTTCTATATAGACTATTGTCAGGTTACGGATAAGACATATCTTTTATCGTTGGGGTCATGACATATCCTTAGTATATGGGAAGTTTAACAAATAGGAGGATTGTATCCTGAATAGAAGGTATTAGAGTCCTATTCGGGAAAGATACAGTCTTTGTGATCTCATAGGCTAAAAATACTCTCCAAGTTCTACTTGAAGACCAAGGTAGTTTGCGGCATAAATACAAAACCCTCGAAGGGTACGAGATCATTGAATCATAGTGCAAGCCACGACCATAGCAAAGACAATCCAAAGAACTTGAAAACAACTCATCATCTGGATCTCGTCGAGTCGTTCTCGATAGAGATCTCATCGGTACTTTACATTTCCGTTGTTCTCTATTGTAATATCTATGGTTTTCATCATAATCCCATATAAACCGGAGTAGGGCTATTACCTCTTGAGAAGTCTAAACCAATATAATTATGTGTGCTTAAACTCGTTTCGTGTAGATCTTTGTATCGACGATCCCATACTCTACAAATACCGTAGTCGCGATCTACACCGTCGACAACTATAGACTGTCTTCAAATATTTCTTATTTTTTAATTCTAAATTTTTGTTATTTATAAATTGTATTTCTATATGGACTTTACACTTTTTTCAATATTTCATATTTTTTTAATTTTGAATTTTAGTTATTTCTAAATTGTATTCATATATGGACTATAGACTTTTTTTAATATTTCTTATTTTTTTAATTTTGAATTTTTGTTATTTCTAAGTTGTATTTCTATATGGACATTAACTTCTACTTTTATTTTTCTTATTTTTTTAATTCTGAATTTTAATTAGCTCTAAAATTATATACCTATATAGACTCTAGGCTCCTCTTTTAATATCCTTATTTTTTAATTTCGAATTTAATCTATTTTTAAATTGTATTTTTATATGAACTCTATTTTTTTATTAATATGAGAATTTCTAGACTATGAGAGCAAACGTGAAGGTTTATTTTTTTATTACTTTAATAAGTTAATAGACTAGAAGATAACTCTTTCCTCATGGCATCCCAGTATCTATGCTATCTTTCGGTAGAACAAAGAACGAATGTGATGTCTGCAAAGAATCTCAACCTCTTCCAGCCAAAGGAGAGCTGGAGAGGGTATACAGGGACCCTAAAAAAAGCACACAGCCAAGTAATAATAATCAAGACGAAAAAGCAGAGCACTACAGTCTACATACAGATTCTCGGTGATCCAATCCAATGAACAAGATCACGTGAGTAAAGTAACGCTGTAGATGAAAATAAGCCAGCCAAACTCACCAGTCAGGCAGTCACCATCCAGTGGCAATGTGGCATCTCGTCCAATAGCCATATGTGGTGTTTGAAAGTCCTAAAAGAATAAAAATAAAGATTAAATGTTTCACGTAAAACGAAATGACATTAACGTATGATTAATTAAGTTTTAATTATTACAAACTTGAAAAATGAATTTATCTCATATTTTAGAACAACTTTCATATAAAAATTTTTTGCACGAAACGCAACGTTTAGCAGTTTAAAAAGCATGTCACGAAAATCTTTATTTTTTATCATGAGCAGCGGTATAATCGAACGCAGCGGGGCACAGCTACAGCCTGCGCACACACAAAGAAGCCAATATCCTTTCCACTCATCACCACCCGACAACCAAAAATCCAGATGGGTAAGTTCCTGTGCCCACTCTTCATTTCCTTCATCTCCGTTCTTTTGTGCTTCGTTGCATCTGCATCCCCATGGCAAACCATAGGCACAGATACATCTCTCCAAGTAGATCATGGAGAAACCTTCCTTGTTTCACCAGACACAACCTTCTCCTGCGGCTTCTACCCATCTGGAGACGACACAAACGCCTTCTACTTCTCCATCTGGTTCACCCATGCCACCGACAGGACGGTGGTCTGGACCGCAGACCCTGGCCTTCCGGTGAACGGCCATGGCTCCAAGATATCCCTGAGCCGTGAAGGAAACCTGGCCCTTACCGATGTCAATGGCACCACGGTCTGGGAGAGCAAGACTGGCTGGGGCAAGCACACCACGGTGGCTCTGCTCAACAATGGCAATCTGGTAATCAAGGCCTCCGAGGATAAGATCGTCTGGCAGAGCTTCGACTGGCCTACGGACACCCTGCTCCCATCGCAGCGTCTCACGAGAGAGAAGAGGTTAGTCTCCCAATCTGGCAACCATTTCCTGTATTTCGACAACGATAATGTCCTCCGGCTCCAGTACAATGGACCAGAAATCACAAGCATATACTGGCCAAGTCCAGACTACACTGCAGTGCAGAACGGCCGGACTAGATTCAACAGCAGCAAGATAGCGGTCCTGGACGAAGAGGGCAGGTTCTTGTCAAGCGACGGGTTCAAAATGGTAGCCCTGGATTCAGGTTTAGGGATACAGAGAAGGATCACCATTGGTTATGATGGCAACTTCAGAATGTACAGCTTGAATGCATCAGATGGCAACTGGACTATCACAGGGGAAGGTGTATTGCAGATGTGTTATGTGCACGGATTGTGCGGAAGAAATGGAATTTGTGAGTACTCACCAGGTCTCAGATGCACTTGTCCTCCAGGGTACGAGATGACTGATCCTGAGAACTGGAGCAGAGGCTGCAGGCCAACATTCAGCGTCAGCTGTGGCCAGCAACGCGAGGATTTTACGTTCGTCAAGATTCCTCATGGTGACTATTATGGTTTTGATCTGACTTCAAACAAGTCGATCTCGTTTGAAGAATGCATGAGGATTTGTATGGACAGCTGCGTGTGCTTATCTTTTACCTACAAAGGTGGAGACGGTCTATGTTACACTAAAGACCTGCTCTACAATGGCCAGGTTTATCCATATTTTCCTGGAGACAACTACATCAAACTTCCTAAGAACGTTGCTTCAACATCTTTGGTCTCCAAACATCATGGTCTTACCTGCAAGCCAAATGCTTCCAAAGTTATGTTAGTATCCATAGATGCATACAGAAAAAATTCTGACAACATAATGTGGGCATACTTATATATCTTTGCTACTATAATAGGAGTAGTTGAGTTGGTCTTCATCATGATAGGGTGGTACTTTCTTTTTAAAATGCATAACATACCCAAGTCCATGGAGGAAGGTTACAAAATGATAACAAGCCAGTTCAGGAGGTTTACATACCGTGAATTGGTGGAAGCAACGGGAAAATTTAAAGAAGAGCTTGGAAAAGGTGGCAGTGGTACAGTTTACAGAGGAATACTTGGGGACAAGAAGGTGGTTGCAGTAAAGAAACTTAGAGATGTTAGACAGGGTGAAGAGGAATTTTGGGCTGAAGTGACGTTAATTGGGAGGATCAATCACATAAATTTGGTCAGAATGTGGGGGTTTTGCTCAGAGGGTCGTCACAGGTTATTAGTTTACGAGTATGTGGAGAATGAGTCATTGGATAAGTACCTTTTTGATGACAGTGGCACCAGAAAATTGCTCTCATGGAGCCAACGGTTCAAGATTGCCTTGGGAACAGCTAGAGGCCTTGCCTACCTCCATCATGAATGCCTTGAATGGGTTGTTCATTGTGATGTTAAGCCAGAAAACATACTGCTGAACCGAGATTTCGAAGCCAAGATAGCAGACTTTGGACTATCCAAACTTTCAAAGAGAGACAGTTCTACCTTCAACTTCACTCATATGAGAGGCACAATGGGCTACATGGCACCAGAATGGGCAATGAATTTGCCAATCAATGCAAAGGTCGATGTTTACAGCTACGGAGTTGTGCTTCTGGAGATTGTGACTGGGACTAGAGTTTCAAGTGGGATAACAATAGACGAAGAAGACATAGACTTGATGCAATTCGTGCAGGCGGTAAAACAGATGCTTACTAGTGGTGAGGTCCTGGACACTATAGTAGACAGTAGGCTGAAAGGCCATTTCAATTGTGATCAAGCAAAAGCGATGGTGAAAGCAGCTATTTCATGTCTTGAGGAAAGAAGCAAGAGGCCAACAATGGATCAAATTGTAATAGATCTCATGATATACGACGATGAAGATTATCACCCAGCATACTTTTGACCACTTGAAATCAGAATACATACATACATACATACATACATATATATATATATATATATATATATATATATATATATATATATATAAAGTGAGCAAAGGCTTAGTTCCCTGCCCATAGGTCCCACGCTATTCTTAGAAGAAAAAACAGTAATAAAATGCAAATATGTCATTCTGCATCATGTGTGCCTTACAACATGAAATGGAAATATTGGATATATTCTTTTCATTTTCTGCCTTGCATATTTTGTGTGCGCTTGCCATTTTCAGATGCAGCCTAGCTGGTATGGGAGATTAACTACATGGCTATAAAAATTCATTTCATGTTTGTGTGGTACAGAGTATGTCCTTTGCGCTATTTTGTCATCTTATTATTAAATTCTCTGGGTTTTCTGAGGTTGTATAAGAACTTTCTGTCTATTGACTATTTGTAAAAGAAAAAGAAAAGGTTATGTAACTTAAGCTTCCAGACATGGATATACAGTATAGCAACATTATATTTGTCTTCTAGTTTGATAAACCATGAGCCACATAACAATCTCATGAATATTTTAGTGAATTTTGACAAACAGGAGAACAATATCATCAAACTTTATTTAAGTCACCAAATTTTCTGTACATTAGTCAACAACTGGCATATGGAAGTCTGGTTTATGTTTTAAAAGTTACTACACAAAAGTGTGTTGTAAATAGTGCTTCGTATTATTCATTTACTTGTGCATTTATTGAATAGTGCTTCCTAATATTCCACTGCAAGACAACAACGGGCACAATTGAGTAAGTTCCTCTACTCAAGGTCAAAATCAAAATTATTTTTTATTGCTTCCCTATTAGCTAGATGCCAAGATTTGAATAAATATGTGCACCTGACATAATATTTGAGCAAAGTAAAGTTCGAGAAATCAAAACACAGGCTATATTCAGTGTAATAAATCTAATTTAGCATATACTCCAATTGACATGGAATGGCTTTGGCGAAACTTATTGTACTACTACACCACCTATGTCATTTTATAAATTATTCCTACATATAAGCAACTGTGTATGTATTTACAAAATAAGAATTGAATTATAAAGTCATTACGAATAATGTAATAAAAAACTGAACTGGAGAGGCAAAAAGATTACTTGTGTTTAGTACTCTTCTTCATGGCATATTTTGTCTAGCTTCACAGCAAAGTGCAAAAATATCGTTCCAACTTTCTGTGGCTTGAAAAATCAGCAAGATCTCCCAAAGACTAAAAATTGACACATAAAGCCATTAATCATCTCTTTACAAATATGCATCTTCCTAACATCTCATGTAGTTGTTTTCACATTCCTTCTCTCATCTTCTCTCCTCTTCAAAAATAAACCAATGATTGTTCTAACCAGGACTACCATGCAAAGGTCACTTGACTTGAACTGTCATGCTGCGGTATGAGCTTTCTTATTATAAGCATTCCATATTCACTGACCAGTGCAATACAACCACCAGTATAAACAGGTACGAGACAATCTGATTGAGAAAAGGCTGGAAGAAACAATATTTCATAACATGGGACCATCAGAGGCAATAGTTTGTTCCAGAATAAGTTTTGAGAGTACAATAAACCATCGCCACGCCCTTTGATAACAGCGATCATCACTGGCTGGTATAACAAGTTTCAAATTACACAGTTCATTCAACACAGCCTGCCAGTATAATGCTCTGCAAGGCATAAAGGAAGTTACAAAGCTCCTGCTGAAAGTGTTGAAATTTCTTAGCTAGTTTGTTGCATTAGAGAACACCATAGACTTGGACATCTCAACACATGTTAGGGTCAAAACTTTATTGTGGGAGAGCCACTCCCTGTAGCAGATCGAACCAATTAGAACAAGTCTAACAAAGTAAATGATAGATGACACAAGAGGTTCATGGTAAGAAACAATAACAAAGTAAAGGGAATTGTCTGTGCATTTCTCCCAGCTTCTCAGTCAAACCTAATCAAAACAGTCAGGACGTACACAAACATCAGAAGGGAAGGGGGGGGGGGGGGGGGGGGGAGGGTTGCCTATATAGTTTATAACCAAGATTCAGAATCCCAAGAATAATATTTTAATTATTGATGGTTCTTGGTCACCTCGATGGCTCAATCACAGACAAATTCTCATGTCGCCCAATCTTAATCTATGCTTCATCTGAATGTAAATTTTCAATTAATCTAAAAATACAGGGCAACCAGTTTCTGACAAACTGGAAAATGGCGGGCTTTTCCCTGTTTACAGACACAAAATATTAATAATCTTCACCAGTTTTGTTCCAGTTCATGTCTTTAAAGTTCATACCAGTAACGGGAATCAGTTCATCATATACATATTGTTCAAATAATAATCTTCCCTGTTTACAATAATAAGTTTGTCCCAGTTCTGCTGACAAAATTATGAAATTCGCAAGCCACATACAAATAGAACATATGTCTGCCTTCAAACTAAACTTGTCCAACAAAGAATAACCAGTACAACTGCTTTGCTAAAAGAGCAATAAACCACCACCTTGGCAAAATGTATCAAACTGGCCAAGCCTGGCTACTTCAGGGAACTGGGCATAGTAAGGCCACTTGGTCTAATATACAACCAAACCCACCCATCAGCCCTCGCTCAATTTATTGATTCAGTGCAAAGACCAAAGAAACAGGAGTTCAAGACGCCTATTAAAGCAAATTAGTACATGAACATTAATCCACTGAAGCTTCGATGAAGTTCACATGAGTAGTTCACTGCTTTATCCATATAATGAAGTTCCATGCCAATAACACCAAATCAGTAAATACTTTGTTGAACATTAATTTTATTGTCAAAAAATGGCCTTCTTTAGAAATATGTACATGATTACATTCTAAGAAGTACCAAAGTCATAAGTTCTTAAGCATTTCTAAGTAACAGTGTGCTCAAATGTACATAATAACGCAGTTAAATGTTAGTAGCTCGTTGGAAAGCATACCGGTAACCAGTCTGAAGGTACAACTTGGACACTGTAGGTACTAGTCAATCTTGTTTCAACTGATCAACTCAATGATTTAATTGAGCTATAATACATAATACAATGAGATTTGAGAATGCAGATTGGATCAGCTAGTTTAAAGATTCCAACATCAGTAACAGTAGACTGTGTATACAACGGAACCACTTAACAGACACAAAATCAATAGCATTGTTTCTCTTCAGTCGATCCAGGTTTCCCAAATACTATATAACCCAGCATTCCACTGCTGAACATAACCAATAAAGGCAATTTATTTGCAAAAGGCTAGCTTGGGAGTTGCATCAAGGAAGGAGGTGTAATTGCAATGAACTAGCTGCTACCACTGGGGAAACAAGCAAAATCCCATGAGAGTGCACAAGACCTGGTAAACATTGAAGATGGGCCAGTACAGGAAAAAGATCAGAACTGTGGTATCTTTAGCATTGAAGTATCTGCATCACACAATCACATCAACTCGAGATCCGATTGAACATAGAAATTGAACCTGGTATTGAGCAAACACATAATCTCATATAACTGCAATGAAGTGTAGTTACTGCAGTGATATCTGGTGGTATCAATACACCATCTTTAAAGAAAAAACTTAACGGCTGTCCACTTAGATAATAGCTCTCATCCTTTATAGTTCTAGCATCTTCGTTGCTTTCCAAATGGCATGTGCACTCCCTTGGAACACAACCAATATCACTGCTACAAACACAATGCCCTTCTCCAGAATTTTCTTCAGAGCCAACAATACCTTGAGAACTATACCATTTTCTAACTGTTGCTAGTAGATTCACTGACCATGATGACAATAGGTCATGCATATCATCAACTGCTAAGCAATGCAGACTAGGCCTTACTGAATTTGAAAGAATATCATGAACCATCTTATAAACAGCATTGAAACACACAGGGCAACATATGTAGAGACACGGAGGTTTCAGAACTGAGAGACTTTTCATGTTATCCTGTGATTGAGGATTAACCAAACGACCTATTTTGACATCATCCACAGGAAAATCAATATTCCGCTCATTGCCACTTCCATGAGCTTCAGAAGACACCATGTTCCTGGATGTTCCTGCACTGTCGATACTAGTTGAGGATGCAACAGAATTTTTCCTTTGCAACTCGTAATAATCCGCAACAGATACTGTGTGGCTTTCAGGTCTTTCAATATTAGGTATGCGGTTTTCTTCTCCATTGATTACTCGGGACATTTGCCCATCATTGTCAACCCCACAAGATTCGCCATCATTTATTATTGCATCTGCTGGTGTAAGTGAATCTGTGTGCACATCAAGTGAAGCTGAATGGATAAGATCAGGTTCCACTGCATTTATGCTGGATATAGATGTCACATTATCATTGTCAAGGTCGCAGACAATGTCATGGATTTCAAGATGGTCTGGAGCATGTTGGACTGAATTCTCTTGCATCTCACTAGGGCAGCGAGCAGGAACAACTTGAAGGTCATCTGTATGTTGGCCAGGAGTGTCTTGGGCCTCAGAGCAGCCAGCAGGAGCACCAAGTATGTTTGCTTCTGCAGTGTTGCTGTCGCCTTGACATTCTCTTGTGGATGACTTTCCAACAGTTACCTTTGGACCTGTTTTTACTCTCCTGTTATCACTATGTAACCTGTAGACAAATATAAAAGTAAAATATCAGGACAATTTTGTCAGAAAACAGCAGTATGAAGTACCAATACTTTTTGCTGACTGCGAGAAGTATACTTTACTAGTTTACTGACTTCAAAAAGAAACAATAATGTGACAATCAATACAAACAAACACAATGATACAGCCCATTGCCTACCTTTGAAAGGTGTATGCCCAGCTGCTCATGATATCATCCAGATAAGCAACTTGGGACAGAATATGGAAGTACCGATATCGACTTCTCTTTTCCAAAATTTTAGTTCGGACTTGTCCAACTAACAGTTCCAAGACCTTTCTCACCTCAGAACAGACTTCCAAAACAGATGCATAAGCACCTCTATATGCTAATAGACCAACAGCAACAAGTCCTCTGACAGATGGAATCTTCTCTTTGCCCTTAAGAACATTGTTTCCTCCAGATAATGACTTGTCAGCTGTAATGCTTTGCAATAAACAGGAATTAAATGGCCACCCTTTCCATGGTCCATTTATATCAGTGCAGGGACCCTCCTGTAGTTTCGATGTAACCCAACAAAGTTTAGAGAATTGCGGGTGCTGTAGTATCTGAATTCCAAAGGCCATAATAGCTAGTGATTCACTGTCCTTCACAATTCTATTAGAATGATTTGTTGTGACTTTCTCGTTGAAATCAATTTTCCCAGTATTGTCCTCTTTATCTTCAACATTAGATGTTGGTGGTTCTTGCTGAGCGCTACATGTGCCCAGCTGAGTAGGATGCTCTCTTGAAGAAACCCCACATGAGGGATGCCTGTCCATGTTCAATGGATACTTCGTTAACATGCTGGCTTCCTTACTCCCACTGGATCTATGTTCATCTGGTGCACTAATTTCCATGGGAACAAAGACTTCTTTCTGTTCATCATGATTGTTATGAGCCCTGTCATGCAAAAGTTGAACATGCTGCTGAACTAAATCATGTGATATCCGCAAACAGCATGCATCAATAACCTCATCCCAGCTAAAGTAGCTGTCAACATTCACAGAGAACCTTGGTATTGTGTGTTCTGAAGAAGCAAGACATTGATCTACAACATGTGTGCTGAAGAAATGCCTTACTCCACTAGGGAGATCTTGAAACTTGAGTTCACTGGTGGCCTGCAAAACAAATTATCAGCTAAATGTGCAATTTGGATGTAAATATCCAGAAGTGTTCCATAAATATATATCATTAGATCTTAAGTCCAAGTAAATCAAGGTTTATCATCAGAAAATCAGCGGTAATGGCCAATAGCAATAATCCAACATTCACAGTGTTCTAGATGATCATAATATGAAAATTCACAGAGCAACAAATGGGGTCAAACTGCTCGTCGTTTGCACAGAGGTAATCCAGAATAAATGAACAGCTAAGCAGCTTGCAAGTGTAACGCTTGTTAAGTTATGATTTGTCCTACACTTTTTATATGTTAACTGAAGCATAGCCGCTTCTTAGCAACACATTTTCTACTAGAAACGTAAACATTCTCTTAACTACATTCTGCAACAAGAAGTAGAACAGAGAATATCACTATTCAAGAAGTCAAATGAGCCCTTAGTTTTATATTATACTTGGTTTCCTTGCACTGCCTCTTAAATTATCCCCTGGTATATGGGCCATATATTCCAGCTTCCCCTTCCTCTCTTTTATTTGAAAATGGAAACCCAGAGAAGTAACTTGTGTACTTAAGACAATAGCTGTCAACTGATTATCTCCTATGACTATGTATTAAATTATTGTTATTATTAACACTTGAACAGCATTTCAGTTCATTAAATTTGTTTTTCTAAGGACAGAACATTATTTCTCAAATTATTATTTGTTTGGATTATTATACATATTTGGAGGGATAGAGTACAAATTAGGTGATTATATGCCTGAATAAAAATTTCAATACCTATATTTTCAGCTAATGCTAGTCATTTACGCTCATGAACCTACTAAAATCTCAATAAATATAGTCATAAATACACCATGCACAATTCAGTTGTAAACATTATGAGTAAAAGGACAGTATGGATATGCATACATACCCAAAATTTTCAAAGAAAAAGGAATTGAAGAAGCATATGAAAAGAATAGAAATTTACCAGAACACTGATGGATACAGAAGCTAACAATGAACCCATCTGATCAACCAACGCATTCCATACTTCAGAACATTTTTGAATATTTTTTGTTGATGTGGACCCTAACTTGCTTGTTCCCACATTGAGCACATGATCTTCTGCTTCTTGTTCATGGACCTTGTCGATGGCCCACAAATCAATTCTAGGCATATAGATTATACATCTTCCAAGATTAAGGCATTTTACTGGTCAAGCAAAAGTAAAATACATGATTATTTGCCCATTTCACTGGAAAGAAATGAAGAATGCTAATAGGGTAATACATAAGTAACTATATCATTTCACTTCAACTTAAAGTGGAATTGGGCCATAGCATAATTCTGTTATAATTAAAAGTACTCAGTTTAAGTCTTGCATGATCTTCAATCATTGTATCACCAACTCAGAATAATTTATTGCCTGATCTTCAAACAATGCATCTCCACTATATTGATTGCAATTGAATCATTATCGGGAAATGGCTTCCAAAAATATAAACAATTTAGCATGGTGCAGGAATCTTCAGACCATATGCAAATTTGTCTTCAACAATATAATTTGAAAATATACAGCTCAATGGAAACAAATTCAACCTCGAATGCTAAAACTCCAGTTTGACTCAACTAACTTAAAGAGTAGTGAAAACGGATAATTAGAAATAAATTTAAATCATTGTCTAAATCGCGATGAACTCGTACTTAGGAGGTATTGCGATGTTGAGGTATATACCTCACGAGGAACTAACCAAACACCCTCAAAGATTATCAACTTTGAGTCAACAGAAAGATCCAACTTGAAGACATAACTGACTTGAACTAATTACTGTTCTTGGTTAAACAGCATTCACTTTTGAACTGAGTAGGTACTGCTAGTCCAAAATCAGTTCAGGTTGTGAATGGCTGGTTCCCCATATGGATAAGAGGACACTCTCATCAGTACTGTGGTATATCTGAAGATGATAGCTATGACATATTACATAGTTTGTTTAAATAGACTCTTGAAAAATGGTCAAATGTTAGATCCAGAAAAGCTCCTAATGCTTAATTAACCATTTAAGACCATGTATGAAAGTGTTGAATAGATAAAACAAAAGGAGAACAAAGAAATGAAGATTCAATATGGAAGTTTTGTGCAGAATATTTTTTAGAAAAACATGAAATGATGTATTTGAACCAATAAATAGGAGCAGGACTTCCTGTCAAAAAAGGTAATAAATACAAACAGGGATGGCAGCTACAGATACGGTGTTGAATGGGACTATAAATAGAGAACAAAGAAGTCAAAGCAAGAAATGTCAGATGTCTTATATGCCATTGCAGATATTGCGAAATGGGGAATGTGGATAGGCAACAGTAGTGCCATGATATATCAATATGACAGGCATGCTCATGCAGTAACAGGTTTAAGCTTGAAGAGAGTTATCATTGATTCTTCTATGCAGACAACTTTTGGAGCAAGCATGCATTTCATATAACCTCAGAGTCATGCATACAGACAGTATTATCACATATTTGTGGACAATGCCTTTAGATGAACAATTATGAGGTAAAGAAAATAAAGAAACTTACAAAGAATTTGTGTGAGTCCACTAAGAATATCACCGTTTCCCTCCTGTGCCATAGTTGCAAGATCAAGCTTGTGTATTACAGTCTGACCCACAAAACCATGAAGAAGGCAACGGATCAGATGTTGTTGGCCTGATCTGGGCGCTCCAGCAGCTAAAGCTCTAAATCCTGATAATTTATGTGCTAAACCTCCTTTTGTGTGAGAACCAGTGGAATTCAATCTGTGGGCATCAAACTTCTCATGCTGTTCATTGTGATTTAACAAAGAATCATGGTTTCCTAGTTGAGAAGCTATTAGACCATAGCTTGACAAGATTGATGCAATTCTTTTTGCAATATCTTTCTGTTGTATCAAAGATGGGAGATAGGAAGACCAAAATGTGTGAGGTACATTATTCTTCTCCATAGATGAGAAGATAACTTGCTTAATAGAAGCAAATGCCTTCAGAAGAGATGAAGGTAACCAGATTCGCTCATCCAAATAGAGGGAGATAAAAAGGTGCAGCAATGGTTTAAGAAGGCACGGCACAAGATAGGAGACAAGAGGAGAGGAAACTAGATCATTTGCAGCAATCCCTGCTTCTCTCTGTGAGCAGGGTGGTGGAGCAGCTGCAAGAGCAGCAAGCCAATCCCTTTCCTCCACAAGAATTGATGGTAGAGGAAGTCGCCCATGCTCAAATCCTTTCTCTGCAGAGCGTAAGATTTCCTTCAATGGGCAAGTCCTTTTTAAAGCATTTATTGCAGCTTGTGTGCAAATTGACTGCAGATCAGCACCAGCATACCCAACAGTTTGGCTTGCAATAACTGAGAGGAATGCCCCAGAAATAGGACTTGGCCAGTTTTTCGTGTGCAATGAAAGAATAGCAGATCTATCCTCAAAGGTGGGGAGCGGGAAGTATATCTCACGGTCAAATCTTCCTGGCCTCCTAAGAGCAGGATCAATAGCATCAGGACGATTTGTTGCGCCGATTACTATAACTGAACCCCGTGATTTCAAACCATCCAGCAAAGAAAGCAAAGTTGCCACAACTGAATTGTGTGTCTGGTCTTGTCGTCTGGATCTAGAAGGTGCTAAGCCATCTATCTCATCAAAAAATATGATAGAAGGTTGACATCTTTCAGCTACCTGAAACAGAAGTCTTAATTGTCTCTCAGCATCGCCAACATACTTTCCCAAACAATCAGCACCTTTTCGAGCAAAATAAGCAATCCTTCTGTTCCCTTGAGAGCATGCCCCTATTAGTGCACGTACTACGAGTGTTTTACCAGTACCAGGATGGCCATGCAGCAGAATACCTCTTGGAGGTGTAAGACCTAAAGAACTGAAAAACTCAGGATACAGAAGAGGCAGTATCACCACTTCCTTCATGCTCTGAATAACGTTACTGAGCCCAGCAACAGACTCCCAGCCACAGTACGCCTTTTCATTTTCAGAAGTGCCTCCTATGTAAACAGGTGCTATTCTCGAAAGATCTCTGTTTAGCCTCTTCCCCTCACGTTTCAAGAATTCCTCATCTTCTCCACAGTTCTCTAACCATTTTTCCTCAGCCTCTATGTCCTTTCTCCATGCATCATGTGACACCTTTCTGATATCTGCTTTCATCTTTTTTATCTTCATTTTTCTAAGCAGTTCAACATATTTATCTCCTTGAGGTTGGAAGTAATGTCGATGATCATTGCAGGCTATAAGAAACATCCGGTGATCAAATATACAGGCTTCTGCTCGACTACAAGGCTACAAATCGAAAAGGTTAATGCATATTAAAGGCTAAAGGGCAAAAATAGAATGGTGAAATGTGGTTTAAGTAAAAATCAATTACCAAATGGTAGGTTTTCGGACACCGATCAACTCGACACCCAATAGTTGCACCAGGTCTGCCACATCGGCTGCACTTCAAAAGCCTTCCACGGCAAAGTGCTGCTCTTACATTTTTTAGGCAGCCCAAACCAGCAAAGTAAACCTGAAAATATGACAAAAGCAAGCTTTTCATAACTCCATTTCATTACATCAAAATCACAAGGTCAAAGCATGCACTATGTTGAAGCGTTTAGCTTGTTTTGCTTGCAACACATTATATTTTATTTCAATAGGTAGTCCAAAGTCCGGAGTAACCAATGATAATCCCAAAACATGTATTGGGGGGCATATTGTTTTGAGAGAATATGGTCATGAAAATCACTAGGAGGCAATGAGCCAGTGCCAGGGCACTGCAGCCTGTATAAGGCAGAAGGTACAGGAATAGTGTGGGGGTGAGAATTTTGAAAAATAATGTGGGCCATACCTCAGGACTCCAAACTGCACAATTCTGATGAACCCAGACACGAGCAATGCCAAATTGATCATGTATTGGACCCAACAACCTTCCAAGCCACCCAGGATCATCACCGAACCCGTCCCACATATCATAGTTTGGATCCTCTGAAGGCAAAGCCCCCTCATAGGCTTCATTATCACTGTCAACTGTATCATGTAATGCAACCTTAGGTGGTCTTCCATCAGTACCTCCACCACAGAGCCCACAACGTCTCCCTTCTTTAATCTCCATGATACCTTGTTTTTCTTCCGAAACTGAAAATTTGCGGACTCCTTCCTTTGGGGCCTCCTCAGGCAGTACTACTACATTTGGGACACCACCTGTCTGTCCATCCTGTTGAACCTCTTTCAATTGCTCACTAGAACTAGAACCATCCAGTTCCATTTGCTGCTCAACACAAAGGTTGCTCTCTTCCACAGTCTGCTCATTTTGCACATCAAGATGCTTGTATTCATGTGAACTGCCAGTGCCATCCTCAGCATTATTCTCGTTGCAAGGTAGCTCATCACCATTTCGCCCTTCTAGTACTGCTGATCCCAGCTCTTCAGTTCTCTCCTTCCCATGAAAACCCTCCTCGTCCCCTACCTCCTCAAGTTTGCCTTCATCTAGGTTATTTCCAGTACCAATTGCTTCTCCTTTCTCCTCGGCCGCTTCGCCTCCTTTTTCCTCATCTTCCTCTTCCACCAGATTGACACCCTCGACAGCCTCATGTTCTTCGACATTCAAATCGATAGTTAGATTGATTTCCCTATCCCTCACTTCCCTCCCTCGCATTGCCAAGCCTCCACTTCCCTCGCCCATTGTCTCTTCCTCAGCCCCCTCCCGAAGGTCCACCACCAATGTCCTAACCTGCTCCTCCTCCTCATCCCCCTCCTCCTCCTCCACCTCCTCCTCCTTCAGCTCCACCTCGTAGTCCTCGTCGAACCAGAGGCTCCTAACTCGCTTATCCAGCTTAGCCTTCCCCTTAACCCTATCCCGCAGCCGAGAGCGCCACACCACACTCCCCGCCTCGTCGTCTTCCTCCTCCTCTTCCTCGCCAATCTCGCGAGCAGGCTCCGCCTCGCCCCGCGCCCTACCTCTGCTTCTCCTCCGCGAGCTCCCGCCGCTCGACCCGGCCACCCCGCCGCCGCGCGCCCTCTTACGGCGCGGGGAGGGGAGCGGCGAGGTGTCGAGCAGGGCCGGCGCGCGGCGCACCCGCGTGCTCCGGCGAGGGCCCTCCGCATCGGAATCCCCGCTCTCGCCGCCGCCGCCGGCGACTCCGGCGGGAGGGGCGGATACCGGCGCGACATCGTGGATGGCGTCGAGGCGCTTCTGCTTCTTCCGGCCGCGGGATCGCGCGGAGCCGCCGCGCCGCCGCTTGGGCGTCGACGGGGTCATCAGGGTGGAGAGAGAGGGAGAGGGGGGATGGGAATGGGAAAGAGCTCGCGGCGCGCCGCAGAGGTGGCGAGGGTTTTGGGGGAATGGGGGTCTCTCTCGCAGCGGACGCGTCTCCTTCCTACGAGAGGGGTGCCAACGAGAGGTTTCAAAAAGACGATGTTTGTCGTCACTGAAAAGTTCGAGCCTCCATTGATGTTATCGTCGAACTTTATCGTGCCTTCGAAACCATTCTGTCTGTTTTTGCTTCTAACGATGGGTAACAGCGCAGCAAAATGACCTAGTTGCCCTTATGGTTGAATGGTCATTTTAACAAGTTGGTTTTCTTCTGTGCCATTCCGAGTGCAGCGAGGGGAATCGAGTGAGAAGAGAGAGAGTGACACAGTAAGCATCAGTCAACGGGGTCCAATATGCCAGCGACTGAATGGGCAAGATGGATATTTTTTCTGCCCAGGCCCACATGTTAGAGTTGTTAAACGGTTTAACCCTAACAGAATAGCGACGGAATGGTTTCAAGGGCGCAATAAAGTTCGACGATGGCATAGAGGGAGGCTCGAATTTTTTAGTGGCACAGAAACAAGCACCATCTTCTTAATGGCATACAGGTAAAGACCTCTGCGAACGAGGAGGGAGGGTTTGGGCCGGAGCAGCATAGAGAAATGACGTCAGACACCTATTGGTTGTTTCACTGACAGGTGGGCCAGTTCTACCGCTAAACCTTTTCTTTTTCCTTTTTCAAACTTTCTTTTGCAATTTCCTCTCTACACTATTGCAGTTGGCGCGTACAAAACTCCCTGCGCGAACTCGAGACTCGAATGTCCAAACTGTTACGTTTGATCTAAAGAACCGGCGTACAGTTGAGCTTAGGATTAGTTTGTTCCTTCCATAGTGCCATTCCAATTAAGAAATGAAAACTGAAATTGTCACTAAAATCTTCTAAAACCGATGCGTTGCAAAATGGAGCATTAAAACGGTAACGAATACAAAAACAGCAAGGAGAAGCAAGATGGTCAGGAGTCAAGACAGGAGGATGGGCATTTTGGTTGGGGGTGTCCATGAAGGTTCTCATTTCTAACGGAAACAGATCCAAAACCGTAACATATTTGTCAGATGAATGCAATCCTAGTGTGATTATATTTATAGTAACTACGTAACTTTTTAAAATTTTGTGGTTATACGTTATTTTTATGAAGGAAACGTCTCGAGACCGAATCCCTTCGCACATGTGTGCAGTGTGATTTTTTTCCTCCAAATCTTAAAGCAAATCTAACGGTTCAAAATTTATCTATTATATTATTAAGTCAGCTCGAAAAGAAGGCACCACGTTGGTTGTAGAGGCTAGAAATTCCCACATTAATCGAAGAAAAAAAGAGTCCAAATAGAAATACAATCTAAAAAATAATTAAAATTCAGAATTAAAAATAAATAATATTGAAAGAAGAGTCCATATAAGAACCCAATACGTGATTAATTAAAATTCGGAATAAAAAATAAAAAAAATCTGAAATTAGAAAAAGAAAATAGAGAGTCCAAGTAGGAATACAATCTAAAGAATAAGTGCAATTTGGAAATTAAAAATAAGAAATATTAAAAAAATTCCATATAAGAACCTAATACATGATTAATTAAATATTCGGAATAAAAAATAAAAAGATTCTAAAATTAAAAAAAAAAGTTCGAGAATCCCACATTAATCGGAGAAAAAGAAAAGAAGAGTCCAAGTAGCAATACAATCTAAAAAATAACTAAAATTCAGAATTAAAAATAAGTAATATTGAAAGAGAGTCTAGAACCCAATACATAATTAATTAAAATTCGGAATAAAAAATAAAAATTCTGAAATTAGAAAAAAAGAGAGTTCAAGGAGAAATACAATCTAAAGAATAACTAAAATTCGAAATTAAAACTAAGCAATATTAAAAAAAAAGAGTCCATATAAGAACCCAACACGTGATTAATTAAATTCGGTATAAAAAATAAAAAAATTCTAAAATAAAAAAAAAGAGAGTGCGAGAAGGAATAAATTTTAAAATAGCTAAAATTCAAAATAATAAAATATTGAAAGAACAATCCATCTCGAACACAACACGAGTTTAATCAAAATTCGAAATAAAAAAATAAAATAAATTTATAGATTAGAAAATGGAAAAAGAGAGTTTCAATGGGAATACAATTTATAAATAACTGAAATTCGGAATAAAAAATAAGCAAAGTTGAAAAAACAGTCCATCTAGAAAAAAAGAGAAAAGAAAAGTCCAAGTAGATATACAATTAAAAAATAACTATAATTCAAAATTAAAAAATAATTATAATTCAAAATTAAAAGTAAGCAATATTGGAAGAAGAAGAGCCCATAGAAAACCCAATATATGATTAATTAAAATTCACAATAAAAATAAAAAATTCTGAAATTATAAAAAGAAAAAAGAGTTCGAGTAGGAATATAATTTTAAAATAATTAAAAAATAAAAATGATTAATAAAAGAAAGAGTACATGTAGAATATTATACGAGAAAAAATTTATAAAAAATAAATTCTGATAATTAAAAAAAAGTTCAAGTAGGAATACAATTCATAAATAACAAAAAAAAATCAGAATGAAAAATATTGAATGATGAAAGAACAATCCATCTAAAATACAACAGTAGTAAATAAAAATAAAGTGGGAACAAGCAACGGACTCATGAAGAAGTAGGGTGACAGTGGTTGATGGGATATTTAGAACTATAAACGAAATCCCAAAATTGATTATATTCTATTTTTAGAAACTCAATGACGATTAAAAGGAAGAATAACAAGCATGTCATTAAGCAACTCAGTCACAAATAGTTAGTGGGACATTTAGAAGTAAAAAATGAACCCCACTGATAATCATTTTTTATTTTTAAAATCCCAGTGACACTACAGAGAAGAGACAGCGGGCGGGCTGTAGAGGAGTATAGCAACAACATTTGACGGGACTTTCAAAAATTATAAAAATAAAACCCGACGAGACAATGAACTCTATAAACTAAAAGGTCTAATTTTTGAAGGTTTCAAGGATGATGAATAGAAACTGTGGTAGGTCACGCAAACAAATAAAGCAGTAAGGGATAATGACTGGTATGACTTTTAAAATATTATAAAATTAGAAATCTCGAGATGACAAGGTTCGATATTTGAAAGTCATAAAATAACGACATGATTATTTTACAAATTTTAAGTAAAATCATATGAAAAATATATAATTTTGTGTGTGCTAGCCGCGCAATTGCGCGGGTCATCCAGCTAGTTACATAAAAGTTACATCGTAATTATATATAAGCTATAATATAATTACACTGTAACGATACTGTAGTTATGTACTTATGTTTATCAAATTTACTGTATAGCAAATTCGAACTCAAAAAATGCCGTAAATATTTTGTTTTCGGGGATCAGATGTGATCGTGCAATGCACTAGAATTAGCAACCCATTTTTGGTCCAGTCTGATCAGTTAAGCAAATGAGAGGCTTGTTCGAGTCCTCCGTGGGCCTTTAGTAGCTGACGGGTTGGTGTGGCAGCCCATTTCAAGAACACAGCCTAACTAGTAGTTATAACTGCATTTCGGTCCAGGGCCGATAGGTCTCGTCTTGACCAATCATCAGTTCAGAAATGAGAGATCCAAATCCTCTCTGTTCCTGCAAGGCCAGTGGCAATAGCACACAAACTCCACAACCAGATCAAATGATGACAACCACGTACTGTACATCTGCACACATCGACATTTGACAACCGAAGAAAACCTACGCATTCTGCTTCCTTTTTCGTTTCGATCTGAGCAGAGAAAAGGCAGCAGCTAGCCACCGTTATCCACGATCCGAAGAACACCTCCCGTTTAGTACAAGCAATGGCCGGGCGCTGGCGATCGAAAGCGTGGCTCAACGTAGCAGGCATGCATGTGATGTCGCTGTCACTGTTCCTCGTTTGCCTGGCAATGGGGGGTGTCCATTCATGATGGCTTCCAACGCAGCAAAGGTTTTAGCCCCCTGCAACTTGTGGGCGAACCAACTAACCACTCTCACCTGCAGATCATGCACGCATTGCCGCTTGAGACTGCAAGTTTTGATTGATTACCATACCATTTCGTTACCTTTTTTTTGTTCTCTCAGGTGACTCAGATGCTACCAAACGGGAAGGAGACCTGCGCCGTAATCGCACTGCGAGAGAAGGTTAAATCTCGCTTTCGTGGTTGGATAGAGAGGGTAGATAGCTGATAACTCGGACAAAAGGCCAAAATTAGAGAGTGGTTTTCAGAGCAGAGAGAGCAGCAGAGAACAGCCTTGCAGATGCAGCTTGCCACATTGCCATGTGATGGCAACAGCTCAATTCAGTTTGCAATGCGCAGAGCGGAGTGCGAGTCAATTAATTGGCAAAGTGGAGACAAATATCGCTATCTGATCATCAACTACCGCCTCAATATATTTTTTCTCGCGACATGTAAGGCTATAACTCCCGCGTGCTGCAGCTAGCCTTAGTTCAGGATCAGAGAGCAATCAGTGCCGAGCATTGCCAGTTTGATCAAGAACGCTGTATTCTATTGGTGTGTGTTGGCGCGCGAGATCTTTTTATTTTATTTTATTCATGCATCTGCTGATCGATCGGCCTAGATAGTGGCAAGCAGCTCTCTCTACCTGCTCGATCGTAACCAAAGCCGAGCTAGACGGCCGGTGCCCGGTATCATGGTTGATTGATCGCTACGTCGGAACTGAATTATCATTGGTCAATTATCGGTGTACGAGCAAGCTATCTATCTAGCTTTTGTTTTCACCTCCATTAGCTGGCCAGTCATGATCCATGGACAGTGTGCAAACTGCTACTGGAGTAGTTCCCAGCATATGATCGATCGACGACCAAACGTGCGTGCAGGAGTGGTGACAACATGCACGAACCTGTCGGTGAGCCCAATGCAAGTTCGATGAGTGGTGACGAATTGACTATGGATTTTATATGTACTGCTGGTGGTGGAGAGGAAGTCAGCTAGGCGAAGGTGACAGCTGCATCATATCATGCGCGTACATCTCCAATTCTCCATCACNCCCCCCCCCCCCCCCCCCCCCCCCCCCCCGGGCGCGCGCCGCTCGGTGGGAAATCTATCGATCATGCCGTCACGCATCGGCTCTGAAACTCGCAGCTGCCAGAGAAAAACGTACGCGATCGTGTGTCCTTCACGGGCAAATTTCACACCTCACCTGCTGCTGTTATTAATTACCTCGTCCACCGTCGATCAGAAGAAGCAAATGTCAACATGTCCCCTGCAGCTATTAATCACCCGATAGATCGATAGATACGACTTGATGGCCGATGCCTGTGCAGCACTGCAGCTGCGCACTCCTCGTACCCTACGTACGCAGACTGCGCGTGGTTGGCGCTAGCCGGGGTTCCCGTGCGCGGCGGCGGCGCCGCCGCAGCAGCAGATCACGCTCACGCATCGGCAATTCGGCATCAAATCAACCGCGCGCGGGCCACGCCACTGCGCCATCAATCGTGGCCACCGAACAGTATTACAGTACCACCGTTAGTCCTCTCGTTTCATCGCGTCGCATGAATGTTCCACGCGCCGATCATGACCTCCCTCCCGTCCCGCAACCACCGCCCCGGGCCGGTGGCACGTACCCGTCCCCACCCGAACCAGCTCACCTCCAGCGGTGACCCCTTCCCCCACCACCCCACCCGCGCTATATCAACCAACCCTACCACCACCACGTACTGCGCGCACACACACACTACGCTTCTACGCTACACTCCGCTACACACCTCGATCCACCACTACTCTCACGCAATGGCGAGGAGCGTAGCCGTGGTGGTGTTGCTGGCAATGGCGGCGGTGGCGGCGGCGCAGGCGCCGGGTCCCGCGGCGACGCCAGCGACGCCTGCGACGCCGGCGGCGGCCACCGGGCCGCCGAACGTGACGGCGATCCTGGAGAAGGGAGGGCAGTACACGACGTTCATGCGGCTGATGAAGGAGACGCAGCAGGACACGCAGCTGAACAGCCAGCTGAACAACTCCTTCAACGGCAACGGCTACACCGTGTTCGCGCCCACCGACAACGCCTTCAACAACCTCAAGCCGGGCACGCTCAACAGTCTGACGCAGCAGCAGCAGGTGGCGCTCGTCCAGGGCCACGTCCTCCCGCAGTACTACTCCATGGACTCCTTCCAGACGGCCAGCAACCCCGTCCGCACCCAGGCCTCCGGCACCGACGGCCCCTACACCCTCAACATCACCTCCACCACCAACAGCAACGTCAACGTCTCGACCGGCGTCGTCGAGGTCACCGTCACCAACACGCTCAGCGCAGTCAAGCCGCTCGCCGTCTACTCCGTCGACAAGGTGCTCCTCCCCCTCGAGCTCTTCGGCGTCAAGGCCCCCGCCGCCGCGCCCACCGCCTCGACCGCCAAGCCCAAAAAGGGTGGCTCCACGGAGGCCGCCGCCGGCCCGGCCGGCGCGGAGGACGCCGAGCCCACGGGCGCCGCCAGCGCCAGGGCCGTCGGCTGGGGAGTCGCCGGACTCGCCGCCGTTGTTGGCTGCCTCTTGTAAGACGGTGTACGGACGCGATGATCGAGGAAGCTAGCCATGTGCATGCATTTCTTTTTCTTTTTTTTCCCCTTTTCTTTCATTCTTCCTCTCTCCATGTTTAAATTTATTTGATCTTGACTAGTTTGTTCTTTACATTATTCTTGTTCTTGGTGGTTTGTAATATTGGGCTATGTGATTGGAATTTTCTGTCTGAGGCCGGGATGTTAATAATGCATTAGTACATTTTGAGTCATTTCCATTCTTTTCTTCTATATCATATTGGTACCACAGTTTAATATCATCCATTGCCGAAAAAACAGATATGGTCCATTGGCCATTGGATGTGCTTGGTCCTTTTGCAGAGAAACGTGGTACCCAGCGTTGATTTAATCATGTTGGGTGAAATAATGATCAGGACTACTAGATCAGAATAAGATTAGTTGGTCCATTGATTTGGGTTTTCCGATCGATCAAAATGGGATAATGATGGTACAAACATCTAGTTTTAGCTCTTGGATTTTATCAAGCCTTGGGACAAATTGGTGTCTAGGCTAGGCTACTCATCAGTCATCATGCAGTTGGTGGAACAGAGTCAGGCCCATTCGTTGCACGACCACATGGTGGCAGGTTCGTTTGGTACTGAGTCGATTATCTTGTATATCTACGTATATTCTTTCTCCTCGTAAACTAATAAGAGTAGCTCCACATGTGTTGTGCTAAATATGTCTCGAGTAGCTTCATGATTAAAAAATGCTTCAGCCTCGCTTAATCCAATATAAGCTTCTCGATTTTTTTTTTTAAAAAAGGTTTGAACAACACTCTATCACTTTATATCCAAATGTACGATCAACTTTAGATGTGATTAGTCGTTCAAATCTCATCACCAGGTCCTTCTTAATCCGATACAAATCACCCAGGGGAGCCACTGTCACTCTGTCAAGCCAGGCCCTGGGAGAATGACAGTGTGGGTATTATCAGCCTTTGTAACTATCGCCATTGTCCGTCGGTATCAACTCGTAATTGTCGATGACCAATGATCATATCGTGCACACACGTAATAAGTAACTTAACTAATTCTGCACCACACCGAACCGCCGCGCGTTGTCAAATCTGATGGAGATATACAAAAGCGGAGGCGCATCGCTTTCAATCATCAACGGCCAGCTAGCGCTGTCGGTGTGCGACCTGTTTATGCATACAGTTGATGATTATCCAGTACGCTTAGTTGGTAGCGCCACGAGAATACTTTACCAGACGACATATATACTTTAGTTCCTTTTTTTTTCCCTCCGGGGCATACTTTAGTTCTTTGCATATACGGCTATAGAAACAGGGTAGTGGCTTGGGCCGATTTGAATGATAAACCCAAAAAAATGTGACATACCAGCAGCTGGCAGCATTGTCCCCAGAAGAAAATGACCTTAGCCTTCCAAGAAAAATAAACAAAGAGCTACCAGAAATGTCACCACCAGTAAAAGATGGAAGCGTTTGTTGGGCTTGGGCGCCTGCAGGACTTGTGTGCATGCTTCAAGTGCTTGTTGCTTCAAGATTTGTTAGCGTGTAGAAATTCATACCTAGTTACAACTCATTAAGTCTAAAACTTAACATGTAATCATGTCATATCATTATTCACTAGTGATAACTACATCTCAAACCTCATACAAACATGCAACATCATCTATAATCTATTGAATTCTACAAATCAACATGAAAACATATGCAATCATCATCCTTCACATCATTTTTATAATATTTTAGCATATCTGTCTATCGTATTTATAATACTTAACATAAACTTATCAATATATTTCACATCAAAGCATGGGTATCATTTGTTTGTTTCATGATTAATGCTGATAAACATGTTTCATTAGTTTTTTTTATTCCTAACTTGATTGTGAAAAAAATATATTAAAAATTGCTTAGTAATTCCCATAGCAAAACGTAAGAATTCACCTAGTATAGAGTAAAAGTGTTTTCATTGTGCTAAGAAAAGAAAAAAAAAGAATTTTCACAATTGCACCTCCATCGCATTTAGTTTACTGCAGTTCATTGCATTTTGCGCTTCCATCACATACATGAATTTCGAAATGACACAGCATGGGTAGATGGTATATTTTCATTCCAACAGTCACAATTACTTGGTGTACACAATCATTATCGGCACACTTACTACATAAAGGTCACCATCAGGGATGTTAGAATAAGTGGATAAGTAACTTCAGAATCCTACATTTGCCTTGGTGATTGGTATGCCAAACATTATCACCATTATTTCTAAGGCCTCAAAGGCAGCCATACGAAACTGACAAATTTCACAGTTTACAGATGCAAGATATGTACAGAAACCACATTTCTCTTGATTATTTGACAAGCCACTTTGAGGATAACAACAACATTCAGCCATGCATGAGTACATGACATTGGGCCAAGCTTCAGTCAGAGCGAATTCCGCCCATGAAGGTTCTTGGGTCAGGGCAGGTTCCAGTGAACTGAGCCTGGGAGAAGTCAAATCCAGGATTCTACACGTCATAGAGAATGTAATCAGAAAAAGGACAAGAAAATATGAGCTCAAAACAATATGGGATAGTGGCTAGAGTGCATTTCCGCCAGAACAATACAACTTTGTGAAGGATCTTAATAAAAGATATTTCCACCAGAATAGAGCTAGATCATATATAAGGACTGGACAACCAGTTTCTGAAGGATATTATAAAAGATATTAGCACAACTTTGTGTAAACAAGACAAGAAAATATGTCAGATGTTTGCTATCATTTCTGGGCCGATACACTACCTCCACATCAGCAGCATAGTAATCTTGCAAGTGGCACGCCAATAAGGACTTACATAGGATGCAATTGATATTGATGCAATTTTAATACTAACAAACTAGAACTTGTCAAAAGAGTTCATTCAATAAATTCTATAATTTGACTTGAGGCATTAGCATGACAACAGTACTGCTTGCCCATCGCAGGTAGGCATGCACAATTGAGAAAATAACTACTCAAACATACTAAAACAAAAGCAAGTGTGGTTTAGGAAAGAAAAAGGAACACGCAACGATCAGCAAGGAATTTATTATACCTCTTCTTGAAACCTTTGCAGCATAAGCCGTTTTTGTTCTTGGTCTGCAGCATATGGATCTAAGCTACCTTGGCCTTGTATTGGAGATGACCATGTTTTCCCCTTCTCTCTTTTTTGCAGTGTGATGTGCATTTCACCATCCTCTGTATTGTGATCACCATTGTCCATATTGGAAGTCATAGAGCAGCAGAAGATGCTAATGACTTCAATGATGGAATAAAAATAACACCCTAGCACTAGACCTCATATGCGTGACTGCTGGACTTGCTACCATATCCTTATGCATCATTGTTAGGTCAATTGATCTCATATTATCAGTTCATCATCAATACACCAATTATGGCCATCTATAGTCACCACAACATATGTGTGAGTTAACAAAATCAAAGCATATCTTTCCATATTCAGATATTTTCTATGAACGAAGTGAACTAAACCTACTAGGAAAATACAGAAGAGCTGACAAATAAACTACTTCCACTCCCTGGGTCTGCATTAACTCAGACAAATTAAAACCAGCTGACAATACCAAATTCTGAATAGTTGTCTGCAAAGCAACCTCAGAGAGAAAATAATTTTTTTATTACCAGAACTAGGAGTCCATTCATCAAATTGTTCACTACACTGGATTGGCAATTCTTAGGGGAAATAGCTTCCGTAAATGACTAAAACTGCAAACAACAATTTTAAGAATGCACAAATAATACCACAAATCCCAGATGAATTAATGAACCTTCAACCAGCAAATGCTGCTACGGGTACAAAAAAAACCATCTCTTAAAAAAAGACAGACAGATGGAGCTACAGTGTAAGCATAAGGCACAGTTATAACACAATATTGACATCACAAGAACTAAACTTATAACATGCTCGACTCCAGAGCCCATTCCATAGCAATCCACATCAGTCGCAGGGAATGGAATTATGGAAGAATGTTGACACCAAGAATTGCAAATGGGGAGAGAATTGAGATATACCTATTGTCCAGAACGATGAATCAGTCTTCACTGGGAGTGTCAGGTTGTGCTGCCAAAAAAAAAGGGGCACAAATCAGATCTTCCAAATTCATGACAGCATGCGATAAACAATCTTTTAGCAGAGAATTAGCTTTAATTGTAAAAAGTTAAGGAGAGAAGCACATACATTGAGGTAGGGTGGATTACCGCGGATGCCGACCTCAACGTGAGTGGCCTGGATGGTGCATTGAAAGAGCTTGGTGGGCACACCCTTGGGGAGCTCAATGTACATGTTCACTTCCTCCAGTGTTTGGTCCCACTCAAAGACCTTCTGCCCTGCACATCACACCCAATCCATGACGGAGGAACGGAAGGAACTAGGTCAGGGGGTTCCTGAATGTTCTACAAGGTTGTAGAGGGTTGGAGATGTGTGGAGGCTCACCGTTGTGGACGAAGGCATGTCGCTTCTCGGGTCCCAGTTTCTCTGCCATGTCAAGGTTCTGATATATACATGTGAGATGAAATATTATCTTTTAAATAAGTAAAATAAAACAACTCAAGCATGAAATCAACTTTGGAAACAGATCACACCAAATAATTTATTGTTCTGGTAATATTATCAAGTAATAAGCTCTAAAATCGATAATAAGCTGCAGTTCATATCAAGGATTTAGAGAAAAGGATTACAATCAGAAGCTGAATTATAATTTTCGAATTTGATTTTAGGATTAATTTTAGGTGTTTTCTTTGTCAATTTTATTGCCTAGCTCTCTTTACATGATTGCTAAGAATACAAGTAAAAAATCTACTCCCTCCATCCCAAAATGTAGGAGTAGCAACCTAGGATGGGTTTAATCCCATCCTAGGTTGCTATATTTTGGGATGGAGGTAGCACCTAAAATTATTCTTAAAAATCAAACTTTAAAATTCAAAATCACTTTGTATTGTCATAAAAGGAGAAACAAGCAAAGCCTCAGATTAAAACAGGAGCCTGTATTTAACTTGGAAGTACTATTATGGACAAATAAGACACAAAATTGTGGGCCACGAGGAAATTTAACTAGCACATGAGCTAAAAGAAATCGCAGTTATGCAAACCGCAGACATCTATAGAAAGAAGCTATTATGAAGGGGGGGAAATCAGCACTAGCTGATGACTACAACCCTGTTTGGCTCCCAGTCATTTGAATTGGTTTATAGAATTTGATACCAACTCATTTTCATTCAGCATTGATATCTGATCCTAGCCAATTTTACTTCCATTTTTCATGTTTGGCTGCCACTTGATTTGGGAGGAGAAATCTAACCCAAGCTTCCTTGCCCTTCTGCTCATCATCTGAACCACTAGTTCTCTTGCCCTTTCGCTCATCATCTGAACCACTTGTTTTGCGACTGGTGCGGAAGGTGGCAGCCAGATCTAGGGTTCAACTACCCGGTGGCAAGAAGGGACTAAGAGGAGAGGCGGAGACCAAAGATGGGGATGGGGAAGAGATTGGTGAGGAGGAGAGAGAGGTTGGGGGAGGAAGTTAACCTAGTGTGGGCGGTGTGCCGACTCCTTTGCGAGAGCGCCGTCCAGGACCAGGGGGCTTCGCGATGTACACTTATCAAACTGGATGGAAGGGGAAGAAGAAAAGGTCACTCACCGTGCAGCACAGGGCGGGGGAGAAGTGACCGGTGTAGCTCGGCGGCGGGGAGGGCGAGGGAAGCTTGGTGACAAGTAAAGTCTGTAAAACAATACAGCCTACACCTACAAATGCAAATTCTAGTAATTAAAAGCTGATCCTACTACTGCAAAGCAAGTCATCAGATAATTAGATAATGGGACAATGACACAAGTCTTCAGGCCATCAACTATTGTTCTATAAACTATGGAGGTTCAGGAAAGACAAGCAAAATTGCCTCTGGAGAATGAACTATTTTTTTTTGCTATGGAGGTTCAGGAAAGACAAGCAAAATCAGCGAGCCATTTGATAAGCATGAAGTTATTAAAGATCTCAAAGGAAGTCATCCTACTGCTTAATAATAAGTAGCATGACAAAATCAAAACTTTGGAATAAGTAGCATATGACAGAAATCCAAAGAAACCATCTAAATCTGCAATACAATGAGATTATCCAAAAACCAACCACGAGCTCAGATCCAACCGAGCTTGATCCTACCAAGAACGCTAAAACCCTCATCCCTCTCCAAGCCGAGAGAATGAGGGATGGGCGCATGGGTGAGGAGCCGGACAGCAACCAGCAACAACACACACAACGCTACCAGCAACGAGGACGAGGGAGGAGTCGGAAGGCGGCGGCTCACCTGCGGCGGCGGGGGCAGGGAGGAGGAGGAGCCGGACCGATCCGATCGGGGGGAAGAAACCCTAGAAGAGGAGGGGAGAGGGGAAGGGGAGGAACTCACCGTAGAGAAGGTGGCCACCGGAGGAGACAGCTGCCGGAGGAGAGAGCGTGCCGTCGCCGTCGCGTCCGAATCACGCCACGCGCCGCGCGCCGACCCCGCCGCAGCGCCGCCACCTCCTCTCGAGGATTTTTTCCACGCGTCCGGACTAGGTGATTTTTTCCCGGACCTGGACAATAGGGGAACCCCGTGGTGGGCCGGGTTAAAATCAGCTACTGGGCTTAACCGAACGCAACGTTTCTCATGGGCCGGGATTGTTTCCTCGCCGGGTTGATCCACGGGGTTTGGGCCGTGACCCTGGCCGTTCCCGGGCCAACCGAACAAGGCCAGAATGGGCCGGAATCCCGGTGGGATCCTGGGCTGCCAAAGGAGCCCTAAGCGAGTGGATAAGCGGTGGCGGGGATACACTCAGCCGGATCACCCCCTGGGAGCCACAGCCCACGGCCCACGGCTGACGTCAGCGCGACGGAGACGGGCTCCCCCGCGCGCCCGCGTCGTCCGCGCGCACGAACAAGGCGCGCGAGCCCAGCAGCACACGCGTGGGTATGGCCCCAACACGAGAGCGGCATCCACGCCGCGCGCGCTGGGTCCGCCTCCTGCGCAGCTGCGCGTCCGCGTCTCGCGCGCGTTTCGCCGATGGATATGCAATTGTGCATGCGGCTAAAAACGTGAAGCGACGCGGGACTTGGTCGGGGTAGTGCGCGCAAGTGGCGCGTTGACCGCGCGCGCGGCAAGTTACGCGCGGCTCACGTACGACCCGAACGAGACGTGGACTTTCTGTATCGCGTAAACAAATGCTGATCAGTTCAAGTCGATCCCGTACGTGGATAATATATATGAAGTTGGCGATCGAGCTCGGGGTCAACGGGTACATACATGGATCGACAAGCTAGGGGGCCGGATGTCTGAACGCTAAGGACTTGTGCAGTTGTGTTACCTGTGCTTAACTCTAGCTGGTTTACTGGTTTGGGCTTCGGTTGATCTCCAGCCTAAACAAGTTGGTATGTTTTGGTACAGCTTCATGTGTAAATATGTGTATAATTAGACCGCACGATTGCGCAGAAACAAGACAAATGGGCTCATAGCTAACACACGGCCACACAGTAAGTCAGTAATATGGAGTAGTACTAGTAGTTAAGGACGGCAGTAACACAATACTACTACTTCCCTCTTGATATGTCTGTTCTATTCTGGTTGATCTGTCTTTGTCATGCGGCTGTCAGCCAACGTAAGGCGGACCAAGCTAAGGTGAAACATGCAAAACAAGACTACAAGGGTGACGTACGTGCATGCATGTACTCATATGCAGCTGCAGGAGCCACTGGCACTG
Source organism: Oryza officinalis (assembly GCA_008326285.1). Classification (NCBI taxonomy): domain Eukaryota; kingdom Viridiplantae; phylum Streptophyta; class Magnoliopsida; order Poales; family Poaceae; genus Oryza; species Oryza officinalis. The sequence continues at coordinate 42,632,168 of BDMV01000001.1, read as the reverse complement.
TGACGTAAGGGTATATCTCTGCCTTTTGTTTTGGAGCCTCTCTATCTTCGTATACTGCATGAGCTTTCTGTCTTCATCACAACCGCGTAAGTTATGTACAAAGAAATTAGAGGAACAGACTTTGCTTTATATATATGCGAATTAACCGTACCGTAATTAAAGTGACACCTTAGCCAACAAGGTAGATTTTAGGCCACTGCTTGTGACGCCAGAATTAATCAACATGCATGCTGCATCTCGACCGAATTTTTTTCCCGTTTGCTTTAGAAAATGCCTCATTAGTGCCAAAAAATCTACGGTCACCTCCTGTACGCTGCCGCACGGCACGCAAGGGTTAGCAGCTAAGCTAGGCACAAATGGAGATTTAGCAGAATTTAGACACTTTAGAATTGTTGACATTTTTAAAAGCTTCTCCAAACCAAAATAGCGGGGCCGAGAAAAGCGACACATCGTCATTCGTGATCCACATGCTGCTTACCGCCACGCAAGAGCGGTATAGCAGACAAACAGTAGTATTATATACGGGGTACTACTTCTGGGATTGGCGGCAATACATTATGCGTGCGCATATACACACATAATCTGACCATCTCTCCTTGGATCTACTCAGCCATCGATTAGACCCACAGCTCGACATTAGTTTATGAGACAGGAAGTATGAATGAGACCAATTAAACGTCTCTAGTACGTGGAGTCATGGAAGAACAAACAAGAGTACAAAATGAGTACAAATACCATTAGAGAGAGTAGTAACAAAGCTACGGTAGCTAGCCGTTAATAATTTAGAAAAAGCTTACTATTATGTAGTCCAACTGTCCAAGTCCAGACGATCGAGTGACGTGTTGCATTACGTCACTTAGCGCATGCCTGCGTCGCCGATGGCGCGACGCCGTCTACGGCCGCCTGGCCGGAGCTATTATTTGGCGTTCTATTATGCCTCACAGTACTTGAAACGTTTTTTTTCTCTGTATAAATCACTTCAATCAAATATTGTTATACTGCTCCCTGGTTTTCCCTACCGATGTTGGAGGATACTAACCCGAATATACCTATCATCCAACCCCATCTCCCCCTCGCTTATCTATGCCGACACCGTGCTGGCGACGACGCCACCTGGCGGCGGGTCCTTCTTACAAGGACACGAAAGTACATTATCACACCCGTTGCAGTTTAAAACGTGTAGTATTAATTAACTTTGTATGCAATCTCTATACAGCCATACACTTTTGCCAACAAAACCTCCATCCATAATTTCTAGATGGTGTCATATCTTCTCAATAAAGTCTTCGAACGCAGCCCTTAAATTTCCGATGGAGCAAGTACAGATAGCACATCATGCGTACAGGATACAGCCGCCGCCGACGAAAAACCAAACGCATATGTACCGAGACATTCCAAGACGACCACAAATGATCTGATCAATCCCGCTGCTGTGAGAGTCAGCGGTCGACCGTGTCCGCTGCTTGTGGCCCCGCAGCCCATCATCACCGGACCGGACCGATCCATCCACCTCCTCCCCCAACGCCCGCGTCCGCGTCGCGGCAGCTGTCGTCACGGATCCGGTGTCCCCGGCCGCGGCTGACGCCCCTCCACGCCATCACTCCCCCTCCCCCACCCGCGACTCGTGCGCAGTCCAAGCGAAAGCTACCCCCGCGTCGCGCGGGCCCCACCATACTACTCCGCGGGCCCCACGGTGACGTCACCCGCCCACCTCACCTCGACCCCCTGCTTCCGTGTGTGTATATATCCCACCTCTCCACCTCTCGTCTCCCCGAGCCATCACGCCAAGACGTACTCCTCCTTCCATTGTTACACGCGTTCACACGAAACGGCCAGCGAGACGCCGAGACGACGTCGTCGTCGATCGGCGAAGCTAGGGTGGGTGCGCGTGCGCCGGTGGCCGCCGCGAGCGACGATCAGGGGGAGCAATGTACCAGGCGATCCCCTACAGCAGCACGCGGCCGTGGCTCAGGCCGGAGCCGGCGGCGAGCGTGGTCGACGTCGTGAAGGTGGAGACGGCCGTCGCGGCTCGGGGCGGTGAGGCGGAGGTGGTGGCGGAGGAGGAGGCGGCGGAGGTGCGGAGGGCGGTGGCGGAGAGCCCGGTGCTGGTGGTCGGGAGGCGCGGGTGCTGCCTCATCCACGTGGTGAAGCGGCTGCTGCAGGGGCTCGGGGTCAACCCGGCCGTGCACGAGGTCGCCGGCGAGGACGCGCTCAAGGGGGTCGTGCCGGCCGCCGGCGGCGGGGAGGCCGCGGCGCTCCCGGCGGTCTTCGTCGGGGGGAAGCTCCTCGGCGGGCTTGACCGCCTCATGGCCGTCCACATCTCCGGCGAGCTCGTGCCCATCCTCAAGAAGGCCGGTGCCCTCTGGCTTTAATAAATCACCATCATCTTCCTTCTCCCTTTCCATTTTTCTTCCTTTCTTCACAACATCATGCCATCGTGGTTCAAATCCTGGCCGTTGGATTCGGTTTTACATCGCGGCGGATTTCCTCTAGGATTTTTTCTTCTTCTTTTCCGTAGGGTGTGCTAAGCTTTGAGAAAAAGAATCAGAGAGAGCTAAAGCTAATGTTGCTAGTTAATTTATTTAGCAAAATATATCTTCGTGCGTGCGTGATGATGAGTATTTACTCCCCACCATGTGAATACGGAGCGAGGGAGGAAGAGGGACAGGGACATTTGCCACATCTGTACAGTTTTGCATTTCTGAATTAATCGATGAGAATGAGAGGTCCATTTTGCCCCATTTCCTGTGGCTTTGAGCCTCTATTTTCTTTCTTCTCTTAACTCGAGTTAAAACGATTAATTACCCTCCGTAGTCCGTACACGGCATTGTGGTTGGTGAGAAGGTTTACCTCGATGCATGCTATCTACCGCATGCATTCAGATGACATCATGCATATGGCAGATTTTCTATCTATAAAAAAATCAACCTTAAAAGCGTAATTTGGCTCGAGATCTATATTTTCACCGCTAATTCATTCGCATATAATAATGACAAGTTGATCAACTGTTAACGATAGGTAGGAGATTGCTTTGGAAAAACTGTTGTGAGACAGAGGGAAGGCTGTGTTGTTAATTTGTGCCCGTACGTGTGGCATGGGACAAACAAAGATTTACGTAAGCGGTGATGAGCTAGCGCTGGGAAATTTTCGGTCGAACGGATGAGCGAGAAGAGAAAACCAACTTCTCCTTGTGAGATTGCGCGGCTCGCGTGGTACAGGCGTGGCTGATTGGCGGAAGCTCTCCACGTAAGGTATCCCACGCACGTAAAATAGAACAACGTATTTTTTTTATAATTAATTAAATATTTATTATTTTTTTTAAAAAATAGATTAATATGATTTTTTAAAACAATTTTCGTATATAAATTTTTTTAAAAAATACATCGTTTAACAATTTAAAAAACGTACCCGCGAAAATAGAAAAATATGTTGAGAAAGTAAGATGAAAAACACAGTCTTACGGACCAATTGACCCCCAACTAATTGCTTCGGCAGCGACAGGATCTGCACGAGACGGAGCAAAAAATAAAATCTTCCTATATCACGAAATACGAAGACAGTACATAGTCTGCAGCAACCGGTTCATTCCTCAGACAATCAATCGTGGAGGGGAGAGTTCTCTAGTCAAACTTTTGGCGTTGTTCAGATATCCATGGCGGTTTAATTTTTGTTGTGTCGGAGTATTTGGCTGTTTTCAGTGTATCGGGTTAATTCAGGTGAGCTGTTCACCAAAGATGAAAATGAAGGTAAGGAATTTGACTGATCTTCTAACTAGTTCACCTGAACATCGTTTGGAAATTCTGAAAACTATTTCAGTTTGACAGCCGCCTCTCGTGAGCGTCGGACGTGGTCACGCATCCAAATGTTCAATGGAACGCGTTTCCCTTCACTTGTGAAGATATATCATTATTGGACAACCGATATTTGCTCGATCAACAAAAACAACACATATCTCGGATGTTTAACGAATCGGCGCTAAAGATACTTTAGTCCTGATTCTAAAAATCCAAGTCCTTCAAAACATTTTAGTCCTGATTGGTAACACATTTTTAGTCTCGGTTGGTAACACCAACCAAGACTAAAGATGAAAGACCTTTAGTCCGGGTTGGTAACCAGTTGGTAACACCAACCCGAACTAAATATTTATCATTAGTCCGAGTTGATGTTATCAATCAGGACTAAAGATATTTTTAGTATCGATTGATGTTACTAATCGAGATTAAAGATGTCTTCAGGGTTAATTCAAAAAGAAAACATCTCTATCTAAATTAGATGTGTGTAATAGGTGAGATGGTAATGTACGTGAAGATTGAGATGAGATATCTTGAGTTCAAATCTTATATCTCACATATTTTTATTTTAACCGGTACATCTTTAGTCTCAATTTGTTTACTCCTGTTGCTATAAAGAGGTTCTCAATCGATGGTAAAAATCGTTTTGTAGGTTGGGCAGAAACGAGTATTCTTGAGGGGTGACCAACTGACCAGGTGAAAAGGTCGGAAGCGACAAAAAGGGATCGGCTGTCGCGGTGGGCGCAGGCAGCAGGCGCACGATGCGCCTCCGTCCGCGGATTGCCGCCAGATAACTTTGAGACGCATGCAATGCAACTATTTCCATGTGCACCGGCTAGCCACATCAGTTGCGCCGCGTATGCACGGCCCGACCGCAACTAACCTGGCAGCCACCATGGTACGTTACTCGCGCGTGGCCGGCCGGCGCCATTTTTGTTTACCTCGCGAGGCGCACGCGAACGCGACAAGCTAGCTTAGCTGTAGGAAACTTCCTGCCAAGGTGATGCAATCATGCGAGCTCCCATGACGCGCGGCGGACGATGCAACGTGTCCACGGCAGTAACATGCGAGTACGGCCAAGCGACCCCGACCCAACCCAATCATGGGCGCACGTTCGCGACGGAATCAATCAATCAACCCATGCCCATGCATCGATCAACGACGACGACGCCCGCGCGAGCGCACGCACGCGGGGCACACAGGGCCGTGACGAGGCTGTCGGTACGCCGCTGGGCAGAACGGACACAGCCCGCAGCCGCCCCCGCTTAAAAAAACGCGAGACCTCGAAGAAGTTTGGCGCGATCGGGGCAGGCAGCGCCCCGGTGAGGTCGCCGGCCGGGCAGGGTCGTTTTTTAGCTCGGGCCGACATGCATCGTGGGCTTGGTTCTTCGCAGCGGCTCGATCGCCGGCTCGATCGTGTGCTGTTTGTTTATAAACGGGATCAGGCGATTTGGGTATAGTAGCATCTTCTGAACTTCTGGTTACCTGTTGGCTTGCCCCCTTCTCTGTCGTCCTCTCTGCTTCTCAAGGGGCGTGATCCTTCACCCAAGCACTCAATCCTGTGAGGATGTGACTGTACCCTGCACATGTAACAAACCAGATCGTGGCGAACATGCTTCCACGGCTCAATTTGCAATTTTCGTCCTCGCTTGATACGGCGGGATTGATCGTAGTACTCCACCGTTTTGGACCAAGCAGAGCCATTGGTTCGTTGGTACCTAGAGACGTGGGAAAAAATATGTAGGCAAAACCACGTATACAGTAAAACCTAAAAAATATTGTTGGATTAAAAAATAAATGTTTAAGATTCGTCCACGTTATCATACTTAAAATTTTGCTTACAATAAAATTTTTACTTCCAGTAAATCTATAAGTAAAATTTTTACTCGTAATAACGTTAACAAATCTCAAATATCTATTTTTCGATTCAATGATAGTTTTTAGATTTTTATTATATGTAGTTTTCATCATATATTTTCTCGAGATATGGGCTGGCTAAACCCTCGTGAATGTGAGACGCGCGTTCAGTGGGTATCGATAAGGCCATTTTCTGATGGTGTCTGCCTCTCTGTCTGGACGTATGCTAGAGGAGAGGGATGCCAAGAACGTGTATGGTCAGCACTTACCATTGTCAGGCTTGTTCTTTAGTTGACCCGGATGATACTGTACTTAGGCCTAGGAGAGGTAATTAAGTAATTAACCATGCATTTGAAGTGACAGAGCGTCCTGATCATGGACAAGATTTCCAAACTGAGTACGTCTACTCGTGTAACAATACAATATCATGAATCTCCCTCACAAGTCACAAGCCGTCACTTGTATAGACCGAGATGATCTCATGATAGGTTTAGACCTTACCAGGCATCCAACGATAGAGCACAAGGTAATAATTCATTAACAACAGAAAAGTGGAGAAAAGACTGCAAAGTTGTTGCCAGTTTCCACAAGGACTTTTCGTATCTGAACCAATAGCAGGGGGCGGCCAAGAAACGGAAGTTACAGGTGTACAAGGCTCAAGAGGATTATCTTCTCTACGCTCTCTAGAAGCTAAAACATGTGGATGACTACTTTCAGTCTAGTACGTTATCGTTGTCTAAGCACTAGTTTAAGGCTTCTGAGTTTTTGACTTTAGAGAACTACGAAAAGGAGTTCTGAATTCAGATGAAATCCCGTTTGAACTGTCATAATCTTAAAGATGCGTATCCCTTTTCCTACTACAGAATCACCATCACAGCCTGCAAGTTAAACATCATGACATATAATTGTTAGTATATCAATGATTACTCTCATTGAGAAGAGGATGGCACTCGAGATGGAGCAATTTTCTGGTTTTCTTCCATTTACAAACTCAAAGCCATACCAACTAAGGGGTTGGTGTTACATATATATAGGCTAGTGGGCAGCCAAGCATATGCTAATCAAAGATGCTAGATGCTAGTCTAAGATGCTAGTCATAGATGCTAGTCTAAGATGCTAGTCATAGATGCTAGTCATAGATGCTAGTCAAAGATGCTAGTCTTAGATGCTAGTCTAAAAAGCAAAAAGGAGATGCTAACAAAAAGGAGATGCTGTCCTAGAGCATCTCAAAAGCACACAAAGACTAAGATCAATCAGCACTAGACTTATTCCATCATTCTCCCCCTAAGTCTTGTGCGTCGTCTTGTGGGACAGTTGAACCATCCCGGTCCTGGAGCAAAGCTCAAGGAACTTGATCCTCCCAAGGGGCTTGGTGAGTAAGTCCGCAAGCTGGTCCTTGGTGTTGATGTAGCTCGCCTTGATGCTCCCTTCCTCCAAGCAGCTTCGGATGAAGTGGTACCTCACCCGAATGTGCTTGCTCCGTTCGTGGAAAACGGGGTTCTTCGCCAGGGCCAAAGCGGACTTGCTGTCCACCCTGAGCTCCACCGCTCCAGTGTCTCTGCCGAGGAGGTCACTGAGCAGTCGAGCAAGCCAGAGCGCTTGGGTCGAAGCGGCGGAGGCCGCCATGTACTCGGCCTCGCAGCTGGACAGGGCCACCACCTGCTGCTTGATCGACTGCCAGCTAACGAGGCACTCGCCGAGGAAGAAGAGAATCCCGCTCGTGCTCTTGCTGGTGTCGATGTCGCCGGCGTGGTCGCTGTCGCTGTACCCGACGAAGTGTGCCTTGCCAGGACACTTCGGGTAGTAGAGACCGTGGTCGAGAGTCCCCGCAACGTAGCGGATGATCCTCTTCACGGCCTGCTGGTGCTCCGTCGTCGGTCGCTGCATGAACCGACTGACGTAGCCGACGGAGAAGGCCAGGTCCGGCCGTGTGTGGGTGAGGTAGCGAAGGCTCCCCACAAGACGCCGGTACTGTGTAGCATCCACCTCCTCCGCCGTGCTGTCACGGCTCAGCTTCAGTCTCTCCTCTATCGGAGTGAGGGCTGGGTTGCAATCGGTGAGCCCAGCCAGCTCAACGACGCGCTTGGCGTAAGCGGTCTGTCGAAGCGTGATCCCGGAGTCATCCTGGTGCACCTCGATCCCCAGGTAGAAGGAGAGAGGCCCCAGGTCACTCATCTGGAAGGTGGCCTTCATCTCTTCCTTGAACGCCGCCACCTCCGCATCCTTGGTGCCGGTGATCACCAAGTCGTCGACGTAGACACCCACCAGCAGGGCATTTCCTCCATTGCCCCGCCGGTAGATGGCCGCCTCGTGCGGGCTTTGCTCGAAGCCCATCCCCTTGAGCGTGGAGTCCAACTTGGCGTTCCACGCCCTCGGTGCCTGCCGCAAGCCGTAGAGGGCCTTGTGCAGGCGGAGCACCTTGTCCTCCTTGCCGGTGATCACAAATCCCGGCGGCTGGTGCACGTAAACCTCCTCCTTCAAGTCGCCGTTCAGAAACGCCGACTTGACGTCCATGTGATGGACGCCCCAGTCTTCCTGAGCGGCCAGCGCAAGAAGGAGTCGCACGGACTCCATCCGTGCCACGGGAGCGAAGGCATCGTCGTAGTCGATCCCTTCCTGCTGCACGAAGCCGCGCGCCACCAAGCGAGCCTTGTGCTTGACAATGGCTCCGGCTTCATCCCTCTTCAGCTTGAACACCCACTTAAGGGTGATCGCGCGGTGATCACGAGGGAGGTCAGCAAGCTCCCAGGTGCGGTTCTCCTGAACCGCGTCCATCTCTGACTGCATCGCGGCACGCCATGCCGCGTGTTTCTCGGCCTCTGCGAAAGACCGAGGCTCACCGTCGTCGCACGCAAGGTGCAACTGCGCCTCCAGGTCGCGAGGCACCAGTCCCGGCACCGGCTGATCGCCGAGAAGGTCCTCCATCGTACGGTACCGTAGCTGCTCGCCATCGTGGTACGCGTCGATGCGCTCCCCGTCGTGGGAGAGCGGAGTAGCGAACTCCACCGGGCTGCGCTCAACACGAGCTGGTGTCGGAGTAGGCGTGCCCGGAGGAGTAGCTGTTGGTGCTGGAGCGCGTGGGACCGCCGGCTGTTGTGGTGTCGGCGAAGGGCTCGTCGCAGCCGAAGTCGTAGCTCGAGAGTGTGTCGCTGCCGGAGTCGGTGGAAGCTCGGGGACTGGGGTAGACACGCTCGGTGAAGAAGAGCTGCCTACTCCCACAGCTCCCTCGAAGTAGACGTACTCGACAGTGAAGTCGTCGTACGTCGAGGTCGAGCCATCGTCCACCGCCTTATCCCATACCCACCCTCGCCCTTCGTCGAACACTACGTCGCGCGCCGTGCGCACACGCTGTGTCTCGGGGTCGAGGATGCGGTAGGCCTTTGAGCCCTCCGCGTAGCCGATGAACACCCCTGGGGTGCTCCTGTCGTCGAGCTTGCCGATGTGGCCAAGCTCCTTGGCGAACGCAAGGCAGCCGAAGACCCGTAGGTGGGAGACCACCGGCTTGCGCCCATGCCAAGCCTCGTACGGTGTCCTGCCATCGAGGGCCTTGGTAGGCGAGCGGTTGAGGATGTAGACGGCCGTCACCACCGCCTCTCCCCAGAAGGTGGCCGGCATCCCCCTCTGCTTGAGGAGGGCCCGAGCCATTCCCACAACCGTCTGGTTGCACCGCTCGACGACGCCGTTCTGCTGCGGGCTGTACGGCGCAGTGTAGTGGCGCTGAATGCCCTCATCAGCGCAGTACGACGCGAATTTAGCCGCCGTGAATTCCCCGCCGTTGTCGGTGCGCAGCACGCGCAACTTGCGGCCACACTCCGCCTCCGCAGCAGCCTGCGCGCGCCTGATGGCGTCCGCAGCCTCTCCCTTGCTGCCGAGGACCATCACCCACATGTAGCGGGAGAGGTCGTCGACGAGCAGCAGGAAGTAACGTCGTCCTCCTGGTGTGGCCGGTGTCACTGGGCCACACAAGTCCCCGTGCACGAGCTCGAGCCGCTCCTTGGCTCGAAAGCTCGTCTGCTGAGGAAAGGGGAGCCGCCTTTGCTTTGTTAGGACGCAAATGTCGCAGAGCTGCTCCACGTGGTCAAGGCATGGCAGGCCTCGCACCATCTCCTTGGCACTGAGCCGCTTCAGGGCCTCGAAGTGGAGGTGCCCAAAGCGCTCGTGCCACTGCCACGCCTCGTCGTCCCGACGAGCGGCGAGGCAAACTGGTTGTGCAACCTGCGCGCCGAGGATGTAGAGTCGATTAGTGCCTCTGGTTACCTTGGCAAGGAGGCGGCGACGGCGATCCCAGATTCTCATGACTCCATGCTCGACCAGCACGCGAGAGCCGTTTTCATCCAGCTGTCCCACGCTGATGATAGAGTTCTTCAACGCGGGGATGTAGTAGACTCCGGTAAGCAGCCTGTGCTCACCGGACTTGGCGGAGAAGGTGACGGAGCCGACGCCCTTGATCTCCACGCCGGAGGCATCCCCAAACTTGACGGAGCCTCGGACGCTGGAGTCAAGCTCGGTGAAGAACTCCCGCCGACCAGTCATGTGATGGGTGGCACCGGTGTCGAGGTACCACCCATCAGCCTTGTCGTCGCTGGAGCTGTTGCCGAGGAAGGCGTGTACCTTCGGCTCGTCGAGGTGGAGGAAAGCTGTTGCGGCCGGTGCCGCTGGAGATAGCTCGATGCTTGCGTGTGCTAGGAGCAGAGCCGGCTCTTCCTCCTCCACCTGTGCAACATGGGCCTAGCCGCGACGTGGATGTCGACAGTCTTTGGCCCAATGGCCAAGCTTGCCACAGTTGCGGCAGGTGTCGTCTCGTGCCGGCTTGTGGTTGCCGACGGCGCCGCCCTGGGCGCCTCTGCGAGCGCCACCCTCGGCGCGTCTTCGCGCCCACCGCAGCTGGACACCTCCGCGCGCCTTGCGTGGCTTGCGGCCGCCTGTCGAGGAAGAAGACTCCCCCTTTCTCCTGTCACCCTGAGAGGCCTCCCACTGCTCCCGAGTGAGATGGAGCTTCCCGCCAATGGTGATAGGCCCCGAGAGAGGTTGTGGCTCATCACCGTCGACGACCTTGAGGCGGCCTAACTCCTCCTCGATCGACATCGTGGAGAGGTCCAGCAGAGACTCGATCGAACGAGCGATCTGCCTGTACTTCTCTGGGACGCAGCGGAAGAGCTTCTCGACCGCTCTCTCCTCGTCGTAGGTGTCGTCGCCGTACTGCACCATCTTCTGCAAAAGAGTGTTGAGACGAAGGGCAAAGTCATCAACATCCTCACCTGGCTTGAAGGCCAGGTTCTCCCACTCCTTGCGGAGTGCCTGCAGTGTGGACTTGCGAGCGCGGTCGCTGCCGATGCGTGCCGCAGCGATGGCGTCCCAAGCCTCCTTGGCAGTCCGCTTCTGGGAAAGCGAGAACTGCATCTCGGGCGGGACTGCAGCTATGAGGGCATCCAACGCCCGTCGATCCTCGTCGTAGTCGACGTCGCCGTACCGGACTGCCTCCCACATGTGCCGCACCTGGAGCCGTACCCTCATCACCGCAGCCCACTCGATGTAGTTGGTCTTGGTGAGGGTAGGCCACCCACCGCCGGAGCCGACTTCCCGGACGATAGCCTGGACCCCGTGGTGTCGGCCTGGGGTGGGAGAGCGGCGCCGCCTGTGAAGGTCGCGCTCTCCGTCGTCCCAACCGCCGCGCCGGCGGTTGAACTCCAGCTCCGCCTCAAGCTGGGCGGCCCTCTCCCGCAGCCGCTGGATCTCCTCCAGCGCTGGGTCGACGTGAGGGCCTCGCCTGAGGTTGCGCTCGTTGCGTCCGTCAGGGGAAAAATCGGCGCGCGCACGCCTATCTGGGCTGCCGCGACCGTGCCTCCCAGGGGGGCTACCTTCGCGCCTGCGCCCGGCCTGGTCGCTGTCGGCGGGCGCGCGGTTCCTTGGGTCACCGCCGCCGCCGTGAGGGTGGGCTGCTGCCCACCGCTCTGCCCGCTCCTGCGCCCTTCTTCTTGCCAGCTCCTCAAGCTCCCTGTCGGCGGTGATGTCGCCGGCGATGGAGCCGTTGATGCTGCCGCGCAAGGTCTCAACCTCTACCTCCGCCGCACGTGCCGCATCTTCCGCCGCCTCTGCTTCCGCCTCCGCCTTGGCTGCTGCCAACTCCGCTGCCGCCAGTCTGGCCGCCCTCGCTGCTGCTGCAGTGGTCCGAGCCGTTGCTCGCCTGCGCTCTTCTGCTGCGGCGAGCTCGGCGTCCTGCTGACGCCGAGTGCTCGAGGCGACCGAACGCCGAGACCGAGCGTCGGACATGGCGCGCCTCCGGGAGACTGCTGCGTGGTAAGGGGGAAGGAAAGGGGAAAGGAGGTGCAACCGGTGCTGCCGCTGCTGCTAGCTGAGAGCTCAACCGAGCTAGGGAAGGGGTGAAACAGGAGATGTTTAGCCTACAGGAAAGTGTGGCTCTGATACCAGATGTTAGTATATCAATGGTTACTCTCATTGAGAAGAGGATGGCACTCGAGATGGGGCAATTTTCTGGTTTTCTTCCATTTACAAACTCAAAACCATACCAACCAAGGGGTTGGTGTTACATATATATAGGCTAGTGGGCAGCCAAGCATATGCTAATCAAAGATGCTAGATGCTAGTCTAAGATGCTAGTCATAGATGCTAGTCATAGATGCTAGTCTAAGATGCTAGTCTTAGATGCTAGTCTAAAAAGCAAAAAGGAGATGTTGTCCTAGAGCATCTCAAAAGCACACAAAGACTAAGATCAATCAGCACTAGACTTATTCCATCAATAATTTGAGGTACATATAGTACATACTGTCCAAAACAATGGACTGGTTTATGTGGATTATGGATGATGAAAACTTAAGTTACACACCTCATTGATAAGCTCACCGGTACTCTGACGTTAAGCTGATATCTCAGAGATCACGCTGGGTGTCAGCATGTTTGACAAAACACAGCTTGCAGCTGTCAGGTCACAAATTCTAATGCTTTGCCAAGACTCTACTCTATGCTCAAAGTCTTATGCACCCATTTGCTACCAAATAGGACTTGGCCAGTTGTCCTTTGCCCATTTTCAGCTTCAACGTTGTAAAAACTTTGATCAAAGCACTCAGGGCAAGTTGCTAATTCGTTTCTTCGACGTACTTACATACGTTTCCTCTTTTGGCATTGAACTAGACCCTATAGGAATCCATGTCATAGAACAAATAATCTTAGAAATGTCATTGAACAAGGGAAATCAAATTGGACTTTAGCCTAATCACAACTTGCCACGAGAGAGAATATTATATTGCTGCTTTGAGCTCAGGAGGATCCACAGATCTACCCCCAGCGATATATATCTGAGTTTTTCATCCTCTCTAGTACGATCTATGAGTCTATGACGTTTCACCAACCACGAGATTGACTTGTTTTGCTAGGCGCGTGTAATCATTTAGACCAACTCGATCGTCAGCTAATTTTTCTGATATTAGTTGTGCAGATGGACTGTTTGCTGCATCTCCAAACCATCACCATGAAGTAAATAAGCATCAATAGGCAAATGTAGGTAGGAAGTGAGATAGTATGGATCCAAGTGTACCTAGCTGTCGTCACATAAAGTACAAGTGCTATTGTACTTGGAGGTTCACAAAGCTTGGTTACATCATCGTCCTAATTAACCTAAATGGAAGAGTGGAGTTGAAGTCAAGAGAATGAGCAGTGCTTTGGTTGGTCCTTTGAAAGGAACAATGAGATATTGAGCAGGTCAGGACTCAGGAGTGGCGGCCGGAGCTAGCATCTGGAATGATCATGATTCATGAGATTGACGCATCATATTAGAACTTTCTGGTGTGGCTTGTTCTTCCCACGAGGATATATAGTGAAAAACAGAGATACCTTAACACAGCTAATTGCACTATTGTTTCGATTTTTTCATATCAAATGCAGCAATGCCGACAGTGCGCTTCCAGAAGGTATGTTACTTTCACTCGTGAATTTGGTGGGGAAAAGGAGGGGGATTCAAATATCATCACGCTTCGATAAAATCATGCTGTTTTTCAGAGCTTTTGTGTGGGGAAAATATCTGAATTAGCCGACAATGGTGATAAGAACAAATATACTCTTATGTCACTGTGGGGTCAGTGTTTTGGTTTGGAAGATTCGAGTCCGTTCAAAGCTGTGGAACCCATGCATATATGTTGATTGGACCAGCATGCCTAGCTGCGCAGTAGCGTTGTTGTACGTAGTACACTTGTACAGTATACTACGTGTTAAGGTTCCCTCCAAAAAGGGGCTTGGTTTGTCCTTGAGCTGCACATACGGAAGAGAGAGACAGAAAACGCTACCTCTCCATCCCACGATAAACCTATTTGTTCGGACATAAGTTTATTTTTAATAATTATTATATCAAAGTTTGTAATAAATATATTGAAAATAGATAAAAAAATAATTATATTAAAATTTAATAAAACAAATGTATTTAGTTTTTTATATTGATATGTGTGAAATAAGAGAAAAATAAACAGACATACGGCACGGGCGGCCGCAGCGTGTGCCTTCTGCCTCGGCGGGCCGCGCTACGTGCGCTGCTCGTGGGGAGTCCGGGCCGAACCCGATGACGTCACTCCTCTTTTTCGGGCCGACGGGTGAGCCGCGAGGTGGGCCTAAATGAGCGGCCCGCGACTAGACCCGCGAGTGCGTGAGAGACGAGAGCCCGAGGGAGTGACCGAAAGGCACAGCACGGATTCGATCGATTCGTTCGTGTACCGCGCTGCACCCAACTCCTCCCTCCGCTCGCCACCGAACCTCCTCCCCTCCTCGCGGCTCGCGCCGCCGTAGGAGAGGGTCCGGGCCGGCGCGCTCGTTGTAGCTTCGCGCTCTGCTCGCTAGCGGAGAGCGCATCCGCCGACGGCCTCCGTCGCAAGGTGCGTGCCTCCCCCTCGCCTCACTCCCCCCCGGCGGAAAACCCTAACCGCCTCTACGAAGGTCTCGACCCTCTGTTTGGTTCGGCTCTCCTTTGCAAATCTGCCGCTTGTTTTTAAGAGTTTAGACGTAGACACGTAGCGGAGATGACGCGCTTGAGTAATCGCATGAAGTCGATGGCGAACTCGTTCGCGTTCCATCTCGTTGAACGGTTGAAGTCCTGGGGGGTTGCTATTAGGAACTTGAAGAAAAACTGAACCACATGTGATGGTCATAGATGCAGCCTGCAGGCTGCAGGACACTCTTACGGCTTATTTGGTTGGGGGAATTCACACCTCCTCCCCCGGCCTGTTTGAGAGAAAAAAAAGGAAGCGGAATGGGAGTTAAGAGCAGGGAGTTTATTTATTTATGGTGAGATTAGTCATGGGAGTTACTCCAATTTTAGTCGTATTCTCTTGTTTGCTAGGAGAGATGATAATTTCAGGGAAATGTAGTAGAGATTAGATTTTTTTTTTAAAAGTTGTGTAGATTTTAGATTTTTATATCTCAATCTAAAGGGGAATTCCATGCCGATTCCAACCAGGCATTGGGGAGTTTGCCCCTTCAAACTCCCCATCCCTAGCCCACCTAAATTCCCATTCCCACCAAACAAGCGAAGAAATTAATAGCTCTCACCCTCTATATAAACTCCCATTCCCTTCTGACAGCTCAAATGAGTGTCTAGTGGGTTAGGGATCTTTAATTAATTTGTTTGATTAATGCACATGTGAGTTTAGATGGGATGGGGATGGAGAGTGTAGGTGTAAAACCCCACTATTTTAATACCCAGGACCAGGGTGGGAGTTGGGATGGAATGGAAATATCTCAACTCTTCATCAGTATAATCTCCATACTAGTTCCCCATAGATCCCCATATCACTAACTATACAAGGGATTAATAATAAAATCAAAGTCCCATGGCTAATCCCCGCAGCCGTGGAACTTCTTCATTTGATTAGGGAGGTTTAGTTTGTAGGACTACAATTTTCCGATTACTGGTTCAACTGGCTAATATTGAGATAGTCATGTGCTACTTGGCATGATATCTATGCTTGCATCTGCAAGTTTATGGCTTTGATACTGACAGATGTGATACTAGAGTATACAATAAGCAGCGCCATAAGTTATCTAATGTGTCTTATTTGCATCTTGTACAGAAAGCATGTAGTTCAATGTATTTATACATCTTCGAGTAGTGCTCCCTCTCTCTTACATTAAAGCATTCTGTATAGTGGTATATTTATTCCTGGTTTTTTTATTTGATTGGATTTTAATTATTTTAACTGGTGTGCAGATTATGTTTTTAAATGGCTGAAATAAAATTCTTTGTCGGGTGGATGTAACAAGGCCTACCTGAGAATGAAGTGTTCTTGTGCAAGGCAAAAAGTTGTTTTGTTTGTTTTACAGTTGCAGGAACAGAGATACTAACACTTTAGTGGGGAACAATATCTTATTTATACAGTTTAGCCTTTCAGGGGTTATCCTTTGATGTTAACTCTCTGAATTCAGTGTGCAGATTTAGGTTAACTGAGGGACCATGGATTAGATAAGTGCTCTTCATAGGATAAAATTTCAAGTCATAACCCTCAATACAATTTTCTTTTATGTTTTTTATGTCCTAATATTAATTAACATTTTGAGTCAGTGTGCAGATTAGACAAATAAGAAAGCAGTTGGGATTAGTGTTTTCTCGCAAGAACATGAAATCTTTTATGTCTTGCACTGCAGGCTTTAGTAGCTGCTCCTTTTTGGGGAGGATAAACCAAGAGTTGGGGCTTTTCTAGCAAGATCAAAGTATATGACTAGAACGTCGAGTGTCTCTACCAAGAGGGTTGGGTAGTTGACTGAAGCGTCTATACCCGGTGATCTAGTATATTCCAACTAGATCAGAGACAAGGAAGAACCGGGATCTGTGCCCAGAAGGCACAGCCGTCGGCCTTCCCCAGCTCCCCTCCTTCGTCGCTTCTGGCTAAGCATCTTTCGGCGGAGGAAAGGAGGTGACTAGTCGCTTCTGGCGAAGCAGCGAGTTCATGAGCAAGTGAATGAACGAGCTGCGAGTGAAGTGCAACAGTCGTAAGTAAGGCTTGCCGTGTTCAATGTTCAATTGAATGAGTAAAGTTAATGGATACCAATCTGCTGGTAGTGTTATGAGATAAATAAAATGTATGAACATAGTTTGACTTAGTTGTCTGGTTTTTCATTTTGTAATTTGCCCTTGAGCATGTGTTGTTACAATTTCAGTAAAATACATTGTCCAGGTTTCCCTAAAAAAATTCACAAAAGCGTACTTTTCATGACACAACAGGGACTATAACCATCCATGGATATTTTGTCTCTTCTGCTTGATCACTAGGCCCTGAAAAGCTTTGTTGCATCAGAATGCACCAAACAGCTCTGTCAATGTCTTGACAGATTTAGAACACAGTTTAACTTGCAAAGTTACTGGTTTAAGTTATATCACCTGTCACTATTCCTGTGTCCCGTTTGTTTTAAATCAGGGATGTGCAAACACAGCACTTATCTTGACTATTCTTAGTCTGTATGGTTTTGCTGAAGCTGATGGGCCACACGCTACTGTGAAAGATTATGAGCTTCAAGTATATGGGAACATTCCTGTTCTTGTTTTTGATGATATTGACCTCTTAACATTTTCTCTGCAGGCTTTCAGTCAGGTTCGTTGATTTTGAATCATGGCAGAGCACTTAGCTTCAATATTTGGTACAGAGAAAGATAGGGTCAACTGCCCATTTTACTTCAAGATTGGGGCTTGCCGTCATGGGGATCGCTGCTCTCGTCTTCATAATAGGCCCACCATATCGCCAACTCTTGTGCTTGCAAACATGTATCAGCGCCCTGATATGATCACGCCTGGGGTTGATGCGCAAGGCCAGCCGATAGATCCCCGCAAGATGCAGGAGCATTTTGAGGATTCTATGAGGACATCTTTGAGGAACTAAGCAAGTTTGGTGAGATTGAGAACCTCAACGTCTGCGATAACCTTGCGGATCACATGATAGGCAATGTTTATGTCCAGTTTAGGGAGGAAGATCAGGCAGCTGCAGCTCATACGGCTCTTCAGGGCTGCTTCTACTCTGGGCGCCCGATAATTGTTGACTTTTCTCCTGTGACTGACTTCCCTGAAGCGACCTGCAGGCAGTATGAGGAGAATAGCTGCAACCGTGGTGGGTACTGCAATTTCATGCATGTCAAGCAGATTGGGAGGGATCTGAGGAAAAAACTCTTTGGCCATTACAGAAAGCCACAACGGGGTAGGAGCCGCAGCCCAAGCCCACGACATAGGAGGGAGCGTCATGATCGTGATGACTATCGTGGACTTGATGATTACCGTGGTGGTGGTGGTCCTGGTGGTGGAAGGAGGGGTGGAAGCAGCAGACATGAAAGGCATGATGATGGAGGAAGGCGTAGGCATGGTGGTAGCCCTCCAAGGCGCGCGAGGAGTCCAGTCAGGGAGAGCAGCGAGGAGCGCAGGGCCAAGATCGAACAGTGGAATCGTGAAAGGGACGAAAAGCAGGGGTGAGTACCTGGAGGCCGGAGGGCAGAGCAATGCAAGTATTGTCCGTTTAAATTGTCAGAGTGTTTTCATTCGTACGTGGGAATTTGTTCTGTAGTCGATGCTATGTTTAGGGCTTATTCGTTTCTAAGGAAAACCAAAGGATTACCAAAATAGAGGATTGATTCCTGTATACAGCCTTCGGTTTACAGGATTGAACTATAGGAATAAACCCTTAATTTGTGTTTGATTCGGTAACTTGTATATCGAGGATTCTATTCTGTGTCACTGCATCCAACTGTCATTAGTGTGTTGCCAGTATCCTTTTGTGAGGCTATTATACATTTCGAAATTCTAAGCTATTTATTCCCCTTCAAGTTTGCTTTAGCTGAGTTGCCTGTGTGAAGTTTCTTCCACCGGTTGTTCCTACCACGTGCTGTTTCTGATGTTCTTTTTTTTTTCCATTTTCTACAGCCTGCTCGAAGTTGCTTCGCTGAGGTATTCTCTGCTGGTAATTTGACAAGCCCTCTGATCGTGTTCTACATGGTGCTCTACTGTCTTTGCCCGCGGCGCACCGCACACGAGAGGGGATGAACCGGACAATGTTTGCACAGAATAACACGTTTCTCCTTGAGGATTCCACGGTGAGACCGAGGCGTCTCCGTTTCGCTCCGGGACGACGGTGAGGTGAGCAAAAGCGGCCGCTGCTCTTGCAGCTTTCTCCCTCGCTCGCGCGTGCGAGCGGACGGCCATGCGACGACTGCCGAGCGTCTTTTGCCATCATTCCGTGGCGCTGGTCGAGCATGCCAGCGGATGGCGCGCTCCCGTCAAGCCGGGACAGGGGGACATGCAGATGCATTCTCTTTTAATCTGCAGCACCGGGTCAGTCCCGTGTGATGGAGACTATTCACCACTCGCGCAGCAAGTGCACACCAGGAATAGTATCTTGTGTCTCAGAGACCAAGCACAAAAAAGGACGGGTGGAAAATCACCAGCGTCACAGCGTGCATGAGAGTGGCATCACCTACATCGCTGCTTCTTTTACTGCGCCAAACAGAATTTCTAGCATGGATTCTGCTTTGAATATAGTCGTGGAAGATTCCCTTAAAAATTAGTGGAAGACGAATAAAATGGGAGCGGATATCATCAGCCTATAGTTCGCGTAGGATGGGCTTGAAATGATCGACGGTGATCAATGCTGAACATTGCTCATATGGAATATATGGCTAGGTAGTTGGAGGACCAGAAGTCTTATGACAAGACTAAAAGGTCTGAGGTAAGCTAGTGACAGGGAACTAATTAGAAATATGAAGCGAAAGGAGCTAACTATATAATTCTATGCATAGAATATTGGTGATAATTATAGAAATAAACTTGTGAAAATAACGCAATAAAGTTTTGGTCCTCCTTTTCTGATTCCACATGCGAAGCTTCGCATTGGCTATGAAAAGGGCTACCGCCGCCCAATTCTAAAGTGTTGTTGGATGATGGATGAAACCAGGTTTATGATAATTATTCGACGGTACAAATAACTAAACTAAATATTAAAAAGTTGAAAAGGTTGATTTAGAAAAAGTTCCTTAAGAATATGAGCCTCATCGCTTTCCCATATTCCATAATAAGTCAAAACGGCTTATTAGAGAATAAAAATTAATTTATAAGTAAAATTTTTATATATGTGTTCTAAGTGACTTAAAAGTCAATGCTGAAATAGAACCAAGTTAAAATATTTTAAAATTAACTTTAAAATTAAATTTAAAAATTTAAATTTTCACTTTTGCTTTGGCTTATCAGGGCAACCAATGGAACTCCTGGTAACAAATAACAAAACACTTGTAAATTAATTTAAAATTAAATTATAAAATTCAAAATTAGCCGTACCATGGACTGGGTACAAAAACATTCGTCATCATTGTAGCCGACTAACTACGTGCCAATCCTAACAGTCAACACAATGTAAATATTGCCAAATCATGCTTAGGATTATTTTGAGGTCTATTTTTACAATAAGTTTTTCCACGGGTTTATTTCAAAAATAGTTTTAAAAGACAAAGATATTTTAAAAATCTAGAATTTGGAAAAAGGAAAATTACTACTGATGAGAGTTTTAGCAAGAGCCAGTGTAAAATCTATTTGACTCCCTCGAAATATTTCATAGAGCATCTAACGCTCCAAACAATTTTTTCGCTTATTTTACACCCATATTGTCAAAATTGATTAACTCTATTACTTCATAATGGTATTTCTCTATCCTTTTCTCTATATGAAAGTCATTTTATAATGAAATTTGGTAGGATGATAGAATATTGAAATTTGATAGGATGATAGATGCATTACAACTTAAATCTCTATATTTTTTAGATTTTTTATAAATACTCTCTCATAGTAAAAAAATTGAAGATATTTTTGAACTTTGATAATGATGTTATTTATAGTTTCAAAAAGTTTTAGCTTAAAATACAACTTTTATACACACACACACACACACATATATATATATAAAGAAATGTTATTAAGAGTAAAGTGAACCATTCATTTTCAAGTAGTTTACGGTAATATGAAAAAAAAATACTTTGAGGGTTAAACAATCCAATGATAAGGTAAAGGGAGTAAAATGGATTTTTTTTCTTTTATTTACTCAAATTGCAAAATGTATCTCACTTAGAGTAGCGTATCTGAACCATGTCTCTTTTATTACCTGGCTTGCTCGGATGTTGGAACTGCCGACTTATAATGCACAGTCTTGATCTCCTTCGTCGCATTATAATCTTGTTGTAAATGTATCAGTTCTACCTCGTCCGGCGCTCACCTTCTTATGAATCTCTATGAGGTGCGGAGAACATATCCGAATTTCTTATCACAGTCTTGATTGCGCCTCTTCCATCCTCTGGGGAAAAGGCTTCATCCACATTGAGTTTCGCCCAGCCGTCTGGTGGAGGCTGCCATGAAAAATGTAATATACAGGCCCTAGCTACCAACACTCTGAGAGTAAAAAAAAATTTTTGGTGCTACCGTTTATATAAGTGAAAGATACGTGACTGATAGAATATAAAAATAATTTCAAGATAAGATTTTTACAATTCAATATCTTGATGGTTCAAAACTCCAAGACTGAGTAACAAATGACAGAACGCTTACAAATTAATTTTTAAAATTAAATTTTGTAAAATTTAAAATTAGCCGCAGCTCAAACAAGCGGCCCCCCTCATTGGAAAAGCACGGACGGAGGGAGGGAAAGGTGGTGACAGCGTACTATGCCTATAATGATAGATGGTCACTTAGTCAGTAATCACGTGGGACTTGACAAGTTACAACCTGCAAGCACCAACTCTATAATTGGAAGAAGAAGAACAGAACGTGCAAGATTACCTTATTTTTTATGTCTAAATTTTCGTTGCCAAATCTATTGTAACAGCTTGTACTTACATGCAAAATTAAGGTTCGTTTGAACAAAAACTCTCCTTAAAGCCGAGACAAACGTCACCTAAATTTCTCCAGGCAGGTAGATATGATACATAGGCATCTAATTTACCTAACTAGAACAAGCCAACTTAAAGCATGATAAATTTGTGCCGCTGGCCGGATACTTTTTGGTTTGAAACAGCTTGCGGCAAAAGTAGCCTCAGATTCCAACTTTAAAAAATTGATGATTGAAAGCCCCATTTAATTTTTGTTTTTTTCAATTACACGAGAGAGATATACACGCATACCCATAAAATAGATTAGTAGACCTCACTAAATTTTTATCAAATACACAATTGTGTGCAATAGGAACATACTTTCTTTTTTAGAACACAATATAAACATGATCGCTTAAAACACACGCATATTCATCCCTGTTAACATACACATGAACACTCTACTCCTATAAAAACCTTCGAAATAATGATCGATATATCTTAAATTGACGAAATCATCAAAACACGTATCATTTTTTCCTTCCCAACTGTTATATATATATATGTGTGTGTGTATGTATGTATGTATATGTATATGTATATATATGTGTTTATATATATATATTTATATATATATATATATAGTTGTTAACGTCAAATCTTGGATTCGGTTAAGAAAAGAAGTCAAGCAGCCAATGGAAGTTTATCCAGAAGAGACCGAGTTCAAGAAGGAATCGTGAAGACCACGACATGACAGCTTAATTTATCTATTAATTAGGCAAGATTTATCTTTAGCCAGTTTTGTTTAGTGTCTGATCAGAACTTATGTTTTTCCTTTTATCGTTAGGAAATTTCGTGTAGTGTCCGATCAAGACTCTTATCGGCCTATGGGTAAATATATACACCCAAGGTCCATGTAACTTATCTCTCAGATCAATATAACTTTTGACGCATCGCCACCCACTTTTTCGAGGTTTTTACTACCAACGAAACTTGGCACCTAACACGAGGTTGCATCGGTTTCAATCTCCTGCGAAGGGGTAAGCCCTAAGTTCCGCCGGCCCAGACAATTGTATCGGTTATATTGGTGTTGTTCAAGGCTGCATCGCTTCGATTTCTTGGATTACTCCGGTTCAGTCGGTAACTTTGTCTACTTGGTATCTCGATTCTATTTTTAATTGCATTGTGTTTAGAGACGCATCGGTTTAGTTGAAACCGTCTCGGTTAGGTCTGATCTTTTGGCTTAGTCAATATATCTCTACAATCACAATGTCGTTTTAGATAGATTCGTTATATCCATCACATTAGACAGATTTATCGGCTCATTGAGTATTAGATTATTATATAACAATCTCGTACTACATCAGTTAGGTTCGACCTACTAGATTGTAGTTGATAATCTAAAACTTATCAAGCCGATAGGTTCATGCTAGTGTTTCATCGGAGGGTTAGCCGATCTTATTTGATGTGTTAAATTTCACTTTGATGGTTTTACTGTCGTAGTTAAATTTAATGCATGACCACTTTGATCGGTGTCATATCGGCTTGCTTAAATCTATCAGGCAATTATCAACCTTATACTGCATCGATTGGGTTTGACCTTTGGGGTTATGGTTGTAAGTTAGATTTATTTAAGTCAGTAGGCATCAATCATTGTTTCATCGAGGTTTCAGCCGATGAGTTATCTAAATGTTGTATCGGCTTATAAGGATTATATATAAGTTGATTTTAGCCGATTGCAACAAAGGTTTCATTGATTACTTAATCATTTGGATTTAATAACATCGGATTTCCAGTCGATATATGCTTTAACCATCGGATTATCTAATATTCTATCTCATATCAGCCGATTGGCTTGTTGGATATTTGTTTCATTATATCTAAATCGGTTGAATGGTTCATTGGATATTTACTTTGTCACATTTACATCGGCCGATTAGTTCATTATCTTATTATATTATCATCAGCCGATTATCTTTATATTACTATTTATCCAAGTGTCAGAATCTACATCAGACATATAGCCGATTGTTCAAAACCCTATGGACATCGGCTAGTATCACTACATCGGCTTGTTAGCCGATTAGCTCTTTGATCATCAACGAATTTATCTTGTCAGAATATCAGTTGTAGGATCAAACTGACTGGCACACTCGCATCTGATATTTTAGGACCTGCATTGAAGCTAAGCAGATCTTCCAGGCTTTCGAGTGTCACATGCAAGATCTACATCAATACATATTTTGGCATACTCGATGTGATAGATTTTGCGTCAACAATAGTGATGCGCTAAAACGCACCTAGGATGCGCAATAACTAAGACACTCCCCTCATATACCCCCTACCCCCCTCACCCCCACCTCCAACCGGCCCCCACCCGCACCTTTCCTTTCCCGCCTTCTCCTTCGAGTCCCGCACCTTTTCTATTGCCACGTCCTCTCGTACTTTTTTTTCTGACCATCTCTCAGTAAGTAAATTACTCCCAGTCATTGTCTTAGTCTCTCAGTAAATAAATTACTCATTCATCGGCCTTCTCTTTTGTATTTCATCCTGCACCTTTTTGATAGGTATGCATGTCTTTAGTAAATGTATTACTTCTCATGCCCCTTCTATTAGTAAATGGATTATTCTTTAGTTGGACATAATAATTTTTTCTCTGTTTCCTGTAGCTGTGACGCCCTTATCCTAATTTCATGGGTGCATGGATCTGTTAATAATTAATAATTACTCAGATAGTAATAGTTTTACATCCAAATCGTTACCCTAATATACAAATAGTAATATCTTTATCTTTGTTGAAAACTTGGTAGTATTTTTTTACTCTTCTGTTTTTTCACATATTTAGTCTTTGGTAATACTTTTACGAATACCAGAAGGTTTCTATTTTAGATTTCCTTAGACAGACAAATGTTTGTAATTTTTTTACTCAAGGATAATACACGGATGCACAACCCTTAATTTGGCAGTAAATAAGTTACTCCTACATACGTTGCATCTATCTCGAATAGAAAAATTACGAACACGTAGTGCCACACATTTGCACATCCGGTCGGCGACAACCCCATTTGCTTCACCGTCGGAGTGTGAGGTCAGCTGGAGGCGGTGGAGCCTCATAGGGTAGCGCAATGGATGGCGACGATCCATGAGCGCCGCACATGGAGGACGGATCTGAGGAGCCACCGTGTAGGTCGGGCTTGAAAAAGGCGAGCGGCGTAGACGGTAGATGCAGAGACGATTGGAGGCGGGTCCATCCGGAGGAGACCATAGCAGCTGACACAGTCCGGCCTGTCCTCTCTCTCACCGGTGAGAGCCTAGAGGAGGACGTCGCCACCGCCATCGCCGTTCAAAAAGACCCACCCGACGATGGACGAAGAGGAGGACGACCAGGCAACGTGTGTCGGATGGGATGCTCGTCCCTATGGCCGCCGCCACGGTCCCATCATGGAGGGGATTCCTAGGGGAAGATCGTTGCCAGCACTAGGGACGGAAGGGGGGGTCCCGTGACCCGTCGCCGCCTCCTCCATGCCGCCCGTCGCCTGGACGTCGCTACTCCTTGGCCGCAGGCCGGGGCCGCCGCCGCCGTCGTGCTCCATTGAGCGCCACATCCATTGCCTATCCTCCTCGCCGCTGCCACGCTGCTAGATCCATAAAAAGTGGAGAGGGAAGGAAAAGTGGATGGACGGTTTCTACGATGGGAGAAAAAGAGAGTAATATAAATAGCAGATAGAGTTGATGGTAAAAAAAATTACAATGGTTGGGATTAGGGTGGGTTGCCACGGGGGGAGGATGATGGGGGTGGAGAGTTCGTAGGGGGAGGGCGAGGAGGGTGCCTGTGAAGGGTGCGTTTTTGGCTACAATGTAACCCAAATATAAAATGTTGTATATATACACACAAACATGCAAGACATGTGAAGTAAAAAGTTCTAGATACCGTGGGAAAAAAATATCGTTGCATGAAAGCTATATCTATTTGTTAGTATGTTATAAAGAGATATTAAAAGGAACCATTCTATATAATGAATTTTAAAAAAGAACAGTCTACAACATTTCTAGAGAGCTATAGATATCAATCAGCTTGTGCAAATCGTGTGAAGAAATCCCTTGGCCAGAAAACCACGGTTGGAAAAGAATGCATGCCACTAATTAAACACGCCTATCTTGCCATATATTCCTCACATAAAAATCCATTTTATAATGTGCAAGGTGCCGAATAGCAACGCAGATAATCGATCTTTTCTATTTTCTATTTTAGGTTAAGTCTGCCGTCTAAAACCGCTTTGATAAAAAAAAGCACTCATTTTCGTAATTCCCAAGCAAAATCATTACAATATAATAAGAAGGATAAGACAATTATATTAAGAGACGTGTTTACGGATGTGCACCTCTGTACATTTCACGTAATTAGAAAAAAAACATATTTTTATACAAATAAGAAAAATAAGCGTCACTCTCTCCCTCTCCTCCCCTAGTCTGTTAGGTCTGTTCGGCACTTTCAGAACGCGCACAGTAAACATGGAAAACGGAATGGTCATTAGCGCGTGATTAATTAAGTATTAGCTAATTTTTTTTTCAAAAATGGATTAATTTGATTTTTTTAAGCAACTTTTGTATAGAAACTTTTTGCAAAAAAGTTCACCGTGTAGTAGTTTGAAAAGCGTGCGCGGGGAAAAACACTGTGCGGTACGGTGTAGTAGTTTGAAAAACGTGCGCGGGGAAAAACACTGTGCGGTACTGTGCGCGTTCGGAACCTTGCAGCCGAACAAAGCCTTATTCGAGTCACGAAAGAGAGAAAAGGGAAGAAACAAAAAAAGAGCGAGCGAGGCTTACAAAGGCAGGAGCTAGAAAGGATAAAAAGACCACACACGATCTATCCTCAGGACAAATGATACAGAGCAGACAACGCACACAGAGGGGAGAGCCTCTTCTCTCCTACCTCCTACCTCCGCTCCTTCCTCCCCTCACCTCTCCTCTTCATTCTCTCTCTAAAAAAAAAGCTTGCCGTGCCTATAAATAAGCTTCCCCCTCTCTCCCCCGTGCCGGTTCCTCCCCCTACCCCGATCCCCTTCCTCCCCCCCCCCCCCCCCCCCGCCGATCGCCCCCCGCGAGCTCGTCCCGTCGCGGCGGGCGATCGCTCCACCCACCCATCCACCTCCACCTTCCCGCGCGATTCCCGAGAGGCGAGGCGCGATAGCTCCGCTCCCCCACCACGCGGCTGGCGGCGGATCCTCCACTCCACCCATCCCCCGCTTCCGCCGATCGGATCGCGTGCTCCCCCGAGGTGACGATCTGTGGAATTTCCCCGTACCTGCTTGGATGGATGGTTAATTCTTTTTTTTTTCCGATTCGATTGATTCGTTCGGGGCCCGATTGCGTTCTGTCGGAGCGGAGCGGAGGTATCTGGGGGCGAGTGGGGGGAAAAGAATTGGATTCGGGGGGCGGTGGCGTGCGATTTGAGTGCGCCCCCTTAACGAATTCCGTTGGTAATTCTATGGGGGGCAGGGTGCGACCGTGAGGCCATAGGAGGGTGTGCGCGAGCATGAACATTTTGGCTAATTTTGATCCGGATTGTGGGCGATTCCTACTTTTCTGGTTAGTGGTTTTGCTCTGGAGTGTATCGGTTGCGCTTAACATGTTATGCTTTATCTGCATGTGCGTTTGGTTGGCGTTGAGAACTTTGATTAGAGTGGTATTTTTTGAGGTTTCGATAAGCATTGTGGGGCTAAAGGGCATCTCTTATGTTTAGGTGAAACTACTAGGCCTCTTCTTTTTCTTTTCTTGGCCTTCTCCAATAAAGCTGCATGGGCATACGATTAGTGCAGATAATTACCCTGAGAAATGTGGGGCTCCTATTCGTTCAAGTTGGGTGAGCCGGTGAGGTAAAAAGATTATGATAGCTCGAGTCATTCTTGGAGTTTGGGATATCATACCTTTTAAACTTCTTGTGTGGTTGGTAGTTGTTTGGTAGGTAGTTTTGCATTCTGTTACTTTTTGCAAAGTTGTGTTAGTTGTTTCATGACTGAAATTCACAATTAGTGGATTAGGGGAATGAGGTTGTGTACTTTTGAGATAATAAGATTAGATTGCTTTTTGGATAAAATTTGAGTTTTTTTATTTTTCTATAGTTGACTGTTGGCATGGCAAGTGCTGTTTGAGGATTTTTGTTGAGGACGTTATTACTTATTAGTTTGTGGTAATTTTGTCTCTGCTGATTATTTTATGATACGGTTGATTGTAAAGTTTCTCTTAATTCAAGTTACAGTATATTATTTTTTTTTTGCAAATTTTGTCAAAGAAACAGTTGGTTTTTTTGTATGTTACATGACAGACATGAATTTAGTTTGCAGTTCTGTTCAGTAATTTGCATGTTTTATGTGTTCATGAAGTCAAAACTAATTAATTTTAATTATGCCTGTTTCAGTTCTCCCAACAGTTGAATATTTACCTTGGTCTCTATTACTTCTCCTGGCTTTATTTTCAACCTAAGTAAAGATCAGTGCTGTCATTTGTATGTGCGAGAATCGTTGTACATTATCTAATGGCATTTAGGTGACATTGTTATTCCAAGGTTCAAAGTTGCTCCCTGCAGTTATATATTTAAGCTGGTAACTTGGTATGTATGTACATTTTTTAAAATCTTTATTACTTGTACATCTCTGTGCTGCGCTTATCACGATTAATTTAGCTTCATCTCTCGAATAGCATGTGATTTTAGCTCAAAAGTTTAAATTTCCATTTATTCATCAAACTTGTATGGAGAAATAACTGTGTGTTTACCTGTCTTTTTCTAGGATGCACTTTTTGATGAGATCGAATTTACTTTTGGAAAAATCGGAATCTTCAATACTATGCATAGTTGCTTTAAATTTAGTAATTATCTGGGAAACCAATTAAAAAAACAATATTTTTTTAGAAAGAAAATAAAGGTGGGATGCAAGCAAAATCCAAAAGGTAAGTTGAGATAAGATACGAGGGATTGTATTTGTGACATGTGGAGGATGAAAGGAGAGGTTGATTGGTGATGTGTCTTGGTGGTATCTGCTCTGACCATAGGTCTGTAGTTGAATAATACGAATGTTTGGTGTACTTTTATTGAGTAAAAGCTAACACCTAGTTGTCCCCTAGGCGGACTACATGTCCTAGAGCCTTCAGGAGTGTGGTGTCAACTATTGTTAGCACTCCACTGTTCATGCATAAAAATTGTCATCACTAGCCTTATCTCAGATGGAAATCCTTGTATGGTAATTGAATGCAAGAGGCGTGTGCATGGTTTTGTCATATTTCACTTTTGGTAATACCGCTTACACACTTCTTCCCTTCTTTGGTGAGGAATAAAAACTTACTAAGAGGTGCAATTGAGGATACAGATTGATATTTTGTACAAGTAACTGCATCCTTAAACTTCACCCTGCTCTTGTTATGGTAACATGTTGACTATTTGATGTTTCTTGTTTCACCTATGTGTATTTCATCCATTTCTGTTTGGAAGTAATAGCATTATGTTGACAAAAGATGTTTCTATCCAATTAGTGAAATCCTCTTTTTTATAAACCTCTTTTGCAATAACAGTTGGAGTATGGGAGAATAGTGCTAGATTGAAGACTTCTTGGCAAATTATAGTTGAACCTTGTAAGCCTTTGCAGAAATTAGGCATACCAATTGCTTGGAGTAGGAAATGAGGCTTCTTTGTTATGCAACTCGATCTTCTTCAAGTGTGGACCATTAATTGATTTGTGCCTAGCTCTGCCAGACTGCCACTGTTTGTAGGGCAAAGGTTGAGCATTTAGTTCATATATTGCCATAACCAGATGTTCTCAAGTATGTAGTTGATGTGCAATACCTTCAGTTCATAAAATGCAGTTATAGAACCTTAACTAGTGGCATTCATTTTTAACAATACGCAATTTCAATAATACAAACCCTACTTCAAGCATTTTAATGGATGATACTACTAATGCTGGATCCAATATGCCAGATGTCTGTTTCACTGTTCAAGATATTGTTAATAACCTGCTTGCAGTGTCGCAGATAGACAAACTTAGGCTTAGTTCGGAAGAGCTGCTCGGCTGAGCTATTTGATGACATGGAAAACACAGCGGGTGATTATTAGTGCATAATTAACTAAGTATTAATTATTACTTCCTCCATCCCAAAATATAAGGCTCAACCACTCCTAACACAAAGACCAAGAATGAATTTAATCACCTCCTTGATTGGATCACATCCATACATGCAAGCAATGTGATTGGGGGGCTTGATGATAGATGATTTAAAACAAACCAAATTTAAAGGACCAAGAGGTGCTAGTTAATGCATGCATGCATGCATTATATTATGAGACATGAGAAAAAAGTGGTTGTGCCTTATAGTTTGGGATGGAGGGAGTATAAATTTTAAAAAATGGATTTATTTTGATTTGTTAAAGAAACTTCTATATAGACATTTTATTTTTTAAAAAAACATGCACCATTTAGCAGTTTGGGAAGCATGATAACACTAAACGAGGGAGCAGCTCACTCCAACAGCTGGAAAGAACAGGGACTTAGAGAAGCAGTAACATGTCTTATTTAATACATGTATCTATCTGTGGAAGTTTAGCAGCCTACTGTGAGCATATGCAATCTTTAATATCTCCTGTAGTTAGTTTTAATCTCACAAAGCTTATTCTAACATTCTAAAATTATGCATGCTAATTATCTCTTCACCCTATGGTTTCACGGGTGATAAGCAGAATTATACAAAGTTTATATGCACACATGCACACCCCTTTCAAAGTTTCATACCTTATGTTCATTGTAACAGAAAGGGTCTTCTTAAGTGAAACATCAAGACTTCACGAGGTGGGAACAGTGGCAGATGATGACTAGAAAGATAAGGGAGGGCCAGATAATGAACAAAATTAA
Organism: Oryza officinalis; assembly: GCA_008326285.1. Classification (NCBI taxonomy): domain Eukaryota; kingdom Viridiplantae; phylum Streptophyta; class Magnoliopsida; order Poales; family Poaceae; genus Oryza; species Oryza officinalis. Next base: position 42,601,798 of record BDMV01000001.1, on the reverse strand, counting down.
CAGTGTTTTCAGAGTTAATATTCTCTTTTGGTACTTATCTTCTAGTTGCAGTGTCATATACTTGATTCTTCCTACTGGCTCACTAACTTGTCCTAAATTAGCAGTACTTCGCAAAAGATAAGAGAAGACATACTCAAACAGAAAGCTCTACAGAGGGTCATCAATGCATAAGTGGATGATTAAGCATTTAAACATAAATCGAGAAGTCACTAGGAAACTCCCCAACTGTCATCCTAAAAAAACATAAGCTAAGAAGTGCCGCATATAGGTATTAATGTTCACAACCCTGGTGCTTGTTATGCTACCAACATGTTATATGGTTTTGTATTCTTCTCCTTCCTCAAAAGCATTCTATCTCTTTATGCAATTCTATAGTTATGTTTGCTTTGCCCTTCCTCTGAAGGTGGTCCATTTCTTAAACTCCACCTTGCACCTGCTCTTTCTTTCCTTTTTTTTTTTCTCTTCAAAGCTAAATACCTAATACCATTGCATCCAGGAATTCAGCTGGGATCTGGGCGAAATCCTTTTAAAAGCTTGCTCTTTTTAACGTCTTTATTCATTTTTGTTCTCTTGTGTTGTCTTCTGTTCACCAGATTGTGGTATAGCTCCCTCCCTAAACATGTCAATTTATCAGTTGATGGTTCCCATGGGATGAACCGTGAACCACCACATGTGTAGGATTAAACTTGTGCTGTTGACCTAGCTAGAACCCTATAATTTAGGGACAATGGCTCATCTCTTGTTACCTATATATAGCTAGTTATTATGTTTCTCTGCAATGTCTTATTTTCTACATCAAAATCAACTTTCATCAGAACCACTCCTCTTTATCATTGCAACATTGACCTTTTGTATATCAATATGCAAGTGTGAAATTTGCAAGTCTTCTACCATGTAAATTGCCAAGTTTTATATGTGTGTCACATTATGCATCGCATAGCTATTACAATAATTCTAACATTTGTTTTTCTTAATCTGATTTTCAGGTAGAGGTGATGATAAATCATAGTTAGTGACTTAGCTTGCAGCAGTTCTTTCTTGCAGCTAAGACAAATAATAATTGGCGTTATGGCATATAGACATATGGTATGCACTCCCCAAGTAATTGATCTAGAAACTGAACAAGGGCACTCTCATGTTCATTCTGAAAGTTTTAATCACACTGGGAATGATTCATCCGACCAAGGTGCACAACATGCTGTCAGAGGGGTAGGAAATACTACAAACATTGGTCTATCTGATATGCGAAGTTACTACGATGCGGGCATGAACCATCCACATCAACCTGTTCATAACTTGCCTCCAAATTTAGGAGTTGATATGGGTTTTGTCTTCCCATCCAGTATGTACAACCCCTGCATGTCGACAACATCTATGAACAGATATGTTTCTCACACTCAGAGCTTCGGATTGCCATCAAACCAAGTTGTTCTAGGAAGCATGGATGAAAGTAGCAGGAATGAAAATGCTGGTGAAAGTGCTAGAGGATTCATTAAAAGGAAAAATGCTTCAGTCGCAGGAAGTTACCACTGTGCTAATGGATTTGCAAGTTCAAGCTCTTCCTCTCATGCATCTCTGAATCCTACACATAGGCCATGGGATCCTTCTTTTGAGTCAAATGTTTTGCCTAACACTGCATCATATAACCCATCAGAGTACCATAGCCAGACCAGTTGGCCATCTATGGAAGGATCTTCCATTCCCAGTAATGGCTTTAACTTGATGGGTGCTCACCCAGAATCAGCACAGCATGGTAATTATGCATTTCCAACTAGTCACATCAGCCAGTGCTTTCAACCTACTAGCAATACATGGATTTCCCAGGCTGCAAATGGTATTGCTGATGGAATACCACAGTGGGAATTTGTCAATGGAATGAATAATGCTCCAGGTAACTTTTCGTTTGATCCTTAGATCGTCATAAATTTATTTCCTTCTTTCTAATGACATGAATAGTTGTTCAATGTGCCTTGATGTCTGGACTAGTGGTTTAGCTTGCATGGTAAGAGTGGCAAAAATTTCAAAAAATGTCTCCACCTACAGAATGAACTTGTGTGTTCACACTCGGAGTAATTGGAAACCTTTGTGCTTTCAGCAGGCAGATTTTCCCATTCAGGTATGACAGAAACAGTGAATGGAAGCTTTCGTGAATATCAGAATGGCCCTTTAACCTTATGTCGAGGGCCTTTACCCTATTTTCATCAGCATGCTGGCATGCATGCTCATAATCTGCTTGATCATACACAAGTGCAAGCTCCTTACCAACAATGCCACAATAATCCTGTCTTACATGGTGTAAATCATTCTGGCAACCGGTTCCATTTGGGTCCAAGGATTCCAGTTCTTTTCTCTAATTCTGAACGTACTTTTGGGCCTCCACATCATCCATTCTTGGCAAATCCAGTGAACCACAGGAATATACGAATCCTGCCACCTGAGGTTAGTTTGTACTTCACTTTGTGTCCCTACAATTTGTGATGTGCAATAATTTATTTGGGTTGCTGGCCGTTTGACTTGTTTGATAATTTTATCTGTGTAGTGAGCTCTCTTCCTGTTAGGGAAAAGTTTGAGACTCTTTTAGCAGTTTGGCATATGAACCTGTACATTACCTCTTAAATGCCTTTGATGTGCCAACATCTGAGATGTTGCATATAAATGCCTCTAGCTCAAAATGTAAATTTCACAAAACTACATACTTCAATGAAGAAGATCAACCTTATACTTTCAAACCATTTCACGAAACTACTTTGTCAGTTGCATTCTCTTTTAAAGTGTAGTTTTCTGAAATGCTGTTCTTTGGTAGTTTTTGCATTAGTACAGTTTTATGAAATCCACTTGACTCTAGCTCAGTCCACATTACACCCCTCAAATATCTGGTTTGTCGAAAAAATACCCCTGAACTATGAAACTGGACATTTTACACCAAAACCTGTGAAAATACCCCCCCCCCCCCCCAAAAAAAAAAGGGAATTCAACCTGGTTTTTAATGGTGGTTTTCTTGATTTTAATATCCAAATAGTATCTTTTACTTGTATGCCACCTAGTTAGCAAGAGATGTAAAAAGTAATTGAATCTAAGTAAAAAAAAATGATGTGAATCATGAAAACCACTATTGAAACCAGGTTATATTGCTATTGGGGGGGGGGGGGGTATTTTGATCGTTACAGGGGTGTAAAATGTCCGGTTTCATAGGGTATCTTTTAGACAAACCCAATAATATTGAGGGGTGTAATATGTTCACTTCTTTGTTATTGATTCTTACTCAATCTACAGATATGGTTTTTTACTTTCCACAATCTCTGGTGCAAGACTTTGACTAATTTTTGTCTTAATATACTGTCAGTAATAATAAAACTATACATATCGTTTCGCAAGATAAATGAAGTTGCCTATTTTCATGTAGCCGCTCTATATACCTTCACTGAATAGATTGCTTGGATCCCGGTGCGGCCTATATTTATGCAGTTAATGTGATCTATTGAACTACTTAAGAGTGTATGTTAGATAAGTTGAAATCTTTTCATACATGTATTGCTTGTATGCTTAAGGGTTAGGGTTTTTTTTTTTACTGAGACAGTGGTTTTCAGCATTTACAGACATATCACATTATCTATGTTAATGCATTTCTAGCCAAAGGAAACAGTACTTCTATATTTTTCATTTTATCTGCATGTTGAATTACTTCCTGGTTCCTGCTGCCATTTGTCCATTTGTTGGGAATTAAGACATATTTGCCCTTGGTTCAGGCTGTTCAGATTGCAGTAGAATGTAGATCACGTTAAACACCTTGCTCTTCAATTCTATGTCACGCACTCAAAATTGATATATTTTTTCTTCGGTGCTGCAGCATGCTACAATAATGGATTTTTCGAGATTGTATGAAGTGTCAAATGTTGTAGATGAGCATAGAGATATGCGGCTAGATATAGACAGCATGACATATGAGGTATGGAATCCCAGCTCATTTAGGTCACCTTTTTTTAGTTCTTATCCACAGCAGGCTTTATCTGATTTATTCTTTTTATTTGCATTACAGGAGCTTTTAGCATTAGAAGAGCAGATTGGAGATGTAAATACTGGTCTGGCAAAAAGCTACATTATAGAGAAATTGAAGACTAGCTTATTTGTATCAGGATCATCCTGCATGTCTAATAAGTCTTCTGAATCTTCCATGGAGAATGATGCTTGCATAATATGCCAGGTCCTTCTCTTTCACTGTTATTTTCAGCTTAGTTTTGAAATATAATAGCTTATGCATTTCCTGGGACAACTAAACCTACCTTTCGGAACGGTCTGGACTTTACACTTTTGGATCCGAAGTTATGGTTAAAGGTTGCAGTGTGGAATTGGCTAGTGTTATATCATAGTAATATGCAATGTTCCATTTTATCACCCACAAAGTATGGTTCCAACAGGTGGGGAAACTTACAAGAGAAGTTGTTTATGTAAGATGTACTATGATTTCTAAGTATGCAGTGTAAATTAGTATTTGCAAAGGTGGACAGGTCCACGGTGCTCAAATTGTATAAAGTTACTCGAGAGTACGTCTTGGTAAATATCATTCGTGATTTCTTGTCAGGCGCTTAAGGAATTTGAGTGGGTGTTAAGAGGGACAAGCGTGAGTTGCTAAAACAAGCGATAAGTTCCAATTGGGCTTAGAAAAACAAATACTATTCCACTGGTTCCTTATCTGCATTATCAGATTATGTAGTTTTCTCATCCACCAACATTTAGTCTAGTCAATTCCTTGTTCTAAAAATCTTTTCTTGGTATTGCAGGAGGAGTATCAGGTTAAAGAATGCATTGGAACCCTTGACTGTGGCCACAGGTACCACGAAGATTGCATAAAACAATGGTTGATGGTAAAGAATTTATGCCCCATCTGCAAGACGACAGCTTTGTCAACCGGGAGAAGAAGTGGATAACGAACAGGAATAATCTTATTAGTTATTTACTTCCGACAAATATTCAGCTCAATTTTGTATATAAGAAACGGTAGACCATTCTGCTACCTGTATTTGTTGTTCACTTTGTTGTGATCCGGGAGTAACTCAGCTTCCTAAACTGTACAGCCATAACATTGATCATTTTCTTCGGTGTAGAATATTTTAAATTACTCGGTTCGCCCCCATCTGTATCATAAGGCGGACCGACAAAAAACTCACAATGTCATTTCTAGGCAAACATTGTATCTACCATCAGATTAAAAATCAGAACAGAACATGTGCTCTTCTGTACATTTTGTTTTCTCTTAATTCCGTAACTCGGGAGGACCAAAAAGATTCTTATGGTCGTCGGAGCGTGATTGCCTCGATTAGCCTTTTGGTTGTTTATTCATTGTTCACCACAAATTATCTGTCGCACGACCATTTGATTGCCTCGATTCGTCTTTTGATTGTTTATGCTTTGTTCGTCACAAATTATCATCTGTCACACGTCCATCTGGGTGGCATATCTCGAAACGCCACGGCTTATATCAAAATTTGGGCAAATTATCTGTCAAGCTTGAATTAGTCGTACTCATTTCTCTCCGTCACAAAATGCATGTCCTTATCTCTGATCACGAATACACGTCTTCAAAATGCAACCTTTTGATCTCAATTCTCAAGTTTGTATCAATCAGCAGTGATGAAACACACACGGTATAAACAAAGCTGTGAACGATGGCAAGTTGCATCGCTCGACGACGACGTCATCGAGAGTTTGAGCGAGTCAAAGTCAAGACGAGCAGCACCCTGAACTGTTCACCGGGGTGACGGCGTCATCCTTGGCGCTGACGTCGATGGTCCGTCCCCGGGGCGGCGCGGCGGGGTCGTCGCCGATGTCGAGCGCGTTCCGGCTGACGACGCGGTAGATCTGCGCGAGCACCTCTGTGAAGGCGCCCTCCACGTTGGTGGCCTCCAGCGCCGACGTCTCCATGGAGAAGGTCCCGTGCGCCTCGGCGAACGCCCTGGCGTCCTCTGCGGGGACGGCGCGGAGGTGGCGCAGGTCGGCCTTGTTGCCCACGAGCATGACGACGATGTTGGCGTCCGTGTGGTCGCGGAGCTCCTTGAGCCACCGCTCCGCGTTCTCGAACGTGATGCGGCGCGTCACGTCGTAGACCACCAGCGCGCCCACCGCGCCGCGGTAGTAGGCGCTCGTGATGGCGCGGTACCTGGGGAGGGGACGCGCAAACCAAGCAAAAGCGAACGAGGTCAATCCAAATATCAAGGGATATCCAATTCAATCCATTGCGCAAAAGTGAAGCATAGCAAGTTGAACACGTAAAGGTTTTGTGGAAATGCGCAAGAGAAGCCATGCGTGTGATTTTGCTCACTGGAGCACATGAATCGTTCTACCAATGGACTAAATGGAGTCGTTGATTGAAAATGGAGTTGTGCTACTGGAAATCACCAATCAATCTACAAGTAGAGGAATCGAGAGAGCAGAAAGCAGGGGATGATGGTGAATAGCTATAGATAAGATTGGAGGTGGTACCTCTCTTGGCCGGCGGTGTCCCAGATCTGGGCCTTAACGAGCCTGTCGTCGACGCGGACGGTCTTGGTGGCGAACTCGACGCCGATGGTGGACCTGGTCTCGAGGCTGAACTCGTCCCGCGCGAACCGCGACAGCAGGTTCGACTTCCCCACGCCGCTGTCCCCGATCAGCACCACCTTGAACAGGTAGTCGTACTCCTCCTCCGCCCTGTACCCCGTTCCCGCCGCCGCCGCCATCCCCCTCCTCTTCTCTTCCTCCCAACCACCCTCTCTACTACGTGCAAGCCCGCACCCACCGATCCGCCGATTCGCTCCGCTTCCCCCGCGCGTTGAGCTGGATGCAGAGAGCGAGCGCAACTCCCCGCCCCCCCGCTTGCCTTCAATTATACCCACGCGGCGCGGCGCGGCTCGGCTCGGCGCGTTTTCTCTTCTTTTCGCGTGAGGTTTGCTTTGGATTTTGGGGGGGAAAAGGAAAAGGGAAGCGTGGTCGCGTGGCGCGGTGGAAGGGGAGAGACTAGGAGGAGGTGGGACGAGGTCGCCGCGGTTAGCTCTGGGTTGTTGCGCCCGCGTCGCGCTGTTCTGTCTTTGGTTTGGTTGTATTATCGGGCGCTCCCACGCGCCGCGCGCGGCTGCAACGATGTGTGGATTGGCACGCACGACGGGTTGGGTGACAAGGTGGAGAACGAGAGCTACGCTACTACTAGTAGTAATAGGCGAGGCCAGCGGGCGGTGAGCCGGTGGCGATTGACGTGAGACGGTTTTGGTGGCGTTGTCCCGGTCTTGGTTTCGTCTCGCTGACCGGGGCAAACGCATGTGTCACCCGGACCGGTCGTTTGGTTTTCAATTCGCAAGCGAATGACGAACAAGGGTCCGGGGTGTCTATCGGTTTTGCACTCTTTTTGAAAAATTTTGGGGGGGGGGGGGGGGGGGGGGGGGAGATGGCTGCGCCGCTGCGATCGTGACGGCCGCGGGCGTACTTAACAGCGTGAACACTGACGTCTGAGGCGGTGTGTGAGAAACGAGGATCACGTAAATCCTCCCCAAGGTTGAGCAAACGCCGCATCACTCCAAGTCCATAAAACCACGGGAAGCATATTTCAAACATGTCGCTGCTCTTCCCAAGGAGTACCGATGTCCATGTACGGGTAAATGTGGTAAGCGAGCTGGGCCTGGGCCTCAGCGAGATGCATGCCGGTTACTGCAATTCTGCGTCTCAAGCTCTCAGCCGAAGCCGCCACCGATGGGCTGAACTGGGAATCATGCCAAACCATCACAAAAGGAATAAGTTCACTTTAGCTCCCTCCATTTGTCACCGAGTCTAACATTTACCCCTGAATTGAAATATCAGTTATAGCCCATCCCCCAACTCACAATACCGTGTTAACTTTGGTCCCTCTACAGTATAGTGGTTGGTTTTAGCTAACATTGTGAGTGGGATGCATATCTTAGCGGCCAACTCTTCTCCCTCATCTACCCACCTTTCTTCCTCACTCTTCCCATCTTCTTCTTTAGAGCGATGTGCAGTGGGCAGCGTGGAGAGGCACCGCGGGAGGCCGAATGGAGGAGGAGCAGCGAAAGAGCAGATGAGGCCGGAAGGAGTAAGGGGGAGTAGAGGATGCTGGGAAGGGGAGAGGAGGAGTGGTGGGGGGTAGGGTGGAGGAGGAGCGGCTGGAACGAGGCAATCGCGCAGGCCGACGGTGGTGGTGGCGGCAGCCGCTGGGGCAAGGGTGCCATCCTCTTCGACCTCCTACCTCAATGGACCCCGACGACGGTGACCATGGGGAAGCGAGAAGACGGTGGCCACGAGCCCATCGAGCTCGAGCTTGACAGCATTAGCGCGCGTGGGGAAGGGAATGGTGGGGTGGGGCAAGGGAGGAAAGAGGGATAGGCGTTGAACTCTAGTTGTTTCCTCGGCAATGTGTCGGTGATGTTGGTGAGCAAGAGCATGGCGAGGTTTCGGCAGGTGGAGAGGTGCGCAGGGATCTTGTCGACAAGGATGTTGCATATCTTCACCGAGCATGAATGGCGGCTTGTCGACGAAGGAAACGGCCCTAAAGATGTTGGCCACCTTCACTCCCGCCGCTCCTCCTTAGCTCCCCTCTCGCTTATCCTGGCCTCATCCGCTCTCTCACCGCTCATCCTTCACCCAGCCTCCCGTCGGTGGCCGCCGTCCTACTCCTCGTTGTTCGCGCCCCTCTCCACGCCTCTTGCCGTGTCCCTCTCCACGTCACCCATTGCGCGTGACCCTGAAAAAGAAGATGGGAAGAGTGAGGAAGAAAGGTGGGAAAATGAGAAAGAAGATTTGGCCACTGACATGTGGATCCCACTAGCCACGTCAATCAAAACCGGTCACTATACTGCCAAGGAACTAAAATTGGCATGTTATTATGAATTGGGGGATGAGTTATACCTATTATTTTGATTCAATGATGAATTTTAGACTCGGCGACACAAATTAAGCGTAATGTTAACTTATTTCCATCACAAAACGAGATGCCGAGAGGGAAAATACTTGCGAATTCCGAAATCCATTTATGGACTGTGGGCCGAATATTTCATCGAGCCATGAGCCCATCAACACTTTTGCTCTCCACCGATGGGCCCGCTTATGGCTGTATGGGTCGGGGACATCCATCCAGAACTGTGAGCAATATCAAAGTGCCGATCGGTCAGAAGTTGAGGCTGCCTGCTGCGGTTTGTTTAATAATCGAACAAAAACTATTCATCAATCGGTCAGGATCACCAATTAAAGACCGGAAATCAACCTCAGTTTTAAGTACCGCTACGTGCCAAATCAATGTTTTCCGTGCCGCGGATCGATCAAAGGGGACACAAACAAACACGTACACACGATCATTCACGCGACGGACTTAAGTGTGGAAACGCCATTTTTAAACAATGCAGTGCGGTGCAGCTCACGGGGAAACACCATATATATAACGGTGAAATCGTAGATAACTTCATCGGACAAGGTTCATATCTGCGTACCCACTAAGACCGTGTTTTTCTTCCAACTTTTTTAACTCAACTTCATATTTTTTCACACGTACATTTTTCAAACTGCCAAACAATATGTTTTTTACAAAATAATTTTATACAAAAATTATTTTAAAAAATCATATTAATCTATTTTTTTTAAAATAAATTAATATTTAATTAATCACGTACTAATAAGTCATTCTATTTTACGTGCCAAGAGATTAGTTCCCGTCCTATACTACCCAACTCAAACGTTAAAGGGGTTGGAAACCTCTTCCTTTCACAAGCAAAACGGAACGACAGATTAATACATGATTAATTAAATATTATTTTAAAAAATTTTAAAATAGATTAATATGATTTTTAAAACAATTTTTTATAGAAACTTTTATAAAAACACATCATTTGACAGTTTGGAAAGCGTGCACCTGAAAAACGAGAGATATGAGATTGGGAACATGAATGAAAGAACACAATTATGAACACAGGGAGAAAAAATTTACTAAAGTATACTACTCCTACATTTGTTGGTCTCCGTATCTTCAAACAAATGTTTTAAAGCGAATGCAATAAGGTGATGTAGCAGGGTATAAGAGTGACCAATCAGATTTGTGTTCAGTTTGAAGAGAAGAATGAAGAGAGAAGGCAAACTGTCTGCATATTTATTGTTAGTTATAGCTCAAATTAAAACAAACTTTACGGGAATAAGGCTACGTTCTTTTTTTTTAACTTCAAACTTCAACTTTCTCCTTTTTTGTTTCGTTAGCACATTTAAATGATGTGTTTTTTAAAAAAAGTTTGTTATAGATGATATATACTATATAACAAGATAGAGCCAACTGTTTACTTTATTATTAGGGACATCTATCTAACATTTGATAGAAAATTTCCTTAAAATTATTATTCTTACTTATTATTAGGCTTACTTAGGGGTGGGCGTTCGGTCAGACCAAAAAATTCGGTCTCGGTCTTTGATCTTTTGAAAATTTTGGTAATCTAAAACTGGAGATCAATCGGTCTTGAAAAATAATAAAACCGAGAAATTCGGTCTTGGTTAATTCGGTCTCTATACCGAAAGTTCAGAATGTCCAAAATACATAAAAAATCATATACATAAAAAGCACAAATCGACTATCTTCACTATCATGGGCTATAGATTCAAAGCATGTTGGAGATCAAAAGTGGATCAAAATTCGGTTTAATTGGTTTGTTGAACCTTAATGGATCTATTGGACCGAAATTCGGTCTTTTCGATTAACCGTAGGTACTAACTGAATTGACTGAATAAAATTCGGTCTTTCAACATCTGAGACCGAACTAGTGATTGAATTTCTTGGTCTCGATTTTTTTTGTCTCGGTCCTGGTCTCTTTGTTTTGATCTTTTTCTGCATAGCCCTAGGCTTACTCCCGTCAAGGAAAATAGTAAACAAAGACTTAAAAAGGGAATTTCCTAGAAGGTTAGATATCATGTTAGATTCCGTCCAAACTCTCATGAATTAATGTGTTCCATAGACGCACAATCTATGTGATTCAAACTGTTTAACTATTGTGTTTGAAAGGGCCGGTCTCTCGTATGTTGTAAAATCCGTCGGCTATTGGCTCGTTTATCTGAAAGGGTCTCCTGTAGGCGCACGCGGTTTACTCATGAATCACGATCCTGTTCCTTCGACTGCCCCATGGTAGAAAAAGAAACTGACTGAATGAGATCGACTCATTTAGACATCGTTAGATTAATTTCTCCAATAAAAAAATTAAGAAAAATTAAGAGAAATTTGAAATGAATTTATTGTATGTCTATTGCGATATGAAATTAATCCATCTCAATCTCTTTCAATCTCTTTCTTTTGAGAATCAACTAAACAAGGTCTTAAAAGGAAGACGTGGTTAGGACATGTTTGGTTCATTTTCTAACTTTGGCACACGTGCCTGCTAGATCTGGCCAAATCCGGGAATGGCTAACAACTTTATGGTCAAACCTCAGGCAAGCTTTAGAAAAAAAAGAGAGAAGAAAATCTTAGGGTAACGTAGGTATGACAATGAAATAAATAATACAGCCTTATAAATTGATTAGTACTCTCTTCATGTTTATAGATAGAAAATGGTATTTCTTTAAGAACAAATGGAATAGTATGATAAAGTGTTGTAGCGTGGTAGTAAATCAAGCTGGAATTTTTACATTTTAAAACTTTTTAAAATTTTGTTTTATAAGAAGATTCTTATAAAAATTTATTATAGAAATGAATCTTCTTAGCGGCGTCAGCATTATTGATGTCATGGTCCAATATGATAACACCAATAACATTGAACTCATTGATGTGAAGAGGATCGGCGCCAATGACACTGTCGCCGAGAAATTATTTATAAAAAAATCTAAAAAGACTAAAATGTTTTTTCCTACAAATAGGTCCCAGTCACTAAGGACCTATCTGTAAATATTTTGTTATAAAAAATTATTCCTTTCAATTTTTTTACGTCGATGTTAGTGTAGTTGGCACCTATTCACATCAATGATTCAGCTTTTGCGAGAGGGCGAGAGAAACGACGTCATTATTATTGGTGTCGTCATGTTGGACCATGACACCAATGATGTTGGCAGCTAATACCATGAGAATTATTCTTTGATAGTTTTTTCAAGGGATGTATTTGAAAAGTAAGTTTTTAAAAAGGCAAAAAAATTAAAAAAAAAGTCCTGTGAAACCAAACGCCCTAACGATTGCCGATTGGAGGGAGCTGGAGGGCGAGAGCAGAGAACGGGTAAAGACGCCCAGACGCCCCTCTTTTCGCTCGGTCGTATTCACTCCAGTCCTGCGGTGGTCTCCCAGTCCTGTGGTGGTCTCTCTGCTCTGCTCTGCTCTGTCTCGCTCGTCGAGAAAAATGGTTTCTCTCACATCTGCCACACCCCCACACGGGCGTCGACGACGGGATTTCCCTTCCGCACTTTCTGCTGCGCACGAGTACTACTCTCTCCCCACACCCACATGCACACCCCGTATACTCCTATGCATCAATGCATGTTGGTGTTTGTGTAGGCAGGTGGGCATGCAGAGCCAGCCGACCCCCACGAGGAGACACACACGGGGCTGCGCAGGCCTGCACTGCACTCCATGCACACGCCGCGCACGTACGAAGTTCAGCCCGCTTCTGCAACCAACGCAGGTGCACGAGGTGCACGATCCAACATGATCACAGGAGAAACTTGACGTGCTACTACGTGACGAAGCGTGGTGAACATTGCCTAGCCTACGCCAACAACTCTAGTCAATCCAACAACAACAAGAAGAGAGAGAGAAGAAGACGACGACGACGCGGCCTCACCACCGTGCGACGACCATGCATACACGCACGCTCCCTCGAGTCAATCCAACAACGGCCATATGGATCAGAAGGCGAAGCTAGGAGTAGAAGAGACCACACCACGGCAAGGGGGAGGTTGCCATTATTACTGCCTCTTGGACCAGGAATTCCTTTTAATTTCCACCGGATTCCCCTCCATTTCCTCTCCTCCAAACAGCCTATTTCCCGGTCTCCTTGACCTGCTCCTCCGTAGCAGCAGCTACTACTCCTACCACGCATACACCCAATGCGTGCATGCGTGAACACGCAGTGCACCTCTCTCCCTCCTGCATGCACGGCTATGACATTTACTCGGTGCAACAACTTGCAATTCCATCTCCATTAGAATAATCCTCATCGATCATTCACTTCAATTCAATGCATATTCACAAGCAGCCAAGCAGCGAGAGGAAGGGAACTAGGAAACCATGCACATCTCTCTCTCTAGCTCGCATGCGTCCAGTAGCCACAGAGACCACTTCCACTGGCGTAAACCCGGCCGGCCTCTTTTTGACTGGATGAAATGAAGTGTGCGCGCACATTAAACAACTGTTGCGTTGTGGTCTCCAAATCGTCATGCAAAATTTGCACACTTGTAGTAACAGCTATACTAAGGCTGTGTTCGGCAGCTCGTTCTCCCAGCGCGCTACATTACTTTTCGCCCGTGCACGCTTTTCAAACTGCTACACGGTGTATTTTTTTGCAAAAAGTTTCTATACAAAAGTTGCTTAAAAAAATCAAATTAATCCATTTTTTTAAAAAAATAGCTAATACTTAATTAATTACGTGCTAATGGACCGTTCCGTTTTCCGTGATCACTGTTGGTTTTCCCAACTCATAGTAACGAACTGACCCTAACTTCATCTCTAAATTAAAAAGTATTTCCTCCATCCCAAAATATGTCCCATCCGATTAAAGTATCTTACATTTTGAAACGGATGAAATATCTTTTAAGTTATTAATCTGAACATTTGTAATACTAACAATTGGTTGTCGTGAGTGGCATAGTAACAACTACTAGCTCAATTAAAAGCAAGAGAAACCGGCTTTAAAGCTGTTATCTCGACTAGAGTAGAAAGGGATAATAAGTAGTGCCCCCTTTGTATTTAAATATAGGAGTATGACATTATTAACTTATGGGTAGATTTTCCTTCATATGCTTTTGGAATATTATAATTGAAAAATAGCGGTCAAAAGTTACTCCCTCCGTCACATAAAAATCCAACTCTAGCTACGAATCTGGACATTTGTATGTCCAGATTCGTAGTCATGATTAGATTTTTTTTAGGACAGAGGGTGTATACACTAAATACCTAATAAAGTTAGCAATACCTATATTTAAATACAGAGGGGTACTTGGTGTTTCGTCTTTTGACTTTTCAATGTCAACAAGATATAACTTTTGCTATCCAACTGTAGACAATTTGTTTTTAGATATTGGATTAAATAACCCGGTTTCTACATCCAAAAGGATAAATGTACACAACCAAAAAGTCCAAACATGAATATATAGACTCCTCCCAGAACATGGGACGAAATTACACCACCAAAAAGCACAAAAAGCAAGGAAGGGGACAACCAAAGCTACACTTCAATTCTCCTTCTAAAGTTCTAGCCATAAGAAGAATAGAACTCCGAAACTCTCATTTCTAAGGTCTTGCAGTAAGCCTTCACTGCATTGCCATTATCTTCATTAAGCAACAATGACCAAAGTCTTGTCCAATGCGTGCCCCTGAAAATTGTCTGCACAAAAGAATTAGCATTGTAACCATTAAGATCACATCATTTTTGCTTACCAAAACCGACCAACACATAGTAGCAATGCCAACAAACAGTAGACTTTTAACTCTACGGTTAACCCCACTTAACCAACTTTCAAACATATGTGACATACTATGAGGTTGGTGGAATCCAAAGGTGAAGCTAGTTGCAAGTCATATAAACCGGACCATAGTACAGTAAAAAAAAGAGGTGTTCTATCATCTCATTAGAGTTACAAAATCCAACTGTAGACCATAAATATAAACCATTTTCATTACTAAAAATTCTCTCCAAAGGGAAAATTCTTTTTGTGACTTTGTACACATGTTCTTGACGTGAAGAAGCACAAGCCCACACAGTGTTGGAAGAAATGGGCGCCCTTGACACGTCACCATCTAACTTTATGTTTATTTGAGGTATCCATGCGCGAAGTGTGCAATGTTTTTAGGAGATGACTAGGAGCCTGCTCATAATTTGAAGCGGGTTTTGAAATTTTGATTTTGAAGCAGATTTTAAGGTCTCCTTTATACTTAATGCAGGAATTTCATAGGAAGTAATTTAATTCTTCATGTGAATTTTATGTAAAATCCTGCGTTGTAGAGGAACCATAAATTGTAATCCGTAGCAGATTAATCAGAGATGCATCCAATGATCAATACATACTAGACCAACAGGGCCTTCTTTGTCCATTTTTTCAAAAAAAGAGCCTCCTTTGAAACGGAGGAATTTCATAGTGGGTATTTGGAGGAAACGAACTGTTTCCTGTAAATTTACCGAGCACGATTAGTACAGTAACTGCAATTTCCATTCTTTCGTTTCTGGAAATGACACTTTCAATCAGAAAGTACGCTGCTAACCGGCGACGACACACATGTCCCAAGCTAGCTAGGTCACCATCACCACCGTCCCCGAGTCCTCTCATGCAAAAAGGCATTACCACCATTACCAGCAGGAGGTTTGGCAGAAATGCTGGAAGAAGGCCCGGACTTGTTCAGTCTTCCAAGCAGGGTAGTAGCCGAAGCTGAAACTGAAGCAGTCGCCGAAGCTGAAACTGAAGCTCAGCTAGCTCCAGTGTCCTTGCACTCTTCCGGCATCAGCGACCCGGCCGCGGCAACCACCCCATCGCTTCCCTCCCGGTGCAACTGCATGCAGCCCCCCATCTCCATCTCTCCCTCGCACGCATCTCCAAGCAGATAAAGAGATGGTCGCTAGTAGTAGG
The DNA here is from genome assembly GCA_008326285.1 of Oryza officinalis. NCBI lineage: Eukaryota > Viridiplantae > Streptophyta > Magnoliopsida > Poales > Poaceae > Oryza > Oryza officinalis. Next base: position 42,586,030 of record BDMV01000001.1, on the reverse strand, counting down.
CATTTATTGGGCGGCGACACTTTGCACCACCAAGGGTAGGTGCTCGCCATTATAAGAGGCAGCAATGTGCAAGAAACCATTCCATCCATCCATCCATCCTAGCTAGGGAGAGAAGAGGAACAACTCCTAGCTCTCTCGTCCAATCCGGCCGATCCCTGTCGCCTCAGAGAGAATCATCTCTAGCTAGCTATAGATCTTTCTCTCATCGACGCGAGCTGCTAGTATAATTAGGATTGTGTTGTTGCAGAGGGGAAGTATTAGCTGAGAGAGTTCATCGGGTTGGAACGATCGGCAGGTTTGCGGGGCATGGCGTCGTCGAACAGGCACTGGCCGAGCATGTTCAGGTCGAAGCACGCCACGCAGCCGTGGCAGACGCAGCCTGACATGGCTGGGTCGCCGCCCTCCCTGCTCTCCGGCTCCTCCGCCGGCAGCGCCGGCGGTGGCGGCGGTGGCTACTCCTTCAAGTCGTCGCCCTTCTCGTCAGGTAGGTCTCGCCGCATCCGTGCATGCTACTGTTTGCGCTTGGTACTAGAATGGTAGGTAGGGTTTCGTGTTGCGAGGTTAGAGGGGATCGAGATCGAGAGGGAATTGATTTGGGATTTTTGTGGTTGTTGCAGTGGGCGAGGAGAGGGTTCCGGACCCGAAGCCGCGGTGGAACCCGCGACCAGAGCAGATCCGGATACTGGAGGCCATCTTCAACTCCGGCATGGTCAACCCGCCGCGTGACGAGATCCCGCGCATCCGCATGCAGCTGCAGGAGTACGGCCAGGTCGGCGACGCCAACGTCTTCTACTGGTTCCAGAACCGCAAGTCCCGCTCCAAGAACAAGCTCCGCTCCGGGACAGGCCGGGCCGCGCTCGGCCTCGGCAGCAACCGGCCCTGCGCGCCGGCGCCCCGGGAGGCCGTGGCGCCGTCGTTCACGCCGCCACCGATCCTCCCGCCACAGCCGGTGCAGCCGCAGCCGCAGCAGCATAAGCTTGTCTCGCCGGTGGCGGCGGCCACCTCGTCGTCGTCTTCGTCCTCCGACCGCTCTTCTGGGTCCAGCAAGCCTGCGAGGGCTACATCGACGCAGGCGATGTCCGTGACGGCGGCCATGGACCTGCTCTCGCCGCTTGCCGCGGCGTGCCACCAGCAGATGCTCTATCAGGGCCAGCCACTGGAACCGGCACCGGCGCCGGCGCCTAAGGTGCTTGGGATCGTGCCACCCGACGAGCCGATCTTCCTGCAGTGGCCGCAGAGCCCCTGCCTGTCGGCCGTCGACCTCGGCGCCGCCATTCTTGGCGGCCAGTACATGCACCTGCCAGTGCCCGCTCCGCAGCCACCGTCGTCGCCAGCCGGCATGTTCTGGGGGCTCTGCAACGACGTGTCAGCGCCAAACAACACCGGCCACAAGAGCTGCGCCTGGAGCGCCGGGCTTGGCCAGCACTGGTGCGGCTCCGCCGATCAGCTCGGCCTCGGCAAGAGCAGCGCGGCGTCGATCGCCGCCGTGTCTAGGCCGGAGGAGGCGCACGACGACGCCACGAAGCTGGGTCTGCTACAGTATGGCTTTGGCATCACCACGCCGGCCGTGCACGTGGACGTTACCTCCTCGGCTGCCGGCGTTCTGCCTCCTGTTCCGTCCTCGCCGTCGCCACCGGACGCCGCCGTCACCGTTGCGAGCTTGGCCGCCACCGCTAGCCTGACAGATTTTGCTGCAAGTGCTATATCTACTGGCGCCATCGCTAACAATCAGTTGCAAGGTACTCTTTTTGATCAACTCTTTTTGTTCTTTGATATGAAAATTTTAATTAACTGATCAAATCCTTGTTCGCATTTTTTCCCTTTGTTCAGTATCACATGCATCATGTTCATACGCTCATGTTTAAATGGATCAATTAGAAGTGTCACTTCAGGGGAGTCAATAACTTCTCTTGTAGTGTTGCCCTCCATTTCAGTTTCGTTTGGATTTAACTACAAAATGACAAATTTTTAACTGAAAGAAGAATTGTATATGCATGAAATTGTACTGTACTAGTTTCCTTTAGGGCCCAATCCAAACCAGCCGTTCTCAAACAAGGGCCCTGTGCCCAGGCATGGCAATGATAATAAGACAAGTTTAGGCCATGTAAAATCCTTTTCTTTTGTGTGTCCGTACAATCTTATCACTCCAATGCAGATAGACTTTTCCATGCATGATAAAGATGAAGAAATTTGTCATTTTCTAAGCATGTAGATTTAGACAAGACCAAAATTTGTGAGCTGTTCTCCATCAGGTCAAATTGAGTAGATTTCTTGATGGGATGTTACAAATATGCGAACTAGTACTACTATTTCATGGTGATGGGGAACATCATATCATCGCATGTAGATGCATTCAGCTCCTACATAATGGAATCCATCTTGGCATGCATGGGGTTATTTCACATGTTCATGAAAAGACTCGAGTTGGAGGAATAGAAGCATAAGATTCCATATAAGATTCCAAAACTGGACTTTGGAAGCTCGGATAGTGCTTAACTGCAGTAGTTTTGATAATCTCTCGGGGGAAAATTACTACTATTCTGGTAAATTTGTCATTGCACGAACACATGCACTAGTCTATCAGTATCCAGCAATTAATCTGGGAGTACTAGTAGTACCAGATTACACTGACAGATTTAGGCTTGAAAAGACTAGGATTGCACTGATTTTGACCTGACAGATTAGAGGAAATGGAGCTGAGGGATAAAAAAAGAGACCCTTTTAGATGGAGCAGTAATAACTGCTGCTACGAATTTAGGGCTTTTTGGCCACAGGTCACAACTCATAAATTGTGCCCCTCTTGCTGTATGGTCTTGTCAAATGGTTGCTTCTTTCTCTCAAGAGAGTAAAGAGAGGAGGTATAGTAGGAGTAGCTAGTATAGCTAGGAGAAGGGCCGGGACTGGGAGTAGTAATTCTACACGCGTATGGTAGCAGCACACGTACGTTGGTGAAAAGACTGAGGTGATGGTGGTCAAATTTCTCCTGCTCGACGCATGCAAGAAGCTTAAAGTTCTTTCACATTACAGGGTCGTTTCTAGAGTCACCGTGCGCATGCATGGCCGGCGATCCAGGATCATACCCATATCCATGACGCTTTTCATTCAAGTTTTCATCTCATCGATCGAGTGGTACTAGTACTAGTAGGAGTAACTCTGATCCATCTCAGTGACTGTCACAGTTCAACCCCTTGGATTTCCTCGTGGTCTTTGATGATTTCTCTCTCAATCCCCGCGCCGCAGTAACTTCTTCCTCTGCATTGCATGCGTGCAGTTAATATCCCGTTTGTTTGACTGTGCATGTGTCTGCCACGACTGAGCAATTGCAGGTCTCGCGGATTTCGGGCTCGTCGCCGGCGGCTCCGGCGCCGGAGCCGCCGCCGCGCCCGCGGCGGGCAGTACCGTGGCCGCGGTGGTGTGCGTCGGCGTCGGGGGCGCCGCGCCGCCGCTCTTCTACCCGGCCGCGCACTTCAACGTGAGGCACTACTTCGGCGACGAGGCCGAGCTGCTCCGCTACAGAGGCGACAGCCGCACCGAGCCGGTGCCCGTCGACGAGTCGGGCGTCACCGTCGAGCCGCTCAAGCAGGGCGCCGTCTACATAGTTCTCATGTAACTATAGATTAATTATCTCTCCAATCCGTATCATTGCCGTACTAGTTAAATGGCCCATATATATGTATTGCCAGTCTATATCGATCAATTAATCAATCTAGCTAGCTAATTAATCTTCTTGCGTTGTATGTGTATCGATCGATCCCTTTTATGTATGCATTAGTATTGGGAGCGTTCGCTCTCTGTTTCTCGCGAGGATCCACCTTGATTGTATGCTAGGTGATGCTGCTTAAACATTGCAGTAGATTTACTCTACCAGCAGTCTACCGTGCATGTTATGAATATGAAGCTTTTGTTGGTGAATAGTATTAGCAATTAATATTTTTCTGATCTTACTGCATGTGATTTAATCCCGATGGGTCGATCCAGTTGAAATCCCTACTTAGTTTTGGGTTGTTGTTTGCTGTACATGTATATTGTTCTCGCTCAGTTCTGCGTGTACTATGTATAGATGTCACAGGATTCACATATAATGTTATGTGTTAAATGTGGCTAATATGACTATATGGGAATGGAACAGCAAAGCTAGCAGATTCACATATATAGCGCTAGCGAGTAGCGATCATGGTGTACAGGAATGTGACATAAAAGGACTATAGTCTATAGGAAACCAGCTGAAGAGCATTGCTGACTTGCTGACTTGCTGCAAACATGCGTGCATGCTAGGAAGTACTCGGAAGTGCCTGTTTGGCCTGGTGGTAGTTACTGATTATCAGTAAAACAGTGGAGAGGCCCTGTTTGGATCAAAGGAAAAAAAATAAAGCAGAAGTGGAAGAATTGCGTTCTAAAGGAAATTTCTCTCTCTAGGGCTAGGCCGGGTGCTAGGAGAAGGGTTTCAATTCTCTATCGCTGATAACCATGGCAACCAGACTTACCGCAGGGTTCGGCAGTAGAAACAAGCGGTAAGGTTTAATGAAATTTGGTTGAAATCAAATTTGAAGATGGAAAACAATGAAAACATTCTTATATGCAGTGCATAATATCTAGTGCTACCTGGTGAAAAAAAGAGAGGTTAACTTCATATTGTGGGGCCAACCGGCCAAATAGAAATTGAAACATAAATTAAAAAACTTATATATTTTTATTGGTGGTGTAACCAAAATTATATTATTGTACCATAATTTAGACTACCATATTTGTATTTGTGGACATATATTGTCGAGGCAATAATATTTGTAGTTTTAGACATTTTATTATGGCAAATGTGTTATGAAATGTGAGTTTGTGGTTCCTATATGTCAAATGTGATTCCTACTTTGATTATATGTCAAATATATAGCAATGATCAATAAAAAATTCCATGCATTACCACTTTAATTATCTACATGTTTCCTCGTTATGTGACTATGAAGGTTAGCCTGGTACTCCTCTCCCAAAAAATGTTATGTGACAACACTGTTTGATTCCTTAAAGAAGCTTCTATCATACTACTACTCGCAGGCCCGATCCTTAGGGCGGGGCAGCTGGGCGGCCACACTGGGCCCCTGAATCGTGCGGGCCCCCACCTACCTCTAGGATCACTGATACGCTTAATTAGGTAGTAGCTAAGTAATAGATACTTGTATTATTGAAAGCGTTGCGCTGCCGCCGTATAATCGTATATGCATCATGAGGGGAATGGACAGTAGCGATATAGCGTAGCAACCGAACTTCCTGATTACAGAACCACTACGCGCGACTATGCCGTATTGGCGAGGTTTACTTTACCGTTTATCGGCCGGTTACCGTGACCCGACGGTACGGCGGTTACCGCGAGCAACCGAACTTCCTGATTCCAGAACCACTATGCGCGACTATGCCGTATTGGCGAGGTTTACTTTACCGTTTATCGGCCGGTTACCGTGACCCGACGGTACGGCGGTTACCGCGGTAACCGCCAAAAACTGCGATAAATTTGACTTTCAAATTTTGAATTCAAAATTTGGGGAAACCGCGATAATGACCGTGGTAACCGCGCGGTATGGAGCGGTAACCGCGCGGTTTGACGCAGTTAACGCTTGATATTTGGCCGAAAAAAGAACGAAATGAAGAAAATGATTAAAAATTTGGAGAAATTTGAATAAATATTACTCTTTTTCGAAAAATTTCTTCACCATAATACACTACAAATTAAGCACTACCTTCACCAATTTTTTGGATTTTTTTGGTTTTTTTTTGAATTTTTGAATTCGGTCAAAATTCATCAAACCGTACCGCGCGGTACGGGTTATCGTACCCTCGCGGTAAGGGCGGTAACCGCGGTAACCGCGCGGTTACCGCCGGTAACGGAAACCTGGCGTACTTACGTGAGCGTCAAAGATTTGGAGAATACTTCAGATAGGATGTCTAATCCAAACCAAAAGATATTGGGCGTCCTTCCCCGTGCTATCAGCTGTTACGCGTGGCCTGTCACTTCATACAATACAAATGTAATGATGCTCCATACATCAACAGTGCACGTACTAATTAACTTGTCTAGAAAATTTTAAATCATTGTTTCTCTTAAATCGCTTACCTTATCTACAATTCGATTACATATATTCCTTACCATTAAATCTTTATAACAAGATTTTACACCATTATATTTTGATGAAAAAATCGAACGTTGTTTCATCGTATATAGAAAATTGTTTCATCCCTTGGTCAAATGTTTCAGTTCACTGTATGAAATACTTCAAAGAAATGCAACATTCCTCAAAATACTGACTACAACAGTGACAAACCACTATATAAAACACTAAGTTTTAACAAGCGAAACATAAAAAACATATGAAGGATACAATCTATAAAAACTTGATATTATTGAAACATTATGTTATAAAATACTTACTGAAACATTTAAAGGATATCACGTGTAACATTTGCAAAATAACTAGTAAAACATCAAATAAATATTAGTTGAAATGTCTAAATAAAATCATGTGCAACATTTAAAATATCCATTAAAAAAGCTAAATATTTTTTCATTGGAATAATACCATGTGTGGTCTTGTTGTAATGAATTTAATGATACAATCGAATCATAGGTTGGAGAAGTAATTTAAAAGAAAAAGGTAGTATGAAATTTGCTAAAAAGACTTAAACCAACCTTTGTACCATCTATGGTTTATTCCTATACTATATGCATGCATATATTTGTTATCAGTTATCAGTTGCATGCAGCTTACATGTAGAAGCTGTTGTGACTCCAAGCCTGTGCATGCGTACCTAGGCAGAAGAGTGGCACCCGATTTCTTGTTAAAACCCGGGCGTCGATCCATAGTTGCGTCGCAAAGGTTTGTTTAGTGCTAATTCAATGCTCCCTAAGTTTTGTAGTCTATATGAGTTTGATCACAATTACATTTTTTTTAATTTTTGGTTCGCTCTTTGTCGACAGGCTATACACCAACCACGGTATTTGTAGAGTATGGAGATCGTTGGAGCCAAGGTATACGCGAGATTGAAATAAAAGGACGGGAGACCGTGATTTTTAAATAGGTTCGGGCCCCTTAAATGATAGGCAATAGCCCTACTCTTGTTGGCCGAAGCCGATGTTGCTTTATATATCAGTATCACATAAGTACAATATTTGGGGTGATATAATCCGGTCGACGTCGGCTTGACAGCATGGAGCTCGAACACTGTAGCGCCCGTTCCGTCGTGGTGTTAGCCACCGGCGAGAAATCCCCCTTCCGCCGCCCGCGATGGCCGTCGCCGCAATCCGCCGCCTTTGCCCCCTCCCCCCGACGAATCCGAGCCGATGGCTTCCTTCCCCTCACGTCACCCTTCACTCCGGTGCCTTCCCCCTCGTCGGACTCGTCGTACGCCACCCCGGAGCCCGCCATCGCCGCAGGCCGTCGGATGTCGTCACCATTGTTTTCCTCATCCCGTCGTCCGATGTGGCGCCACGTCCGCGCCACGTGAGCGCCAGCCCGTCGCTCCTTCCTCCTTCCCGTGCGCGCGGTCCACGGAGAGCCGTGAGGCTGCCCGTGGGCTGTCGCGCACGAGTCCATTCGGCACACACGCCCGCATCGAGTCCACCCAACCCAAGAGTCACTCCCTCCATGCACCTAGTCCTCGTGAGCTGGGTCGCCGACAGGCGGGCCCCTCTCGGGACCCCGCGCGGTGGACCACGGTCCACCGATCCGACTCGCTTGCGCTGCGCCCGCGTGGGCCGCGCCATGATCCGGCCCACTCGGCCTCCCTCCTCACGACCGTGTCACCCCTGTGGGCCGCACTCCAGCTCGTCGATTTGTTTCCCCGACCTCGCCTCGCGCACACCTCGTCTGCGTGGGCCGCACCTCGCCAGCCGGCCCGTTCGGCCTCTCCTTGTGCTGCGTCATCCTTGGGTCGTCTTCCCCGCGCGCCAGCCTACTTCGCTCGGCCGCGCTCACGCCAGCTCTCTGGGCCTCACCTCGTGACCGGCCCAGTTACTCCCGCACGCGCCTGTGCACGCGTCGCCCCGCGTTGCTCGGCCGCGCCCGTGCTTTGCATTGGGCCGCACCTAGCCATCCAAAACCAAGTCCAATTTGCGTCCGTTCTCCTTTTCTTTTTTCAAAGGATTTAATAAATCCTTTTTACTTTAGACAGAAAATCATTAATCTTAGGAAACTCATATCTTCTCAACCATTCGTCCGATTGACTCCATTCAACTTTCAAAATCCCTCAAAAATTATGATCTATCCAATGGCACAATTAGTGTTCATTAATAGGGCTTCCTTTTGACCGTTGTGTTGAGTCACCTCATTTCGCGTGTAGCTTTGGAGCCAGAAGATTTGCAATGCACAGATTTCGAGGAGGAAGCTCAAGATGTCGAGCAAGGCAAGTCACCTTTGATCAATTGAGCCCATAATTTGAAATTAAGTACTTCATTTCTCAAATTATGCACTCTCTAGATTACACATGGCAATTTGGCCGCGGTTTGCAATATAGCCGGCAGGCCTGACCTACTTGTTATAATTGACCTCCTTAATTATTGAATGACCTAAACATCCCTTGTCGAATGTTATGTTAAGCCTTGATATTCGTACCCTAAGTACAAGTACCGTGGCACTCCTCAAAATTAAAATGATCAACTAAGTAAAATTTGGGTTCACAAAATCTTTGGAAAACCCGACACCTGGATCGGTGCCTTGAAAATAAAACGAGTTTCCCAAAACTCGCGGTGCGGGAGACGTACTGGACGTACGGTTTTTCCATTCCCGCCTTAAGGACCGATTTCTTGAGAATTACATCCAAACATAACGTGTGCGATCACATGGGTGAAATGGGACACCCATGGCTGAGTAATTATCTAGGGCAGGGAAATCTTGATGCCAAAGGACAAGTGGATTCGCCGGGGTGGTGTCGGGGAGGACCCCTGGACTTCCTGGCATAGCATGGTCTGGGATCTAACCTGTTGTTGGTCCGTGGGATCCCTCCCATTGGCATAAGGTGACCCTGAGTCGGCTTTCGAAATGCCTTGTCGTGAAAGCCTCAAAGTCACCAGACGTGACTGTGTTGCACGGGCTGGGTGACCCGGGTTAGTAACGTCGTGTGGGTAAAGTGTACCCCCTCTGCAGAGGTTAACAAATTATTTGAACAGTCGTGCCCACGGTCATGGGCGGATGTGAGGTGATTCCTTAGCGTAGTTTTATTTGATTACGGCTTGTGAACTACTGTTGGTGCAAGGGAATCCAGTCCAGTGCTTGTCTTATGGCCATCGGGAACAGCCGGGCTCGGGGAGTTCGTATATCTGTTGGTAGGGAGCCGCTCGTGCAGATAAACTCAATCTACACATTTCACTACTCCGGCCGGATGAGATGCACTTCCTTGTCCGTGCCATTTAGAAGCACTCACTTAGTTGCTTCCGAAAGTTTTAAACTATAATCGAACGCGAAAATAACTAGCCTTTCTTTGAAGCTCGCATTAAACACTTGGCTTGCCGAGTACTCCCGTACTCACCCTTGCTCTATATAAATAACCTCCCCAGATCTCGAAGAAGAGGAGGAGTTCTTCTAGGAGCAAGCAGACTTCGAGCAGCAGTAGGGTTTCGGTTTAGTTCCTAAGTCATGCTTGTGGCTTTGGGCTAGTCTCCGCTTCCGCTTTTTTGTAACGCAATTGTGAACTCGGGGTCTGTTCACAGTTCTAACAATGGTTGTAACTCTACTCTTAATAAAGAGACCTCTATCGCTATGATATTTATTCTTCTTGTTGTACCAGCACCGTTTCCTGGGACTGGTACAGATTTACAGGTTAATTTGAATCGTCTTACTCTAGCTTTCTTTCAGGGCTAGTTTGGGACGTGACAAACACGTAGTCAACGGATAGTGTAGTCTTCTTTCTCAAATATGAACTCCACAAGATTGGAGGTAACTCTAAATCCGTCTTGTCGGCCTTTGTGGCTATAGGTTGGGTCTATCTAGGCTTGAATTCTGACTTGGCCTGTGTTGGCGTCTATTGGCGTTGTCCTCTCTCCTCTTAGGGGGTCTTGTATTTATACCCTCGGATGTCTCTTTGTCAAGTAGAATTAGGAAGACAGGTATGGATACGATCCAAGTAGTCTTTGTAGTATCCAACTAGAACTCTACTACTCCTTTCTTATCCGCAACACTTTTCATATATGAGGCATGACTCCGTATAAGGCTTGGTATATGGTGGGTCCCGTCGAGCTCAACCCAAGACTATTGGTATTTTTTATCTATAACACTGACACTCTTGATATCCTGTCATCGAGAAATTAAATGGTTAGACAGCTTGACAAGTTTACACATTGAGAAAAAAATGTGTGATGTTTTCGTCAGAAAAGAAATTGCTAGATCAGATTGATGTTGATACTATCATCAACGACTCCACATCAAGAAATGTCCAAATAAATTTTTTAAGGTAATACTTATAATGTTTCTCATATGAATATCGTTTTTAAATACGCATTAAATATTTATCGACAATATTTTATATATGTATATATATTGATTATTACTTCCTCCTTCTCATATTAAGTTCATTTTTAGTTCTTTGCATTTGTCTCAAAATAAATTCATTTTTGGAGTAACCATTGTGTCAGGGTTATAGATAAGACATATCTCATATCCTTGAGGTCATAAAGTATACGGATACAACATACCCTTAGTATACGGGAAGGTTACCTCGAATAGAATGGAATTCGGCTAACAAACAGAAAAGTTGTATTTCGAATAGAATGTGTTAGAGTTCTATTCGGGTAGGATACAATCTCTGTGATCTCGTAGGCTAAAAGTACTCTCCGAATACTACTTGGAGGTCAAGATAGTTTGCGGTATAAATACAAAGCCCCAGGGGGTACGGGATCATTGAATCATAGTGCAAGACACTACCATAGCAGAAGCAATCTGAAGGACTCGAAGATAACTTGCCGCCTATATCTCGTCGAGTCGATAGAGATCTCGTCGGTACTTTACGTTTATGTTATTCTCTATTGTAATATTTGTGGTTTTGATCATAATCCCATATAAATTGAAGTAGGACTATTATCTCTTGAGGGGTCTGAACCAATATAATTCTTGTCTTCTGTGTGCTTGAACTCGTTTCGTATAGATCCTTGTTGCAACGATCTCATACTCTATAAATATCGTATCGTAGTCGCGATCTACATCATCAATACATTGCATCGAAGTTTGTAAAAGTAGAAAATAATTGTATTGGGAGAAGATAGAGTAAGAAATAGTTGCATTGGAATTTGATAAAGTAAGGGTATTATAGTTTTTTTATTGATATGTATGGGTTGGATAAAAGATAAACTTATTTTGAAGAAAATAAACGGAAGTATATTTAGATGTAAAATTAATGGACCATATCTTTAAGTTTCGTCCAGGGTCATCGAAATCTCGAGACCGGTCCTCCTAAGGCGATCGATCTCGCTCGCATGGTCGTAGAGAAGTCGCGCGCGATCTGAGACCGGCCACGACATCCCCGGTCGCCTAGCTTGCCGCGCTAGCTCGGTCCGTCCGCCCGTCAAACGGTGGAATGTCGCGCCTTCCCTTCTTTCTCCTCGCGTTCCATCTCCGTCGCGCGTCTTCATCTCATCTCGTGGCTAGCGCCGGCGACGGCGACATGCACCGGCATGCAATCGACCGGAGACCTGGCGACCTGGCCAGAGTACGTGCAGAGAATCAGCAGTGGCAGGCAGGGGCAGGGTCGACATACGCTACGTGTAGGCAGCCCTCTCCCGTGCGGCAGGAAGAAACGAAACCCCCGGGGCCCCCAGGTCGTCTCTCTCCCTCCCCCTCCCCTGACTCTGCCCCTGCCGGGCTCTGGCAAAAAAGCTAGAAAAGCTCTGTCCTTCCTCCCTTCCGTCCGGACGTCGTCGTCGTCGGCAGACCAACCGGACGCCTTCCTTCCCCTGCCTTTGACTCGCCCTGTGTGTGTGTGTGTGTGTGTGTCATCGTACGTCAAGATGGAATTTGTCGTCAACACATGCAAATGCAAGAGGTGGTCGTGTGGGGTGCAAAACGTAGGATCTGGCAGATGGGACTCGACGTGGTGTCTCTAGGGCCGCCTAGGTACACTCTACTTGTACGGGATTGATCGAGTGATTGACGTGGGGGTTGTACGAGTACGAGTACTAGTCCATGGCTCTGCACTGCACCCTGGGCATGCAGCTTTTCCATTTACTCCACCTGGGCCTCTGCTGCAGTCTTCCTCCCCCCTCACTCTCTGTTTGTCCATCGACCATTGGTCCAGCGAGGCCAGTTTCTCCCCCGTTTCCTTTGCTTCTTGGAGTATCCACTGCTACTCCTAGCTTAGCCCTTTTTGCCTCTTGTCACCTTGTCAGTACGTACGACTCCCTACTCCACGTTGGCTTGGAGAACAACTCTTCTTCCATAGTCTTCCAAGGCCATATCCATGCTACAGTAGTAGTACTAATGTTCTTCGGTTGCATGCATTTAGATGCTTCGATCACGTTTTTGAATTACTAGTACATGTAGATGAGAAAGGTGTGGAACTAATTAAATGGATGTTGTGTTGTTGGCATGTTGATGTGGCATCCAAGAATGACATATTTGTCCCAAACAAATTAAAAAATTAAATTGAGCTAGCTTCCGATAAAACCTGGAGTAAGTAAAAACAGATACTGCAACACCTAGCAAATGGAGAAGAGAAAAAACAAATACCCAGACCGCCCTCTCTTCTGCAATCCAGTCCAATCCAATCAGACAAATAGGAAGCTTGATCACACACTGCGAAGAGAGTGACCTTGCAAAATTAACAATCCCTGCACAACCTGCACTGTAGCACACCCAGCAAAAGAGACAAAAAAACGGAACTAATACTTTCCGAAATGTGGCATTTACAGCAAAAGATAACTCCTGTAAGCTCTGAAACTCGCATGCTCCACACGTAGGTACCGGAACCATGTCAGAGCAAACCCCTTTTCCTGCAACGCCAAGTGTGTGATCGGGACAGTACGTTCAGGACAGGTGCTGGCTGCAGACTCGCCTGACCTCTCCCTTCCTGCCCTTCTTGACCCGGACGGAGCCCATCCTGTCCATGCTGGCCGCGAACGCCTGGAAGAACCGCTCCCTGTCGGCGGCGAGCCCCTCCACGAGCGGCCTGGTGCGCGCGTCCAGGAACAGCGCCTGGTCGGAGCCCAGGAGGCCCAGCCGCGCCTGCAGGTTGGCGTAGTAGGCGTGGTCGAACTGGAACGGGGTGCTCACGTCGAACGGCACCACCACGCGGGCGCTGCCGCCGGTGTAGGGGCACGACATGCGCAGCGCCTTCACCAGCCGCGCGTCCATCACCGGGTCCGGCTGCCGCGTCCCGCGGAAGTCGTAGAGGCGGCCCAGGAAGTGGGCGCAGTGCGCGAACCCGACGGTGTGCGCGCCCGAGAGCGCCACGAGGTCGCCGGCGCCGAGGCCCTTGGCGGCGAACACGCGGAGGAGCTCGTCCACGGTGGAGTTGGCGCGCGGGAGGCTGCCACGCACCTTGCCCGCCAGGGACACCCTGCTGTCCTTCCGACCCTTCTTCACCGCGTAGTAGGGCCCACCTGCCTGCGTAGGAAGAACAAAAACGTTTTCAATCAACTTTTGTTCAGATAAAAAGGTTGAAATTTAAGGTTCGGAAAGGCTACAAATCCGTCGACATTTTTTTTTTGCCTCTAGATATCTTTTATTTTTGGTTCATTGATTTTGTGTGCTGCTAGTTGTCTAGAGAAATAAAAACATAGCAACTTGCAAGTGCGGGGTTTGATCTAAGGTTGCAAGTGGGTCGATCCACAAACCCACCTACAGATCAAATAAGTGGGTAACCCGTCGGGCTAACACTTATTTGCTTATAAATGAGTTTGTATGTCGATGCACTTGCAGCTTAGTTCAGTCCCAGGATCAACTGGTCGCACGTACACATTACGCCTCAATCAAGTGAGCAATCAACCGATTTTGAATTAAAACTAAAATTATATCTTAGATACATTGTAGTTATATAACTATTACAATGTAATTATATATGACATATGCTATAGTTATATGTGAAAGATTTTTTCTAAAATAATGTAGCCAGATTTTTAGATATCCCTTTTAGCTAGGTTTGGGATGTTGGGCCTTGTAGTAGGCTGAAATAAGTTCTTAGCATAGATAGGCTGTTCTAATTCAGCTCGGCCAGGATGAGTCTCACCGGCCCAGCTCTCCTGGGCTATTCTTAAAGTTGTTGTTTTAATTGTATTTTTAAGGGCCTGTTTGTAGTACTTCTTAGAGATTTCACGTAAATTAACTGGTTCTGAATGAAGAAAAATGAGTAGTAAAATACCCCGTCACATGTAGTAAGACTATGCTTCTCTCTAAAAAACAAAAGGTCCTAATACTTTGTTCGTTGGATGAAGCTGAAAACTAATCTTTCGGACACGTAAAACGAAACAATTCATTAGCGCGTGATTTATTAAGTGTTTGCTTTTTTCAAAAAAAAATAATATGAATTTTTAAAGCAACTTTCGTATAGAAACTTTTCGCAAAAAACACACCATTTAGCAGTTTGAAAAACATGCGTGCGAAAAAAGAGAGAGGTGGATTGCGAAAGTGAGATGAAGACCACAGCCTAAGGTTGTGTTTGGGAGGTGAGTTAGGTTGGGATCTCATCTTCCATGCACGCAAAACGGAGCGATAAATTTTTTTATGATTAATTAAGTATTTGTTATTTTTTTAAAAAATAGATTAATATGATTTTTTAAAGCAACTTTTATATAGAATTTTTTTTTATAAAAAATACAAAGTTTAGCAGTTTAAAAAATATGCGCGCGAAACACGAGAAAGAGGAATTGGAAACTTCTTGTGCTGAACAAAGACTAATTACTAGTATGTTGCTAGATCCATAGGAAAAGACATGTTGGGATGAACTGCTTTCGTTCCATGCTTCTCATCACTCCGCACCATATACCACTCTAGTACTCTGAACAAAAGCTACTACAGTACTACTTGCCAAAGACCTCGCTTTTCTGATTTAGCCTTTGGTGAGTCGTGAAACCCTACCTAAGGCGTAAATGGTCCAGAAAGATGTACAACCAACACTGCAAAGAAGAGAGACCGTGCTACACAACAAAGCAGGCGCCAGCCAGGCAGGCAGGCTTGACTATTGCCCACAGGCATCATCAGTGGGGAGATCAAAAATAGAGGCAGAGAGGAGAGGGGAAGAACACGACACTTGACTTGCTCAGAAGTAGGCTTCACAGGCGAGCAAATGGACAACAAACCAAAGACCAACTTGTTAGTTGGCTAGCTAGCTAGCTTAACTACAGAGAGACGCCGAGGCAGAGTATACAGTGCAGCGCCGTGACAGACGTCGGGCACACACGCTAATTAAAACCATATCCATGTGCTCAACACCACCGAATCCGCTGCTGCTCTTGACACGATCCTGACTAACTTAATCCTCTGGTGCCTTTGTCTCTGTGTGGTGACCATTACTAAGATCCAAGAGAGCATCGAATCCCCAGCAGCTAATTACCCGTTGAGGTAGCGACTCTGTCACCATGGATCAGGCAACGAGTCACGGAATTGAAACAAACTACATACTCGATCGCTTGTCAGCTAGCAGTGTCAGTGACATGCATTAAGAATTCTTCGCTCGTCTCAGAGGCAAGATGCGAACAAAACCAAGACCAGCTGCCATTTACACATGCACGGCCACAAATTAATCTTGCTTTAGGCGTCCCAGTGCATCAACTAGCTAGCAATAGATCACCGACCGCACTGTTGCTACCGTTTTATGATCGATTCGGCGCAACAGAAAAGCTGATCACCATTGATTAGTTTTACCGGCTGCCCGTACGTACGTGCTGCCGAGAAGAAACATGCATGATTAGCTGCATGCATGAGTTGGTTAAAGCTATAAGCTACTACTACTAGTTACTAGTTAATTAACTGAGCATGCGCAGGCAGGAGGCAGGAGCCCCTGTTCCTGACGACGACGTTGGCTTCGGTTTCAGTTTCACAGATCACATGCCGCCCATAGGCGGAATGGCGAATACGCCTTTATCCACATGCGAAAGCAAAGCAGAGTTCTTTTCCCCGGACGAGCCTACATGGTCCTAACTTGTACACTAACTTTGACAGTTGGGAATTGCATTGCCACGCACATTTTTCTCTCTTCTCTCTCAAACCTACTGTACAAGTGTATTGTACATTTCAGCTACTGTACAAGTGTACATTTCAGAAGTAAGTAGTAACTAAGAGTAACTTGCATTGCTAGTTTTTTTTTCTCACTGAAATGTACCGTACGTTTCAGTTTGCCGGCGCTTTCGGTTGTATAGGACTGTACTTGCACAGTTAGTTCTTTGGTTGTCGAGTTCAAAGTCACCGCAAAATGCACGGATTTTCTCGTGAAGGAACGAGCCTTTTGTTTTTTTTTTCTTTCAAAGGACAGAATTGGAGAAGCGTTAAGCGTGAAGCAATGAAACATCATGCGTGCGTGCGTACCAGGTGAACGAAGTCCCGGGCGGCGAGGGCGAGGACGTCGGCGCAGGTGACGACGCCGGGGCAGGCCTTCTCCACGGCCGCCTTGGCCATCTCCACCGTGTCGAACGCCTCCTGCGGCAGGTTCCGGTTCTCCTCCATGTCCCTCTCCACCCTCGGCGCCCCGCCAACGTTGTTGGCCGTCGGCGCGATCAGTATGGACGCGTCACAGCCCTGAGAACGCACATTATACCGGTGTTACAGTTGATCAGAATTGGACACGTACCGATGCGTGCCAAGAAAATGTACGTGGCCGTAACAAACAGTGTAATATTCAAGGTGCGCTGGGTGCTTTTGCACGAGAGAATTGCGCACAATGTGCGTGTCGATGCATGCGTGCATTGCATGCATGCGCTAGCTGTGTGCGCACGTACTTCGACGAAGCAGTCGTGGTAGAAGAGGCGGAGCACAGCGGGGCCGGCGGCGGGGTTGTCGCGGAACCGCGGGGCGGTGACGTTGCCGACGATCTGGTCGACGGCCGGGCACGTCTTGGCGTAGAAGTCCAGCGACAGCTCGTGCCGCACCGGCGCGCGCCTTGCGCCGCCGGCAGCAGCGCCCGCGCCACCACGCCCTCCTGCCGCCGCCGCCGGCACCTCCTCTGCTGCCGGCAACGGCTGCGCCTCCCGAGCGCGGCAAGTCGGCGCCACGGCGGCCGCGAGCAGGAAGCCGAGCAGGAGGAGTAGCCGCCATCCGTCGCGGGAATCCATCGCCGCAGAAGCAGAATCGAGTGGAATCTAGGCTGGGATCGAGAAGCGCGAGCAAAGCGACTACGCAAGCAAGCAAGCTTGGCTTATCCCGTAGCGTGTAGCAGCGCAGTGGCGCGGGCGGCGAGAGCGCGAGACAATTAAGCGAGGGAAAGGAGGGCGTTGTTTGCAGGTGTATGGACAAACAGTGGAAGGCGAGCGCATGTGCTGCCTAACTTGGCGGAATCCGACCAAAACCACGCTGCCCTCCCGTGAAGAGAGAGAGTGACTGAGCCCATCATGGTTACAAATGTATAACGCCACAGTAATTTAATGGCTAAGACACAGTAAACTCGGCGTGGCTAATTGTTAATTACTTGGTCTATACTAACAGAGATTATCATGTACTCATCCTGTTCGCATTAGGCTTGCAGTACAATGGCTAAACGGATTTGTTCTACTCTGGCAGTAGTATCACTCTAGCTAGGGTCTGTATCAGTACAAAGAAGAAACAATGAAAAGCTTGTCTTTTCCCATGGGTCCAATGGGAGTTGGAAACTGTGGGCGTAGCCAGCGGTTGAAACTACAGTGTATGTACGTGTGGCTGCCTTTGCATGTATAGTTGGAGAGTACGTGGTGGGCACACAGGCGCACAGACGACAGAGCCATATGTAGCAGGAGGCTGCGTGCAAATCGAGCTCGTACCATCGGCCAAAGAGTGTCAAATCCGGCATCCATGCGTGTCGATCTGTGGAAGTGTGGAAGTATATTTGATGGCGTTGGTCTGTTCCAGAGAGGATTCTTGGGCATTTCTCCTGTGTTCTGCCTGATTGTCTCGGTCACCAGGCCATCTGTCCCTTTCTTTGTTCATTAGGCCATTTGAGTAGGCTCCGCTGTGTCGACTGCCGTATGGAGTAGCAGCCGTAAGCTCGTAATCGAGGAGTTTTTGTTGTGGGCTACAAGCATACAGAGCTTTTACATGTCGGCCCAATGCTGCATCCAACCGGGCCGGTTTGAACATTTGCCACGAGCCCACAAGATGTTCCGGTGCTGTGTGATTGGGCATCATCATGTCAGTTTAGCAGAAAACTATCGAGCAAATTTGCCGTGCTAGTATGCTACCACAATATTAGTATGTTATTATTTTCGACGCACATTCTTAATTCTTTGCAAATTTAGCAATTCAGAAGAGGACTCCACATGCTCCTTTTCAGTTGAGAAAAACTATACAACATCATACCAACGGAACAATATGAGTTATGAAGCTAGAAGCCGAAGCATTATGTGATTTCTACTTTGACACCGCCCTTCTCTCACATGTGGGCGCATACTCCTCTTCCTCTCTTGCTGCGCCGCGCGTTCATCTCAATAACTCTGACGATGTTCTGGCCCGATTCCTTCATCTTCTTCCCTTCCCGACTCTCCCGTCTGCTACCTACACCGACATTGTGCCATGACTCCTACACGGTGGTGAATAGAAGGCCTCCTATCCTCCTCCTCTCCGACCCTACGACGCACTGCCGCCATCCCATACACCAACAACAATGGCAATCGGAGAGGCAAACCGACGTGACGACGATTCCTACACACCAATAGTGGGAGCAATTGAGGTGAGCTGTGGTGACGTAAATAACTTCATGGAGGTACCAGGTAACACGGTATCTTTAGGTATCATATGTCTATGTATTAGCTATTACGGAAACCTCAAGTATCATATAGACATCGAGTACCATAATACTTTTAGCTATCACAGAGACATTGTCCATGGGAGATATTAGGTGTTATGGTATTTTATCTTGCTTACCCTCAGGTACCATGTATCGTCTTCAGCTATCATAGAGACACCAGGTATTTTTAAATTATCGCATATCAAGTTTCGTGTATTAAGGTATTATCGAGTAATCAGATGATACCTTCATTGTATCAAGGATTTTTTTTTACTGTGCTACAACAATGGTTGGTTGAAGGTGGCTATGAGCTAGTCCACCCTAACATGTGGGTGTGCGCTTTTGGATGCATGGATGTGGAGCGTGTGTCGGGGCGCGGACATGGGGACCTAGAGTGCAATGTGGGATGGCATGACGTGCATGGGTGAAGCGAGCAGGGTGAAACGCATGAGACGAGATTATGTGGTATCTGTGGGACGAGAAGGAAAAACAAGAAGAATTGTAAACTATACCGTTGTTTGGACGGTATACTGTTAGCCATCTCCTTAAATTAAGAGGGCTATTATGTATATTTTTTTAGAAAGGTAAGGGTTTAGCAAACCAAACATTTCGTATTATTTTGAATTTATCAAAATTTTAGCATTGCACAACTGTGCTGCTGATACAAATCCCTGTCTAAGTTAGCTGTACTACAAGTGCGGCCAAACGCGTCACATTCGTGTGTTATTGGCGTAATAATTTAGCATTAAACCAATCCTATGCCTATCAACTTTATCGAACCAATATTTTAGTAGGGCTATAACGAACCAAAACATCCCTAAATTGTATTGCCGCAGGATATTACCGGACCAAACATCCCAATCCAAAGAGCCCTTTTACGGCTGCTGTCCACCTGAGCCCAGTGCGTGATTACTCGGCTAGCTTGTCCTGACAGCGACGCTAATCCACCAACCTGTTGTTGGTTGCCCTATCAATCAGAACGTCCGCGTCAGACTAGTGCACTGCAGCCCGCAACTGATAAGCGATCAAAACATGTTCCCGACGCGCGTACTACGAACAAAACATGTGTATGCATCGCTGCATCAGTTTGCGCCTTTAAAATATTGGGAGTTCCAGAACTCCCACTTTTTATTCCCCCGTCCCTTTCGCATTATGTAATCCATGAGGTCATCCATCACTTGCTCGTTAGTAGTAGTGGTGGTTGTTGTTAGCTGGAGTAGTACACGATTACTTCAACCTATAATAACAGCTTGATCTGTGATTTGTCAGATGCTTAATGACGCTGCAGGATAAGCAGCATTTCAGCTGAATCCGTCCCCAGATTCAGAAATTCAGATAAACGATGGCTATTTCGTGTGCAGAGATCTTCCAGAAACCTCCCATGTAATATTGGTGCCTGAACAAATTCTGGCAAAAAAGAAAAATGGGTATCTGAACAAATTCTGAATATAATTTGGTATCTGAACGTACTATAAGCATGTTTTAGACTGGTAGACGCCTGCTTGATTAGCGTATCCGCTGATACATTAGCGGAAACTGGCAAGTGCCAACATCCCCTGCCCCATCTGGTAGCTATCTCGTCCTCACCCGCCGCCGCCGCGAGCGAAACCACGGCGCCGGCGGCGGCCTCGTGGACCTCGCCCGTCGCCACATCATCGCTGCCGTCGCCTCCCCTCCCCGACCCGATCCGCTCCGCATTTGTTTATTCTGGCGCGTGAGCTAATCACCGCGAGGTCCACCGCCGCCGATAACACCCAAGCCCAAGCCCCCGCGGTCGCTTCCGCGTCTTGATTTCTTCTTCCTCCTCCTCCCGCTCGCGTGCGTGTGCCGCCTCCGCCTTATTATATAGCGGCGGGCGGAAGAGCCAATGGTGGCGTTGCTTCGCTCGTGCCGCCGCCTGATCCCGCATCTCTCCGCCTGCGCGGCCGCCGTCTCCGCCGCGCCGTCGTCGTCGTCGTGCGCTCCTCGGGCTAGGCCGATCTCGCGGAGCCTGCGGCTGCTGCCGGTGGTGCTGGCAATGGCGGAGTACAGCAGCGGCTCCGGAGCGGAGGGGAGGAGGCTGCTCTTCAGGCAGCTGTTCGAGAAGGAGAGCGCCACCTACACCTACCTCCTCGCCGACGTCGGGGACCCCGAGAAGCCCGCCGTGGTATGTTGCTGTTGGTTGCTCTGGATGTGAATTGGGTAATTGGAAGCCTCTTTTATGGATGCAGTAGCAGGATTACTCTTTCAGTGGCTAGTGCAGAATGTAGATACCAACATAAATAGCAAACAAAATACTCCAAATAGGTGTAAGACTGGAATAATTGATTACCTGTGGATTGTGGAATCCCCAACTGATTTAAAGATCATCTTGCTTCTTTTTTTTTTAAATGTCAGGCAGTACGCAAGATATTTGCAATGTTGCAGTCAGTGACGGTGATTATAACTAGCCAGTTCAGGAGGCGCATTTATAAGCTATTAAAGATAATCAAATTACTTGATATCATTCTGATGGATTACATATATTCATGTTATCTTGGACTTGACATTACATTGCATTACATTAGTGCGTGATCTCGCTAATCTGTTCAAGAATCCCAAACTTCATACTATTTGATTAATCAAAAACTTAACCTACTCCACGGTTTTGCTTAAGTATTTTTAAGTTATTTGTTATCTTAATTATCATATTGATTGAGCCAAGATGAAAACAAATTTGTAACCTTTTTCTCTCTATATATATGTGACAGACCAGACTAGCGCAATAAGCATTCAACTAAATCAGAAGAATTTATTGGTGCTGTTTTTGTAGATATTATGTTTAGTTATAGTTGCTTCCATTTTGTCGATCACCTCCCTAAGCTCCTTGGTTTTGTGTTATCAGTTGATTGACCCTGTGGACAGAACAGTTGATAGAGATCTCAATCTTATCAAGGAGTTGGGCTTGAAGCTAGTCTATGCTATGAATACTCATGTGCATGCTGATCATGTCACTGGAACAGGATTAATAAAGGTAAATAGTTCCAACCTCTGAACTTCTCGAGATCTTTTGATATATTTTCTTTTCATAGTCTTAATACTTTGTTCTCTTTGGTAATACATGGTCATCTGATGGAATGTACTTGCAGACTAAGTTATCTGGAGTGAAGTCTGTGATTGCAAAAGCTAGCAAAGCAAAAGGAGACCATTTTATTGAGCATGGGGACAAAATATACTTCGGTAACCTCTTCCTTGAGGTATAATCCCATTTTAATTACTTGTTTGGCTATGTGTTTCTTCTTTCATTTTGTAAACACTGACATAAATTTTAGGGAGTATTGAAACTAGTCCTTTTGAGCTCTTTGGCTGAACTTAATAAACATTAGTCCTGAACTCTCAACCACCCCAGCCCCATCCCCTCTGAATTTTTTAGTATGGCAATTGTAGCAGTTCCCCTAGAATCTTACTCTATATAGGCTGCAAATATGAACGGCCTGTCTACTTCTAATTATGAAAGGGCTTTTTCTGTATATGGTCATCTGAATGGGCTGTTTGTGGTGCTGATGGTCAGAGACATAATTTATGTGATCTGAATGGGCTGTTTGTGGTGCGGTGTTTGTCAGTAAGATGATAAACTGTTGTCCATGCAGCTAAGTTAGGACTTAGAAAACTGTTCACTTTTGTAGGTTAGACTTGTATAACGAATTTAAAAATATTTTCCATTGGTTCATAGAAAATGAGGTAATGTTTATGGAGATATGGTGTTTGGATGATGATAAATATTTTTTCAGCTGTGCAACCATTGTTTGTGGATACGTTGATTCTTGAAATTTTCTGTGTTCTTATTGAAAGTTTGGCTTTAGGTATTTATAGTTATATCCATGACAGCTAAAATATGAATAAGAAAATGTATACTGTCAATCAAGCTGCTGAATAAGGCAGCATTGAAAATTATGCATCTTTGTTCAATGCATCTTTGTTCAATCTGTCATGTAATATTGGGGATATGATGAAATTTCTGATATCAGAAATGGCAAAATCGCTTTTTAGGTACGATCTACTCCTGGCCATACTGCTGGCTGTGTGACTTATGTAACAGGTGATGGCGATGATCAACCTTCACCAAGAATGGCTTTTACTGGTGATGCCTTGCTTATACGTGCATGCGGAAGGACAGACTTTCAGGTAATTGTTACCACTGCCACTTCTTAATGGCTTAGCAATTCGATCAGGGTTGTTCTGTTTGAAATCTAAAGTTTCCGTGGCTAATTATTAGGGACTGAATGTATTCTGTCTGTTAGTCAAACATAAGTTTGCTTGCATATGGAAGCTCGGAACTCATGTTCTAGAGAAATTCTGTTCAAACATAGATTGTTTATTTTGTTTTCTGGTATTACAGGGAGGAAGTTCTGATGAGCTGTATGAGTCGGTGCATTCGCAGGCAAGTATGCATTTCCTTTTTTAAGACTAAGTACACATCAGCTTGTAGAAAAGCATACCACTTTTTTTTAGGCAATCATACATAATATTTTGAGACTAAGCACACATTATCTTCATACATAATATAAAGGGTAGGCAGCTGACTTTTCTATCCTTATCAGATTTTCACATTGCCGATGGATACCCTGCTTTATCCTGGCCATGACTACAAAGGTTTCACAGTAAGTGTTCACTTTCTTAAAGCTCACTAATCAAGGTACCAGGCACTTGACATGTTTTTTTTTGCAGGTAAGTACTGTTGAAGAGGAGGTTGCCTATAATGCTCGACTAACCAAGGATAAGGTACTTGCTACTTTGGCTCAAATTCTTCACACTCATCTAACTAATAAAAGCTATATTTTTTTTCTGACATTAATTTACTTGTTATGTTTATAGGAAACATTCAAGACAATTATGGACAGTAAGTTTCTGAGTCTCTAACCATGGATATGTACCTTTTCTCCTCGCATCAATTTATGAATACCCATTTTCATTATACTTCTACCCACGTACTAGGCACTTACTAGATCAAACATTACCTCCACCTTTTTATACACTAAACAAGATCTGGATCGTTTACTACTTTACTCTGTCCCACTTGCAGACTTGAACTTGGCCTATCCAAAGATGATCGATGTAGCCGTACCCGCGAATTTGCTCTGCGGTATTCAGGATGATCCTCCACCATCCAAGGTCTGAGCTGTTCCAGCTGAAGCTTTCAAGCTGTTGTGTACTCACGGTCAACTCGAGAAGCTCTCAGCTATATGTTGTACATTAAATAATCTGTTTTTAAATTGTAAGGCACTACTGGGGAACATTCCGTTTCATGAGATCAATGGTAATAATAATAAACAGAGGCCAGTTTGCCTCTTGTCTTGTGCTATACAAAGTTCTCAGCGGAAATCAGTCGTGGCATTATTCCCAAACTGTGATGTACTGTGTAGGGGTGAATTTACGCCAAAGATGACAGATTTTGCAGCTTGAAAGATTCATGCGTTTTTAGTATCTTTTTCTTCCTTGAGCAAACACCAGAAGTCTTCAACTAGCTAAAGCACGTGTCTTTTTACCCGTAGTATTTGGTGTTCTGGCGTTATTTTTAGAAACACGGTACAGCCACCCATAATATGTGCATATTCACCTCTTATAAACACATACACGCACATCTTATTTTATAAGTATCTCTGGAAGACTAAGCCGGTATTTTAAAAGACTGAGCTGATATATCTTAAAGTTACGACGGACGTCTCGCTGTCGATGGAAAAAGAGTACACGTGAGAATTTTATCAACTATTATTGTACCTCCTCCTTTCATAATATATTATATATATTATATCGTCAATTGCAAAACTAATATCATATGAAAAAATTTTCAAATACGAATCTAATGATACTATATTTATCATAGTAAAGGTCCGTCTATTTCTGATTAAGATGTAGATTTTATCTTGATTTCTGTTATTTAAATTGTTAAATGATGCATTTCGCGTGAAAATTTTTTATATAGAAGTTGCTTTTAAATATAAATTTTTTTACAAGTTTATAATAATTACAACTTAATTAATCATGCGCTAATGGTATTTTTGTTTTTTTCCCTAACTTCATCTTTAGTATAAACGAACACCACCTAAACACACATATTTTTATTTAAATTATTAGTTAAACTTTTAAGTGTTTTATCTATCATCTAAAATTTTTAAGTGTTGACTTTATTTTAAAAAATAATTTACTAGAATGGAGAAGTACTTACTACTATAAAGCGAAGTCAATGATCTGAACATGCCAGCCTGATATAGAGCCAGATACACGTTTTCTTTCCTTGTCATTTTTCCGTGCCCTTTTGATCAGCGTCTTAGAAAAAGGAATTAACCATTTTCCACATGCCGTTTTGGGGGGGAAAGCCCAAATGCTTTGTCACTTGAGCTATCGCCAGGCAGTAACCAGCACGGTTTATTTGTGAAACAGCTGCAAAGAACCGTTCTAATCACCTGCTGCCACTGTTGATTTAGCGCGTTTAGCTGTAAAATTTAGTTTCAGGAAAACACTGCCAGTGTGGGGGTGGAGTCCTGACCTTGTGATTAATCCTAATACACATAAATATAAATATTACACATATATAATAGACTTTCAATAAAATTTTAATAAAATCAGAGATATATTAATAATTTTTGTTTCTTTGAGCGTGTGTTAGAGAACGTATTTGCGGATGTGTGAGTATAGCGTTATGTGTGTAGTGATGTATATGCGTGTATGTTTATTGTGTAATAAAAAAAAATAGTTTTAATTTTCACAGATCTTATTACATGCTGGAGCCCCACGTTTTTTCTCAATTTCAAACGCAGTCTTTTTAAGCTAAATATAAGTAGAGATCAGTATCGCGAGAGAGCTGGCTAAATCATTTCCAAAGTCTCTCGTCTCTCCCGCGTCGCGGTGGCCGGTTCCCCAACCCCGAGCGAGCAAACCTTCCCCCACCGCGACATGGCCGGCGAGATGCCTGACGCCGACGGCAAGCCCCGCTCGGCCTCCTTCGGGTTCCAGCCGTCGGCCCCGCCGCAGCCGCAGCCGCACCAGTACGGCACCTTCGGGGCCGCGTCCTCCGCCCCCGACGAGCTCCCGCAGCCGGCGGTCGGGTTTCCCCAGCCGGCCCCGCCGCCGGGGCTCCGGCACTACCCGCAGCCGCCCCCGCCGGCCTACGCGGTCTACCCTCCGCCTCCGCAGACGTACCCGGCCGCCGCGCCGTACTACGCCCAGGGCTACCAGGCCGTGCAAGGTACGGGAAACCCTAGTCCTGCAATTCGATTATGTGCTACGCTTGGATCACCATTTCGTAGGATGGGTACACTATCTGTGAGAACCTGGAAGCATTTTTAGTGAACTTGTCTTGTATTGTTGATTTAGTGCAAGCTGCCTGTTTTTGAATAAATTAGTACTAAGTAGTAGTAGAGAAGCCATGTTGTTTAATTAAAATATTATTTAATTAGATCGAGCCTCGAAAATGTTATACTTTCGCTCACATAGATCGTACCTTATTCTCTTAGAATCTGTGATCTGTGCTCACGTGGTCACTTGGGGTTCCAGAGCATATGTTAACATCTCCTGGAACCATTTCGATTTCTGAAATGCATGTTATATCAGAAGGCAAATATGGTTGTTGAACTTGCATCGGTTCCCTCTCCCGTATCCATCCTCTCTGTAATTGAACTTATAGTTTCATGTGTTGTTTTGTTTCGTTTGTAGGAGGACACCTCAGCTTTAGTTGAGTTTATGCTCAATTGCTCATTTCGAAGAGTCACTTCTGGGCAGGCAGTTTGCTGGTGTTTCCATGTGTGAAACACATAGAATTGCCGTTTTATGATCAAACTTTAATGGGTCCTTGGTATTTTCATTTGCATTCTTTGGCCATGCCATTAGGAGGTTGGTAATTTTCTGTAGTTCACTAGAACAAACAAGTAAACAGATGGCACTTCTGGTCAAACAGTAAACATACTTCAGTACTATCAATTAGAGATTAATTATAGTTTCTGAAGGAACTTTTTAGTACTATTGTCTAATATGTGATCTTTGTGTGAAACATAATTCTGCTGAGTAATTCATCACAGGAATATGTTATCTAAGATTGCAATGTACTGCTTGAGTGAATCAGCATTTTTGTTTGATCAAGCTTATAGCTTACTTCCATTGGTATGAATCAAATATTGTCCTAACCTGCTTTATGGATTAATCATGTTTACTGTTTCTTAGGTTACATTCCTGTTGTTGAAGGGAGACCTGTGAGAATGCGACGCCTTCCATGTTGCGGCCTTGGCATGGGCTGGTTCCTGTAAGTTTCTCTGAACATTACCATCATGTGTTACATTTCTGAACTTGAGCGCTGAGAAACTGCTGTTTCTACTGTTTGGAAAAGGTTCATCATTGGCTTCTTCCTCGCTGCCATTCCATGGTATATTGGAGCTTTCGTTCTGATATTTGTCCGAGTTCATGATTACAGGGAGAAACCAGGATATGTTGCTTGCACTATTGCGGTAAGTCCTTTACGCCACTGCAATGCTCTGTGATTTCAAAATTGCTGTGCCCTGTGGGGCATTTAAGTCCTTTACATGTTAATTGTTCCGAGACTTAGGCTGTAGCTGCTGTATCAGATTTCTTTTGACAGTTTAGGCAAGCACAAGCCACAAAGCTGATAAACGCCACAGCTGCATATGTGGAATTGAATGCAGATAGATGCATAGCTGAAAAGGAAATCTCTTTTACCGTTAAATTTTAGAATCTACTATAAGTGATAGGACGGAAGCATATCTGTATATTGGCATATTGTTCGACCAACAATTATACATACTCTTGTGCATAAAATTTGATATGCATGCGTATAAATGGTAAAGTAAAATTTCACGGTGATATCTACTAATCATGAAATTGTAAGTTTCTTCCGTTCTTTATATTGAAAGCAGAAAGTCTAACTTTGCTTTGAATTTTTTTTTTGTTGCCACGAATAGGCTTCGCTTGCTGCCATTGCTATCCTGCTTGGTGTCACAAAAGGAGAAGATATTTGGTGAACTGGCTTCATTCATCAGTCGTTTGCGTAATGTAAATGCCTATTCTTCTTCCCCTACTTTGTTGAGTCTGGTGTCTTGTGGAGTTCTGGGTTATACATGTATGCATTGAAATGGGAAAGAGATCTCCTGACTTTGTGCAGTTTGCAGTTGTGTCATTGACATATGGGCCATAATAAAGTGGAGCTCACCTGTCAGTGACAACTGCAAACTGCACCAAGTCAGGGACGGAATTGTATTATCATATTTGCCTTATTTATCTATATTTCTAGTGTGCAAAGGTATTGATGCATTCGTCATATTTATTAGTATTATCTAAAATATCATTCTTCCAATGGTATTCAGCTTCTTTCTAAGCTTAGATTCTCTGAACTAGTGCTGGACATCTGAAATCGACAGGTCGAGTTATCGCTGCAGTTTTGGGCTTCGCTGCTAGGTAGCCACCCCAGTAAAAAAATCCATGTAAAACGAACAGGGCTGGCTGGCCTGGCCCATTTTGTTCGGCCCAGTATAGCCATCAAAATATGGAATGCGAAATAGTAAGAAATTTGGAAACCCACACGAATACAAACTCAAAACAAGAAATTTGGAAACCCGCTTGCTCGCGCCTCGCGGCCTCGCCATGATCTCTCCTACACCGACCCGGATTCGGAGTCCGAACCCAACACGAGGGGGAAAACGCGCGCGGGCGCGACCGCTCGATATAAACCGGAGACTTCCTCCCCCGTACGATCCGTATTCGTATCCGCTTGCGACTTGGAGAGCTCCCACCCATCGTTCGATACCCTCGAGCAAATCCGCCGCCATGGGTGCCGCCTCCCGCCCCCGCCGCCACTGCAGGGCGCCGCGCCGCCTGGACGACGACACGGACGTCGACCACCCTTCCGAGCTCCTCCCCCGCCGCCGCTGCAGGGCACCGCGCCGCCTGGACGACGATGACGACGACGACGACGAAATGGACATGGACGTCCACCCTTCCGAGCAGGAGCTCGTCGAGACGTACGTCCGCCCACGGGTCGTCTCCGGCGACAAGCCGTCGTCGTCCTCGTGCGGGTTCATCATCCACGAGGCCGACGTGTACTCCGCCGACCCCGTCGACCTCACGAGGTGGTTCGCGCCGGCTGTCGCGAGGAGCAGCGGCGACGAGGCGTGGTACTTCTTCAGCGCCGTGAGGGGGCTCAAGGGCGGCCGCAAGGCGCGCACGGTGGACGACGGCGCCGGGTGCTGGCACTCGGAGGCCGGCGCGAAGCCCGTGTTCGCCGCCGGCCGCCGCCTGGGGCACCGGCAGAGCTTCTCGTTCATAACGAAGGACGACGACGGCCAGCGTGTCCGCTCCGGGTGGCTGATGGTGGAGCTCGGCCTCGACGTCGACGGCCAAGACGACGACGAAGAGCAGCTGGTCCTTAACAAGGTGTACTTCAGCCCGCGCGCGCCCGGCGCGAAGAAACCCACGGTGGCGGCGATGTCCCGCCACAAGAGGAAGCTGTCCACCACCGACATCGCCTCACCCCCGCCGCGCCAGAGACGCCACGGTGTATCATCATCTTCACCGGAGGAGCCGAACACGTCCCAGTCGCCGGCGGCTGCGCCGGACCAGCAGGAAGGCGACGACGACCCCGACCGCTGGAGCATGTGCATTGAGCTGAATCCATGGCTGAAGGACATCCTGAGGCCGTTCCCGCCTCCCTCGCCGCCGAGGCCGCCTCCTCCCTGCCCGAGCCCTCGCCGGAAGCTGTTCGACATGCCGGAGATCAGGGAGTTCATCATGCGCGGGCCGTACCTCGGCGACCCTCCACCTCCGCACTACGAGTGCGATCCGGCCATGGTGATGACCGGAGATCAGCAGCAGCTCGATGAGCAGCACAGAGACGACGGCGATGATCGAGCTCATTACGATCGGGTGGTCGGCCAGCTGCAGTTCGAACTGCACTACCTGATGTAATTGACAGCCGGTTTCTTGCTTTGATGTGATGTAGCTTTGCATTCAGTTTGTAGTGTGATTAGCTGATGAAGGATGGTGTACAAAATTGTTGTTTTACACGGTTGCTGCAAGCCTGCAACGTTATCAGTGATTTTTCTGTACGAATTATAATGTTAGATGCTTAACACAATCTAAGTCTTTGTAAGACGTTGAAGCAAACAACCGCTTAGTTCGCTCAATTCCCACCTATTGATGATCCATGTTTTATATTCTGCGTTACTCTTAATTTGGAACACAAGAATTTTACATGATTTTCACAGTGTGGTGGGGAGTCTTGGGTGTAAATCTATGGGGCATTTGCACATTTGACCCTATTTGAAAGTGTAACTACCAATTTGACCTTGTTTTTTTAAGTTTGCTCATTTGACCCTCCTTTTTGAAAACGAAGGTTAGGTCTGACCCTATTCCGTGAAATCAACGTAACGGTGTTAACTCAAAGAAAAAAAATACCATTTATGCCCTCGCTTATTCAATCATACTTCTCAATGTTTCTTTTTCAATATAATCAATGTCGATAAGTGTTTGACAGTGATAATTCGGTAACAGTTACATGAGTAAAAAGTTCTAATTCCAACAGAAATGCTCGCCTCCATCACCCGTCGCTGCTGGCGGATCCCGCTGCCTTCAACCGCGCCGCTGCCCGTCGCCCGTCGTCCTCCTTGTTCGGATCAAAGAGGAGAAGCACCGGCCATCCTCCCCGTTCGGAGCGAGAAGGAGCAATGCCGCCATCCTCCCTGTTCAGAGCAAGAAGTAGCAACGCCGCCGCTCGTCGTCCTCCCCATTCAGATCGAGGAGGAGCAGTGCCGCCACCGCCGTCCTCTCTTTGCCCTTGCCTGACGCTGGCTGTCGCCGCTGTTGCCAGATCCGGAGTCCACGTGCTTCGGCGCCGCTGGATCCGTCGCCCGAGCCTCCTCGTCACCGAATCCACCTCGCCGCCGCTCCTCCTCATCGTCGAGCCGCCGCCGCTCCTCCCTCGCCATTGTTGCATGGCTGCCTCTGCATGAGGAGCCACTGCCGTCGCCCTTCTCGTCCTCGAGCCATTGCTGCCGCACCTCCTCATCGCCTCGCTGCCACTCCTCCTCGTCCCCGAGTCGCCGCTGCCGCTCCTCTTCGTCGCCTCGCCACCGCCGCCGCCGTCCCTCTCCCGCTACCGCCGCTCCTCCTTATCGCCGAGTCGCCGCTGCCCCTCCTCGTCCCAGAGCCACCGCCGCCGCTCCTCCTCGTCACCTCGCTGCCGCCACCCCTCTCCTGCCGCCGCCGCGCGGCTGCCTCTGCACGTGGAGGGTGGCAGGAGGAATCTCCCCTACGAGCTCCGATGAGAGAGAGGAGAGGAAGAGGATAAGAAAAAAGTTAGAATTCTAGAAATAGTGTTGATGTGTACTTAAGGGTATTTTGGTCAATTGTGGCTCATGAAAATATTTTTTTATTTTCTCTAAATGAAACCCTAATGGTTCGATGAGAATAGGGTCAGATGGCAACTTCGATTTTGAAAAATAAGGTCAAATAAGCAAAATTAAAAAAATAGGATCAAATTGATAGTTCGACTCCAAAAGAGGGTCAAAAAACAATTGTCCCTACATCTATCCACCAAACTTCGAATTT
Source organism: Oryza officinalis (assembly GCA_008326285.1). Lineage (NCBI taxonomy): Eukaryota > Viridiplantae > Streptophyta > Magnoliopsida > Poales > Poaceae > Oryza > Oryza officinalis. Next base: position 42,554,587 of record BDMV01000001.1, on the reverse strand, counting down.
AGTGTTATCAGTGATTTGTTGCTAGTCTTTTGTGTCTTTTTTTTGCGGGGAAGTCTTTTGTCTCTTTAAGTGTGTGTTAGAAGAGCACTCACATCACATGTGTGGACATGTGTCTCTTCGGTGTAATAAAAAAAAGTTCAATCTCCAAAAAATTAAATCTCCCAAACTCTCTCCTCCGTAGAGGCTAAATGATTTCTTCAATTGAACTCACACATGCTGAATTGCTGACATGCACCATGTTTTTCCAGAAAAAAAATAAAAGCCCAAGTACTAGTTGTAACAAAAGCCCATCGCTACCAAGTAGGCCCACTAGGGTTCACCACCAAACTCGCCACCTATAAACGCTCATCGCCATCCCACTGACGCCGCCTTCGCCCGCCGCCTCCCCTGCGCTCTCCCCCATCCTCTGTAGGTTAGGCTAGGCTAGGGTTTCGAGTAGCTCGCGGAAATGGTGGCCTTCAGGGTAAGCCCAACCTCGCGCTGTTGCATCGGTGGACGCGACCGTCTCCGTGCGTTTGATTGATCTGTCCTCTCCGTGTGCGTGCAGTTCCATCAGTACCAGGTGGTGGGGCGCGCGCTGCCGACCCCCGGCGATGAGCACCCCAAGATCTACCGGATGAAGCTCTGGGCCACTAACGAGGTCCGCGCCAAGAGCAAGTTCTGGTGAGCCGTCATCTCGTCATTTTCTTGCGATTTTGTGGGGTTTTTTTTGTTCATCTTATCTCGTTCGGTTTGCTAATTGGTGGGCTTGCTGGGTGTGCAGGTACTTCCTGAGGAAGCTGAAGAAGGTGAAGAAGAGCAACGGCCAGATGCTCGCCATCAACGAGGTACTAGAAATTCGTTCAAATTTATTGTATTTCGCGCTGGACCTAAGATTGCTCCCTGACATTTGTAACCTAGTTCTGGATATTAATCAGACCGCTCATACGTGACACCTGTTTCAATGTGGGGCATTTTTTTTCTCCAGCTCGTATGTTGTTTCCTCGTTTACTGCACTGTTAGTGATCTGTAATCTTTAGTGGTGCTATAATAAATGTGATTTGCATGTACTCACTTGGTATCAATTATTCAAATTGCTATACTAGTGCCATCTTCGTTTTCAAATTATTCTTCTACTAGTTATTTCACTTGTGTAGTAGAGGGACCATTTGCATTTGCCCATGAGTTTTTCATATTTCTGCATCATGGCATTGTAGGGGTTAAACCATTTATATTTGTAATGATTGGCCTGATATTACATCTTTAGAACAAACATCAGCCGTGGATAGACGTCCGTAAACAATGAAACCAAATTCATTAATCAGATATGAACCTCATTATGTATAGTTATATTTAAATTCATGTGGCAGTCTTGTATTAGTCTGTCCCTGTAGTGTTTTGATCTAATGTAGCTTGTTGGGATGTTTATGGTAAATGATTTTTGAAACTCTAGCAGTGATTGGTGACTTTTTTCTCCAGAAATTTTACTCAACATGGAGATATTAATTTTTGAACACTAGATCCACACTTTACTTCTAGTATGATTTCACGCTTTGCATGGATATAATACTTTGTTCTCTGCCCCTCACAATTTCTGCCATGTCAGATCTTCGAGCGTAACCCAACCACGATCAAGAACTATGGCATCTGGCTGCGTTACCAAAGCAGAACCGGTTACCACAACATGTACAAGGAGTACCGTGACACTACATTGAATGGTGCCGTGGAACAGATGTACACCGAGATGGCTTCTCGCCACCGTGTGAGATTCCCTTGCATCCAGATCATCAAGACCGCGACTGTGCACTTCAAGCTCTGCAAGAGGGACAACACCAAGCAATTCCACAACGGGAGCATCAAGTTCCCCCTTGTGTACCGCAAGGTCAGGCCGCCAACCAGGAAGCTCAAGACCACGTTCAAGGCATCGAGGCCAAACCTGTTCATGTGATTGGTTCGTAGTGATGTGGGTCTTTGTTTGGTAGTACAAGAGTTGGAAGGTTTTTCGTTTGCTGAAAGTTTTGATGCGCAAAGACTTTGAGCATTTTGATACTTATTTATCTTTTGGAACATGCTTGGCAAACCTTATGCGTATGGCGTTATTAGTAATTGGCAGACTTAAAATCTTGGTATTTGATTTATATAATCTGCTTGGGTTGGTTGGTTGTGTAATTGTGTTCTAGGCTGACGCAGATCGGTTCTTTGGCATGCCTAACGATTTAACTCTCATTCAGGGATTGTGTTAATTTGCAAAATACCTGTAACTAATCATACCTGCAAAATATTTGCAAATAACCATTAAGGCTCAAAAGGCAATGGTTGAGCTGAAATTGGATGGATTTGTCAGTGCACGCTCATACCAACATTGTTTTTTCTTTCTTTTTAAACATGCCATACCGCCTATACTTCAAGAAAGAAGCCTCTAATCCACATTTGCACTTCAAAATCGTCATCTACACATTTTACATAGCTGTGGAGTGTGGACGGGTATTCACACAGTGGGGTCGGTACACAAAGAAGAAAAATGACACAAGCAACAAAATGAATTGATCTGATCTGATCTGTGTGCACGAAACTCAAATCCCATGGCTAAACAAACACGTACAGGTCAGTACTCAGTATGTCCCTTGGAAGGACAGCCGATCCCGCAATGTATCAAAAATAGAGGCTGCGGCTGTGTTCTGTGCCAGTGTAAGCTTTAGGCGACCAAATAGCTCATCACTATCTTTGACCTGCGAAGCTGCTTCTGCAGCTTCCTTTGCCATCTTGATCCGTGCATATGCCTGAACAACAACGCCAAGGTAAATCATATGTATCGAGACGAGCAACCGAGAGAAATCCAAGTTCAGAGCAGGCAAAAAATAATAGGACACGTTTTTGAACTTTTTTCCTTTCTGTAATTCGCTTTCAAATTTTTAGACAATGCTCCACAACCTTTGCTCAATTTTTTTAGGGCTTCTCATATTGATTTAATGCTCAAATCAAAGCTGGCATATTTGCATCTAGAACACTAGATTGTCCCCCTACATGCAATTTCTATTGATTAATCATGTAAAGTAATGATTCATAATGGAACTGAAATTTCTATATGTTGACTGTCAGCCCATTCTTCCAATTGATCTATCAATAATCAGGTATCTTCGGCGTTTATGTATCAAACACCTTAACCTGCTCAAGATCAAGTGCTCAAAGCTTTTGGGAATAGGTCCTGTTTTTTATACGGCATGCATCAGTCACTCCCTCATATCCTTCCTATTTTCAGAGCAATTTTTTATACTGATACTGATTCCTAATGTTCGAGTAAACAGACTACCAAAGTTGGTTGTACAAAATAAAATGCAGAAACGACAACACTGATATGCATAAAGCACACCGTCCACAAATATAAGAATTTCTAGAGCACTACTTTCTCAATCCAATCACACCTCATGATTCCCTGCATTTATTGCTGCATCATTAGGTGTGATCGTTCCTAATAAGTTAAACTCTCAGGGGCATCAAACTAATTTCACGTCAATATTAATCTCTTATAGAAATGTTTATATTTGTGGATGGAGGTAGTAGGTAATATGTTAACTAAGTCTAAAATATACCTCAGATCGTTCACGAGGATCTGTTAACTTCGGAATGTACTTGAGAGCTTCAGTTTTTTGACCAGCATCAATACATGCTTCCACAAAAGGTTTATAGCCTGTAAGAAAACCAAATATCAGCATACTAAAACATATAAATGATATTTCTTTTCATGAACCAATATTGTGAATTTATTATCCCCATGGAGGAACCATGAATGTTGATCTACAATGGCTCTGTTCGGCTGCCCTTATTTTCACTGTGGCGCAGCCAACAAGCACAGTGTGTTGTTTCTCCGGCTGTGGCAGCGCAGCGGCGGTACAAAGCAGCTGAACAGGCCCAATCAGATTCTCATGACTAGATGATATATAATAGGTAAATCTACCTCCTGGTGGCCTCCTCTCTTTCGAAAACTTTTCCAACGCATCCCAGTTCCCAACTGTAGCTAAAGCACATGATTTGAGCCAGTACCACCTCTTATCAGGAACCTATGCAGCATAGGACCATAAAAAGATTAGAATATTATTATTCATCAGCCACAATTTTCTTTTTGAAGGCGTTTGCAATACCTTGAACTCTGACTTCACTTTGAGTGCAGCTCGTTCATTTCCCATGGCAATACATGTTTTGATTGTATCACTGACACTAGAACCCACAAATATAGCTTGTTTTGTGGAAACTTCTAGTTCATGTTGTGATCTGGAAGCAAGAAAAAGGAAAACCAGAAAATGGCAAATTCAGAGAAGAATGAGGTAACTATATCTCCCAATTTGTGAGAACAAAGTTTCAATCCAGTTGCTTCTGTACCTAATTGGCTAACTGAATGTATAATGCAATGCCAGTGCACACAGATACTATGGGAAGTAACTGCAACATTATGAACTACTTAAAAACATTATGCGTCTAAAATGAACTAGGAATTATTAGTGATTCAACATAACCTACAGTGTGAAGTGAATGGAGGTTTTATGATGGGGTTTGAGTAAATAGTGAACGAGCACCATGACAGATCACCCACAAAGTAATAATAAAGTGGCACATGAAATTTAATTATGCTTCACTTATTCCCCTCAAAAAAGTATACATGCCTCAGTTTCCTGTTGTCCCAAAGCTTTAATCCATTTGATTAATCATCTTGTAAGAACCCAGGACAAGGCAAAGTTTAGGTTTTATCCTTATTGCATGGTATGATTAAGATTTCCTATTCCTGTAGTAGTTTTTCTAAGAAATCACCCACCAGAATTACATACATTCATCCATCATCCCTGTACTAGGAATGTGGAAACAGTGTTCAGATATTGCAAATTATGGGCTCTAATGAATCATCACATACCTTAGCAATTTCGCATGCTCTTCAGAAGCTTTGGATTCAAAAACATGCTCCTTGGTCTCAGCAAAAAGTCTGTGTGCTTGCTCAATGAGCCTAACTTGTGGACCATGGAGAGGAGATCCCTTGCTTGCCATTGGATTCCTCTCCAATTCCCTTGACTCTTTCAATAAAAGAAAGGCAGCATCCTGCAATTTCTCTCGATAGTTTAGGAAGTAACTCATGCTAGGAGATATTACTGACTGTAGCATGTTAAGTTTGTAGCAAAAGGAGCTAATTGTTTATTTCATGGTAAGCAAAATGGCAGACTAAGCTAACATATGATTTTCAACTGAAATAATGAAAGCAAACTAGATATGTAGCGAACATCAGAAACAGTAATAGGTAGTTAAGCACCTACGTGAAGTCTCCCTGTTGAGAGAAAGAAGTCCTTCAAAGCTTCATGCTTGGAATGTCTGTGAGCAAAACAGAAACATGCAACCATGAACCAAAGCTATTCATATAAAAGAGATAACGCAATAAACAGAAACAGGATGGAAGCATCACCTTGCATATGCCATAAACAAATCACGAGCCAAAGGCCTTGCATTGATTACGCCAAAAAAATCCAATGGAGCACTCTGTAAAATAATAACTTATTAAAGTGCATTAATAATGACACAGCGAGAAGTACTTATAGCTAATGGAGAAACAAAGATTATTGTTCACTAGTAAGAATTGAAAGGTGATATCAATAATCAACACATGCTTCACGTTAATTCCAAGTTGCATCTTCTATGGAAATATCATCCACTCAAAAGGATGGGATGGGATGGGATTAGATTTACATACCTTTTCTACTGCTACCTTCTGCCAGATATGGAAAAGCACAAGGTACACAAGATCAGTATCCCCACTCTCAATTGCCTTTGATAATGCCTTGTCTTGTTCATCAATGCTTAGCAGTAACGGAATCTGTGAACGTGAAACAAATTTAAGATTCAAGGCAGGTAGCCTTTTCTGCTGAACATGTATAACTGTTTTTTCCTAGTTTACTTATGCATGTTAGTTTTACATGCACTTACTGATAAATCTCTCATGTTCCTTACAATGTTTAGCATATTAACAACCACTAAGAGAACACAAGCTGCAGCTGAACAGGTTCAACCCAGCTCACTGGATAAGGTACTGTACACATAAAAGTGTACCATGGTAACAAAAATAAAACCCTCATTTTATGAAAAATGGTCTTTATTTATTGATTACGTTCTAACGCCAACTCCATTTGCACCTATAACAAGGAAGGCGATGATATCTCATATTAGTCTAATCAACTGTGCCATCTTAAATAGTAGGAATTTACTCAGCGTCATTGTTCCCTATTTTCTTTTGAAATTTACTTTTCTTCCCTGTACATTTGTGAAGACTATCATGTTCGTTTCATTTTGGTCCATAAGCATCCATAAAGCATGATGTGTCACTTGGCTCCATATCACCTACACGGATACTTCACTTTACACCATTACTAATCAAGGAGCATGTTACGTGTTAAAGCTGTTCCATAAAACAGGCAAAATCCAGAACAGTGCTCGAAAGGTTCAGTTGCTCAATCAAAAAGTTGTGATGCATATCCACCTAAGTCAGTAGCCCAAAAGGAAACTTGCCTGCTTTGATGATTGGGACTCATGGTCAACAAGCATGGCAGCCAACTTTCGCCTGCCACTGTTATCTGCATGAGCTGCTACTGCAGCATATGATATGCCCTTGCATAACCTGAGCTGCAACAGAAAGAACTTGTAAAGCAGGGAAGAGCAAATGCAACTGAATACTATGTATCTACCAGGCAATCCTCTCAAGTATCTACTATTTTCTGAGTATGATTGTAAGTAAACAAACCTTGTCAAGCAAGCCCTCAAGAAGGACTGTATCTGGGATGGCTGCTGATGCTGTTATCTTCTCACATGCCCAATGCATAATCACGACCTCCTATGAGGATTTAAGGTATACATGGAATGTTATCATTTCACTGAGAAAATTTATTATAAGCCTGTAAGTAGTGAAATAATTCTACAAATTCTGCCTGTATACCAACCAAGTGGCAACTACAGCAATATACTGCTTTATGAAGACCTGATGTGACTACCAGTCACTTCACTAAACGTAAATTAAGACCGACTTATATCTTACTTTCAGAAAATGTTATGCCACAATTAACTGATAAAGAAAAACTCAAACGAGAGACCTGTGCAAAAAAAAAAACTAATAATAAAGAAAGCTAATTGAAATTTCATCATGTGTATTCGAAGTAAGTTTTGCATAGACATAAGACTTAAATGTACACTGCTTGTCCATGGACAAGGAAAATTTCTCAGATAAAAAGAGAGAGAGAGAGAGGTTACCGGGTTGAGGTTAAGGTACTCAGAGATGCGAAGTGCCAAAAGGTGCTGGTTGGCATTGATCAGACGTCCAATGAGTACCGGTGCAGTAAGCAACTGAGAGAAAGACGTTCCTTAAGATATAATCATATTGTAGCTAGATATAAACATTTACAGGAGAATCTGAGTGTAATACAAACCTTGTACTGCTGAATGGTAAGTGGCATCCCAATCTGAGGATCACGAACAGCATTTAGAACCCGTAACGTTTTGCACATTTCTTGAAAACGTTCATGTGGAAATTGACTGCCAAAGCCAATGCCAAGTTCAAAAATAAACTATCTTACACAAAAGAATAATAGCACCGAAAAGAGTGCTCTGAAAAGGTAATGCTCAATGGCACTAGTTAACCAAATCTTAGTGAGATTCATGTGGTAAAAACAATAAGCTAAACATGATTTTCTCTTATAATATATAGGGGTGTGTGAAACGCAATAACAGCAGTAAGGTATGAAACTATTATACGATTTAATTTAATAAGACATGACATACACTACTAGATCATTAGTGCTGGCTAGAAAGGGTATCACAGGTGGTTGACTAATTCAGAAAGTTAGGAAGTTTATCATAACGATGTCATGCTATCAATAACATACTTAGCCTGAATTTTCAGCTACCCTATTATGGTGTGTTTGGTTTGAAGATTGGTTCCATCCGGCATGGTCTCTACTGGTCTTGCATGCCAAGGACAGCTGCTGCCTGATCTTTTTTGATGAATGAGTCAGTCCTGGTGATTGGTTTGTGGGGAATCTAGGCAGGAATGGCTTTGGCGATGGATGACATGGACTTGTGACGCAGACCATACAATGCGTATTCGGTTATTTAAATCAAACACAAACCAAACATCCAGAGACAGTCTAGTGACACAAATCAAACACACTGTTGGTTAGAGAATCTGGACAATCTAAACAAGGCTTCAGGTAAGCTCCTACCAGACCTAAAGCCTCAGTACAGAGGAGATTAGGAGAAGCTTTTATTGTAGTAAACACAGCGAAGAGCTTATCCCAAGTTCCCAACTAGACTGATTCTTTTTAGCACTGCATGAGATTTCAGAAAACAAACTTTTGTTCTGTATGCACTATGCAGTTACTTCAGAAGTCTTGTGCATATTTGTATGCTGCTACTTCTGGAGTTTTAACATTAGTAAGCCTTTGTACGCAGTTACTTCAGGTGTCCTGGCATTATATTATCTCTGCTTGTAAATTTACCTAATGAGCATCAATAGTCAAAAACTGTGTTCATTGCATCATATCTTGCAACAATAGCTTTCTACACAGCAGAATAACCAAGAATGTTCTACAGAAATGATCTCCTCACCAACTGATAGTTCGAGATGCATTTTAATGGTTCTGGTGCAAGCAGTAACAAAGAAAACTAGGGAATGATCCATGTAAGTGTTCCATATTTCAGATCTTCCAAAAAAAAAACACAAGCTATTTATGGACTGTACTAGACAGGTGATGGACCTCACTCCAACGAAATAAAACACACTAAGATTTAGAAAGTACCAGCCAAGGCTGTACATTGCACATAAATTTCAGTTTGGCCTAAGTGATATGTATGGATTCCAACAAAAGCAAGATTACAAACAAGAATTGAACATAAAGGTGTCAAGCAACAGGCAATGACGTCATATAGGCAGAAAGAAGTTAACCTGCAGAAAGCCAGGCCATAAGTAGCAGCTCTCAGTAACGCATGTTGGCGTGAAATATCAAACTCATGGCCAGCAGCATCTATACATGCCTCAATTGCCTCAGGCAAGGAAGAAGATATTAACTGATAGTTATCGTATGCCTGCAAGTGTGAATTATTGTTAATGCCTTGTGTTTGATTTTCAGCAAAAAAAAATGCTTATCTGTGAGATGGCAAAAGAGCAAATTCCCAAATAATTTTTTTTTCACAGCATTTGAAATAGCAAACAACCCTGATATAATTCGCAAGTTGCACACTGTGAATGCCATAAAGTGCACTAAGCTAATACCAAGTGCATGACAAATGTAGAAGGCAAACATGCACTGCACCAGGCATAGTTATCTACATAAGAAAAAGAATTAAACAGTACCTTGGCACTTTGTTTGTCATAATGATCTCTAGCATCATATAGCAATGCTGCTGGGGACATGCTTCCAATGCCAAAAATTGATGTAGTGGAATCAGGGACTCGGTGTAGGAATTCCATATTTGAGTTTGAGAGGATTCTTACACCATCACACTCTGGAATGAGCTTTATGGGTTCATCGTAATTATACAGCACCGGATCTCCATTTGGACCAACCATCAAAAGCGCTTCTGACCAGTAAAGAAGCACGCTGTCCAATCCACACCAAGCTATTTGATCTGGTGGCAATGCGGACTACAAGATTAAAAACAAATAATGAGTAGCTGTGCAAAAGTGTACTTATACTATCAGTAACTACCACAAAATAAACACACAAAAAATATCTAATCTAGATTACATGCTGAAAACATTCCGTAATGGCTTAAATTGTATAAATACGGTTCCAAATAAAAGCAATACCGCAATAGAAGGCTGAGGGAAAAAAATCATTCGATGTGTGCATACAGTCAATGTCAATATACCTGAGCTACTCTATCTGTTTAGGAATACAAGTCTATGGTCTTAGGGCCGTGTTGTTTCACAATGTAAGTCCATTGAGGAAATCAAGAGTGCAGTTGTTACAAAATTTCCACTATCAACACTTGCAGTAATGCTGCAAAAGAGGTTGAATGGAAGTAAAATGTCAATATGTGGTCCAATACCATGCTGTCCTTGTCCTGTGAGTATGGTAGGTTTGCAAATGAATATGCCAAACAACAGGAGTATGCTAATAAAAGCTCCAATTCACAAGAAGAAAGGTTCACTTATTTACATCTGCAGTATACTGCCACTAAGCATGTTACTAAGAGTATTACCAGGTAAACACAGACTCAAGACATTGCAGCCACTGCCAAAAATGTACAACTTGGCAACAACCAACAATTTATTCAGAAATTGCTTTGTTTGCATGCTATGGCATCTGCCCATGATTGCTTAAAGACCATAGGATCAACAATAAATTTAAAAGAATTATCACAACTGCTGCACAGGTTGCAGTTCTCATTGAAAATAAACAGTGATAACAATAAGAGTACACCAAGAATGATAACAAACCAATACGATTGTTAACTCGGTGAGCATTGCATGTTTGTTGAACATATACTCATCTTTGATTAACCAGAACAATAAGGGAAAAACTACTACTACCCAAATGTATTTGAGGTGCTATGTTCTCAGACACAAAACAGCACAATGTAAACTAGGAAACAAATTAGCATATTCACTGCCACTTCCTCGCAGTAGTATTAACCTATTTAGATCCATTCAGTTAACTGTAGTTTGAATCAATCTACATGGACTGCTGCACACCTAGAACCAAGATACATGCTACAGAGTAGATAAAACAATACATATAAACAACTTACATCACACTCATACTCGAAGATGATCTTGGAGAAATCCGTAGGGATGACGAGCAGGCGCCCATCGTGCGCAAATGCGGCAAGCAGCTTCCCATTGGGGGAAACTGCCATCTTCTGCACAGGTCCAATCTCCAGCTCCAACCCGAGTGTCTGCACATCATCCTCATCAACCGCCAACACTCGATCACCAACCGCAAGCAGTACCTCTGGGCTCCCGGACATGACAAACTGCGGCTCCACCACAGCCATGCACAGCACCTGCTCGTCCTGGCCAACGCACGGGTCGGCGAACTCACGCGGGTGAGGGTCCGCGGCGTCGATGTCCGTGGTCACCACGACGCGGTTGTCCTCCGTGAGGACAGCCACGCCGCCTCCCCAGAAGACCGCGTCGGCAACGCCGCCGGAGGACGTGGGGAGCAGGGGTACGGGGGTGGAGCTAGGGTTGGGCTTCAGATCGGGGAGGCGGAAGCGGAGGAGGGAGCCATCGGAGAGCAGCGCGACGAGGTTGAGGGAGCTGGAGAACGCGAGCGAGTGGAGGCGGGGGAGCTGGGGCGGCCAGGGGGAGGACGCGATGGGGTGGCCGGAGGAGGAGTAGAGGAGGAGGCGGCGCCGCGACGGCTCGGAGTGGAGCTGCACGATCTTCGAGTCGTCGCGGACGGCGGCGATCGGGCCCCCGAACGGCCCCGTGGCGAAGATGTGCGTGGAGAGGTCGAGGCGGCCGAGCACGCCGCCGCTCCCCCCGCCGCCGCCGGAGGTGGAGGACGAGGACGCGGCGGTGGCGGAAGGGGGCGACCAGGGCAGCGGGGAGTAGACGGTGATGCGGCGGTAGAAACGGTCGGAGAGGAGGTCCCACTCCGCCGCGACGGAGACGGAGGAGGACATCGCCGGCGGCGAGGCGGCGGCGTCACGCGCGAGGTGGGTTGTGGCCTGTGGGGGAGGAGGCGGTGGACAGTGGACTGTCTCGGGGATCGAGACGGGACGGTTCGTCCGCTGACATGTGGGTCCAATCGGATGGGAACGAGTTCCACACGGTAGCCCATTGAAAAGCCCAGATGAGATGACAATGTGCAGCCCACGGATGCGTGGGTGCAGGAGAAAGCGGCCCAAACGAATTAATTAACCGCAGAAAGCTTGCACGGGTTTCTCTAACCAACAGTACTAATCCTCGATCCGCAAGTTGCACGGGTTGTTATTACAGAGGGATTGTGTTCGGATAAAGCTACCCATCGGACGTTCTATATTTTATCAAACATCGAAAGCCTGTTCACTCTGCTACATGCATATAGGCCCGCCCAAGCACACTCATAGTGCGGACGTCCGATATTTTATCAAACATCGAAAGCCTGTCCCCTCTGCTACATGCATATAGGCCCGTCCAAGCACACTCATAATGCAGCGTAGCACAGCACAGGCATGCTCCTGACGCATATGCTCCTAGCACACTATTGCATGCATGCAAGTGCATGCCTACATGCTCCCTAATCCATGTCCATGCTCTCTCTTTCTTTTTTTTCTTATATTAGTAAAAATGTTTGTGCGTTGCAACGAGAAAAACTAAAAAAGTAATAAATATTACTCCCTTCATTCTCATGTAGGTTCACTGGTGTTTTGATGGAGCGGTTTTCTTCACTAAGTTGAGGGATCACGCGTAATGTGATGGGTGTGGGTAACTAAATTTAAAATAAACATACCCTTACAACCTGGTATGCAGAGCACAATATGTCATTTAAGAACTCGACAAAAAAAGTTGAACAGTTAAAATGAAACTAATCAATGTTAACTGAAACTAAACAACATAATCTGAACTCAGTCAAAGCTCACAAACAACAATTTATATATGTAACATTAAGGCTTAAAATATAGGATGATGGAATCTAGGGTGGCTATCATAATGGAAGCAAATCTAAATTCACAAATGATAGTATTAAGCAGGAGATAACCACGTACTGGCCATTGTAAGTCATCTATCGCATCTAATATGTAATCCACTCGAACCAAGATTGCTTCGCAGAGGAAAATCTTACTTTCTTAAAGAAAATGCGGACCACTTTCGTTCGTTATCAAACGCTTTGCAACAGCACATTCCTTTACAAGGTTTCTATTCTGATAATTAAGTCATGGTAGAGCCAAACATATCCGTGTATGCTCTACTGTATATTAAGTATGTCCTTCAGGACCTTTGGTAGAAATCACCCGTTTATGGATATAAAACATAATTTGTGAAATCAAGACTTTCACACCATTAGAAAAGATCTTGGTTTTAGATCATTCAGGTCGAAGATTCTCTTAATTTAGAGCTACGACCAGGCAATGATTCAAATTTGAATTAATTTAAATCAATTGCGATTTGAGCCAATGGTGCCCTAGCCCTAATTCCAAGTCGACCAAGTCCACCTGGGCCTTTAAAATCCGTGGTGTTCATTGGTTAGTGAACCATCTATTTATAACCCGACTTTAATTACTGTGCACTAATAACGGTGGTTATTTTTCTTATTAAAACTTGGAGGTGGGTGGGCCTAGCCTGTCAGCATCTTCTTTGGGTGGGCCTAGCCTGTCAGCATCTTCTTCAACCTCGCGACAGCGACAAATGCGTGCGTGCGTGATTGGTCATTGCAACGGGGCGGTTCAACGGCGGCTGCAGGGGGTACTCGGTGTGTGATATTGTTGGCGCAGAATTTCGACCCGCCTTGCAACCAAACGGGTTCCACGTTTCCACGGCGGCCTGGGAGGTTTGCTTTACTCCAGTGCAGGTCCAAAGGCTTGCCTAGTCGTGTGTAGAGCGTGCCAGTTGATTTGATCTGCAATCAACAAGATAAATAAGTAAACTATGTTAGAAAACAATGACCGATCGGCCAATAGGCCGTCGCCGCATTGTCATGGCCCCAGCCGATAGGGCAAAGCTGTATCGGCTTACTCGTGATAAAATAAGATTGAAGCATAAATCTGATCTTATCGACATTCATCAACATATTAACATCGATTAATAGCATCGGCCGATAAAGGATAACAAAGATAACTGCACTAGCTAATACTCTAGTGCAAATCTATATGAACCAATCAACCAATATAAATATGTCGACCACAGATAAATCCTAAAAAGTAATCTATAACAGATGCATCTATATTCATTGATCCGTTCATGTAGATGGCAGATACACATAAAAACCTTACGAAAATCATGCATATCAAGCAAGATTGGCTGAAACCCCAATGTTATCCTTAATTACAATCGAAAGCAGACTTTGTGTTGAATCTCAACACAAGACTAAGGTCGATAGCAACTCAAAGTATGAATTGAAACTTAACACAAAGAGAATCAAGCCGCCGATTGCTTTTGGGGATGATAGATGCATTGAATGATTTAACCAAGCGTAATAATTAAACTGCCGTCAGCAACAAACCCTAAAACGAGTAAATCGCTGGCGAAGTGTAATTAAGACATTTGTCAAAATCATCCAAAACATGATAAACGATGATCACATCATCGAGGCTTAGCGTGTTTAAAGCGACACGCTAGCCCCGACGATGCAGATCGTCGGGCACGAGTTCTTACCTCTGCTCCGGGGAAGCAAGAACTTGTCGGAGATGACCTCTTACGAGGGTTGGCGATGCGCCGAAGTAGATTAAAACAAACTGGTTGTTGTATTAGATTGTGAGAGAGTTTCTATGTACAAACTACCGGGATATTTATACCCGAGATTACAACAGGGCCCGTGTAGGACATGATCTTATCTCTAACAAACAAACAAGTCTTTGCGGCAGACCCTTGTCACAGATTAGATCTAAACCTACTTGATTTACAAGATACAATTGCCTAAAATTGAGCCTTATCTCTATTTGGCAACTTCCTTGAAGCTTATCTTGAGCCCAGACCAAGCCCACGCTGACTCTGTCAACTTCCAGCCTCTATCGGCCAATGACCAAATTGAATCCGTATCGGCCGATACACTTTCCCTGCTAGCGCTTCTCCTAGTCCGATACGTTCACCGAGTCCGATACAACACTTGGTCCGACTCCAACTTAATCCTTCCTCTTTGCTTCGGTTTCTTCTTTCTTCTCTGGGTCGATTACGAAAATCCGCTATTAACACATGCCCCCCAATTCCGTTTCATTATATAATGTGGCGGAATTAGCTCCGAGGAACCCATCGACTTCTTCGCTAGGGTTTACCTGAAAACCGCGCAGATCCAGATTCACAGCTCTCCGCCGCCGATTTAGTAACCACTCGTGTTCTTCAACTCCGGCGACCCCTCGGCGTCCCATCGGCATCAACCCCTTCAACGGCGACCTCTTCGACAACAACAATGGCTTCCGCTCCATTTTATGCCTCCGAGATCCCTATGGTAAGTCAGCCCCTTCGCATTTTCATTTTCTCGCCGAGTTCTTCAAATTAGGGTTCCTGCTCTTGCCCCCTGGGTCTTATTCTTCATTGTTGTTCTTATGACATAGGTCTTCAAAAACCAAATCTTGATCCCCACCAACGACAAATCATATCGATTCCTGCTAGGCCCCATGGGCAATTGCGACCCAACCTGGCTGATAAATGCCGAGACAAACAGAGTCCCCTTCAAACAAACCAAGCCCAATACTTTTTCGTGGAAGCACACTTTCAGATCCTGGCCGTCGAAGCTCAATGGGTACAGAACCTGACACAAGAGGATCGCAGCAACCAAACAGGTTCACTGGGACGAAATAGGAATCAGCCAATGCATTACCTTGTCCCTGGCCGATACCAAGAAAAACGAACCAATTATGTCAGCGGCCACCTACTTCTGGTCCGGCACCTTGAACGCTTTCCTGTTCAAGCAAGGTCCGATGACCCCAACATTGATTGACGTCAAGCTGCTAACAGGACTAAACATCCAATCTGAGATCAATCCCTTCAGCCTCCTGGCAAACAGCAGCCATAAATTGAAAACCAAGAAGATTGGAGGCTGGTTTGGATATATTTCTGAGCATATGGAACAAGGATCAGTCTCAGAGAGAGAACACGTGGCCTTCTTGACGCTATGGTTGGAAAGATTTGTCTTCTGTGGATCAACCTGCGGCCCCACTCTAAATTGCCAACACTTGGCTCAAGCCCTGGTTAATAAGAAACAAATCCCCCTTGGCCGATATCTCCTGGGAGCTGTCTATTGGCTGCTTCACTCCGCCACCCAAGATCTGATGCTGAAGCAAACGGTGGCGCATGGAGGACCATGGTGGTTTGTCCAACTCTGGCTAACTATTCATACCAACACCATAGTTGATCGGCCTCCATTATCGGACTCCTGCTTCCCATCAAAGTATGCCGATCATGAAGATCCCAGAAGCAGAAGGTGCATGTCTTTTGGAGAAGCGGCCTCTGTTTATCCTGGAGCGGATCAATCGGCCGAAGACATGTCCACATGGTTCATCCGGTTCTGCACCGGCCCCCCATCAATCAAGATGGACATGTTCGTCTACATGTCAGACCAGGATTTTGAACTCCTCGACGATCTCCACTTGGACCTGGTGAATGACGATATGGAGTCACGGGAATCGTTTATGATCGGCATCACCCCATGCCTGCTCCCAGTAGGCATATTCCAAGGAAGAAGCACCAGCCTATCCTATGAATTTTACAATCCCATGGTGGCTGCTAGACAGTGCGGGCTTGGACAACTTCCCATCAATTTATATTTCCACAAACTCCTAGAGAGCAGAGGCACGGTTTCATCAGCGCTGGTCATGAGCAAAGCACTAGAGATTGAAATCCCAAATCTGGGTGACTGTGACCGATTGCATCTGAGCGCCTTCATCCATATCAGCTTCCATGCATGGTGGCAAGAATGGGCTGCTCATATCTTCCATCAATCAGCCCGATTTCACTTAACAGAGCTTATCCAAGATATCAGCCCTCAAGTCCCCGATGGTTCGATTCCATCTGTAAGCAACAGTGGACAAAAGATATCATACGCAATGATCTTGGCTCCATCGGGTAACTCTGTCATGGAATCGGCTATCGGCCTTACTGCCCCAAAGGTCTCATCACTGCTCCAGGGGCCGATAGCCAAAGAAGCCACCAAAAGGAAGGTGCCAGCAAGGGACAAGCCCCACAAATCTGTGAAAAAGTCCAAGGCTGCTGACCAGGCCGATCCTATAGAACTAGACCCCTCCGTAGAAGAATTCCTCGATGAACAAGTGATGGAGGAGGAAGTCGATGCAGCTGCTGCCAATCTAGATGAAAAAGAAAATCCATCGGCTGAAACCGCTAACGAACCATCGGCCAAGACCACTACAATCCCATTGGCCGATGACCAAGTCGTTGCTGCCCAACCAAGGAAGACCAGACATGCAGTCCGCAAGGTTAGCGCATTTCCTTTACCGAATCTACGTAATCCCCTTCTGTTGGTATACTATAATTTGATATCCTTTTCAGGCTACCGCGTCATCTGTGCTCAAGGAGAGAACTCAATCGGCCCCTTTAAGAACTAAGAAAACAACCTTGCAAAGGCGTGAACAGACCAAGGCCCGATTAAGAACTCCTTCTCCTTCTCCACCACCCTCTCCGATTGCTTCGGTAAGAGTTGACCCTTTTTTTTCTTATTCTTTTAATGATAGAGATCTCATTGTCCTTGCTTATCCCTCTTCAGCCGCGCGCTCCATCGCCCGCACCACATCGGCCCTCGCCTTCGCCCATCGTTTCAAGACAACAAAAGGAGGCCGATGCGGGCACAACCGATGTCCCATCACAAGTAAACCAGATCACTTCAAATCCCTTGTCGATTTTTATTTGACCGAGCTAACCCTGCCCCATCTTGTTGTTCACAGAACTTAGCCGATATGTTCTCTTTTGACGTCGGCCAATTTCTTGATGACGAGGACCAAGAGCCACCTGTCACGGCCAAGGCGTCAATCTCTGACGGTCTGAAGAACCGGCTGTCCGATATCGTCAAGCGGCTGGAGTCGTCATTGGAGTACTTGGTGGAGGACTGCAATCCCATCAGGAGCAGAGTACAAGAAATTGAAGATCAATTGCCTGAAAACCTGATGGAAATCCTGACACCGGCCATCTTCTTGGAACAATACCGCTTCAAGCTTCAGAAGGCTAAAGAAAGAATCACGGAGAGGCGGGAACGTGAGAGCTTGGAATCGGCCTTAACCACCAGCAAAGCTCAAGTCAATTCTGATAAGACCAAGCTAGACGAGCTGGCCGTTGAGCCGATTGTCCTGAACAACAGACTCGAAGAACTTCACTGCCTCGAAGCAGATCTCGTGTCCAAGCTGGAAACAACTCGCAAAGAAATCCAAGAAGTCAAGGCTGGGATAGTTGCATCGCCAAAGGCCATAGAGGACCAGACGGCGAAGCTGAAGGCATCGGCCAAATACTTGGCAACCCTGAGCAAATCCTTAAAACCGATTCCAGGGTCGATGGCCGATGACGCCCAAACCATAGAAGACATTGATCAAATCCGTCATAGGGCCATTGCAGTTATTGAAAACTTCATAGGGTAATGTAATATATTTTGTGTCTTTCTTGTAGATAGATATCCTCCTAATTTAGTTAATCTCATTGGCCCATTAGCCGAATTTGATCTCAACCTGAACAAGTCCAAGTCTGAAAAAGTTTTGATAATTAATCTTATTGGCCCATCAGCCGAATTTGATCTCAACCTGAATAAGTCCAAATCTGAAAAAGTTTTGAAACCCCAAACTTGAATTATTCTCATAAACTTAAAAAACTTGAAGAATTTTAAGTCCATAAACTTGGATCAATCCGATAAGACCGATAAACTTGAAGAGTTTTGGGCCTATATATATAGATGCCCCCCAAATTTTGGAAGATGAGGGCTCATGTTATAAAATTTGAACTAAGGGCAATAATGCATATCGGCCATCTAAAGACGATGTATACCACATCGGCTATTATCATAAATCGGCTGGCGGGCCGATCATGAATCGATCTAGACGCTAGGATAATATTTCTTTAAGTACTTGCCATTAAGAGCTCGTCCATAAATTTCACCATCTAGCCCCTTGAGCAAATAAGCATTGTGGGGAACACATCGATGAATTTGAAAAGGACCTTCCCAATTAGGTGACCATTTGCCGAATTTATTATCTCTGGAGCTAATCGGCAATATCAACCTCCAAACCAGATCCCCTTCGTCAAAGGACTTGACAACAACTTTTTTGTTATAATGACGAGCCACTCTATCTTTGTCTCGTTTGATTTTCTCCAAGGCCCGCAACCGGACGTGTGCCAAATCATCTAACTCATCGACCATAAGATTGTGGTATTCATCGGCTGTCAAGTCGTCTTGCAAAGCAATCCTTCTTGAGCCGATATTGGTTTCCCATGGCAGCACAGCTTCATGTCCATAAACCAGCTGATATGGAGGCACTTGAATCGCACCATGACAGGCCATCCGATACGCCCAAAGGGAATCGGCCAGCGTCGTATGCCATTGCTTCGGCTGTTCGTCGATTTTTCTCTTGATCAACTTGATTAAAGTCTTATTAGAAGCTTCTACCTGCCCATTAGCTTGCGCGTAATACGGAGAAGAATTCAACAATTTAATGCCCATACTATCGGCAAACTGGACGAACTCATCGGACACGAAGATTGATCCTTGATCGGTGGTGAGCGTCTGCGGTAATCCAAACCGATATATGATATGCTCCTTGACAAACTGAATCGCATCCTTGGAATCAACCTTCTTGAGAGGAATAGCCTCAACCCACTTGGTGAAGTAATCTGTAGCCACCAAGATATATTTGTGCCCTTTGCTTGATGGTGGATTGATCTGTCCGATCATGTCTATACCCCATCCTCGAAACGGCCATGGCTTTATGATTGGATACATAGCCGACGCTGGTGCTCTCTGAATTGCTCCAAACTTTTGACAATCTTGACATCCTTTATAGTACTTGAAACAATCCTCAAGCATTGTCGGCCAAAAATATCCGACGCGCTTCAAAAGCCATCTCATTTTATGGGCCGATTGATGGGTTCCACAGATCCCCTCATGTACCTCGCTCATCACAACTTTGGCCTCCTCGGGACCTAGGCACTTGAGCAAGACATCATCAATCGTCCGATGGTATAAGTCATCATCTAACAGGACATACTGCAACACTTTGTATTTCATCGTCCGTGACGCCGACTGGGAAGGATTTTTCAAATAATCAATGATGGCAAATCTCCAGTCGTCGGCGTCCACGGCAGCGATTTGAATATGAACGTCCTTAGCCATCGGCCTGTATCCCGATGCCCCCTGAGCTAGATCATTGGCCTCGAAGTTCTGCTTTCTGGGTATATGCCTCATCGTCCCAATCTTGAAAACTTGTAGCAACTCCTTGCATTCCTCATTGTAAACTCTGAGAACGTCGTTCTTGCATTCATACTCGCCAGAAAGTTGATTAATGACCAGCTGCGAATCACCAATGATTTCTACGGAATCGGCCTCGACCTCCTGTAATAACTGCAAACCTTTAAGCACCGCTTCATACTCTGCTTGATTGTTAGTATAATAAGGCTTGATGATGAAAGCAAACTCAAAGCTTGCCCCCCGAGGGGATATGATGACCAGGCCGATACCGCATCCATGTCTGCAAACAGATTCATCAAAATACAGCGTCCATGGCACAATATCTGCATATGCAACTGAATCATCCTTGTGTTGAACAATGAAATCGGCCAGGGCTTGTCGTTTGATTGCTTTGGCCGATTCATATCTGAGGTCAAACTCTGTTAAAGCAAAAATCCACTTCCCAATTCTTCCTTTTTAAACAGGGGCCGATAGCATGTATTTCATCACATCGGCCTTACTTACCACAATGCACTTGTTGGAAAGTAAATAATGCCTCAACTTAGTACATGAAAAATACAAGCATAGACATAACTTCTCCACCGGCGTGTACCTTGTCTCGGCATCTAACAACCTCCTACTGAGATAAAAGATAGCTCTTTCCTTGCCATCAATGTCTTGAACCAAGACTGAGCCGATGGATTTCTAATTGGCCGATAGGTACAGCCTGAATGGAACCCCTTTCTGTGGAGGGATTAGAACTAGGGAAGAACTTAAATATTCCTTGATATCGTCCAGCGCTTTCTGTTGCTTAGCACCCCATACGAACTCCTGATCGACCTTTATCTTCAACAACGGAGTGAATGGCTCTATCCTGCCTGATAGGTTTGATATGAAGCGCCGGACGAAGTTGATCTTCCCGAGCAGAGATTGTAACTTGGTCTTGTTTGTTGGAGGCTTGATATTTTTTTATAGCATCAATGTTCTTCTGTGTAATTTCAATTCCCCTCTCATGGACCAAGAAACCCAGAAACTGATCGGCCGATACGCCAAAGGTACACTTGTTAGGGTTCATTTTTAAACCATATTTCCTTGCTCTTTCTAGTACCTTGTGTAAATCGGCCAAGTGCATATCGTACTCCTTGGACTTCACAACGACATCATCAATGTAAACCTCGATCAGCGAACCGATAAGATCGTGAAAAATGTAATTCATAGCCCTCTGATAAGTAGCTCCGGCGTTTTTTAAACCGAAGGTCATGACAACCCACTCATATAGGCCGATTGCCCCCGGACACCGGAAGACTGTCTTGTGAATATCTTCCTCGGCCATGAATATCTGGTTGTAGCCTGCGTTCCCATCCATGAAACTGATAATTTTGTGTCCAGACGCGGCATCTACCAGCAAATCGGCCAACGGCATAGGGTACTCATCTTTTTGCGTAGCTTTATTCAAGTATCTGAAATCGATACATACCCTAAGTTTGCCGTTTTTCTTCAACACCGGAACTATATTGGAAACCCACTCCGCATATCGGCAGGGTCTAATGAAATTAGCGTCGTAAAATCTAGTGATCTCTGCTTTGATAGCTTCATGCATATCGGCCTTAAATCTCCGAGGAGCTTGCTTAAACGGCCGATAGCCTGGTTTGATAGGTAACCGATGTTCTACAATCGATCGGCTTAAACCTGGCATCTCATGATATTCCCATGCAAAACAGTCCATGAATTCTTTCAAAAGGTTTATCAAATTATTTTTATATTCTCTTGGTAGGTTAGCACTTACATACGTCGGCCTAGGCCTATCACCTGTTCCTATATCAACTTCTTCGAGCTGATCGGCCGACGTAAAGCCTTGTCCCAATTTTCCGTCGAGCTCATCCACCTTATCGTCTGTGTAGGGGCTAGCTTGCTCATCTTGGGCAGTGGATGTTTCATCTTTGTTAAAGTAACTGCTTGTCTTGATCTTTAATCGTCTCGATATCACAATCAGTCACTTTGAGGTAATCGGCATCCCAAACTCGTCCGGATAAGCAGTCGATTCCCTCCATCTCCCAAACTGCGAGATCGGCATTGGCCACGTGTACGGACCGATCGGCCTGCACGATCTCGACCTGGTCCCCTTGTCATTGTATAAGGCATTGGTGCATTGTTGAAGGGACGCAACAATTGGCATGGATCCAATCTCGTCCCAACAACAGGCTGTAGGAACCCTTTCCATCGAAGACGAAGAAGGTGGTGGGTATCGTCTTGTTGCCCACGGTGAGCTCCACGTTTAGCACCCCCTTTGCCTCGGATGCGTTGCGACCAAAGTCTTTCAGCACCATGTTGGTCTTGATGAGGTCCTCCGGTACTTTTCCAAGCTTCCGGAAGGTTGTATATGACATTAAGTTCACTGCCGCGCCGCCATCGACCAACATCTTCGTTATCGGCCGCCCGTTGATGAATCCCTTGATGTATGACGGCCGTAGGTGCCTGTGGTTGCTGTCAGCCGGCTTGTCGAATATAGCCTGGTCCGGTGACAACTGTAGTCGAGCCGAGGACTGCTCATCGTTGGCTATTGCTTCATCGGCCGTCTGCACGCTGTATTCTGCTGGCAATATGAAAACCATATTAACAGAAGCCGATGCTACACCTTTACCTTTGGCGGACGCAGGAGCCCGAGCTGTCTTGGAGGTGCCCTCATCGGCCTTGACCACCGTAGATTTTATCCTCCACTCTTTTTTAGTTCTGGTGGGCCGATGGGCTGTTGTTGCTTGCTGCTCCTGGACCTGCTCTTTCTTCCTCAGCCTCTGTACCCGTCGTTTTTGGGTCTTGGTAAACACGTCGCTTGGGCACCACTGAGGATTCTGGGGTTGACCGTCGTCTTCGTCGTGACGATCTTGGCGCATCGGCCCTAGCCTTTCGTGCACAGATTTTCTTTGCTTGGCTGGCCGATGCGCTTGCTGGCTTGAACTGCCCTGATGAGAGTCTTTTGTGTCATTGCAGGCAGGGCACTCTTGGATGGATGACAACCTCATTCCCTCATTCCAGCAAAACCGGAAAAACTCGCACTCCCAATGCGGGTCATAGGAGTTGTCTTGATCGGCGTAGTCTTGCGCTTGTTCTTCCTGCTGCTGCTGGTATTTTCTGATCAGGCCCTCCGAGGTCTGATGAGGTCGCTTGCCGGTCCGATGGCCACCGCCGTCGGCCCTGTCCGCCCGCACCATGTTGACTGGGAACGGGTGTCCTTCTATTTTCATCGGCCGCTTGGCATCATCGATCTTAATCCTACCTTGCTCGATGGCCGATTGGATCTGTTGTCAGAAGATCTTGCATTCATTAGTATGATGGGAATAGGTGTTGTGCCACTTGCAATATCTGCTCTTCTTGATTTCTTCGGCCGATGGAAGTATATGACCTACTGGCAGTTGGATCTACTTTTCTTGCAAGAGTAAGTCAAATATTTTGTCAGCCTCATTGACGTCGAAGTCGTATTTGTCCTCCTTATCGCCTTTCTTGGCCCACTGGCATGTTATTGGCTTCTTCATCCGGGCCCATTCGGCTAGATCGACGTCGACGTCTTCTTCATCATCTTTGTCGGAGGCGTACTGATAAATTGTATTAATTTTCTTCGCGAACTTCTTCGCCTCCTGGAATCGTTGCTCGTGGGCCGATACCCGTTGTGCTAGCTGAGCTAGGCTTTCAAATTCCTGAGAAGAGAATCTTTCTCGTATCGGCCCTAATAATCCTTGGAACGCCAGATCAGCTAGTTGAGAATCGGTCAGACTGAGGCTGTAACACTTGTTCCTTATGTCCCTGAATCTTTGAATGTACTCTGGGACCGATTCATCAACACGTTGCCTGATGGCGGTGAGATCGGACAGTTTCATCTCTTGTACACCATTGTAGAAATATCTGTGAAACTGTTTCTCAAGATCTATCCATCCTCTGATGGAATTGTAGGGTAAAGAGGAGAACCATGTAAATGCAGACCCTAACAAGGACAGAGGGAAAAACCTAACCCTCAACGCCTCTATGGCTGATGCCTCTCCACACTGTGCTAGGAATCGGCTCACGTGCTCGTATGTCGAGACGTTGTCCTGCCCTGAAAACTTGGAGAAGTCTGGGATTTTGTATCGGCTTAGCAGTGGCACTCTGTCAAACTCCTCGGGGTACGGATGCCGATACACTGTAGAGTTCTCCTTGGGCTTCAAACCGAACTGATCTCGCATCACCTCGGCTATCATATCGGCCCAATATCCTGCGGGCTGATGTGGGAAGTCCTGGTGGTAGGACTGCTGCAGGCCCTCTGCCCGATATTGCTTGGGAGAGTACGGTTGGAAGTGATGATTTAAATTCTGTGCATCGTACTGCCCTGCAGCATACTGCTGGTAGCCTTGCGGCACGTTGTAAGCAGTCTGTGGTGGAGGGTTACCAAACACAGGGGCTTGAGATTGTCTGGCCGATGGCGGGTTTACTGGAATCTGCTGCATCGGCTCGACCACCGGTTGTTTTCCCTTCGTCCACTGTGCAAATTGCTCCTCCGTGATGTGCTGGGGACTTCCTCCCGCTTGCTTGGCCAGGACCAGTGGCATGGTTGGCACCAGCTGAGCCGATGGAGGCGGGATCAGCGCCGTCGGCTGTGGAGTTGAACTCAGATCAGTCCTCAAGGTCCGATAAGCTGAGAACTTGTTTTCAGGCAGGAAAATCGGCCCCTGAGGTTTGTACTGGTGAATTGAGCCATCTAAGATTGACTTGACCGTGTTAGTCAAGGTGTTCACCAGAATCCCCGACTGGTTGACTAGCGCAGAGTAGACTGCGGAGTCGATGCGGTCTTGCAACGTCGGCGCGGCGTTTTCTTCAGTTTTTACGGCATGGTCGTGGGCTGCCGCCGACGTGCTGGCTCCATCTCCAGGGCTCGGCAATACCATCTTAGTTTTTTGAATGAGAGTGCCTTGCCGAGTCCTAGAATACGTTTGCAGGTACATATTCCGGAACTGCTCGACCAGCTTGTCCATTTCAGCTGTTTGCTCCTCGTTGAGCTGGTCGGTGGTCACGTGTTAACGATGAAATTTGGTAATCGACTTGGAAAGAAAAGGGGAAACCGAAGCAGAGAAGACAGATTGAATTGGAGTCAGACCAGGCTTCGTGTCGGACCCGGTAACTGAATCGGACTATGGATGTGTTGCCATAAAGAGCGTATTGGCCGATACGGATTCGATGTTAACGTGGGCCGATACGGGTTGTGAGTTGATAGTGTCAACGTGGGCTTGGTCTGGGCCCGAAATAAGCTTCAAGGAAGTTGCCAAATAGAGATAAAGCTCGGTTTTAGGCAGTTGTATCTTATAAATTAAGTAGTTTAGATCTAATCTATGGCTTAAGTCTGCCGCAAGGACTTGTTTGTTAGTTGTAGATAAGATCGTACCCTACAAGGGTTCTGTTGTAACCTCGGGTATAAATATCCCGATAGTTTGTACATAGAAGCTCTCTCAATTAATCATACATCAAACTAATCTACTTTCGGCGCATCGCCAACCCTCGCAAGAGGCTGACTTTTGACGAGTTCTTGCTTCCCAAGAGCAAGGTAAGAACTCGTACCCGACGATTTACATCGTCGGGGCTAGCGTGTCGCTTTAGGCACGTTAAGCCCTGATGATGTGATTGTCGTTTATCGTGTGTTAGCTAATCTTGACGCGGTCTTCTGATTCTGTCTCGTCAGCAATTAACTCGTTTTAGGGTTTATTACTGACGATGGTTGAATCAGTTTGTTCGTTTAGATTATCTAAGGCATTTACCATCCGCAAAAGCAATCGACGGCTTGATTTTCTTTATGTTAAGTCTCGATTCACACTTTGAGTTGCTATCGACCTTAGTCCTGTTTCAAGATCTGACACGAAGCCTGTTTTCGATTGTAACTAAGGATAGCGCCGGGGTTTTAGCCGGTCTTATCTAATGCATGTGATTATTTATGTTCTTGCATGTGTTTGCCACTTATACATGTGGATCGACGAATATAAACATATCGGTCACAGAGTGTTTTTAAAGATTTCTTTGTGGTCGGTGTATTTATGTTAGCCGATTGAATTGTATAAGTTTACACTAGAGTAATAGCTAGTGTAGTTATCCTCATGAAACCCTCATCGGCTAATTCCCTTAATCTGTCACACGCTTTTAGCATGGGCCGATGAGATTAGATCTCTTGAATTTGCTTATTATATTGAGTAAGCCGATACAGCTTTGCCCTATCGGCTGGGCTACAACAATGTGACATCGGCCTATCGGCCGATCGACCATTGTTTTCTGACATGGTTTACTTGTTTCTTGTTGATTGCAGATCAAATCAACTGGCACGCTCTGTGCATGACTAGGCAAGCCAATTTGGACCTGCACTGGAGTTAAGCAGATCTCCCAGGCCGCCGTGGAAACGCGGAACCCGTTTGGTTGCTGGACGGGTCGAAATTCTGCGCCAACACGCTTTTGGCACGCCCGGTGTGTCACACCCTGAAGTTTTCCTAAATCATAAAAATTGAGTTTAATAATTTATCGGAGAAATTGTTTAATTAATCTGGAGAAAAATCCAATTAATTAATGCATTAAAGAAGTGGAAATGGCAAGGTGGAATTTTTCTTGAGTTCCCCATGTCAAAATACATTAACAGGATTTTTAGTGGAATTTTCAGAGCCCTGGAAATATTTTTAAACCAATTAAAATCAAATTCAAAATTTAAATTAATCCCAGGAAATTTCCTTTCCTTTTTCTTTTTCTTTTTCCTCTTCTTCTTCCTTCTTGGGCCGTCGGCCCAGCCCAGCCGCGCGCGCGCCGCGCGTCCCTTCCCCCTCTCCTGGGCTGGCCCAGCCGGTCCCCGGCCCTTTTCCTCGCGTGCGCCCCCTCCTCTCTTGCGGGCCGGCCACAGGCCGAGGCCCGCTAACGCCGCGCTCACCGCCGGTCCGGGCCACCGACAGGTGGGCCCCACCTGTCGGGCCCGTCTCCCTCCTCCGGCCGACGGAATCGGAGGGGAGCAACCGCCGCCGCCTTTTTCCGCGCCCGTGCCCCCACTTCCCGCGCCCCGTGTGCCCGCGCACGTGGCGCAACCGCCGCTGCCCGTGCCCCACTCCGCCCGCTCTCGCCTCGCGAGAGGGGCGGGATTCGCCCACTCCGGCCGCTTCTCTCTCTCTCCTCTCTCTCTCCCCACTCCGGCGAGAAATCCGCGCCCGCCCGGCCACGATTTCACCTCCCCGAGCCCATTTAAACCATCCCTGTGTCCTCCTCTCCCTTTTTCCCCATTCCGCCGCCACTCCCGTGCATCCCACTGTCTCCGCCCCGCCGCTCCCATTCAAACCACCGCCGCTGTCGCTCCGGCGGAGGAGAACGACACCACCTTCGGTCACATGAGCACAGTGTTGAAGGGTTTGGACAGGATGCACGCCGACCTCCTCAAGGCTGCAAAGGCCCTGAATGACCAGCAGTTGGGACAGATCGTGGACCTGCAGGACGAGGTGGCACGCCTCAAGAGAGGGAACGCCACCTTGAGGGGACTGCCAGCACCCGGTGGATCGCGGATCCGCACGACCGCCAGGAAGACTACCACCGCTCCCGTCCGCATCCAGCTGGCACCCAGGCACCCACCGCCAGCAGCCGCTCCAGCTCCACCGCCGTCACCAGTCCCGATGCCAGCAGCAGCTCTAGCTTCGTCCTCGTCACCTTTCCTTACCTTCGTTCCAGCCTTGGCCTACCAGGGAGGCAGTGGCATCTGAGGTTGGTTGTCTGCTACTCCCAGTGGCAGCAACGGCAGTGGCAGCAGCTCCGAGCCTACCAGCGGAGACACTTACATGTTGGACTCCAAGAGCCGCTCAGAGGATGATGGCGACGACCAGGAGAGCGACTTCGACTCCACCGACCGTAGGAGCCGTTTGGAGTTTTAGAGCCGTCACCCTTAGTTTTTACCGTTTTGCTTAGTTTGTTTTCCTGCTAGTTTCTGTGTGTTCGGTCTGTTTGTTTGTGGGTTAGTCGGTGGTCCATGTCATGTGTTGGTATGGCTGCCCCATTAAGGATGTTGCTTGATCTTTTCAGTGTTTTTAATTCAGATCAGAACAATTGCAGTTAATTTTAATGAAATAAAGTTTAGTTCTTAAGCAGTCTGTTTTTCTTCTCTTCTATTCTGGTTCGGCCTACTCCAGATGGTGAACACCAGAACCAGCGGCCACACCAGCGGCAACGAGGAGCCCGCAGGAGGGGCTCATGTCAATGGTTCCACCGGCAATGCACCACTACCACCACCGGAAAACCCGACGATCGCACAAGTGTTGGCAGCTCAGACCCAAATGATGACCGCCATGATGCTGCAGATGCAGCAGCAGCACCAGCAGATGATGCATCACATGCAACAGCAGCAACAGCAGCACCACCAGCAGAATGCTCCTCCACCACCCCAGTCGATGCTGCCAAAGTTTCTTCGCGTGCGACCGCCCACCTTCTCAAGTACCACTAACCCCATGAAGGCGAATGACTGGCTCCATGCCATCGAGAAGAAACTGGATCTCCTGCAGTGCAACGACCAGGAGAAAGTCGCTTTTGCCACACACCAACTGCATGGTCCCGCTTCCGCTTGGTGGGACAATTACTTGGTCACCCGCCCAGCCGAAACGGAAGTTACGTGGGCAGAATTCTGTCGCAGCTTCAGGAAAGCGTAGGTTCCCGACGGGATAGTTGCGTAGAAGAAAAGGGAGTTCCGTGCGCTCCACCAAGGCCACAGGACCGTGACGGAATACTTGCATGAGTTCAACCGGCTCGCACGCTATGCCCCAGAAGACGTGCGCACCGATGCTGAGCGGCAGGACAAGTTTCTGTCAGGCTTGGATGACGAACTAACCAATCAGTTGATCTCGGGAGACTATGCTGACTTCGAGAAGTTGGTTGACAAGGCCATTCGTCAAGAAGATCAGCGCAACAAGATGGACCGCAAGAGAAAAGCGACCCAATTCAAAGCACACCAAGGCAACAGTCAGAGGCCCCGCTTCGTGCCCGGACAGCAGGGTGGACCTTCCACCATGATCGTTTGCTAGCACCGGCCATACAACCCTGGGAACTTCCACTCCAGCAGCAGCAGTGGCCTTAACAATAGTGGTGGACAGCACCATCGCAATCCAGCTCCACGCCCTCCAATGGCACCTGCACCGCCGACTCAGCCGGCTCAACCCAGGAGAGACCCTGGAGGAAAACCATTGACGTGTTTCAACTGCGGCGAGCCTGGACATTTCGCCGACAAGTGTCCGAAGCCCAAGCGCACCAGGTCCCAGTTTGTGCAAGCACGAGTCAATCATGCCTCGGCTGAGGAAGCCCAGGCAGCACCAGACGTTGTACTGGGTACGTTTTCCGTCAACTCCACTCCTGCTACAGTATTGTTTGATTCTGGTGCAACACACTCCTTTATTTCCAAGCATTTTGTTGGGGCACATGGGTTATCAGTAGTGGAACTTAAGGTGCCTATGCGGGTTCATACCCCTGGTAACAACATGAACACCGCTCACTACTGCCCCTCAGTGACCATAGAGATCCAAAGGTCACAATTTCTAGCCAACCTTTTCCTTCTTGAATCAAAAGGCCTAGATGTCATTCTTGGGATGGATTGGCTGACGAGGCATAGGGGAGTGATCGATTGCGCAAGACGCACCGTCACTCTAACCAACGACAAGGGAGAAAAGATTGCTTTCCGATCTCCGGCACCACATAAGTCCGTAACAAGTTTGAATCAGGTTGCTACCGAGGAGCAGACCAGAGAAGTGGTGAAAATCCCTAAGAAGTTGGAGGATATCCCAATTGTAAAAGAGTATCCTGAAGTCTTTCCGAATGATCTGACGACGATGCCACCTAAAAGAGAGATCGAATTTCGGATCGACTTAGTACCGGGAACCGCTCCGATACACAAGAGACCTTACAGAATGGGAGCCAACGAGTTGGTAGAAGTTAAGAAGCAAGTTGACGAGCAGTTACAGAAGGGATACATTCGCCCGAGCACATCACCTTGGGGTGCTCCGGTAATTTTTGTGGAGAAGAAGGACAAGACCAAGAGGATGTGCGTCGATTACCGCGCACTTAATGATGTCACTATTAAGAACAAATATCCGTTGCCAAGAATCGATGACTTGGTTGATCAACTAAAAGGAGCAACAGTGTTCTCTAAGATAGACCTGCGATCAGGCTACCATCAGTTGAGGATCCGAGAAAAGGACATACCGAAGACTGCCTTTGTCACTCGGTATGGACTGTTCGAGTGCATAGTTATGTCCTTTGGACTCACTAATGCACCAACGTTCTTCATGAACCTGATGAACAAGGTGTTTATGGAATTCTTGGACAAGTTTGTTGTGGTCTTTATCGATGACATACTCATCTACTCCAAGTCTAAGGAGGAACACGAGCACGCTCGAGAAATTGAAGGAGCATCAGTTGTATGCCAAGTTCAGCAAGTGTGACTTTTGGCTAAAAGAAGTGCAATTCTTGGGTCACATTATAACAGCTCAAGGAGTGGTAGTGGATCCGCAAATGTGGAGTCAGTTACCAAGTGGAAGCCTCCACGCACGGTTTCACAAATCAGGAGTTTTCTAGGACTCGCGGGTTATTACCGTTGGTTCATTGAGAACTTCTCCAAAATTGCCAAGCCAATGACACAGTTGTTGAAAAAGGATGAGAAATTCAAGTGGTCAGATGAATGCAACAGAAGTTTTGAGGAACTTAAGAAGAAGTTGGTAACGGCACCGGTCTTAATTCTGCCAGACCAGACAAAAGACTTTCAGGTTTATTGCGACGCGTCTCGCCAAGGGCTGGGATGTGTGCTGATGCAGGAAGGCAAAGTGGTCGCGTATGCTTCACGCCAGTTGCGTCCACATGAAAATAATTATCCCACTCACGACTTGGAATTAGCCGCAGTGGTACATGCCCTAAAGATCTGGAGGCATTATCTTTTTGGGAACCGTTGTGAAGTGTATACGGATCACAAGAGTTTGAAGTATATCTTCACCCAACCGGACTTAAATCTCCATCAGTGAAGATGGCTGGAATTGATTAAAGACTATGATCTGGGAATCCACTACCATCCCGGAAAAGCGAATGTCGTGGCAGATGCTTTAAGCCGAAAGAGCTACTGTAACTCCACCAGTATGGAAGAGATGAGCAGCCAGTTGCAACAAGACTTTGAACGGCTGAACCTCGGTATTGTTGAGCATGGGTTCACATCCGCTTTAGAAGCACGACCCACGCTCGTGGAGCGAGTCCGAGCAGCTCAAGCTAAAGATCCGGAGATAGCAGAGCTCAAGAAGAACATGAGGATCGGAAAGGCCCGAGATTTCTTCGAAGATGAGCATGGCACGATATGGATGGGAGAAAGACTGTGCATCCCGGAAAACAAAGAGTTAAAGGAGTTAATACTCACGGAAGTCCATCAAACTCAGTATTCAATTCACCCTGGGAGTACCAAGATGTACCAGGATCTTAAAGAAAAATTTTGGTGGGTTAGCATGAGAAGAGAAATAGCTGAATTCGTCGCACTCTGTGACGTATGTCAGCGAATCAAGGCAGAACATCAAAGACCTGCAGGACTGTTACAGCCTCTCCAAATTTCGGAATGGAAATGGGATGAAATTGGAATGGATTTCATCACCGGTTTGCCAGGAACGTCGTCTGGACATGATTCTATTTGGGTCATCGTGGATCGACTCACTAAAGTGGCTCATTTCATTCCTGTGCACACTACTTACTCCGGAAAGAAACTAGCGGAACTCTACCTCGCAAGAATCATGTGTTTGCACGGAGTGCCTAAGAAGATCGTATCGGATCGAGGAAGTCAGTTCACCTCAAAGTTCTGGCAGAAGTTACAAGAAGAATTGGGAACCCGTTTGAATTTTAGCACGGCTTACCATCTGCAGACCGATGGTCAGACCGAGCGAGTGAACCAGATACTGGAGGATATGCTGAGAGCCTGTGCGCTCGATTTTGGAGGAGCATGGGACAAGAGTTTGCCTTATGCCGAGTTCTCCTATAACAACAGCTACCAAGCCAGCTTGCAGATGGCACCATTTGAGGCGTTGTATGGCAGGAAGTGCCGCACCCCACTCTTTTGGGATCAGACTGGAGAGCGACAACTGTTTGGGACTGAAGTCTTGAGTGACGCAGAAGAAAAGGTCAGAACCGTCAGAGAAAGGTTGAGAATTGCACAGTCTCGACAGAAAAGCTATGCCGACAATCGTCGAAGGGAGTTGGTTTTCGAAGCAGGGGACTATGTGTACCTTCGCGTCACACCGCTTCGGGGAGTACACCGTTTCCAAACTAAAGGCAAATTGGCACCACGCTTTGTGGGACCATACAGGATCCGCGAACGTCAAGGAGAAGTTGCCTACCAGCTTGAGCTTCCACCCAACATGGCTGGTATTCATGATGTGTTCCATGTCTCGCAATTGAAGAAATGTTTGAGAGTACCAGAAGAGCAGGCCAGCCCGGATCAGATCGAGATTCAAGAGGACCTGACTTATGTGGAGAAGCCAATCCGTATTCTCGAAACCAGCGAGAGGAGAACCAGAAACAAAGTTACCAGGTTCTGCAGAGTTCAGTGGAGCCATCACTCTGAGGAAGAAGCCACATGGGAAAGAGAAGATGAATTGAAGGCCGCCCACCCGCATCTCTTCGCCAGCACTTCCGAATCTCGGGGTCGAGA
Organism: Oryza officinalis; assembly: GCA_008326285.1. Taxonomy (NCBI): domain Eukaryota; kingdom Viridiplantae; phylum Streptophyta; class Magnoliopsida; order Poales; family Poaceae; genus Oryza; species Oryza officinalis. The sequence goes on along the minus strand of BDMV01000001.1, from coordinate 42,521,878 downwards.
TTCCGTTTAAGGGGGGTAGGTTTGTCACACCCTGAAGTTTTCCTAAATCGTAAAAATCGAGTTTAATAATTTATCGGAGAAATTGTTTAATTAATCTGGAGAAAAATCCAATTAATTAATGCATTAAAGAAGTGGAAATGGCAAGGTGGAATTTTTCTTGAGTTCCCCATGTCAAAATACATTAACAGGATTTTTAGTGGAATTTTCAGAGCCCTGGAAATATTTTTAAACCAATTAAAATCAAATTCGGAATTTAAATTAATCCCAGGAAATTTCCTTTCCTTTTTCTTTTTCTTTTTCCTCTTCTTCTTCCTTCTTGGGCCGTCGGCCCAGCCCAGCCGCGCGCGCGCCGCGCGTCCCTTCCCCCTCTCCTGGGCCGGCCCAGCCGGTCCACGGCCCCTTTCCTCGCGCGCGCCCCCTCCTCTCTTGCGGGCCGGCCGCAGGCCGAGGCCCGCTAATGCCGCGCTCGCCGCCGGTCCGGGCCACCGACAGGTGGGCCCCACCTGTCGGGCCCGTCTCCCTCCTTCGGCCGACGGAATCGGAGGGGAGCAACCGCCGGCCGCCTTTTTCCGCGCCCGCGCCCCCACTTCCCCGCGCCCCGTGTGCCCCGCGCACGTGCGCGCAACCGCTGCCGCCCGTGCCCCCACTCCGCCCGCTCCCGCCTCGCGAGAGGGGCGGGATCCGCCCACTCCGGCCGCTTCTCTCTCTCTCCTCTCTCTCCCCACTCCGGCGAGAAATCCGCGCCCGCCCGGCCACGATTTCACCTCCCCGAGCCCATTTAAACCATCCCCGCGTCCTCCTCTTCCTTTTTCCCCATTCCGCCGCCACTCCCGTGCATCCCACTGTCTCCGCCCCGCCGCTCCCATTCAAACCACCGCCGCTGTCGCTCCGGCCGCCGCTAGCCGTCGATAGCCGCCGCGCCTCACCTCTCCACCGCCGCCGTCGGGCTCACAAGGTCGTGGGGTTCCCCGTCCGCCGCTCGCACCGCCGTTGCCCTAGGTGAGCCCTCCTTCTCCCCTCTTCTTCCTCCCCTCCGGTGTCCCTAGCCGCCGCGCCTCACCGCGCTGCCGCGCGCCGCCTCGCTCCGCGGCGCCGCCTGAGCGCCCTTGCGCCGCCGGCCGCTGCGCTGGCCGGCCGCCAGCGTCCGCTGCGCGCCATGGCCGTGTTGGCCAAGCTCGGGGCCGTGCCGCCCCGGCCGCCCGCCTCCCGTGCGCCTCAGCCGTTAGATCGGCACTTGGGCCGATCTCGGCCGTCCCCCTCTGTCCCGCGTGGCCGCCCACGTGGCTGCCCCGTGGCTGCCGCGTCGGCGCCACGTGTGCGCCACGTGGTGCACCGCCGCCGCCACGGTCCCGTGGACCGAGTCCACGGTGGACCGGCCGCCGCCGCCGCCGATGCCAGCCCTGGGATTAATTGCGCAATAATTCGATTTAGGTTTTTCTGTTTTAGTAAAAACGCAGATAACTTCACAAATTCATAACTAATTCATCCGAGCTCCGTTTAAGTCCATTCAAATTTCATTAAATTCATAAAAATGCAGAGAATCCATTAAAAATACTTTTGTGCTTTGTTTCAGTAGACTTATAACATGTATTGTTGTTTGCTTTGTTTGTCGCGTAGATTCCGAAACCTCTGACGCGCCCGTTTATTTCGAGATCGTCGCAGAGGTAGCCTCAGCTCAGGAGCAAGGCAAGTCATGCTTCACATTGATCATATTGTACCTATATTTACAAATGTCTTATTTTTCCGTAAACACTGCATTATTTCGCAATGTCATTTCATGTGGGTTTATACCTATTGTTCTCAGCCAATTATATTGATTATCTTGTATTTTTGATAGCTTGGGTAATTAATTCATTGTTCGCTAATTTTAGGAGTGCTTAGCCATGCTTAGCTAACTTAGCTCACTAAAGGGAATCACCTTAAATAATTAATTAATGTAATCCCTATGGTGACACTTTGGTTTAGGAGCCACCATGTTAATAATAATTAATTAAAATATGCTAATGGTGGGCTGTGGGTGCATGGTTTTGATGGAAGCACCCATGGCAATTAAGGACCGGTTCGCGAGAAACCCTGGAAGAAATACCGTGCGTACCACAAGCCAGCGTGGGCAACGGCTGGACTTGTAGTGTAGCTGTCTCTGGTTGACGTACCAGAATAGGGTGGGCGTGATGGAGTTGGGTCGGCAGGGGATTTACCCGTTGATCGGCTGTCGGATTCACCGTGACACGAGAGGGGGCTGCCTACCTTGGACATAAAGGTGGGGGCGAAACCTGGGGTGTGGTACGGCTGGTTAGAGGGGGTTATGCGAAGGGTCCTGTCACAGTCTCTATTCGGGTACTTTCCAGTATCGCGACGCATGATTGACATGATGTTGAGGCTGTGTCTTGTGGGTACAGATGTACACCTCTGATCAGAGTAGAACTATTCGAATAGCCGTGCCCGCGGTTATGGGCGATCAACCAGATTCACCGTGATTAGTCTCACTTTCTTAATAACTGGAATTACTGGAACTGGTTTAGTTCAGGTGGATGGTTTGGGCCTATCACAACGTGGTGTAGCGTTGGGTAGTGATGCTTAATATTGTTCCATTAATTCAACGTTTTACTACAGCTTTCAACTACTGTTTCTTTTAAATGCTTACTTTATGCAAATAAACCCCTGCCTTCCTTTGAAATATCTTGCATCATGCCTCTTTTTCCGGCATGACTTGTTGAGTACCGTGGGTAGTACTTAGCCCGGTGGGACTTCGATTTTCAACTTCACTTCCAGAGAGACCACACTCCACCGTTCGCCAAAAGCTGTGTTTCGCTAACACACTTTTGGCACGCCCGGTGGGACAAAGAACGCAAACTCTGCAACAGCAACAAATCTCCTCAAGATGTCGAAGCAGGCCGAGATCTCCGAGGAGAACGTCGTCCCTGTAACCGCCGACCAGCTCAACGCAGAGCAAAAGGCCGAGATGAAGAAGCTGGTCGAGCAGTTCCAGAATATGTACCTGCAAACATATTCTAGGACTCGGCAAGGCACCTTGATCCAGAAATCCAAGGTAGTTATGCCGAGTCCTGGAGATGGAGCTGGCACATCGGCGGTGGCGCACGACCACACCATCAAGACCGAGGATACTGCAGCGCCGATGTTGCAAGATAGGATTGACTCCGCAGTTTATTCTGCGCTAGTCAACCAGTCGGGGATTCTGGTGAACACATTGACCAATACGGTCAAATCGATCCTAGATGGGTCGATTCACCAGTACAAGCCTCAGGGGCCGATTTTCTTACCAGAAAATAAGTACCCTGCCTATCGGACCCTGAGGAACGACCTAAGCACGGCTCAGCCGACAGCGCCGATGCCACCCCCATCGGCGCAGCCAACGACAACACTGCCATTGGTCCTTACCAAGCAGACAGGGGGGAGCCCTCAGCACATCACGGAGGAGCAATATGCTCAATGGACCAAGGGGAAGCAACCAGTGATCGAGCCGATGCAGCAAGTTCCTGTTCACCAGCCATCGGCCGGACAGCCACAAGCCCCGGTGTTCAATAATCCTCCACCTCAAGCTGCATACAACGTGCCACAAGGCTACCAGCAGCACACCGCAGGGCAGTATGGCGCGCAGAATCATGGTCACCACTACCAGCCGTACTCCCCCAGGCAGTATCAAGTAGAGGGCTTGCAGCAATCATATCAGCAAGACCTCCCACATCGGCCCGCAGGATACTGGGCCGATATGATAGCCGAAGTGATGCGAGATCAGTTCGGCTTGAAGCCCAAGGAAAACTCTACAGTGTATCGACACCCGTATCCCGAGGAATTTGACAGAGTGCCATTGCCAGGCCGATACAAGATCCCGGACTTCTCCAAGTTTTCGGGGCAGGACAACGTCTCGACATACGAGCATGTCAGCCGATTCCTAGCATAGTGCGGGGAGGCATCGGCTATCGAGGCGTTGAGGGTGAGGTTTTTCCCTCTATCCTTATCAGGGTCTGCATTCACGTGGTTTTCATCTTTACCCTGCAATTCCATCAGAGGATGGATAGATCTGGAGAAACAGTTTCACAGGTATTTCTACAATGGCGTACAAGAGATGAAACTGTCCGATCTAACTGCCATCAGGCAACGAGTGGATGAATCGGTCCCAGAGTATATCCAGAGGTTTAGAGTGTCGAAACTTGGTTTTGGCAATATCAATCTGGGGGTAGCAGTCAAGTGCCAAACACAATGGGTTAATCGGGACAAAGGTTTAGATAGGTTCAGGCCCTCTCTAATGAGAGGTAATACCCTACTCCTGTTTCGGGGATTCGATCCGCCGAGTGTTTATTGATCTCCTGATCTCTTTCAATAGGGGCTCTCGCGAGTTTTTTGTTTGTCCGTGTATTTTCTCTATATCCCTCAAGGGACGCCCTACCCTCCTTATATAGTCCCAGAGGGTGGGTTTACAAGTCGGAGACCTATTCTATTCTAAGTCGGACTCCTCAATCTTCAATGGTAACGTAATACCCAAGTCATAGCCGGTTTACATAATCATGGAGCGTAACCTATCCCCTATGGTAAGTCGGATAAGCTAGCTGTGAGGGTATCCAGTACCCATAATCTCCACAGTAGCCCCCGAGACCTTCGCAGTCGATGAGATAACTTTGCCTCGAACTTGAATAACACGCGGCCGAGTGACATCTTCGCCGAGTGCCTCCATCATCTCTGCCTGAGTCTCCGAGTGCTTTTTCATCCAATAGAAAGGCTGTGAAGGACTGAAAACAATTCAAAAATTTTCAAACATAAAAAAATTTAGGTGCATCGACTGATGCACCTAATTAGGTGTAGCCCCCGACTATATGTTTAGTTAAATAAACTAAGCATATAGTCAAGAACTATATTAATCATACTCTCCTGAGTTAAATAAATGCCTAGCTCAAGCCAAAAGCAATCATAAAAGATCATATAACACATAACCTTATAATCAAGGCATAGTGTATAATAAATCCAAGCACTCGGCAAGCTCATGCTGATCCGAGTCAATTTACCTGAGTCATCTCAGAACAAAATACTTAGCTGACCCTCAGGGGTAAAAAATCCGAGCACTCGGCAAGCTCATGCTTATCCGAGTCGTTATGCCCGAGTCATCCCAGAACATACAACTCAATCAATTCTCATGAATAGAAAATATGAGTTAATAAATGTATCAGTCATCTGAAAAATACAACCAAAATATTTAATAGCTCTTGCCATAATATTGGTGTTGATAAAAAGAGCACACCAAGGTGGCAAATCAGCATTGATAAATAAAAAATCAAATGCTTTATAAAAAACCAAACAGCTCCTGCAACCCATAAAAAAGTCACCAGGACAGTTATAAAAAACTTTACTGTTTGTCACCTTCCAAGTTGCATCGTACCAACCTTCAACAAGTTGTGTAACTGCTATATGAAAGGATTTTAAAGTCATCGGGCAATGAGACATACACATATTGCCAGAGCAAATTTGCTTAAGTCCTCATGGACATATGTCAAGCCGTACTCATAAGATGGGCCGCAAGTTTCTCTTGGGCTCGGCCCAAATACGAGAAAACCCAGCAAAAAACCCTAAAATCTTCCTCAAAGCGCCAGCGTCGTCCCTGCCGCTTCATCTTCCCGAAATTTTTCCCCTTTTCGCGCTCCTGTTCATCAGCCGCGCCGAGGAATTCGAGAACTCGTGCTCACGCAAAATCATCCATCAAAGAACTCAAGTTCCACCACAGTCCATCATCCGCATCCAATTGCCAACATCCCCTCAAAAAATCCCCATTTCCTGTGCTAGATCCAACTCCACTCAACTCGCATCCATGGCTGAAGAGAGAGAAATCCCTTTCGACCAATGGGCAACCTCGGATGTGAAAGAATCGACTTTGCAGGAAATGGTGAAGAACGGAGTTCTTCCGCCCAAAGAAATCATCGGCTGGCGTCCGACGGCCGGCGAGGAGTTCCCCACTCCAAACACCGGTGAGATTGTGGTCTTCACCTCTTTCTTCTATTGCGGATTTGGTCTTCCCACTTCCGACTTCTTCTGTGGTATCCTCGAATACTACGGCCTTCAAATTTATCACTTGAATCCCAATTCTGTCCTCCACATTGCAATATTTATCCACGTGTGCGAAGCATTTTTAGGCATTCTCCCCCATTTCAATCTTTTTCGACGCATGTTCTATGTCAAGCCACATCCGACCAAGGATGACCCCTGCGTCGTCGGCGGGGCTGGCTTTCAACTCCGCAAGACTCTCCGCAGAGATTACTTCTCTCTCCCCTTGAAATCCACCAACAAGGGCTGGCACGCAAACTGGTTCTTTATCTCGAACCCCCATCCCAGTTTGCCCGACTTTGTCGGCCTTCCACCGATCCAAAGAGCTAACTGGAGCGCAATACCAGAGAACCAAGATTGGGTAGAAGCAAATAACCTCCTGGCTAATATTCTTGAAATGAAGAAGAAAGGCCTCCAAGGAGAACAAATCACCCGGCACTTCATCAAGAACCGACTGGCTCCCATCGGCTCCCATCAAGGAAAGATCTAAGCCAGCGTTTGAGTATGAGGGTGAAAACGACCCCAATAGGGAGGACCGCGATGCTCTGAGTTACCAGGCCTTGTGCACTCGCATGTACAAGATTTTCTCCTCTGGAATCACAGTAGATCACAGCCACAAGATGCCGGTTCCTCCGTTCAACCTGTTCCGACCTCCTCCTCTAGTAAGTCGACTCGGGTCTTCAAAACTCTTTCAATCTTGCACACATCCTTCAATATATCTCAAAAACTCTACTTGCAGGCAAACGCTCTTATTATTTCCAAGCCATATAAGGTGTGTCATGACGATATGCCAACTCGGCCTGCTGCCAAAAAACCAACCGGCGGCTCCAAAATCAAGGTTGAGCCTCAAGAGAAAAGGGCTGCTACCGACGAAGATATTAGCAGGCGAGCGAGTAAAAGGAGACTGATCGTTGATGACTCGGATGACGAAGAAGTCCAGATTCCACAATCTAACATAAGTCTTCCGAAACCAACAGCCAGGTCCACTCCTAAAATCAGGAGGTCCAATAGGTATCTCACATAACCAGAATCAGCCTTTGGTTAAAAATCTTTTTCATCTCCAACTCTATTGTCTTTATCTTCTTTCTTGCAGGAAGCCTCAAGATATTGATCCCACTGGGTGGGCTGAAGCCATCAATCCATCTGTAGCGTCAGAAAAGCCAAGGCCTGTAGAACCAAAAACGCAAGACCCCGTTGCGAGTGAAGATGCTCCTGGGGCAGAATCCTTAGGCAAAAACGCTCCTGAGGCCGAGCCCCTGACTGCCAGCCAAGTCTTCCCAGCTGGAAACCAGTCGGCCGAAGAAGAACAGCCCCCGACTGGAAACCAGCCGGACGAAAATCCACAGGGCCCGCGCAGTCAAGAAGCACCATCCGAGGATCCGACTCCCAAAACAGGTAAAACCTCTCAATAATCGCCAGATTCTTGTCTTCATCATATTTCTTCTTCTTTCATCATTCATCTTCTCTAGATCAATCAGCCGAAGGGGAGGAAATCTCCCGACTGAAGTCTTCAACTGACTCGGTCCCTCCTATCAAGATCGAGTGGCGCGATGCCGACGGTGTGAAGCAAGGCATCGTGCTGAACAAGCAAAAGGAAAATGAAGAACGCGACATGCTCGTGGCCAGCCTCAACGAAGCGACCCAGCTAATGAATGTAAGTGTATCTCCTCTTTGTCTTGTCATCGTCGTCTGGTGTGATTGACTATCTTCATCCCCTTATACAGAGAATATATTGCCGCTCAATGGCCAAAACAGACACCCTCGAAAAGCTGGTCCCTCATGTAAATTCTCTGAAAAATATTCATCAAGACCTCAAGGCCACCAGAGAAGAAGCCACAGCTCGAGAGGTCGTCTTGCGGGCAGATATCGCGAAGCTCCGAGATGAGAACTTGGAACTCCGTGGCTCAATCGGGGGTAAGCCAAACCACCTTTATACTTGCTCTGTCTTCGCATATAATCTATTTTGATCCTGATGCTTGCAAACCTTCATGTTGTAGCAAATTCAGCCGAAATTGACTCTCTCAAGGCCCAGCTGAAGAAAACAAGCACCAGTAAAGCCAAGCTGGAGTCTGACAATGAGAAAATTCTGGAAGAATTTGAAGGTAAGCTCTTTAAAATAGCACTCCGTGACTCAATCGGTCTTGAATATTTACGTAATCATATCCCTCTTGCAGCTTATAAGGTCAAATCCCAAGCACAATTTGATGTCTCCGCCGAAAGAGTCAGAAGAGCTGAAAGTGTAAGGGATGACATTGCCAATGCTGCCACGCCCATCCTGTCAGCACTATATAAGAACAGACTCGGGACGAGCTCATTGGATGCTGTTGAAGTCTTTGAAAAACTCAGGACGGCCCCAGCTAAATATATGGAAAATATCTCTGATGCAGCCGTCATGGGCGCAAGCTTCGCTCTCGCGCAGACGAAATCACTCTATCCCCGGATAGACGTGGACTCTGTCGGAGATGGCTTTGCAGCTGACACCTCAGATGAGTGAGCCCTGGAGCTCATAAGTGAAGCACAGGAGTCAGCGAAAAAGGTAGCTGGTGATGTAGCCGCAAACTTCTAGGAGTAGCTGACTTGTCTTGAAGTATATGACTCGCTGTAATGTTGACTTGTAAATATATAGCTTATTTATGTTAATGCCCTGATCTGAGTCTTCATATATAATTTCTTAAGAATTTTCGTCCGACTGTCACCAAGCCTAAGCTTGATTAAGCCATCAAAAAATTCTCAGTCCTTATCTATTGGACTTGAACCAAAACACTAAACAATGATAAACTAAATATAAACAAGTTATCAAAGAAAATAATACTTTATTGATATATGTATAGCCCCCGACTGACAACCCAAGAGGTCATCCTGCTTGAAGTTGGCAGTCGAGAAGAACATAGAGACAAAAAATGCCTAAGTATAATATCGACGAAGATACTCAATGTTCCAGGAGTTCTCCACCATGGTCCCATCTTCACGCTTTAGACGATATGCTCCCGGCCGAGTTACCTCAGCGATTATGTAGGGCCCTTCCCATAGTGGAGATAGCTTGTGGCGATCATTGGTAGTTTGAATCTTGCGTAGAACCATGTCTCCAACAATGAAGGCTCGTGACCGAACATTGCGGTTATGGTAGCGCCGAAGTCCTTGAAGATACCGTGCCGACTGAATCAATGCGGCTTCGCGGGCTTCCTCCAGTCGGGTGAGGTCATCAACTCTATCCTAGTCGTAACGCTCGTCATCGAAGCTACGAACACGAAGAGACTTGTACTCCATCTCACTCGGCAACATTGCTTCTGCTCCGTAAACCAAGAAGAAAGGAGATTGGCCGGTAGCCCGACTAGGCGTGGTCCGCAATGACCATAATACTGAAGGCAACTCTTGAACCCATCTTCTGGCGTACGGTCGTAGTCTATCAAACACTCGGGCTTTGATACCTCGAAGAACCATACCATTAGCTCGTTCAACTTGTCCGTTGCTCTTGGGGTGCGCCACTGATGCATAACAAATCTTAATACCGAAGTTTTCGCAGAACTCCTTAAAAACGCCTCCAGTGAATTGAGTCCCATTGTCAGTTATAATTCTGTTCGGGACACCAAACCGATGCATGATGTTTAGAATAAAGTCTCGCGCCTTGTCCGCAGTTATCGTAGCAACTGGCTTAGCCTCGATCCACTTGGAAAACTTATCAATTGCAACGAACAGATGCGTGAATCCACCTGGCGCCTTCTAGAACGGACCCACCATGTCCAAGCCCCATACGGCGAAAGGCCATGATAAGGGAATTGTTTGGAGATCTTGAGCTGGAACGTGGCTCTGCCGAGCGAAGAATTGACAACCTTCACACGTGCGAACTACCCTATCTGCATCGGTGACCGCCGTGAGCCAAAAGAATCCTTGTCTGTAAGCCTTGCCCACCAGAGTGCGCGCTGCGGCATGACTGCCGCAGATGCCCGAGTGAATATCTTGCAATAATTGTCGTCCTTCCTCTGGGGTGACGCATCTCATCAAAACTCTAGAGGGGCTTCTCTTGTATAGCTCTGAGTCAACCATGACATAGCTTTGACTGCGACGTCGGACTCGTTCCGCATCATCCCGGTCACCCGGCAGCTCTTGCTGAGTTAAAAACTTGATGAACGGTGTCCTCCAATCGGTGTCGAGCAAGGCGACTTGGCTGGTAACTCCTTCATCGGAGTTTAGTGCTTTGGCAATAGTCGGCTCATAGAGATGTTCCACGAAAACGTCAGTCGGGGCTGCTTCGCGCTTGGACCCAAACTGTGCCAACTGATCTGCCGCTTCGTTATTATGTCTCAAGACATGGGATAACTCCAATCCGTCAAACTTGTCTTCAAGCTTGCGAACTTCCTGTCGGTAGGCCTCCATGGTCTCATTCAAACAGGACCAGTCCTTCATCACCTGGTTAACCATCAACTGGGAATCTCCTCGCACAATCATCCGTCGTATCCCGAGTGAAACGGCAAGTCGTAGGCCATGAAGGAGGGCTTCGTACTCGGCGACATTGTGTGAGGCAGGAAAGTGGATGTGAAGGACATACCGTAGCCTCTCCCCAATCGGGGAAATCAGCACGACTCCCGCTCCCAAGCCGGTGACTCTTTTGGATCCGTCGAAGTGCATGGTCCAGTACTGCAAATCTTCTCTAAGTACATCTTCTTTTTGTTCGGTCCACTCGGCTACGAAATCTGCCAGGACTTGAGACTTTATAGACGTCCTCGCCTTGAAAGCTATGTCCAGCGGCATCAACTCCAGTGCCCACTTCGCGATGCGTCCAGTAACCTCCCGGTTGTGGATGACATCGTCGAGTGGAAAGGACGTGACGACGGTGACCGAGTGGCTCTGAAAATAATGGGTTAGCTTCCTAGCAGTGATTAAGACTCCATATAACAATTTTTGCACCTATGGATAGCGGGTTTTGGCTCCTGCCAGCACCTCGCTGACGAAGTAGATTGGCCGTTGAACCTTTTGGGTGCGGCCTTCTTCCTCGCGCTAGACGACCAATACCGTGCTGACCACCTGGTGAGTTGCGGAGACGTAGAGCAACAGGGGTTCTTGAGGGTGCGGTGATGCCAATACGGGTGGCGTCGTGAGGAACTCCTTGAAGTCTGCGAAAGCTCTGGGCCTCGGTGGTCCATTGGAAATCGTCGGTCTTCTTCAGTAACCTGAAAAAAGGCATACCTCGTTCGCCGAGTCTGGAGACAAAACGGCTCGATGCCGCCATACAACCGGTGAGCTTCTGGACGTCCTTCTGGGTACTTGGGGGCTTCATGCTCCGGATAACGTTGATCTTCTCCGGATTTGCCTCAATGCCGCGATGTGATATCATGAAACCGAGCAGCTTTCCTGATGGCACACCGAAGGTACACTTCTCCGGGTTCAACTTCATTCTGAAGGCCCGAATGTTCGCAAAGGTTTCTTCTAAGTCGGCGATCAGGTCTTCCTTCTGCTTAGTCTTGACGAGGACATCGTCGACGTAGGCTTCCACGTTTTTCCCGATCTGGGTCTGAAGGCACCTCTGGATCATGCGCTGATAAGTGGCCCCGGCGTTCTTCAGGCCAAAGGGCATCGTGATGTAGCAATAGGCTCCAAACGGGGTGATGAAAGATGTCTTCAGGCAGTCGGATTCCTTCAAACTGATCTGGTGATAACCCAAATAACAGTCCAAAAAGCTCAGAAGCTCGCAGCCGGCTGTTGAGTCGACGACTTGGTCTATCCGAGGTAGTCCAAAAGGATCTTTGGGGCAAGCTCTGTTGAGATCGGTGTAGTCCACGCACATGCGCCATTGCCCTGTCTTCTTCCGGACAAGAACTGGGTTGGCTAGCCAGTCGGGATGGTAAACCTCTTTGATGAACCCGGCAGCTAAGAGCTTGGCGAGTTCCTCCTTGATGGCATCCTTTCGGTCTTGAGCGAAACGGCGCAATCGTTGTTTTATAGGTTTAGCGTCATCTTTGACGTTTAAAGAGTGCTCGATCACCTCCCTAGGAATACCCGGCATGTCAGATGGTTTCCAAGCAAAAATATCTTTATTATTCTGAAGGAAGGTGACGAGCGCGCTTTCCTATTTAGGATCTAGCTCTACGCCTATTACAACAGTTTTAGAGGAATCAGATGGATCAAGGGGGATTTTCTTAGTCTTGGCGTCGCCGTCTCCCGACTTGGCTATCTTCTTGGTGGGGACTTCTCCTTCTCCAGATGTCGATGCAGCGAGTCGGACCTCTAATTGGCCGCGTAGTCTCTCGTGAGACTGGGCCATGTCGCAGCTTTCTTTGTCGCAGGTGAAGGCTTGTTTGACGTCGCTGCGCAGGGTGATGACTCCATTGGGCCCGGGCATTTTCATGATGAGGTAGGTATAATGTGGTACTGCCATGAACTTAGCAAGCGCCGGTCTTCCGATGATCGCGTGGTAGGCCGCTTCGAAGTCGGCAACCTCAAAAGTGATGTTCTCTGTCCGGAAGTTCTCCCGAACCCCGAAGGTGACTGGAAGAGTAATGCGCCCGAGTGGCGTGGATGACAGCCCCGGGATGACTCCATGAAAGGGAGCTGAACTCGGCTTCAACTCGGATCTTGGAATCTGCATCTCGTCCAGCGTCTTGGCAAATAGGATGTTGAGGGCACTACCGCCATCGATGAGGACGCGTTTGAGTTTGATGTTGCGAACCACCGGGTCAAGTACCAGGGGGTACCGCCCCGGGTGAACCATTCGGTCAGGGTGATCCGAGCGGTTAAACGTGATAGCCACCTCCGACCATCGTAGATAATGCGGGACTTCAGGTTGCGCGGTGTTGACTTCGCGATCAGTCAGCTTTTGCTTTCTCTTGGACTCGTACGCCTGCGGTCCCCCGAAGATGTGGTTTAGCTCGCCCATGGGGTCTTGGAAGGGCTCTGTGTTGCTAACCGGGTCGTTCCTCTTGGTGCCCGATGGGCCGGCTTCGTCAGCCGGCTTTTGTCGTAGTTGTGCCACGTATTGCTCAACAAACTGTTTGTAGATGAAGCAATCCTTTGCCGCATGCTTGTGGTTTGGATGGTGCGTGCACTGAGCGTTCATGATTTTGTCGTAGGCGGTGACTCGGGGACGCTGTTGCTGGTAGTTTGATGTTGTGGCGACCAGATCCTCGGGCTTGCGCTTGCGATCCTTTTGGCCCCCATTGTTGTTGCCGTTGTCCTTCTTAGGACGCCAGCTGCTTCCGGATGGCTTGTCGTCCCTCTTGTCGTGCCGGTCTTGTCGCGAGGCCTTGATTGTGTCGTCAGATTTGGCGTAGGAGTTTGCCGTCTCGAACATTTGTTTGACCGTCTTCGGTGGCTTGCGCCCAAACTTGCCGATAAGCAGCTCGTCACGAACGCCTTTCTGGAATGCAGCAATAATGACGTCATCGGTGATGTTGGGAATCTTGTTCCGTTTCTCCGAAAAGTGTCGAATGTAGTCCTTCAGCGATTCGTCCAGCTTCTCAATGACGTTGTAGAGGTCAAAGTGGGTCCCAGGTCTTTCGAAAGTACCTTGGAAGTTGGCGATGAAGTGGTCCCGAAGCTTACTCCACGAGTCGATCGAGCCTCTTGGCAAACTCGTGAGCCAGTTCCTGGCTGAGTCGGCGAGAGCGACGGGCAGGTAGTTGGCCATAGCCTTGCTATCTCCTCCTGCTGCGCGGATGGCGAGGGTGTACACAGTTAGCCAGGACTCGGGGTCGGTCTTACCGTCGTACTTATCAATCCCGGTAGGTTTAAAACCACTCGGCCAGTCCACTCGACGCAGGTTCCTGGTGAAAGCGGGCACTCCATCATCATAGTCGTCGGGTGATTTCCTTCTGTCTTCAGAAGAGCACCGTTCATGTTCCCGGTAGCGTCGGTCGAGTACCTCCCGCAGATCACTCGGCGGGGGCCTTCGCGGGCTGCTTTGGTGGTTGGAGTTGTTGTAGCGACGATTCCGGTCGTGGACGGGTTGTCGGCTGTGTTCTCTCTCGTGAGAGTCAGCCGTATGAACTCGTGGCCTCCATACTGCCTCTTGGCGAGGGTCTTTAGATCTGACCGGTGTCTTGCTTTGCTCGGGTCTCTTGTAGTCCTTGGACCGCAGCGGCAGCAGTCGGCTTCTGTCCGGTGTTTCAGCAACGGACTCGGTCGGCCTTCGTGCGGAGTTGGAAGGATGGCCATTGGCCGTAGCCGCGACGATGGTCTTGATCTTGTCCAGGAGCGGCGTCACCGCAGCCGGCGCCGCTTCGATGACGGTGTCGATGAGGGTGAGGGCAGCGACGGCGTTTTGTTGAGGCGTCTGGAAGATATTGGCGTTGTCGACTCGCGTCTACATTATGGCCTCGCGGGCTGAGCGCCCAGTCGCCCTCAGGTATCGTTTCTTTTTGTTGGCTTCTTGCTTCTTCCTGAGCTCCTCCTCCTCCTTGCGCTTATTCTCCTCCTCCGCACGCTTGCGCTCTTGCTCCAGCTTGGCTCGTTCCTCCTCCACGCGCTTGCGCTCTTGCTCAAGCTTAGCCCGTTCCTCCTCCGCGATCCTCCGGGCCACAGCCGAGTTGGTCTTAGCTACTTCGGCCATGAGAATGTTGAGAAGGTCCGGATCAGAGTAATCTTTATCTGTGTCGTAGCTGTTGATTTCATCCGTGGAGATGTCGTAGAGGTCGTCGAAGTCGGTGGAGCTCATATGTTCGTCAATATCCGTGGATGAGTACGACCCGAGTCGTTCGAGTATGACCGCGACCTCTCGTGAGGCCGGGGGACAACATGAAGGCGATGATGACTCAGAAGATTCAGAAGGTTCTCCCGAGTGGATCAGATCCAACTCAGAAGACAGGAGATTATGATAGATTTTAGCGTCGTCCGGTAATTCGAGCGGCGCCAAGGAAGTTTCCCTCCCCGACTGGTTCGAACCCGAGTCGAGAAGAGAGAGCTTACCGAACTTGTCGGTGACGAAGTCGAGTCCGCCGAAGCGAAGCGCCTGCCCGGGAGCGAAGACGAAGTCGGCGAAGCTTGATGGAGATCCCATTGCGCTCGTTGGCGAGATATTGAAGAAGAACTTGACGCGGAGCCCCTACCTGGCGCGCCAACTGTCGAAACTTGGTTTCGGCAATATCAATCTGGGGGTAGCAGTCAAGTGCCAAACACAATGGGTTAATCGGGACAAAGGTTTAGACAGGTTCAGGCCCTCTCTAATGAGAGGTAATACCCTACTCCTGTTTCGGGGATTCGATCCGCCGAGTGTTTATTGATCTCCTGATCTCTTTCAATAGGGGCTCTCGTGAGTTTTCTGTTTGTCCGTGTATTTTCTCTATATCCCTCAAGGGACGCCCTACCCTCCTTATATAGTCCCAGAGGGTGGGTTTACAAGTCGGAGACCTATTCTATTCTAAGTCGGACTCCTCAATCTTACCAACTACAGACTATGGGCCGTTACCTTATCTCAATGGTAACGTAATACCCAAGTCATAGCCGGTTTACATAATCATGGAGCGTAACCTATCCCCTATGGTAAGTCGGATAAGCTAGCTGTGAGGGTATCCAGTACCCATAATCTCCACATAGAGACATAAGGAACAGGTGTTACAGCCTCAGCTTGACCGATTCCCAGTTGGCCGATTTGGCATTTCAAGGATTGCTAGGGCCGATACGCGAGAGGTTCTCCTCGCAGGAATTTGACAGCCTAGCTCAGCTAGCACAACGGGTATCGGCCCACGAACAACGATTCCAGGAGGCAAAGAAGTTTGTAAAGAAAATCAACACAGTTTATCAGTATGCCTCCGACGACGACGACGAGGAAGATGTTGATGTCGACCTGGCCGAGTGGGCCCGGATGAGAAAGCCGACAACTTGCCAATGGGCCAAGAAGTGCGACAAAGAAGATAAATACGACTTCGACATCAACAAGGCCGATAAGATATTTGATCTACTGTTGCAAGGAAAGCAAATTCAGTTGCCAGTGGGTCACATATTGCCATCGGCCGAAAAGATCAAGAAGAGAAGATATTGCAAGTGGCACAACTCTTATTCACACCATACAAATGAGTGCAAGATCTTCCGACAACAGATTCAATCGGCCATCGAGCAAGGCAGGATTAAAATCGATGATGCCAAGCGGCCGATGAAGATCGAAGGACACCCGTTCCCAGTCAACATGGTGCGGGCGGACAGGGCCGATGGCAGTGCCCATCGAACCGGCAAGCGACCTTATCGGACCTCTGAGGGCCTGATTAGAAAATACCAGCGGAGGCAGGAAGAACAAGCTCAAGACCACGTCGATCAAGACAACTCTTACGACCCACATTGGGAGTGCGAGTTTTTCCGGTTTTGCTGGAATGAGGGGATGAGGTTGCCATCCATTCAGGAGTGCCCTACGTGCAACGGAGCAGAAGATTATTATCAGGGCAACTCAAGCAGGCAAGCGCATCGAACGGCCAAGCAAAGGAAATCTGTTCATGAGAGGTTAGGGTCGATGCACCAAGACCAACAGACCGAAGCCGAGGAACAGGTCCAGAACCCTCAATGGTGCCCAAGCGATGTATTCACTAAGACACAAAAATGGCGGGTTCAGAGGCTAAGGAGGAAAGAACAAATCCAAGAGCAACAGGTGGCAATAACCCATCAGCCGGCCAAGACCAAGAAAGAGTGGAGGATAAAATCCACGGTAGTCACGGTCGATGAGGGCACCTCCAATACAGCCCGGGCCTCTGTGGCTTCAAAAGGTAAACGAGCGACATTGGCGCCTATTAACATGGTTTTTATACTGCCAGCAGAGTACAGCGTGCAGGCGGCCGATGAAGCAGTGGCCGACGATGAACAATCTTCGGCTAGGCTACAGTTGTCACCAGATCAAGCAATATTTTACAAGCCAGTTGACGATAACTACAGGCACTTACGGCCGTTATACATCAAAGGATTCATCAACGGGCGGCCGATGACGAAGATGCTGGTCGACGGCGGCGCGGCGGTCAATTTAATGCCATACACAACCTTCAGGAAGCTTGGAAAGGTACCTGAAGATCTAATCAAGACAAACATGGTGTTGAAAGATTTTGGTGGCAACGCGTCCGAGGCGAAGGGGGTCCTAAACGTGGAACTCACCGTGGGCAGCAAGACAATACCCACCACCTTCTTCGTCTTCGACGGAAAGAGTTCCTATAGCTTGTTGTTGGGACGGGATTGGATCCACGCAAACTGTTGCGTCCCTTCAACAATGCACCAATGCCTCATGCAATGGCAAGGGGACCAGGTCGAGATCGTGCAGGCCGATCGGTCGGTACACGTGGCCAATGCCGATCTCGCAGTATGGGAGATGGAGGGAATCGACTGCTTGTCCGGGCGAGTCTGGGACGCCGATTTCCTCAAAGTAACTGACTGCGACATCGAGACGATTGAAGATCAAGACAAACAGTTACTTTAGCAAAGATGTGCCGTCCGCCGTTGAAGATAAACAAGCTAGTCCCTACACAGATGATGCGGTGGACGAGCTCGATGGTAAGTTGGGACAGGGTTTTACGTCGGCCGATGAGCTTGAAGTAGTTGATATAGGAATAGGTGATAGGCCTAGGCCGACGTACGTAAGTGCTAACCTGCCAAAGGAATACAAGAGTAATCTTATAAATCTGTTGAAAGAATTCATGGATTGTTTTGCATGGGAATATCATGAGATGCCAGGATTAAGCCGATCAATTGTAGAACATCGGCTACCAATCAAACCAGGCTATCGGCCGTTTAACAAGCTCCTAGGAGATTTAAGGCCGATATGCACGAAGCTATCAAGGCAGAGATCACACGACTTTATGATGCCAACTTCATCAGACCTTGCCGATACGCAGAATGGGTCTCCAACATAGTTCCAGTAATGAAGAAAAATGGCAAGCTTAGGGTATGTATTGACTTCAGAGACTTGAATAAAGCAACACCGAAAGACGAGTACCCTATGCCTCTGGCCGATTTGCTTGTCGATGCCGCGTCTGGGCACAAGGTTATCAGCTTCATGGATGGGAACGTAGGCTACAACCAAATTTTCATGGCCGAAGAAGATGTTCACAAAACAGCCTTCCAATGCCCAGGGGCAATCGGCCTATATGAATGGGTTGTCATGACATTCGGTTTGAAGAATGCTGGAGCCACATATCAGAGGGCCATGAATTATATTTTTCATGATCTCATCGGCTCTTTGATTGAAGTTTATATTGATGATATCATCGTGAAGTCAAGAGAATATGATATGCACCTGGCCGATTTACGCAAGGTACTCGAAAGAGCGAGGAAGTATGGTTTAAAAATAAACCCTAACAAGTGTGCCTTTGGTGTATCGGCCGATCAGTTTTTGGGTTTCTTGGTCCACGAGAGAGGAATCGAGATTACACAGAAAAATATCGATGCTATAAAGAAAATCAAACCTCCAACGAACAAGACCAAGTTACAATCTCTGCTCGGCAAGATCAATTTTGTTCGGCGCTTTATATCGAACCTGTCAGGAAGAATAGAGCCGTTCACTCCGTTATTGAAGATAAAAGAGGATGAAGAGTTCGTATGGGGTGATAAGCAGCAGAAGGCGCTGGACGATATCAAGGAGTATTTAACCTCTCCGCCAGTTCTAATCCCTCCACAGAAAGGGGTTCCGTTCAGACTGTACCTATCGGCCGATGAGAAATCCATCGGCTCAGTCTTGGTTCAAGATATTGATGGTAAAGAAAGAGCTATTTTTTATCTCAGTAGGAGGATGCTAGACGCTGAGACAAGGTACACACCGGTGGAGAAATTATGTTTGTGCTTATATTTTTCATGTACTAAATTGAGGCATTATTTACTTTCCAACAAGTGCATTGTGGTAAGTAAGGCCGATGTGATGAAATACATGTTATCGGCCCCTGTGTTAAAAGGAAGAATTGGGAAGTGGATTTTTGCCTTAACGGAGTTTGATCTCAGATATGAATCGGCCAAAGCAGTCAAAGGACAAGCCCTGGCCGATTTCATTGTTCAACACAGAGACGAGTCAGTTGCATATGCAGATATTGTGCCATGGACATTGTATTTTGATGGATCCGTCTGCAGACATGGATGCGGTATCGGCCTAGTTATCATATCCCCTCGGGGGGCAAGTTTTGAGTTTGCTTTTACTATCAAGCCTTATTATACTAACAATCAAGCAGAGTACGAAGCGGTACTTAAAGGCTTGCAGTTATTACGAGAAGTCGAGGCCGATTCCGTAGAAATCATTGGTGATTCGCAACTGGTAATCAATCAACTTTCTGGGGCGTATGAATGCAAGAACGATATTCTCAGAGTCTACAACGAGGAGTGCAAGGAGTTGCTACAAGGTTTCAAGATTGTGACGATGAGGCATATACCCAGGAAGCAGAACTTCGAGGCCAATGATTTAGCTCAGGGGGCATCGGGATACCGGCCGATGACTAAAGATGTCCAGATTCAGATTGCTCTCATGCATGCCGACGACTGGAGGTTTGACATCGTCGAGTATTTGAGGAATCCTTCTCAATCGGCGTCACGAAGAATGAAGTATAAAGTTTTACATTATGTCTTGCTGGACGATGACTTGTATTATCGGACGATTGATGGTGTCTTACTCAAGTGCCTAGGCCCCGAGGAGACCAAAACTGTTATGAGTAAAGTACATGAAGGGATTTGTGGAACCCATCAATCGGCCCATAAAATGAGATGGCTGTTGAAGCGCGTCGGATATTTTTGGCCAACCATGCTAGAGGATTGTTTCAAGTATTATAAAGGATGTCAGGATTGTCAGAAGTTTAGAGCAATTCAAAGAGCACCGGCATCGGCTATGCATCCAATCATAAAGCCGTGGCCATTTCGTGGATGGGGAATAGATATAATCGGCCAGATTAACCCGCCATCAAGTAAGGGACACAAATATATCTTGGTGGCCACAGATTACTTCACAAAGTGGGTTGAGGCCGTTCCTCTTAAGAAGGTTGATTCTAAAGATGCGATTCAGTTTGGCCGATGAAATTAATTATAGTAAAGGGATATCTGTTCGCAGGATGGATTTCAGAAACAATTTTCACACTGGAATTTTCAGATCAAATTCGGCTGCGTGGCCGATAAGGTTTGTATTTACACAGTAAAAAGACAAAATAGGTTACATCACCCTATGAAGTCTGCATTAGCTGCAATGGCTCTACGGCGAATTTGTTCAATGTCTTCTATAGCTTGGGCGTCATCGGCCGTCGACCTTGGGATTGGCTTCAATGACTTACTCAGGGTTTCAAGATACTTGGCCGATGCCTTGAGCTTTGCCGTCTGGTCTTCGATAGCCTTGGGTGATGCAGCTATCCCGGCTTCAACTTCTTGGATTTCGTAGCGCGTGGCTTCTAGCTTCGATTCTAGCTCTGCTTTGAGATGATGGAGTTCTTCAAGTCTGTGCTTCAAGACAATCGGCTCCACCGCTAGCTCGTCCAACTTGGTCTTGTCAGCATTAACTTGAGCCCTGCTAGCGGACAGGGCCGATTCCAGTTGCTCACGCTCTCGTCGCTCTGCGAGTCTTTCTTTTGCCTTGTTAAGCTTGAATCGGTATTGCTCCAAGAAGATGGCCGGTGTTAGAATCTCCATCAGGTCTTCGGGTAGTTCATCCTGAATTTCTTGTACCCTGACCCTGATGGGGGTGCAATCTTCCACCAAGTACTCCAACGAGGACTCCAGCCGATTGGCGATGTCGGTTAGCCGGTTCTTCAGATCATCAGAAATTGACGCCCTAGCCGTGGTGGGTGGCTCCTTGTCCTCATCATCAAGAAACTGGCCGATGTCAAAAGAAAACATATCGGCTAGGTTCTGCAAATATCAATATGGGTCAAGGTTAACCTTGTTAAACAGGAGCCGACAGAAAGGGGATCAGAATAATCGTGGTTACCTGTGTTGGAGCATCGGTGGTGCTTGCATCGGCCTCCCTTTGCTGTGTTGAAGCAGTAGGCGAGGGGGTTGGCCGATGTGGTGAAGGTGATGCAACTCTAGGCTGAAAAAGCAGGAAATTGGTAAATAGGGTTATGTAAATAGCAAGATAATGCAAAAATCAACTCTTACCGAGACAGTCAGAGAGGGTGGTGGAGAAGGAGAAGGAGTCCTCAATCGTGCCTTGGCTCGTTCGCGCCGTTGTAAGGTTGCCTTTTTGGTTCTTGGTAAAGGGGCCGATCGAGTTCTCTCCTTCAGTACAGATAACACCGCAGCCTGAAAAGGATATCAAATTAAAGTGTAGCAGTAGAAGGGGATTATGTAAACACGGAAAAGAGATTGTATTGACCTTGCGAACTGCATGTCTGGTCCTTTTTGGTTGGGGGCATCGCCTTGGTCATCGGCCGGTGGAATCTCAGTAGCTTCGGCCGATGGCTTCTTGGTGGTTTCGGCCGATGGGTCTTCTTCTTCATATGCATCAGCAGCCGCTGCATCGACTTCCTCCTCCATCACTTGTTCTTCAAGGAATTCTTCCATGGAGGGATCCAGCTCTTCAAGATCGGCTTGGTCGTCAATTTTAGCCTTCTTGCTGGATTTTTGGGATTTGCCCTTGGTTGGCGCTTTCCTCTTGGGTTTTTCTTTAATCATTGGCCCCTGAAGTAATGATGATATCTTCGGAGCAGTAAGGCCGATGATGGATTCCAAGATGGTTGAACCTGATGGGGCTACGGCTTGAGCATAAAAAATATTCTGCCCACTGTTGCTCACAGATGGAGTCGGCTCATCTGGGATTTGAGGGCTGATACCTTGGATGAGCTCCGTCACATAAAATCTGGCCGACTGATGGAAAATGTGAGCGGCCCACTCTTGCCACCATGTTTGGAAATTGATGTGGACGAAAGCGTTCAGATGCAGCCGGTCGCAGTCGCCGAGGTTTGGGAGCTCGATTTCCAGCGCTTTGCTCATGACCAACGCCGATGGAATTGTGCCTCTGCTCTCTAGGAGTTTATGAAGGTACAGACTGATGGGGAGTTGCCCGAGCCCGCACTGTCTAGCAGCTACCATTGGGTTGTAAAACTCATAGGACAGGCTGGTGCTTCTTCCCTGAAATATGCCTACTGGGAGCAGGCTCGGAGTGAGGTCGATCATGAATAACTCCCGTGATTCCATGTCGTCATTTATCAAGCTCAGCTGAAGATCGTCGGGGAGTTCAAAATCTCAGTCCGATGTGTAGACAAACATGTCCATCCTGGCTGATGGAGGGCCGGTGAAGAAACGAATGAACCATGTAGCCATGTCATCGACCGATTGGTCTGCACCTGGGTAAACGGAGGCTACTTCCCCATAGGACATGCATCTTCTGCTCCTGGGATCTTCGTTATCGGCGTATTTTGATGGAAAGCGAGAGTCCGATAGAGGTGGCCGATCAACCATGGTATTGGTGTAAATGGTTAGCCAGAGCTGAACAAACCACCATGGTCCTCCATGAGCCACGGTCTGTTTTAGCATCAAGTCTTGTGTGGAAATATGAAGCAGCCGATACACAGCTCCCAAGAGGTATTGGCCCAAGGGGATTTGTTTCTTGTCGACCAAAGCCTGAGCCAAGTGTTGACAGTTTGTGGTGGGGCCACAGGTCGATCCACAAAAGACAAATCTCTCCAACCATAATGTCAGGAAAGCTACATGTTCTCGTTCTGAGACCGATCCTTGTTCCATGTGTTCGGAGATGTACCCGGACCAACCTCCAATCTTCTTGGTCTTCAATTTGTGACTGCTATGTATCAGGAGGTTGAAGGGGTTGATCTCGGAGTCAATGTCTAACCCTGTTAGTATCTTGACGTCGATCAGAGTGGGGGTCATCGGACCTTGTTTGAACACAAAGGCGTTCAAGGTACTGGACCAGAAGTAGCTGGCCGCCGACATGAGTGGCTCATTCTTCTTGGTATCGGCCAGGGATAAAGTGATGCATTGGCCGATCCCAATCTCATCCCAGTGGACTTGTTTGGCAGCAGCAATCCTCTTATGCCAGGTTCTGTATCCGTTGAGCTTGGATGGCCAGGACCTGAAAGTATGTTTCCATGAAGACACATTGGGCTTGGCTTGCCTAAAGGGGATTCTGTCCGTTTCAGCATTGATTAGCCAAGTTGGGTCGCAGTCGCCCATGGGGCCTAGGAGAAAGCGATGGAATTTGTCATTGGTCGGGATCAGGATTTGGTTTTTGAAGACCTATGTCACCAGAGCAGCAATGAAATAATAAGACAGGGGCACAAGAGTAAAAACCCTAACTTGGAGAAATCGGCGGAAAAAGCGATAATGCGGATTTTGAAGGAATTGACTTACCACAGGGATCTCGGAGGCGTAGAACGGAGCGGAAGCCATCGTTGTCGTTGAAGGAGTCGCTGTGAAGGGGGTCGATGTCGACGGGACGCCAAGGGGTCGCCGTAGTTGAAGAACACGAAGAGTTTGTTGAATCGGCGGCGGAAGGATTCGAATCTGGATCTGCGCGGTTTACAAGCAAGCCCTAGAAGTCGATAGGTTCCTCGGAGCTAATTCCGCCACATTATATAATGAAGCGGAATTGGGGGGCATGTGTTAACGGCGAAATTTGGTAATCGACTTGGAAAGAAAAGGGGAAACCGAAGCAGAGAAGACAGATTGAATTGGAGTCAGACCAGGCTTCGTATCGGACCCGGTAACTGAATCGGACTATGGATGTGTTGCCATAAAGAGCGTATCGGCCGATACGGATTCGATGTTAACGTGGGCCGATACGGGTTGTGAGTTGATAGTGTCAACGTGGGCTTGGTCTGGGCCCGGAATAAGCTTCAAGGAAGTTGCCAAATAGAGATAAAGCTCGGTTTTAGGCAGTTGTATCTTGTAAATTAAGTAGTTTAGATCTAATCTGTGGCTTAAGTCTGCCGCAAGGACTTGTTTGTTAGTTGTAGATAAGATCGTACCTTACAAGGGTTCTGTTGTAACCTCGGGTATAAATATCCCGATAGTTTGTACATAGAAGCTCTCTCAATTAATCATACATCAAACTAATCTACTTTCGGCGCATCGCCAACCCTCGCAAGAGGCTGACTTTTGACGAGTTCTTGCTTCCCAAGAGCAAGGTAAGAACTCGTACCCGACGATTTACATCGTCGGGGCTAGCGTGTCGCTTTAGGCACGTTAAGCCCTGATGATGTGATCGTCGTTTATCGTGTGTTAGCTAATCTTGACGCGGTCTTCTGATTCTGTCTCGTCAGCAGTTAACTCGTTTTAGGGTTTATTACCGATGATGGTTGAATCAGTTTGCTCGTTTAGATTATCTAAGGCATTTACCATCCCCAAAAGCAAACGACGGCTTGATTTTCTTTGTGTTAAGTCTCGATTCACACTTTGAGTTGCTATCGACCTTAGTCCTGTTTCGAGATCTGACACGAAGCCTGTTTTCGATTGTAACTAAGGATAGCGCCGGGGTTTCAGCCGGTCTTATCTAATGCATGTGATTATTTATGTTCTTGCATGTGTTTGCCACTTATACATGTGGATCGACGAATATAAACATATCGGTCACAGAGTGTTTTTAAAGATTTCTTTGTGGTCGGTGTATTTATGTTAGCCGATTGACTTGTATAAGTTTACACTAAAGTAATAGCTAGTGTAGTTATCCTCATAAAACCCTCATCGGCTAATTCTCTTAATCTGTCACACGCTTTTAGCATGGGCCGATGAGATTAGATCTCTTCAATTTGCTTATTATATTGAGTAAGCCGATACAGCTTTGCCCTATCGGCTGGACTATAACAATGTGACATCGGCCTATCGGCCGATCGACCATTGTTTTCTGATATGGTTTACTTGTTTCTTGTTGATTGCAGATCAAATCAACTGGCACGCTCTGCGCACGACTAGGCAAGCCAATTTGGACCTGCACTGGAGTTAAGCAGATCTCCCAGGCCGCCGTGGAAACGCGGAACCCGTTTGATTGCTGGACGGGTCGAAATTCTGCGCCAACATCACGGTGACGACGTTCTCCTTGGAGATCTCACCCTGCTTCGACATGTTGCAGTGATCTTGTTGCTGTTGCAAAGCTTGTGTTCTTGAGGTCCCACCGGGCGTGCCAAAAGCGTGTTGGCGTAGAATTTCGACCCGCCCAATAAGAAAGCGGGTTCCACGTTTCCACGGCGGCCTGGGAGGTTTGCTTTACTCCAGTGCAGGTCCAAAGGCTTGCCTAGTCATGTGTAGAGCGTGCCAGTTGATTTGATCTGCAATCAATAAGATAAACAAGCAAACTGTGTTAGAAAACAATGACCGATCGGCCAATAGGCCGTCGCCGCATTGTCATGGCCCCAGCCGATAGGGCAAAGCTATATCGGCTTACTCGTGATAAAATAAGATTGAAGCATGGATCTGATCTTATCTACCTTCATCAACATATTAACATCGATTAATGGCATCGGCCGATAAAGGATAACAAAGATAACTGCACTAGCTAATACTCTAGTGCAAATCTATATGAATTAATCAACCAATATAAATATGTCGATCACAGATAAACCCTAAAGAGTAATCTATAACAGATGCATCTATATTCATTGATCCGTTCATGTAGATGGCAGATACACATGAAAACAATACGAAAATCATGCATATCAGGCAAGACTGGCTGAAACCCCAATGTTATCCTTAATTACAATCGAAAGCAGGCTTTGTATTAGATCTCAAAACAGGACTAAGGTCGATAGCAACTCAAAGTGTGAATTGAAACTTAACACAAAGAGAATCAAGCCGCCGATTGCTTTTGGGGATGATAGATGCGTTGAATGATTTAACCAAGCGTAATAATTAAACTGCCGTCAGCAACAAACCCTAAAACGAGTAGATCGCTGGCGAAGCGTAATTAAGACACTTGTCAAAATCATCCAAAATATGATAAACGACGATCACATCATCGAGGCTTAGCGTGTCTAAAGCGACACGCTAGCCCCGACGATGCAGATCGTCGGGCACGAGTTCTTACCTCTGCTCCGGGGAAGCAAGAACTCGTCGAAGATGACCTGTTACAAGAGTTGGCGATGCGCCGAAGTAGATTAAAACAAACTGGTTGTTGTATTAGATTGTGAGAGAGTTTTTATGTACAGACTACCGGGATATTTATACTCGAGATTACAACAGGGTCCGTGTAGGATACGATCTTATCTCTAACAAACAAATAAGTCTTTGCGGCAGACCCTTGCCACAGATTAGATCTAAACCTACTTGATTTACAAGATATAATTACCTAAAATCGAGCCTTATCTCTATTTGGCAACTTCCTTGAAGCTTATCTTGAGCCCAGACCAAGCCCACGCTGACTCTGTCAACTTTCAGCCTCTATCGGCCAATGACCAAATTGAATCCGTATCGGCCGATACACTTTCCCTGCTAGCGCTTCTCCCAGTCCGATACGTTCATCGAGTCCGATACAACACTTGGTCCGACTCCAACTTAATCCTTCCTCTCTGCTTCGGTTTCTTCTTTCCTCTCCGAGTTAATTACGAAAATTCGCTGTTAACAGATACCTTTGGCCGGCGGCAACGGAGCCAGGGTGAGCTACGCAATGTGACATGGCTGCCTGAGCTTGGGTTCACGAGGGTGACACAATGGAGATAGTCTCAGATCAAAGCATGAGCTTTTACAGCGGCTTTGGACTCCAATTTGCCAACTTGTTGGTTCTGAGGCAGCCTGTCCATGGTGGACTCTAAGGTGGAGCAAGGGAGCACCGGAGCGCCCATATATGTACAGTTAAAAACTCTGTAGATTGACAAAAAAAAACTCAGAACGCGAATTCTCACCGATAGCGAGAGTAATAAGGCGGATATTCGGTGGTCCACGTGTTGGGGGTTAAAGCAGAGCGTGATGAGGTCGACACGCGTGCCCACCAAGTGCTCGACAACAGGTCACAACTCTGAGGTTGCAGCATCGCACTCCTCATCGTCGACGGCTTAGGACTCCTGGACTCCACGAACGTAGCCATCGAGCTTTGGAGTCTACAATGGTGCGCGACATAGCAAAGCCCGTGCCCCCCAGGCGATCGACACCCATAGCGAAACATTATTGCCTCGCAATTCCAGAACTACTCTTGGCAAGATTCTGGGGGCACATCTAGACGGATGGAAGATATGCATGCACTAACACGTTGGGGACGGTAGAAGCGGAAAAAATCCATGAAGCGAGAGGTGATTGGAAATAAGAAATAAACATAGCTCGTGTTGGTGGATGAGGACGGAAGCCTTCGCTAACGCCAATCGTGCGACGTGTTAATTCGTGAGTCAGACAACAGGCACTCGCCATTGCACGACGCGTTCCCACGCTGTTCAAATTGGACTACGGACAAAAAAAAAAAAAGAGTATGAAATCACCTTCAATTTTTATAATTTTTATAATAGGTAAAGATAAGCATCTACATTTTAAATCAAATCTTATTAAACAATTTCTTCGTATCCAATCTACGATTCGATTGCACCATCTTATTCATTATAATTAAATCTTTAAAATAAGATCTCACATCAATATATTTCAATGAATATATATATATATATATGTGTTAAAAAAAATCAAATGTTGTTACACCATTTATAAAAAAAATGATTTTTCACCTGTACAAATGTTTCAAACTCACTCATGAAATGTTTCAGAGAAATGCAATATATAAAAAATACTAACTGCAACAATAACCACCATTACACAAAACATCAGCTCCTGTCTACTGAAACAGACCAAAAAAATCATATGATACAATATATTTGTAAATGCTTGATTTTATTGAAATATTTTTATATCATAACTAAAATAATAAGATATATGATTGTTGAAACATAAAGAAACTATTTGCTGGAACATACAAAACATCACGTGCAACATTGCAAAATGACTATGTGAAACATCCATAAATACTTATTGAAACATCCCAATAATACTATGTGCAACACTTATTTTTTTTAAAATAAATCTGAATATAGCCATGTAAGATCTTGTTATGAAGATTTAATTATAACGAATCCAACGGTATAATTTGTTCATAGTTTAGATAAATAGTTGAAGAGAAAAAAATTATATGCAATTTTGATTTATTGAATAGACTTGTTAAACCTGACTGCATGGATGTTGCTACTGTTCCTTGATGCTCGTCCGTTTTTTTCTTTCGTCCTGATGGCTGATGGGAAGTATTTTCGATTGTGTCCGACAGTTTTATACTATGAAGATATATGAAGCTAATGAAGATTGACGGAGCGTGAAACTTCTCATCAGGGAATCGTGCAGGTCCCCCTTTGCCGGTTCGGCCGGGGGCGCAAGGTGAGATTCTTCGCCCTTGATCTGAGGGATTTCAGCGAGAAAGTACGCGTGGACACAGACGATTTAGACAGGTTCGGGCTGTTAAGAAGCGTAACACCCTACTCCTGTGTTCTGGTAGATCTGGGTGTGCGAAAGGATCCAGAGAGTTCAGCCTCTAGAGCGAGTCAGCCAGAGTCTGATCCTTTTTTTTCCTCCTTTCTTTCCTAGGCCTGGGTCTCCTTTTATATGGCAAGGGGCTATCACACGGGTCACGAGCTGCCTAAGAAAGAAAACATTCCTTTTACAATTAGGGCTATCCTACTGCCGGAAGCAGCCTCTGACAGACGCCGCAGCACGCCTCTGCTCAGCCAGCCGGCCCATCCAGGGGACGCCCGTTTCAACCTTCATTAAATGGCAGGCGACTTTCTCATCTCGCCTGCGCCGGAATCTGGAATACATCTGACCGGGACTGACATACCAACTCCGGGAGTTGGCACGCCAGCTCCGGCTGAGAGACGAGAGACAGAGGGCTCTCATCATTCTGACGGGACGGGGCGAGGCGTGCCGCAGGCCGCCTAGCGCCACCTAACCCGTGATCTGACCGATCTGTGATCGGTCACTCGTTGTGACCGGTCACGGACCGGATAGACATGCGCCACGTCGCCTTAAATGAGGCGTAGTGCGCTCGTCTGAACCGCCATATATGCGATTAGGTGAGCTCTGCCACGCTCACCTAACCTGCACGCGTGGCACCAAAACCACAGGGGTTCGGGGCGCCCCAGCCCTCGGGGCAGATTCGGGAGCGGCCCGACCCCGGGTGGAGACCGGGAGGGCAGCCGCCACACCACCCTCGGGCCCGACCCCTCCGGGGAAACGGGCCACGTGGATCACTGTGGCAGCTCTTTCCTTTGGTCTCGACCCCCCGGTCCCATGTCACCGACAGTAGCCCCCGGCGTTACGCCCGGGTGGCCCCACACCGGGGGGGCACCCAGGCTTGACGCCACCCCTCGGGCCCGATGACAGGAGGGACCGCCCCAAAGGCGGGCAGGACTCCTACGGTCGCGAGCCGCGCTTATCGGCGTGGAATGCCGACCGACATTAATGAGCGGTCTCTTCGTAACCGCAACATTACTCGAGGCAGCGCGCGGATCGGGACACGTCGGTCCGTTTCGCCAGGGGATGTGATGATGGCGCTTTTTGCGGTAACCGAGCGCGATTAATGCGCACACAATCTGCCCCTCCTCAACCGCCGCGGCCGCACGACTGCTGCGTGCGCCGCAAGCGGGCGAGTGGGGTGAGTGGAGGCGTGGGCGCGAGAAACGAGGGGGCAAGGTAGTGGGCGCGGGGAACGAGGAGCCGAGCGCGGCATAGGCAAGGGTATAAAAGGCGCCGAGGAAGGGATTCGCTTCCTTCCTCTTGCCACTTTTTCCTTGCCTCTGCCATCCGTGCTCTAGCTCTTCGTTTCTCTCGCTCTACTCTCGCCACACGCACTCGTTCTCAAGCTCCCCCTCCGCCGGCGCCATGGCACGGAGCTCCGCACCGCTCGACGGCAGCATGCTGCCGCCTTCTCGCATCACCAGCGAGAGACAGGCCGGGCTGCCGCGCCGGTTCATGCCGGAATCTGCCATCGGCCGGGAGGTGGTCACGCTGGGCGAGGGACGCCCGGCGCCGCACTACCCGAGGCGGTCCGTTTTCTTTCTTTCCTTCGCCATGGCGGGCCTGATCCCGCCATTCTCGACATTTTTTATGGATGTTCTGGAGTTCTACAATCTCCAGATGGCGCACCTCACCCCCAACGCGGTGATGACGCTGGCCCTCTTCGCACACCTGTGCGAGATGTTCATCGGGGTGCGCCCATCCCTTCGGCTGTTTCGGTGGTTCTTCACTGTGCAGTCGGTATCGCCGCCAACGGTGGTCGGTGGCTGCTACTTCCAGCCACGGGGGCAGGTGCTGAACCGCTACTTCGCAAGAAGTGGGACGACTGGAAGAGTGATTGGTTCTACACCCCCCTTGCCGACGAAGCGCGCCTCCGACTCCCGAGCCAGCCCCCAGCGCAGGCGCCTAGCTGGCGGGCGACGGTGGATCTGGGGGACGGCTACGACGCCGTCCTGGACCGCCTGGCGGGCCTGCGAACCTAGGGGCTAACGGGGGCCATGGTGTTCGGTGACTACCTTCGCCGCCGAATCGCGCCGCTCCAGTGACGCGCCCGGGGCGCCTGGGAGTACACCGGGACCGAGGACCTCCTGAGGACCCACTAGGGGCGCAAGTGGGACTGGGACCCCGAGGATCTCAGGATGGTGGTCCAACGGGTGCTAAACCTTAGCTCCGTGGAATCATCCCTCGTCCCTCAAGGGATCCGAAGCGCCAACATCCTGGCCATCATGCAGGTGGTCGGGGCGTCGGGGGAGCGGGCCCCCCGAGGCCATGATGGCGCGGGTGGCAGCCGCAAAGGGGATCAATCTACCGCCGGAGGGGGCCATGCTTCTGGGCCCCGCGGCGGGGGCCCGGGGGGCAGCCGCCCTGCCGACGCCAAGGGGAAGAGGAAGCAGGTGGCGACCCCTCCTCCATCTCCTCCCCGAGGGGGCGGAGCGGTGCGTGTCAGCAGCAGGCGCCCGGAGGGCGCCGCACCGACGCCCCAGCCCGAGAAGGAGCGGAAGAAGAAGCGGCTCCGCAAGATGGGGGAGACCGAGCCGTGCAGGGGGAGCCTCATCACGCCCCCGAAGTGGTCGTTCAGCCGGCCACCCCGCAGGTTCGATCCCTCACCCACAGCGGCCGCATTCTTACTCCCAACTCCCAAGGCAAGCTTTTACATATCTTTTTCTATTTCTTGTTTTTCTTCTACCTCAGTGAGATCCCGTCCCGCCCCACGCGCCACCCCAAGACCGGCCAGGCCGAGGCCGGGGAGACGGTGACTGCGGAGGCCCGGAGGCGGGAGGCCGACCTGCAGGAGGCTGCAGGCCGTCTTCGGGAAGTCCAAGAGGCTGCCCAGGAGGCTGCCCGGGAGGCGGCCCGGGTCCGCCAGGCCGAGGAGGCCGATCGGGAGGAGGCCAGGGTCCGCCGGGCCAAGGAGGCCGCTCGAGAGGAGGCCAGGGTCCGCTGGGCCGAGGAGGCTGCCCGGGAGGCAGAGGCGGCGCACGCGCACGAGGCGCGGGCGGCCGAGGCTGCCACCCAGGTCCCCGACCCGACCACGCCCGAGGCGGAGGCCACCCCCGAGGCCACCCGCGACGATGCCGAGGGGGCACACCCGGGGCCCGACGCCCCGGGCGGCGCTCCGAACGAGCCGGCTTCGGGAAAGGCCCCCGAGGCCAGCACGTCGATCGGCGAGCCGAGCCGCGCTACACCACCATCGAGGTGGCCCTCCCCTCTTCCTTCCGCCGCCCCGCTGAGCGCGGAGCCCCTCTTGCAGGCCCTGGCCACAGCAAACAGCACGGTGCTGGACGGGCTAGGCGCCATGATGGAGGCCCTGCAGGCGGAGCGGGCGGAGATCGACGCGGCGTGGGCGCGCGTCGAGGAGGGGCGGCGCTCCGTGGAGACCATGGTGGAGGCGGGCCGTAAGGCGCACCACCTGCAAACCTCGCAGCTCGAGGCTCGTCGCAGGAGCCTGGCGGAGATCGCCAGGGAGGTGGAGGAGCAGCGGGAGGCTGCCCTCATCGCCACCGCCATGCTCGACACGACGCGGGACGACCTCCGCCTCCAATACGGGAGCCGGGTGGCGGAGCTGGAGGGGAAGCTCGACGCCGCCGCTACCCGGGAGCGGCGGGCGGCGGAGATCGAGGCGGCGACCCGCCAGCGCGAGGAGGCCCTTGAGGCCCGCACCATGGCGCTAGAGGAGCGGCTCACCGCGTTCGGGGGGCGGGCCTCGCGCTTGCTCGCGCAGGAGGCCGCCGTGCGCCAGCGGGCCGAAGCCCTCGACCTCCACGCCCGGGAGCTGGAGGCGCTGGAGGAGCGCGCCCGTGCCCTGGACGCGAAGGAGGTGGCGCTGGCGGACCGCGAGGCCGCCGCCGTCACACGGGAGGCGACGCTGGCGGCGCACGAGGCCGTCTTCGCCGAGCAGGAGTCCGCACTCCGCCTCCGCGAAGATGCGCTCGCCGAGCGGGGGCGAGCCCTCGAGGAGGCCGAGGCCGCGGCGCAGCGGCTGGCGGACAGCCTGTTCCTCCACGAGGCGGCGCGGGAGGAGCAGGCGCGCCACAATCTGGAGAGCGCCCGCGCGGAGAGGGACGCGCTGAACCAGCGGGCCTCCAAGCTCGAGGCGCGGGCAAAGGAGCTAGACACGCAAGCGCGCAGTGACAGGACAGCCACGGGCCACGGCAATCTAGCCGCCCGCCTCGCAGCCACCGAGCACACCATTGCTGAGCTGCAAGGCGCCCTGGACTCGTCCGCCGGGGAGGTTGAGGCCCTCCGGCTGGCGAACGAGGTGGGGCCCGGCATGCTTCGGGATGCCGTCTCCCGCCTCGACCGCGCCGGGCGGCAAGCGGGCATCTGGGACGGGCGATACGCGAAGTACGCCAACAACCAGGGGGGCCTCGCCCAGCGCCTCTCGGAGATGGCCAGGGCCCTTGAGAGCCTCCCTGAGGAGCTCGAGGAGACGATCAAATCTTCCTCAAGGGACCTCGCCCGGGGAGCGGTGGAGCTCGTGCTGGCGAGCTACCAGGCCCGGGACCCCGACTTCTCCCCGTGGACGGCACTGGGGGAGTTCCCTCCTGGGACTGAGGACGGCGCGCGCGCGCAAGTCCGGGACGCCGCTGACCACATCGTCCACGGCTTTGAGGGGACGGCCCCTCGGCTCGCTTTCGCCCTCGACTCCGACGGCGCGGACGACAGCGACGGCGAGGCCGGCGACCCGGGCACGCCGGGGTGAGCCCCCGGGCCCCCGCGGATCTTAATAATTTTTCCTTCTTCTTCTGAGGCCTTCGAGCCCATGCTTGTACAGACTAGTTTTACCTGCAATCGAATAGGATTTTAATTTCTAAGTCAGTTACATTTGCTAATGAGATAAGGATGGTCTGTGTCGCGATCCTTCTGTGTCTTGGCTTGAGCGAGGGCTCGCGCCCGGGCCCCAACCTCAAGCGGCGCGGGTCGGAGCTAGTGCCTGGGGAGATCCGCATGTCGAGACTGGCCAGGCCGGGAGCGCGGTGACCGAGGGTTAGGGGACCCGATTGTGGGCCATTGCCGATTCCCCCCCGGAGTTCACCGCGCCTTGGGGCACGGCTCGGTTCTGGGCCCCGTCTGGCGATTTTAGACGACCCGGGCCACCGAGGGCAAGGTCGAGCACGAGCAGACTGACTCAAGACAAGACTTTTCAAAAGGAAACGATAACACAGACGCGGTCCTTAGAAAATCGAAAATGCTTGTTATTGAAATGCTGGAAAATAAATTAAACAAGTATGTGCATGTGGTAGCCCCCGGCCAACCCTGCGTGCCCGAGGGGTGCGCGGGGTTGGCCCGAGCCCGAGGTACGACACCTGACCCCCTTATGGGTAGAAGCGACGAAGATGCTCGATGTTCCACGGGTTAGGCAACTCTGTGTCGTCGCCCGAGGCCAATCGAACCGAGCCCGACCGGGGGACGCCAATCACTCGATACGGACCCTCCCACATTGGTGAGAGTTTGCTCAGTCCAGCACGCGTTTGGACGCGGCGTAGGACGAGATCATCGACGCAGAGTGATCGGGCCTGGACATGGCGCTGATGGTAGCGCCGCAGGCTCTGCTGGTAGCGCGCGGCTCGGAGGGCCGCTCGCCGCCTTCGCTCTTCCAGGTAGTCGAGGTTGTCTCGGCGAAGCTGATCTTGATCAGCCTCGCAATACATGGTGGCCCGAGGGGACCTCAGGGTGAGCTCGGATGGGAGGACCGCCTTCGCGTCGTAGACGAGGAAGAAAGGCGTTTCCCCAGTCGCTCGGCTTGGAGTGGTTCGGTTCGCCCAGAGCACCGCTGGCAGCTCCTCGATCCACGAGTCGCCATGCTTCTTGAGGATGTTGAAGGTCTTGGTCTTGAGACCCTTGAGGATTTCCGCATTGGCGCGCTCCACCTGGCCGTTGCTTCTAGGGTGGGCGGGTGAGGCGAAGCAGAGCTTAATGCCCATGTCTTCGCAGTAGTCGCCGAAGAGTTCATTAGTGAACTGGGTGCCATTGTCCGTAATGATACGGTTAGGTACCCCGAACCGAGCAGTGATGCCCCTGATGAATTTTAGCGCCGAGTGCTTGTCGATCTTGATGACCGGATAAGCCTCGGGCCACTTAGTGAACTTGTCGATTGCGACATACAGATACTCGAACCCACCCGGGGCCCTCCTGAAGGGACCCAGGATGTCCAGCCCCCAGACAGCAAACGGCCATGAAAGAGGTATAGTCTGCAGGGCCTGAGCCGGCTGATGCATTTGCTTGGCGTGAAACTGGCACGCCCTGCATCGTCGGACCAGGTCAACTGCATCGTGGAGCGCCATCGGCCAATAGAAACCCTGGCGAAAGGCCTTGCCAACCAAGGTGCGCGAGGCGGAGTGGGCCCCGCACTCGCCTTCACGGACATCAGCAAGAAGCTCGACGCCTTGTTCCCGAGGAATGCACTTCAGGAGGACTCCGTTGGCCCCGCGCCGGTAGAGGGTCCCTTCCACCAGCACGTAGCGCTTGGAGATGCGATCGATGCGTTCACTCCCTTCGCGGTCCTCGGGTAGAGTCTTATCTGTGAGGAAAGCCTGGATCTCAGCCATCCAAGCGATCAATCTTGGGGGGCCGGGGTCGGCCCCCCCCGAGTCCCGAGGCCTGGACTCCGACGGGCCTCGGGGGTCGGTCAGGCGCGTCCATCTCCCCTAGGGGGTCGGGTCGCGCCGACGGCTGGGCAAGCCTTTCTTCAAGGGCGCCCGGTAGAGTCGGGGCTCGCGATGAAGCGAGCCTTGAGAGCTCGTCGGCGACCGCGTTATCCCGCCTGGGCACGTGCCGAAGTTCTATCCCGTCGAAATGGCGCTCCATACGCCGCACCTCGCGGACGTAGGCGTCCATCTGTGGGTCGGAGCACCGGTACTCCTTGGAGACCTGGTTAACGACCAACTGGGAGTCACTTAGAACTAGGAGGCGGCGGATCCCCATTCCAGCCGCCATTCTGAGTCCCGCAAGGAGTCCCTCGTACTCCGCCATATTGTTGGTTGCCCGAAAATCTAGGCGAACCAGATGTTTGAGGACGTCTCCGCTCGGCAAGGTCAAAGTGACCCCTGCGCCGGTGCCCTGAAGGGCCAGGGAGCCGTCGAACTGCATCACCCAGTAGGCAGCGTGAGGCAGCTGCGAGGGGCTCGTGTTGGCCTCGGGGGCAGAGACGGGCTCGGGAGCCGGGGTCCACTCCGCCGCAAAGTTAGCGAGGGCCTGGCTCTTAATAGCGTGGCGTGGCTCAAAGCGCAACTCAAACTCGGAGAGTTCGATTGCCCATTTTACCACCCGTCCAGTGCCCTCTCGGTTGTGCAAGATTTGGCCGATGGGGTAGGACGTGACCACCGTGACCCGATGCGCCTGGAAATAATGGCGCAGCTTCCTCGAGGCCATCAAAATTGTGTAGAGCATCTTCTGGGCCTGAGGGTATCGGGTCTTGGCATCCCACAGCGCCTCACTAATGAAGTAGACGGGCCGCTGCACCTTTCGGCGGGGCCTGGCCTCTTCGTTGAGGGCACCGTTCCTGGGGGCTCTTCGTCCGAGGGGCCTTGCCGGGCCCACTCGGCTTCTGTGCCAACGACCTCGGGGTCGGAGGGCGGCGGGCGCGGCCTTCCCGCAGTGGCCCGAGGGCCTTCCTGGGGGTCGGGGGCGTCCGGCGCCGTCGGACAAGCGGGCAGAGGGCCACATCCGGTCATCAGGGGCCTTAGGCCGCCGTCCGGCTCGGGGGCCTCTCCTCCCTGCTCTCTCCCGGGTCGAGTCGACACAGGGTGGGGGCGCGCGGATCGAGGGCTGTCCTCGTCGCGCTCCACAACCAACGCCGCGCTGACTACCTGCGGGGTTGCCGCCAAGTAGAGTAGCAACAGCTCATCTGGCTCCGGAGCGACCAGGATCGGGGGAGAACTGAGGTATGTCTTCAACTGAGTGAGGGCCCGCTCAGCCTCCTCCGTCCAAGTAAACGGCCCGGAGCGTTTGAGGAGCTTAAACAGGGGCAGCGCCTTCTCTCCCAGCCTCGATATGAATCGGCTTAAGGCAGCCATGCATCCGGTGACGCATTGCACGTCCTTAAGCTTGCTGGAGGGGCGCATCCGCTCTATAGCTCGTATCTTCTCGGGGTTGGCCTCAATGCCTCGGGCAGAGATCAAGAACCCGAGAAGCTTGCCCGCAGGCACACCGAACACACACTTTTCGGGGTTCAGCTTTATGCGGGCGGAGCGGAGACTTTTGAAAGTCTCCGCTAAATCTGAAAGCAAGGTCTCTTGGTTGCGCGTTTTCACAACCAAGTCATCGACATAGGCCTCAACATTGCGTCCTATCTGACTACCCAAAGAAATACGAGTAGTACGCTGAAAAGTAGGACCTGCGTTCTTTAACCCGAAGGGCATGGTTGTATAACAATAAGTTCCGACAGGGGTAATGAATGCAGTTTTTTCCTCATCCTCCCTAGCCACGCGAATCTGATGATAACCTGAGTATGCATCTAGAAAGCACAAAAGGTCGCACCCCGCAGTGGAGTCGACAATTTGACCTATGCGTGGCAGGGGATAAGGGTCCTTAGGACATGCCTTGTTGAGGTCGGTGTAGTCGATGCACATCCGAAGCTTGCCATTCGCCTTGGGGACGATGACCGGGTTCGCAAGCCACTCCGGATGGATGACCTCACGGATGAATCCGGCCTCCAGAAGCCGCGCCACCTCCTCGCGGATGAAAGCTTGGCGTTCCGGGGCCTGCCGCCGCACCTTCTGCCGGACGGGCCTTGCGCCCGGCCGCACGGCGAGACGGTGCTCAATCACCTCCCTGGGGACCCCGGGCATGTCCGCCGGTCTCCAGGCGAAGACGTCGGCGTTTGCCCGCAGGAAGAAAACGAGCGCGTCTTCCTATTTGTTGTCCAAGAGACCACCGATCCGGGTGGTCTTGGACGGGCCGTCGCCCAGGGCGACCTCCTTCACCGGGACCTCGTCGCCTGAGGCCATCCGCTGCCTCGGGGCGGGCGAGGTGGAGGCGCTGAGCCTCTCATCGCCGCCCGCGGGCTTGGATACCGCGGCGTGGTGGTCCGCGCGCTGCTCCATACAAGCGAGCGCGACTTTGAGTTCGCCGTGGACGGTGATGGGGCCACTGGGGCCGGCATCTTCATCTGGTGATAGGCGTAGTGGGTAGCCGCCATGAACGTTGCAGGGCAGATTGAGGTCCGCCACATCAAAGTCCACCCGCTCGGTGCGGAAGTTGGCGGGACCACCGAAGGTGATCGGGAGATCGATGTGACCCAGCGGCCAGGTGTGCCCCGGCGTCACGCCGATGATCGGCTGGGACGGCCGGAGCACCATCCCCGGGGCCTTGAGAGCATCAAAGGCCGCGGGGGAGAGGATGTTGAGGGTTGCGCCCCCGTCTATCAAGACGCGCCCCAACTTCACATTGCAGACGATGGGGAAGACCACCATCGCGATCTGCCCTCCCCGGGCAACGCATGGCGGGTGGTCGATCTGGTCAAAGGTGAGGGCGACCTCCGACCAACGCGCCCGCCGCGTCGCCTCATGGGTAGGGGCCGCGGCCAGAAGCTCTCGCTTCATGGCCTTGAGGCTCCGGCGAGAAGCGTGAGCGCACGCTCCCCCATCAACAGTGGCGACGGCGGCCTCAGGCTCCTGAAAGCCCAAGACATCGTCGCCATCGTTGATGTCCTCAGCGGGGGCCTTCTGCCTGGCCTTACCTCGTCGGTTGCCGATGGGAGTCGCCGGGGCCTTGCCCTCACGGCGCTCCTGCCTCCTCTCCTCCTCCCACTTCCTCGTCCGCTCGGCCAAACTTTTGACCGCGCGGCAATCTGCGAGGTCATGGAGGGAGGTGTTGTGCACGGTGCACCATCTGCCGGCCGGGCGCTCTCTGCCGGGAGCGCCGGCCTCCTTCTTTTTGTCGCCCGCGGGCCTCCCCTTTCGGGAGGCCCGCGAAGCGCCCTCGACGGCAAGGACGTGACCCTCGTCGTCGGAACGAGCTGACCTCTTTTTTCTCCTCCTATCCCGCCGCCCTGAGCGAGCGGCGGACTCGAGGGCAGCCGGAGCCACCGCTCAGAGCCGGAGGAGTTCCAGGTCCAAGCTTCTTCCTTGCGGGCCACGCGGTCCACGAGCTCAAAAAGCTGCGCGGTGGTCTGGGGCTCCTTGGAGGCGATCTTCTCGAGCATGCGGTTGTGCCGCACGCCCCCCCTGAATGCGTAGATCACCGCATGTGCAGGGATGCATGGTATGGTATTGCAGACTTGACAGAACCGCTGGATGTACGAGTGGAGAGACTCATCGTTCCTCCGCTGTACCGCGTGCAAGTCCGCCTCTTCGCCTGGGCGCGGATATGTGCCCTGGAAGTTCGTAGTGAACTGTTAGCACAAATCCTCCCAGGAGTGGACCGACGCGGGTGGCAAGTTCATTAGCCAGCCCCGCGCCCGGCCCTTCAGGGCCATGGGAAAGAAATTCGCCATGACCCTGTCGTCACCCCCCGCGGCTTCTATCCTAGTCGTATAGATCTGGAGAAACTCTGCGGGGTTGACGCTTCCGTCATATTTTTCGGTGATGGTGGGCCGGAACCTTGGGGGCCAACGGACGTTTTGAAGGCTCGCCACGAAGGCTCGACAGCCAGCACCACCGACCGGGGACACGGGGGGCCGGCCCCCGGGACCAGAACGGAGCGGCGCTCTAGAAGAGGAGGCGCCTTCCGTTGCATGGGCGGCGCGACGAGCGTCGCGCCGGCGCTCGATATCGAGCCGGGCGTCTGGCCCCCCACGCATATCTTCTTGGGTCGGAGGCGTTGATGAGGGAACCGCGGACGAACGGCGTGTGTCAGCAGTCGTCCGCCGTGCCCTCCGCCTCGACGACATAGAGCCGGTGGCGGCAGCGCCAGAGGTCTCGGTGGCGGAAGACCGCCTGCCGGTGCCTAGGCGCTGCTGCGCCGTCATGACCAAGTTGGCCACATCGTCCAGCCAACGCTGGGCTGGGGTCTCTGGATCGG
Organism: Oryza officinalis; assembly: GCA_008326285.1. Taxonomy (NCBI): domain Eukaryota; kingdom Viridiplantae; phylum Streptophyta; class Magnoliopsida; order Poales; family Poaceae; genus Oryza; species Oryza officinalis. The sequence goes on along the minus strand of BDMV01000001.1, from coordinate 42,482,518 downwards.
GGACGACGGGCGGGTGACGCAAGAGCGCGCCCGCAGCCTGGAGCACGCCCTGGGGCGTGCCGCCATCGCCGTAGGTGAGGCGACGACGCACCCCGCCTCGCCGTCCTCCGGCATCGCCTGCGAGCGGCGAGGTCGCGGATCCCTCGACCTCCTCAAGCGCCTTCCCCCTCCCAAGATTCCGGCGGGAGGGGGACGACGGGGTGCGAGCCCGATGGCGCGGGTTCTGCTCCCCGCCATCACCGCTGGCGCTCAAAGAATGGTTGTACGCCACCGCCTCTTCGACCATAGGGCTGACCTGGCGAGGCTTGGCGCACACGGAAGGAGATGGGGGCTCAGAAAAAACACGCGCGCCCCCTACCTGGCGCGCCAGATGACGGAGCGTGAAACTCCTCACCAGGGGACCGTGCAGGTCCCCCTTTGCCGGTTCGGCCGGGGGCGCAAGGTGAGATTCTTCGCCCCTGATCTGAGGGATTTCAGCGAGAATGTACGCGTGGACACAGGCGATTTAGACAGGTTCGGGCCGCTAAGAAGCGTAACACCCTACTCCTGTGTTCTGGTAGATCTGGGTGTGCGAAAGGATCCAGAGAGTTCAGCCTCTAGAGCGAGTCAGCCAGAGTCTGATCCCTTTTTTTTTCCTCCTTTCTTTCCTAGGCCTGGGCCTCCTTTTATATGGCAAGGGGCTACCACACGGGCCACGAGCTGCCTAAGAAAGAAAACATTCGTTTACAATTAGGGCTATCCTACTGCCGGAAGCAGCCTCTGACAGACGCCGCAGCACGCCTCTGCTCAGCCAGCCGGCCCATCCAGGGGACGCCCGTTTCAACCTTCATTAAATGGCAGGCGACTTTCTCGTCTCACCTGCGCCGGAATCTGGAATACATCTGACCGGGACTGACATACCAACTCCGGGAGTTGGCACGCCAGCTCCGGCTGAGAGACGAGAGACAGAGGGCTCTCATCATTCTGACGGGACGGGGCGAGGCGTGCCGTAGGCCGCCTGGCGCCACCTAACCCGTGATCTGACCGATCTGTGATCGGTCACTCGTTGTGACCGGTCACGGACCGGATAGGCATGCGCCACGCCGCCTTAAATGCGGCGTAGTGCGCTCGTCTGAACCGCCATAAATGCGATTAGGTGAGCTCTGCCATGCTCACCTAACTTGCACGCGTGGCACCAAAACCACAGGGGGTCGGGGCGCCCCAGCCCTCGGAGCAGATTCGGGAGCGGCCCGACCCCGGGTGGAGACCGGGAGGGCAGCCGCCACGCCACCCTCGGGCCCGACCCCTCTGGGGGAACGGGCCACGTGGATCACTGTGGCCGCCCTTCCCTTTGGTCTCGACACCCCCGGTCCCATGTCACCGACAAAGATACATGAAGTAATTTACGTAGAGTATAGAACTCTGAAATTTTATTTTTATAATTAGCATTATATATTATATATGGAAGTATATTTGGATTTCATATACAACTTTTATCCTTTATTTTTATAAAATCTGGATTTTATATATAATGCTTAGATTCTAATATTTCTCAAGACTTAGATTTCATATATAACTATAATTTCTAGTTCTGTAGATATAATTTCATTTTATATATAACTATATCAATCAGTTATAATATAGACTCACCGTGATCTAACAGTTGAAAGTAGCCTAGTGGGGGTTAATATTTTTTTTGATTAATGTAGAAATTTCTAGCATCTAGAGCGAATGTTGTGTCTTCTTTTAAGCATGTCTTAATAATATAATAATATACTCTCTCCGTTTCATATTATAAATCATTTTGATTTTTTATCAAATTTTTCTATGTTTGACCAAATTTATAGAAAATTTAGCAACATATACAACACCAAATTAATTTAATTAATTATAACATTGAATATATTTTGATAATATGATTGTTTTGTATTTGAAATGTTGCTATATCTTTCTATATACTTGGTCAAATTTAAAAATAGTTTGACTAGAAAAAAGTCAAAGTAATATGAAGCAGAGGGAGTAATAGATAGTAACAAAGTGCCTAAGCATTTCAATGGGGAAAAACTAAGCTTGCAATAACAGTATGAATAGCACTGAAATTTAAAACTGTGAACAATAAATCAGTTGAGTAACTCATCATGATCCAGCCTTCAATCTAAAGATCCTTCTACTCGAAGAACCAGATTTGGATGTGGATGTGTGACCAAATCAAATTCAACTAGTTCAAATCAACCACCTAGACGAACTTAAAAACACACACTGAATTGTCCAATCTACTTGTGTTGCCTAGGTTACTCCTTCGGAACACCTGCAGATTTGGAAGATGAGGTTCTACAGCTGCACCCGCCAAAAACACATGAAAAAAAGCAAAATCATTTAGGAGAAGATGACCTTTACGAATTTTGCTATTTAACTATATTAAATATATTGTATGTTAAAACCGAAGGGAGTAATAAATACCAAGTTGTAGTTCGTTTGGATCTTGATTATAGATTTCTATGATTTAATTATTCAATTTTTTTTGAAACTGAAGCCAGACTAAGCTGGTGTTATATTAAGCAGGGGAGAAAAAATTACAATTCCACCAAAGCAATGAAAGAAGAAGGATGACATAGGAGAAAAGGAAAGACAAAACTCAAAGGAGAGAAAGAGGAGGAAGAAGGAAGAAAGGAAGAAATTTGGGGCGCCTCCATCCAGATTTGCTTAAGCGGATATTATCGCAATGTTGTTTGCTCCACACATGCTCCACAGTTTGATCTCATCATTTATCTTGGTCAGCAATTGCGGTATGTTTATTTCTTGATTCGAAAACACTCTTTTGTTTCGTTCGCACCATATCTCCCATGCCATTAGCTTGTGGACCGATTTCATCATCTTGGATTTGTTTTTCTCTCCTTGAGATGTTCGTTTGATCCACCAGTCTAGCAATGCCTCATTTTCATCATGTGTCGAGTCTCTCGTGATGCAGTTCAACCTACTCAGAATCTACTCCCATATTTGGCACACAAAGGTGCAGTCTTTGAATAAATGTTGAGCGGTTTCTAGGTTCCTGTAACATAGCTGACAAAAGTAATTATTTGGCCATTGCCTGATCTGTAGGCGGTCCGCTATTCAAATTTTATTTTGCAGCAGGAGCCATGCAAAGTTTTTGCATTTTGACAGTGCCCATTATTTCCAAATTAGTTTTGCTGCAGCAGAGCCTATCCTTCCATTGAATTGCGCTATATAGGCCGACCTGGCGCTATATTTCCCATTGCTCGTCCATCGCCAAGTTATGGCATCATCAACACCTTCTGCGAGGACAATACCGCTATTCGAAACTTGGTAGAATACCTCAAAGAATTCCGTCACTAGCTAGACCATGAGATTTTGCTGAATATCACTTATCCATTGGTCATTTGTTAATCCTTCCTTGACTGATGTTCCTTTCCTCTTGGAGTGTTTGTATAAGGCCGAAGCCAGTTCTTTCAATGGTTGTCCTTCGACCCAGTTTGATTCCCAAAAGCTTGCTTTGCATCCATCTCCTATCGTCACCTTAGTTGCTGATGGAAACATTTTTTTGTCAAGCTCATCACTAGGTGGAGGTGTCCCTGCCCAAGGCTTGTTTGGGCATTCCTAGCTGAACCATAACCATCAGAGTCTCAGTGCTCTTGCAAACTTTTCCAGGTCTAGCACTCCCATTCCACCAAACTCAGTAGGTGAGCAAACCATTGGCCAATTTACTTTGCATTACCCCCATTGATTTCTCGATCACCAACCCAAAGAAACTTTCTTCGTATTTTATCCATATCATGTTTGAAGTTTTTGGGTAGCTTTATTGTTGTTACTAAATATGTTGGTATGGAGCTCAGCACCGAGGTGACCAATGTCTTCCTTCTAGCCTGTTGCAGCAACTTTCCTTTCTAGTCTGCAAGTCACGATCGGAGCTTATCCATCACGGGTTGAAGATGAACTCTCTTGATGCGTCCCGTTGTCAAAGGCAGTCCTAAATATGTGATGGGGAAGCTAGCCTACTGGCCATTGAAACTATGCAGTACCTCTTGGAGATCAATGCTCTCATATCTTATAGCCACTATAGAGCTATTGCTTAGATTCACTTGCAGGCTCGTGGCTTGTCCAAAATCTTGCAGCATAGCAATCATATTGTCTACATCTGCTCGGCGTGGGTTTAGAAAGATTGCCGCATCATCGGCGTATAGTGATACTCTGAACTTCGCCACTCTGCTTGTTATCGGTGATAGGATGCTTTGATTTGTTGCCATGTTAGTAGTCTTTGCAGGGGATTAATTGCTAATACGAAGAGGTACGGTGAAAGGGGGTCCCCCTGGCGCAATCTCCTTCTATGTGTGATTGTTTGTCCTACTGTTCCATTTAGCATTATTCTGGACGAAGTTAACAGCAAGCAACAGAGCAATCTAGTCTCTCCATCGTGCACTATATCCTCTCCATTGTAGCATTTCAATTCAAAATTCATAATTAGTAAATACTGAGTCGTACTTGGATCTCAATTATAGATTTCCTACAATTTGGGGCTACTTGATTGCCAACCACACTTTGCCATCAAACAACCTCAAATCGTAAAAAATATATTATCTTAATATTTTGAATTTGTAATTGAGAAATATTAAGTTGTTTTCAGTTTGGAGTCTCAACTACATATTTTTATGATGTAATACTTTTTAAAGTTTAGAATTATTTATTTTAGAGTTATAACCGGCTTGGAGTCTCAAGTCTCAACTATAGATTTTTATGATACGATTTAATAATTTCATAAATTAATTATAGGCTGGCTTATAAGTGTTCGATAATGAAATAGATGGGCTTTTAAAGTGGCCCATGATATTAAACATATATTGGATTTTACGATCTGCGGTCATGATAACACGATCTATCTAATCAATGATCTTTCTGGTTGCCAGGCTTTATAAAATTTGCCCAATTAGTATATATGTACATAGATATATTCCTCAAAGTTGAGGGTTGTACTCATTTTTGCCACAAAGTTGAGTTGGATAGCCTCTTATTTGCCATGTTGCCATATGAAATGATAAAATTTCCCATGCCTTCTCCTTCTCCTCCTTTTCGGTTTCTTCATGGTTTTCGGTGAACCGACATTGAGCTTCCAACAGTGGCACTAGGGGTGATGGGGCGAGCGGTCATGAGCAACTATGGCAGCCAGTGGCTGCGAGCTTTGGTGGCAACAACAGGCGAGCAACTTCAGTAGCGATGGGCAAGTAGTTGCAAGGAGCTATGCTGCAGGGGCTCTGGTGTTGCAACCCGTAGTGGAGATGGTGGGCAAGCAGGTGCGAGCAGCGCTGGTTATGGCGAATATATTGCCGATGAGACGCGGCAGTTGCAATGGAGAGCAGCCGCAACCAGAGCGACGATGTCCACGAGGAGACCAGGCACATGCGAGTAGTTGTGGTGATGAGAAGAGTAGGCGAGTAGTAGATCTTGATGCGGGAACAACCTTGGAGTGACGATGACTATCGGAGTTGAGGAAGAGAGGCAAGATGAGAGGGAATGGACGGAGGAAGAAGATATGGGCAGTTCTAGTAAATCATGGACAATGTAGCAAATGAGAGGACATCCATCTCAAACTTTGTGGAAAACCTACTAAGCCACTTAACTATGTGGCAAAACTAATTAAGGCTTTGTTCTTTGGCTTGAGTTCCAACACACCTCTCTTTTTTTTCACGCGTACGCTTTTCAAACTACTAAACGGTTGTGTTTTTTTGCAAAAAGTTTCTAAACAAAAGTTGCATGAAAAAATCAAATTAATCCATTTTTGAAAAAAAAAATTAACTAATACTTAATTAATCACACGCTAATAGACCGTTCTGTTTTCCGTGCGCACACCGCTGTGTTAGGAACACAGGGTGCTTAACAGGCCCTAAGTATGTTTCTCAACTTTTGAGGCAAACTAAGCAATTTTCTTTCATTGTTAGGCCATGCTTTTAGAAGCTCAAGATTATGACAAGTAACCAGTGAGAATATGGAGAATCTGGATCTAATTATTTTAGTAGCAGTTTATTTACAATATGGAAATTTTTTTTGCGTTGTTTGGATGAACTAGAGATTCTTGAAGGAGAATCTCCCTACATAGGGCCTTATTTTCTTATTATTTCAAGCTATTTCTGCTTATGCATGTTGTTTAGATGGTTCTGTTTATGCATGTTGGTTGGATGACTTCGCAATTCTCATTTATACCCTACCCATGATGCATAATCTCTTTTGACGTGCCACCCTTCCTATCGTATCAAGCTTTTGACGCGGGTAGCAATCAGTTTTTATCATGGGATAAAGCAATTGAAAGGGGAATGGAAACAGTATTCTGAATTTGTAGAGCATCTAGTTTTGGGACCATTTGCAAGCAAACCGGAGGACAACTTTCATGGATACTACCTTCATCCTTCACCTTTTTCCCCCTTCCAGTGCCTAACTATAATTGACTGATCTATCTTTAGAAATTTAATCGAACGTACGGTGTCATGATACAACCTTAATTACAGATGGCATCACATTGTTTTTTAACTGCAAAGTATGTCTGAACTATCTCTTTTGATAAGTTAGAACTAGAAGCATGTTATGTGACATTGATATCAAAACTAGAGGTAGCTAACCGTGATAGTGTTATGAATTTATGATGTACACTGAAAAACTTGGTCGAAGAAGATGAACTCTGAAGGTAGTATATATGTGTGAGTAGTTTTTTTTTTTTGCGAAATGTAAAAGTAAAATCTTCTCCCGAGAAGACATAGTATATGTGTATATATAAACCATACTGTTCGCATCAACAGAATTAAATCCTGAGCGGTTATTCGATCATTTATAATGGTTTAGTCTGCAAGTAGTGTTTTATTTACAGCCATCATTGGGCATAAGGATGCCCTTTTTATCTTCCTTCACTCAGAGAAAATTAAGCAGCGGTTGTTATCTTCCTTCTCTATCAAATTGTTTGAAGACATGCAGACCTAAAGGTCAACTGATGCAATGACAAAAATAGAGAAGAAATATACCGGCAACTAAAATGTCTTTATCTCAACCTATTGGACTTGCAAAGCAAGCATCTTGGCTACCTGAAGAATTGATGTTTTTTGCTTCACTGCAATTCTGGCAGCCTATACAGTTACAACTTCCAGGTTCAGTGAACTTCACTGACCATTTGGCTTAGAATGTACTGTAGATATCTTCAGATTGGGCTCACAAACATGAAATTTCAGCAGCAAATCCGAAAGATAACCAAGGTTCTAGAAAACATAGTTGGTATGATCGTTTTGCAAAGCAATTGCAATTTGCAAACAGATTTGTAAAGAGCCCTCTAACAATTGTCTCTGGTGTTATTTGCCTCCCTTTTTCTTTGTGTACAGATAAAGCTAAATTGATCATTCTTCTTTTAAAACGGATCTGTTGTCACTTCATGGAAAAGATACACTGAACATTGCATGTTGTGCTTATCTTATCTAACAAAAAGAAACACTGAAATGACAAAGTTTGTGCAGGGGTCAGGAAAGCACTTCTTTTGTAACAAACTTTTGTAATCATTCTCTTGAAACTTATTAGGTGCAACATACATGAAAATTCACCAGCTTATCTGATATTCTGATCACTGAAATAAGGGTAAAAGAGGATAAGCATGTTGCATGTCTTCAGATTAACATATATGCAGAAATGCAGAATGCAGTGCCTTTGGAAGCACATCAATTGGACAGAAACTGTGGGGGACCTGTATGGGCACTACCATATACAATTATACATGTCATCGCAAAATCAGCATCACAGTTTAACAAAAAAAAAACTTCGAAGCATCTTAAAAATCTCTATTATTCATAAGATAAAAACTGCTAATCCACATCCTAATCAGAGGGCACTAATGGGTCTCAGCAGTTTATTCTAATCCTGGACCCAACATGAACCGAATTCCAGTGGCGATCATTGGTGAATTGCGGTTGTTGGAAAGCAGATGGCGAGCATCATTACGCTTCAAATGAAATGCATTTTCATGATCTAGCTATATAGCTAGCTACTGACTCCCTTATATTCTAAGAAAGTAAGTTGGTGATCAAGCTGCAGCAACCGTCCGTGTATCAGACATTCAGACTATCAGTGCTTGCAACAGCTTGTTGGGCAAAACTGTATCAGTTTTCTGCAACAACATGTTGGTCTCAACTGTCCTAGTTTGTGTGTACCACAATGCAAGATTGGAAAATACATTGCATATTGTATTATTGGAGCGATATGTTGGTCTCAAATCCAACTGTATCAGTGCTTGCAACTTGTAGTGTTCTCTGGTACTAACAAGATTCAGAGTTGTGGCATTAGGGCTCTGTATGTAGTGCTAACTTTAAACAAAATGTTCAAGCTTTTTGGGATTTAGGGTTGCTCACTGCTGAAGTGAAAGAAATGTGCAGACTAAGATAAAATGCTCTACCTACACATCTGCATAACTTGTGAAATGAGCTTTTGTGTGCCATTGACCTGTGAAAAAGTCAGTTTTATCACTGCATGCAGAGATGAAATGGAACATACAAACAATATAGGACTCGTTATCTTAAAGCATCATGGCATTGACTGAATTTTACACCTTACATAGGAGAAGAACCAGATAATGGTGGCATGGAGACCAAAGGCTGCAATGCATTGAACTGCTCAACCTTTTTCACTGGTCTTTCATTGGCCATGCATGGATCCATGGACAAACTGAGCATCCGACCAGGATCTCATGAGTGAAACTGCTGCCTTCCCAACTCCCAAGTATACAACTCATAGCATGTATGCCATTTGGGAGGCCGGCGTTTCAGTACGCATGCTGGCTAGTATATATAATTTTGCCAGCGTGTGACATTTGAGTTGGAGATTTGTACAACATTATCTTGTCAATTATCGGTAGTCTCCCATGTCTGATTCTGCCTTAGCTACTTAACGTTAGGCAAAGCTGGGAGAAATGATTGTATTTGGGAGTATAAAAATGGCCAGTCATTATAAGCCTTGTCGCCTAAATGTTGTTCTTAAGCACTTTATCTAGCTCTTTCTATAAACTTATCATAGCAAGCTTTACCCTTTTTATAGAGTAAAAGTGCGGCATAGACAGTTTGATGTAAACATTAACTAACAACTTAACGTTATCTCTGATATTCTGGATTCCTTCATTTTTCAGAAAGTAATGGTTCTGAAAAAAAAATGAAGTCCAAAATCTTCCACTCGTGGAATTGTAGACACCAGACATACACCAACTAATTTCACAGCAGCACAACTGCAATTGATCTACCTACAAATGTTCATCGGACTACAAGGAGTAACCGTTAAGGACAATCAGTTCATTGAGAACATATCCTATGTACACAAAACTCCTCGAAAAATACATCATGCACACCAACTAACAAATTTTACCAAAAAATTCAAAAAAAATTATACATGTACTTTTAGTATTATTACATCTATGTGTGAAGTTTTATCTTGAAATTCATTATATACAGAGAACAACAAAAAGACAAAATTATGATATATTTATGCTCTCAAAACTGTCAATTTTTTTATCTTTTTTGTTACGGCTAAAATATAATGAATTTGAGGTCAAAACTTTGCACGTAAGTGTAATACTATTGAAAGTATTTATAAAATTTTTTCTAGAATTTTTGAAAAAGTTTGTTAGTTGATATACATGATATATACACAACAAGATTTGTATGCATAGGATATGTTCTCCAGTTCATTTTGGTCACAAACGGTTACTTCTGTTGAGGCATGATTACATGTATCACTATCACATCATCGTGATGATACAGTCACCACTTCACACACTCATAGATCATTGCAGCGTCAAGAAACGTAACCGACTGACCGACAGATCGCTGCATACAATGATCATATGGTTCTATAAGTAAAAACCTTGTAGTTCCCAAATTAAACAACAAGGAGATAGTTAGATGCAAAAATCCTCCAGGAAGAGAAGAATGAGACAGCCAGAGTAGGGCACATGACGTGGACTCGTTAACTGAACTTCCATTAGCAACGACTAGCTAGTAGCTTTGCGGCTTCTTACGCCATGCAAATCTCTCAGCCCTATCAATCTTTTCATTTTTCCCTTTGCAGCCAAAAAATCACACGAATCAAAATGAATTTATTGGCAGAAGCCATACATGAATTTATTGAAGCATCAAACATGCAGACAGAGAGTCGGTGAGCAGGTCAACGATAAATATATACTAGTAGTACAAATGTTCTATTTCCCATTCCACTATGGTTGGGAGTATTTTCACGGCTCTCTACTTATAGCCCGTTCTTTTCAGGTACTTCAATGGATTATTAATATGGATTATTTTATCCTCTCTAAATTCTCTAAATTTTTCTTATGCATTTCTTATATCACTTGTTGTAAGCTATTTTTTAAGTTTATTTATTAAAATATTTAATTTATTTTTATAGTCAAGTAGATAATCCATGGTGATAATTCGATAAATTATCTGTTCTATTAGGAGATTATAGTCCATCAAATTAAAATAAATATAAGTTCTACCATTTATAGTACTGGCAGAGACCATCTGAAGAAAGATACTAGGCGAGTTTTTGGCACCCCAGACACCTGGCCGGCACTCCAGAACCAAACGTTTGATGACTCTCTGCTTTTGCGTTTCAGCTGGAAGCACAACTTCGCGCGTAGCTTAGAGCAGCAAACCATTGCTTTGCCGCGTCCTGCAGCGCCGCACCGAACCACCACAGCAAAAGCCTCTCTCTCTTTCCCCTTCAGGCGCGCCGGCCTACCACGGCCATCATCACGCCATCCACGGAGCGGCAAAAGCTCGGCGAAATACGCCCGAAAGCGCCTCTCATTTCATCAGTATTTCAGCCCTGCCCCCACGCGCAGCAGCGCAAAGTCCACACCCGTAGTATGTTTGCACGAGCTTTCGCTGCTGTGCTCATATATCAAAATCTCCCACGGGCCACACGGCAACAGCAACTGAGCCATCGTTGCTTGATATAGATCGTTCCCGTCGGTTGGCTACGAAGGTTGTTCGCCATCTTCGTCTCCTGGGACTGGTAGCCACTGCATTGTGAGGAGAGATTCAGAAGGCAAAATCTTTGGTTCTTTAGTTTAGAGTTCAGGCAGGTTTCTCTCTCCTGTTCTTGGGATTCTATGGCAGTGGGAATCTTGGCAGAGAGGAAGAAAGGATGCCTTTGAAGTAGCATGAGGTGAGTGAGTGAAGGAGAGGGGATTCATACAGATCTGCAGCTTCTCTTCTCCTGCCATTGTTCAGTCTGAGGAGCATTTTGTGTGTTCTGGCCATTCTCCCGTTTAGCAATTAGTCCCACTGCCAAGGCTTGATTTGAGGTTCGCTTTTGTGGAACTCTTGGTGGCTGGTATGTTATAGGTGTAGCTGAATTGACTAGCAAAATGTTTGTATCTGCAAGAAGGTGTAGCTGAATTGACTAGCAAAATGTTTGTATCTGCAAGAAAGAGACTGTTCTTTCTGTTCATAAGTTCTCTAGTTCTGTTGCTTCTTGCGCCGTCTGATGGCTCATCAAACTCCACAGCGAATCTCAATCAAAGCCACAACAAGACCGGACGTACTTTGGAGGTATCAATATTTTTCTTGCATCCAAGATTTCTCAATCACATTCTAATTTGTAGCTCTCAATTACATTCAGAAAATAAGTCTTAGGTGTTTCTTTTAATTGTTTTGGTAAAAATTTGTTAGGTTGCTGATTGCAACAACTACATTTCTTGCAGATGACACCTAAAGTATTATTTCAACTCAAGCTACATGCATTGTTCCACTGGTCTTCTTTTGGTTTCTTGATGCCTATAGGGATAATACTAGCCAGAATGTCAAGCAAATCTAAAAGCGGCAGATGCATGAGAGTCCTTTTCTATTGCCATGTCATTTCCCAGGTTTGCACCTTCTGCAGGACATAATAGCTTGCTTTAAAATGTTTGTTTTTTTCTTGTTGTTTTATAGAACATCAGATAATACTGTGTGCCCGATTGAGTTTGCAGATTGCAGCTGTCCTTCTTGCTACTGGCGGCGCGGCTCTGTCACTAATGAACTTTGAGAATTCATTCAGTAATAGTCACCAGAGAGTAGGATTAGCATTGTATGGATTCATGTGGCTACAGCCCCTTATCGGTTTCTTCAGACCAGAAAGGTAGAAGAAATCTACTTCCCTTTGACACAATTGTTGAGAAATTTCTATGATTTTTACAAAGCTTTATCTCTATGCCTTATGCTTGTGTTGTGCAGAGGTGTTAAAGTAAGGAGCTTGTGGTACTTCCTCCACTGGCTTCTCGGCATCGCAATTTGCGCAACTGGCATTACAAATGTCTACATTGGCCTTCACACATACCATGAGCGAACCACAAAGAGTGTGAAGCTTTGGACCGGCCTCCTTACTTTCGAGCTCTCCTTACTGCTTTTCTTCTACCTCTTGATAGACAGATGGAGCTACATGATGAAGCAAGGAAATGCCCCTATAGAGCAGCTAAGACCTACCGACAATCGCAAAACCTATCCGACAACTCTTCGGAAGGAATTGGGTATGGTGCAAGAGTGAGATTCCCATATAAAAAGACAGCTTAGGAGGGCAGGTACCGTAAAGGTTGCTGAGAAAGATGGTAATGCAGCTCAATGGTTTGTTAACTTGTTGGTTTGAGAGGTGTGCGTTGAACACTGTACAGTTCTATACTTTATTGAGATTGAAGAGGATTATGGAGCCTCTGGTGCTGTATCTTGTGCTGTGCATTTTAGATTTTGTTTCAAGCCACCGTTTGTACTGTTTGTGAAAAAGTACAGATATGCAACATTATATTTCTCAGGCAAGAAATTATTGTCTACTACTATTTATGTTCTTTTTGCAGACGGTTTTTTTTCCAAGTTTGCAGCATCAGTAGAAGCAACAGTCAACACTTTCCCATGCCAATTCTAAAGTGATTACAAATATGAAATTGTAGCACATATTTTGTAAATCTGTGCAAGTATGCAACTTGAATCTCTGTATAACATCATACAATTGTTTCAGTCATATTCAGAATATCATTATCGTTGTGTTTAGATCAATTCTATTGATGCGCCTTTGTGCTAAATTTATGGCATATCAAGTTCTTACAACTTACAGCATCATATATACCATAGCAAGCAGATCAAAATGGACCAAAACCTACTTACCCATACACAATTCTGACTATATATATACAGTTTCTCTTGCAGAGCAAAAGTATGTTCCTATATATTAAAGGTCTGAAGATGACTACTGAAAAACATGCACCTTCATATTCATGGCAAGAGCTGCACATAACCAGTTAGGACTGCAATAGCTAAGATGGCCAAAGGCGGCACTAGGACAAATGCACCAACGGTGGCGAAGAACACCGAGTCATTCCGTCCACTGACCTTGGTGAGCAGGGCCTGCCTCTTGATGTTCCTCCTCTGGGAGACGGTCAGGGAGTTGAGGCTCTTCAGACCTTCCTTGAGCTTCTTGCCCAACGGGAGGGTGTACTCGCCATCCCTGTCACTGATCAGCGCTGAAAGTTGCTCGCGGATAGTAGTTCGCACACGGGGTTCTGTAGGAGCACCGTTCTCCACGCCTGATGAGCCATTGTGATTAGTTGCCACATATGCTAATTTTGGGACATGAATGAGAAAGAACAACGCAGAATTGCAGATTTTGTGTGGAACATACCAATGCCATCAGATGTAGGGGTTGTCAGCTGCTCCAGGAGATCCAACTGGGTGCGCGCCGAAGAAACTTCAGAACAAAATGTGTCAATGTTAAGCCATTTGGCAACAAAAGTAGCTTCATGGGAACAAGTAGGCTATATGTTCGATACTTCAATGCAACAAAATGAACTAATAATATAATATTGTAGTACCCATACTTCAAATTCCTGGACTATGTAGCTACATTTCTGCTAATGGAAATGGGGGGCTGGCCATTGCTCTAAAAAAAATTAAAGAAAAAAAAACTTCAAATCCCTGACAGACTTTCTTTGAAAATAAAACCTCTGACAGCTTAACACAACTCAATGATACTACAGTACTTCTGAAATTTATGCTTGGGTTGCAGAGGAATCGAACGAGGGGATGTCCACTCGAGAGATTAGAATCGTTTCGCAATTGAATTCACACCATGTTTGTCTATGTACCGAATTGCACAAGCTAGAGTGGTATGACTACACGAACACGAGCATGAGCATACAAGTGCAGAGACACTGAAGCAGTTTGTGGACTACTAATTAGTTAGGCTAGCTTACATTCCAGATCTTCACATCTTTTCTGGACATTTTCTTAGAGGACATTTGAATCCTACACAAATGAGATCCAGAGGTAACTATCGAAGTCGAGGAGATGTAGTACCTGAGATGGCGGGGTCCTGCGTCGCGCCTTCCTGCCGGGCAGCCGCTGCCTTGCAGCCGGCGCCCAGCGATCTCTGCGCCGGGGAGACGGCCGCCGCTCTAGGCGGCACCCTGCTGCTCCTCATGGCCGCCGCGTCCACGGCCTGGAGCCTCGTGGCGGAGGAAGGCGGGAAGCTGCACGCCATGGCTCACGCTTTCCTCCTCCTTCGTCTTCCTCGAGTTCGCTGGAAACTCGGGCGTGGCAAAAAAAATCGATTTCAATTCCCTTTTCCCCTTTTTTTCGTGGCGAGCGAGCTGCGTCACCGGCCTTCCACCACATAGAGGAGAGACCGAGAGAGCCAAGGAGGGAAGCCGCGCACGGCGCACCACATGTTTGAGCTCCGTGCCACTGCGCCTCCGGGCCCACCGAGCCAGCGATATGTTTTGGAACGGTTTTGCTGTATGTTTATCGACAAATTTATAAATGTAAATACTACAATATAATTGTAATATAATTATATTGAATTTATATGTAATTATAATATATGTGTAACTAAATTTACTTTAAGATTCTTGTAATCATGAAAGGAAAAAAAAATCACAATACACGCATGGGCAAGCGATTTGGTTATGTGACCTCCACTTTGTGAAAATAGTGTGTTATGTTGGGATTTTTACAAGTTACATACTAAGGTTATAATATAATTTTATTATATTTATATTTATAGTGTATTTACGTCTGGTAATATTTTTAAGATAATTTGACGACACACGTTCCCGTTCTGGAAAGGAAGCGTCGACTTGGGCTGCATCTCGTGGAAGAGGCCCACCCGAACGAGTACAACTCCAGCCCAGCCCACTCCAACCGTCCTCCGCCGACCTCCCCTCTCCTCTCCTTCCCCACCGGCGCGGCGAGTCGGCGGCGACCGATCCCCTCCCCTCCCCCCGCCGGCCACCGGCGCGATGTCGTCGCGGGGAGAGAGCGGGCCATCGGATTTGGCGTCGGACACGGCGGCGCAGAGGGCGCAGGAGCAGGAGCCGGGGAAGCAGGGGGGTGCGACGAGGGAGCGGCGGATGGAGTCGCTGGGGTGGCTGACGGAGTCGGCGGTGATGCCGAAGAAGCACAAGGCCATCGAGGGCGTCGGCGCCGCGTCCATCCTCGACCTCAAGGCGCAGCTCTACCGCACCCAGGAGGAGGCCCGGAAGCCCACCGCCCACGACGCCGCCGCGGCGTCAGCGGCCTCGGGCGAGTTCCGCCGGGCCAAGAAGCGCGCCGCGCCCGGTGACCCCCTCGGCGCGAAGAATTCCGGCGTCGACGCCCGCGCCCACAAGTACGTCTCACTTCTCATCCTTATGCAGCCTGATGTTTTCAAGTATCTGGGGAATTTGACGGACCAGTCCCAATTGCTTCCCTTTATTAGGTAGAGTATTAGATAGATGCCTTAAAATGGTTATTAGTTCGTATGATCTAGTAATTAGAGGACCAAGGGAACACTTTAGTTGCAATCTATTGTTATGCCTCATCCCTCTGCTGATCCAAATGAATAAAATCCCCTTTCGCAACGACTTTGTAAGAATAGGTTTGTGCTGATAAGGCTAGGTTATGTGACTTGTCTGTCATATATGGCAGCAAGCTGGAATTACTTCAGAACAATATCGGTAACTGGTTCATATCGGAGATCAATGTTTTTCTGCTTCTTTGTATTGGATATCATGGAATTTGATTAGGTAAAACAATTTTAGATATCTTTTAGCAAATGTACAACTGGGAACAAATGTAGGGCCTGTACTTCTGCTACATTGGTCATTTCTCCATAAGAACACAGTTTGGCTTTTCTTCACCAGTGGAAATTGACAGTGGATCTGATCAAAGATCAATCCTGGCTAGATGTTACTTTTTGATGTTCCTTCCATCTTGCCCAGACCAATCATCTGATATCCTGACCACAATGGCTCTTAGGAAGAATTTCCTTTTCTCATTCAGCATTTCTACACATCACCAGCTAACTCTCCCCTTTGCACTTTTCTCATGTAGCATTTCTAAGAATGTTGATTCCGTATTTTGCTTATCATGACGTCCATGACATGCTAGCTGTGTTTTTTTCTCCTCTTGCTCATGCTCTTGACCAGCACTAATGCCTATTGCCTACTTTGATATTTCCTTTTGCAACAGAGATAAGTTGGAGCTGAAAGCTGTGAAGGATGGTTCAGTAAGTTATGCTGCCTTAGAAAAGAAGGCAGAATTGTATGAAAAATTATCAAGAGGCGAGATACCTGACGAAGAAGACAAGGAAAAATATTGTGTTGACTTTTTCCAAAAGAGTTTCGATCATGTCTATGAGCCTCGGCAACCAGAGAACCAAAGTGCTATTGACACTGCAGAACCAGAAAATGACAATGATGATTCTATGTCAAGTGCCAAACCAGTGGGCCTTGGCCGAACTGGCACTACTATTGACAGAGATGAGCACAAGCGCTTTGTAAGGTACTGTTTTCTCTGGACTTAGCACAAGTGAATTTATTTGTGTTTTGAGTTGCTATTTATTGCCTGTTCATTTCCAAAGCAATGTGTATTGCTCTGACACTGAAGAAGAGCAAAAACAGAATTGGTTGTCCTTGCATTTTAGTCATTTGATGCTTACATAGACCATTCAACATGAATTTCCTTCCTAAAAAGTTGGTATTTTGTGCATTTCTGTGTACCAACATTTCTTTTTAGCATGCCCATATAGCCATAGTCAATTGTAGCAATCCTTAACAACAGTGTTGTGCCACCAAACAGTTCACATACGTAAGTCCAGATCTCTTCATGTGATCAGGACCGTTTGTAAATCTTTACAAGCTGTGTTCATCTGCTCAATGTAAGGCCTTCCAGTTCCAGTAAAAAGGAATAACATTTCATCAAGAGCCTAATGTGTAAAATACGAAGACAAATAATTCTTTCCTGAACATTTAGATGTGCAACTATGTCATCAGCTACCAAGTGATACTATCATTTAACTTCCAACATCGACACTTATGTAGTTCACATTACGACAATTCTGTGTCTCGGACCTTTTATTGACTTGTGCCATGATATTCTGCAGAGAAGTTCATCAGGAAGTAAGTGAGGCAAGGCAGAAGGCTTCAACCATGAAATCCCGACGACAAGAGCAGGAGGCTGCTCGTAGAGAGAAACTCAAGCAGGCTTATTTGAAGAAACGCCTGGAGAAGTTACTTGCTGAGAAACGGGCCTCTTCAGCAACTGACGACCTACCAGCTAGCTAGTCCAGGTTCTGTATGTCCTCACTTATGTCCTGTAGTAGCTTTAGTAGTTTCATGGCAACTTATCATGAGTTTTCCTTCGAAAGTGGTTCCTTGATTTAGCAGAACCAAATTCAGAAAACGTTGTCATGTAAAGTTGTTTCTACAGTTTGATTCAAACAATGTTGTTTCTACAGCATGTTATTGTACAAATCTACACAATTGAAAGGCATCTTCATCCTCATGTGTTTTACCAGGTCTTACTGTGAGTTCCAGGGTGATTCCTCTCTTGTATGCAACCATAATCCCTTTAATTAGGGGGAAGCACAAGTGGTAGACTTCACCCATCAGGTTCAAATCCTGGAGCCCACGAATATTACTTTCAAGAGAATTTTAGTGAGGTTAGAGATATGCCGCTAGTTTGTTTATTGGCTTAGGCATTCAAACTGACTCATGGAAAAACTGTTTGTTTGTTTGGGCTTCGGTTTCTTAGTCAGGTGTAATTCTACCATTGTAGCCATTTGAGAAGCTTTTCGTGGAGCATATATCCCTTCTGTACTGTACTGTAATTCGGTGCATGCATGGCTAGCTCAAAAGCTGGCCAACGTTAGCACGACCAAAATCTTGTTGGTTGTAGGTGCCAACTTTAAAATGGTACTAGTGCACAACCGAGAGGAGAAAGAAGCAGGTTCCATATTCTATATTCCGTTTGTTTGGATGAAAGAGAACCGTTGGTGTTAAAGAAAACCAAGGATAAAAAGTTCACTGGCGCTTTCTGTGATTCTTTCCGAATTGGCCTATTAGAATTCTTGGGCCGAACTGCATTTCAACTCCCTGCGTGTTGTTTCCTGCTTGAAGCCGAAAGGAACGGATGGCCAAGACCGCGCTGGAGCAGAAAGCAGTGACGCCGGTGACGGCGGTGGCTGCGGCGAGCCCGTTCGAGTTCCATGTGTATGGGCCACGCAACCTGTCGTCGACGACCTGGAGAGACCTCCTTCGATCGAGCTGGTAAGTAAGCTGCCCTTGCACACTTTGCACAAAAGTTAGTTGCGCTTTCAAGATCAAAGAAGGCCTGCTTGGTTAAGTGCAACACGATTTCGGGGGGAACCGGTTCTGGAACCGTTTTGCGAGTGATGTCAATGATCCAGCCTCCGATCCAGGGGCGGTCAGAAAATCTCCAAAAGTAGGATTTAGCTTGCTTATACACGTTATATTTTTCATTTTTTACTAATGTTTGATATATTTTATTAGGAGTTTAGGAGAAGCTTAAGGCTTAAGCCCTAGCTGTCCTAGACTGGTCTCCGCCACTGTTCCGATCGACGTCCCCATGGGATGTCAAGGAGAAGATGACCAGTCTCTACTCTTTGATCTTCCTTTTAAATAAGTTTTTCTTCGTTTTCTAAGATGCTTGTCGATAGTTAGGATTATTTGAGTTATTTGTCTTTTCTATCTTTTTATATCTTGTTGGTAGATATTATTTCGTTCGCAATGTCCTTAATGAACGTCTAGGATTATTTGTTGAGTTATCGATGATCCAACCGATGTCGTTGATTTTTGGTTTTGGGTCGTTGATTTGTTAAACAACTCGGTTTGCTGGCCTTATACAAAGTTAAGTAAACTTATGTCGATTATGTTTCCGATTTCATGAGGGTACTTAACCCCTAAATAGTTTTTCGTTCATTTTACACCCTAAATTATTAAAAATGATTCATATTATGTTCCTAACAATATTTTTATTTTGTTTCTATTCATATAAGTTGTATTTTGCACTATAATTTGATAGAATTGATATGTGCATATAACCTTCTATCTCTTAATATTTTTTAGAGTCTTTTGTCACTATTTTTTAGAGTTTTTTATCACTATGTACATAGTTTTTTAGAGTTTTTTATCACCATTTCAAACTAATTTAAATATTGAGGTTTTAAATATTAAGTAAACAGTCATGAGATTTTTTAATATATTTTGTAACTTTGACGGTGTCATTTATATCTATAAAATATTTAAGCTTAAAATACGACTCGTATAAAGAAAAATTAATAAGAAAAAAATGTCATTAAACAGTAAAGTGAATATTTTTAATAGTTTAGAGGTTAACGGATCCAATGAAATAATTTGGAGGGATTTTTTAAAAAAATATTTATGACCAGAGAGTATAATTTACCCTGTAAAAAAATGACACTTGCGCTACACACCGGGCTTCTCACTTTGTGGCGTTGCGCCAAGCATGCAGGAAGAACGCCAACTACCGGCGGATGGTGATCGCGTGCTTCATCCAGGGGGTGTACCTGCTTGAGCTTGACCGGCAGGAGAAGCGCGACGAGCGCACCGGCCTGGCGCCGCAGTGGTGGCGCCCCTTCAAGTACAGGCTCGCGCAGGTGCTCGTCGACGAGCGCGACGGCTCCGTCTACGGCGCCGTGCTGGAGTGGGACCGCCAGGCCGCGCTCTCCGACTACATCCCGTTCCGCCCCACGGGCGCGCCCGCCGCCGTCGTGGCGCTGCGGGGCACCCTCCTCAAGGCGCCCACGTTCCGGCGCGACGCCACCGACGACCTCCGGTTCCTGGCTTGGGACAGCCTCAAGGGCTCCGTCCGCTTCGCCGGCGCGCTGGGTGCCCTGCGCGCCGCCGTGGGCAGGTTCGGCTCCGGGAGCGTATGCGTCGGCGGCCACTCGCTGGGCGCCGGGTTCGCGCTGCAGGTGGGCAAGGCGCTCGCCAAGGAGGGCGTCTTCGTGGAGTGCCACGTCTTCAACCCGCCGTCCGTGTCGCTGGCCATGAGCCTCAAGGGCTTCGCCGAGACGGCCGGCGAGCTGTGGGGACGCGTGCGGTCGTGGATCCCCTACTACGGGGGCTCCTCCTCCCAGGCCGCGGACGCGGGCGGCGGCGAGAGCGCGGAGGCGAAGGCGACTCTGGCGCGCGCGGGGATGGGCAGGTGGCTGCCGCACCTGTACATCAACACCAACGACTACATCTGCTGCTACTACAACGACGCGACGGCCGGGACGGCGACCGTGGCGGCCGGAGGAGGAGGCGAGAGCGCGAGCGGCAAGGCGGCGGCGGCGCGAGGGAGCGGCGGCGCGCGCGTGGCGAGGATGGTGGTGGCGTCCAAGGGGCCGACCAAGTTCTTGGAGGCGCATGGGCTGGAGCAGTGGTGGGCCGACGACGTCGAGCTGCAGGTGGCGCTCAACCACAGCAAGCTCATCGACCGGCAGCTCAGGTCGCTCTACGCCGCGCCGCCGGCCGCCGCGAGCTAGGCTCCGTGCAACAATGCCGAGAAAATTGTTCTCAATCAATGATGTTGAATGCACTGCCTGAGTACCCAGATTACATTGTACCTGGAGGATTTAATGACGAGTACATGTCAAAGATTCATAGAAGAGCGGTTAAAAAAAATAAGATTATGAATTTATGATATCTCAAAAACAAACAAAGCGAGTTAATTTGGTTATTCACATTTCGTCCAAACAAAAGTACCAATGTAATTGATCTGGAAAACTTAAAATAGAGAGAGATAAAAGCGACTCCGCTGGGGATCGAACCCAGAATCTCTGGTTCCGTAGACCAGCGCCTTATCCATTGGGCCACGGAGTCATTGATGCCGAATGTGGCAGAATACTTTAATTAAATATAGTTGCCCAGTTATCATAAACTTTTGGTGCACAAAGATTTACTTATTTCAAGCATCGGTGGTGTACCAACTAATACCCACGTTATGGAAGGAACTTTTGTCAAATCTAAACTATCAGTTTGTCACAAGACGATAGTTCACTCTAGCATGAGCAGGAAACTTGACTATATATAGATTCCATAACAAAGCTCAGTTCTGTAATATACAATTGATTCGTCCATCCAATTACTTGGGTGAACCGTCGGAACGACTAGCCGACGTTCACCTCTAGTCGTAATCTGATTCCTCGGACAATTCACCGCTTTCCTGCATTGAAAATAAGGTAAGTATGATTGTATGCATGGGAAAATTGAATAGACACGAAAAAAACACGTGCAATATATATGCAGAAAATACACCTTTTTCTTGTCAAATTCAGCCACGGCCTTCTCATACTCTGCACGCTTCTCGGTTGCTAGATCATAATACTTCACTCTTTCCTGGTGTAATGAACAAAAGTGAAATTGTTGACACAAGTATGATATGAGTTTATGTCTAAAATGCAATGCGCAAAAATGTGAAAAGAAGTTGTACATATCTGATATGAGATATTATGTGTTGCCTAGACAATTTATTTTGATTCTTTATCAGAAAATTTACAATAAGTCAGAACTCCTACATAGTCCACTGTGTACTAAACTGATAATTTGAAAGCATAGTATTGTTTAAGAACCCAAAAGAAGAGCCTGAAAAAACAAAGGAAATAAATACTATTTACCAATCAAAAGTTCAAAACAACACAAATAGTTCACCCGGCCTTTTCTGGCTTTGATTGCATGAATGGTCTTTGAGTGAACCCAAACTGCTGGAGACAACAGTTTCTATCTTTTCCTGGTTCAACTGGCTGTTTGGTCCAAACTATGGTTTCTAAAAAGAAAAATTCCAAACTACATATCTGGTATTTAAAGCTCTAAGGAATCCACAGGTGATCTTGATATGCTTCACAGCAATAGCACCTTCTTTTGTTTTCCCTATGGCTTGGTAGCATGAAAAAAAATAGCAAACACCGGTATTTGGCAGTTGGTACCAAATCCTTTGAAATGTGACTATACTACACATACATGGAATGAACCTACTGAACAAAAGGGGGAAAAAGTAAATATGCAATCATGTACCATTATCCAACTGAACAATAGATGTAGCGCCTACAAAGTACATTCTTGGGCTTCTACAGTTACAGTCCATGTCAATGCATTACTTTAGCTGTTTGAGCGTATCAACCACGAAGCTTCTACAGTTGCAATATATGCCAATCCGATCCTTCAGCTATTTCCTTAGAATTACTCCCTAGACTCAATGATCAATTTTTTGTAGGCTGTACCAGTTAATTCAAGGAATTTTAGAATAAATAGATCAGTTATCTAGTTTTAACACTAGGCACATAAACTGTAGACAAAAAAGAGCAGATATGGCTCAAATATCCCTTTTTAAACTTCGAAAATTAAACCTTACAAATACAATACACTGAAGCAGGAACTTCTGTTTGATGGTTTTAAAAAAAGGAGTTTCTCCACAGATTGTTTTACAAAATAAGTGATTTTTGAAACAAAAGAATAAGCCAATTTACATCTCAACTCCGCATGTGCAGATTTGCGGTGCCATCATGTTTCTATCAACCATTTTATGTGTTTGTTGGGTTTGCTACCATGCCAAAATGTTGGCAATGCCAAAACATAGGCAAGTTTTGGCACTGCCAGATTTTTGGCAACTTTTGTGTGGTGTAGGTAAATTTTGGTAGCAAACCAAATGATGCCAAATTACTATACAAGATGCCAACATTTTGGTAGGGCAAGTTTTGGCTTCAAACCAAAACAGCCATACGTTACAACTTACAAAGAAGCATGGTTTGATACTTGGGTGATAGAAAATTTACAGTGACCAGAGACCTAATTGACCACAAACATCACTAAGGTGAAATTACAAACCTCAAATGTCATTGTATTCCATTTCTCGCCACATGCCTTCCCTACCTGCAGGGTAAGATATATTATTGGATGATTAAGTAGCTTAAAGCTTCAACGTTAAATGATGGCCACTTACTTCTTGCATTGATTTTACACTTGGATTTTCTTCCTTGTAAGTTTTTCGAAAATCCTCCCTTCAGCAGAACATAACAGTTTTTCAGTAAAACTTGACTGAGTTGATTCGATACGAGATGAAAATAACAGAGGCAAAAACAACAGAGTAACTTTTGTGTTTCGGTTACACCTAAATTTATGTGAAACACCTCAAGGAAGTAAGCACTATGTTTAATGGTGATGACTGGATGCGGTATAAAGCATCTAGACAATTCTGGTAGCATGTAAATGTTGCCATTACTCTCTATCAGTAGCTAAAACACTTTGTAACCATCGAAAGCATGACAAGTCAAAAACATATGCATTCATTTTATATCAGTAACCACACATTTTTCGATGCAATTGTGGACTAGGTACATCAGATATGCCTGTTCAATTGGTAGAGGCTGTGCCCTTCGCATATGTTGGAGGGGAAGCACACTTTGGCACTGAAAAAAATTAAGTGTTGCATAGTTTCAGTTGCCAACTCCAAGATAGGACCACAAAATAACCTGCCTCACTCCGTCTTTAGGACAAACAATCAAATTCTAATGAAGAACAGGACAATCCTATATAATATCGCAGGACAACTCAAATAGGATCCCAGCCTTCCAAAATGAGATGTAAACAACGCCAATCTACATAAACTTGGGATGAAACCTGATTGCACAAGATACAACAATGAGTCTATCCATGACGGGGGAACAGATCGAAAAATGCACCTCAGATTGAGATGCCCTGTAAAACCTAGTAAGTTCAGTCCCTAACATACCCAACCATTTTCCTAATTGTCACAGACCGGAACAGTATCGTAAGATTTCGCATGCGAACTTGCTGCACCGTATTACCACCAAGGCACCACTCAATTCGAAGTTGCTAAGTAAAAAGCTCCTAAAACAAAGTTCTAATTTATGCAAGGAAACAATTCCATTAAAAAGAAAAGAAATAAGCCCCCGGTAACACCAGAACCAATCACTTCGTGGCAAGAGCAGCCACAGCACTGACAGACCAGGCAAATCCACACAAAGAGAAGGAACCAGATATACACGCACATGAAGTAGAAGAAGGCGGTGGGGGGCTTCTTGGGGCGGCGCCGGTCGACGAGCGGCTGCCCCTTCTTCCGGGACGGCGGCGGCGGCTTGGGGCGCGGCTTGACAGGCGGCAGCCGCACCGTCTTCAGAGGCTTCGGCACCGTCTGCGACCTCGTCTTCATCCCTCCACCGTCTGGGCCGCCGGGGTTTAGTATACGCGGCGAGGGTTTAGACCCCGAGCAGCCGGAGCCGGAGGAGACGGAGGTTTGCAGCGGCGAGAGGAAAGAGACGAAGCGAGGCGGAGAGGAGAGTAGACTAGATCTCTCGTGGACCGGCCGTGTGGCCCAGTGGAGTTGGGCTCCCGGCCCATGCAGCCTCGGCTTGCGGTTTACGACGCGGCGTTGTGCTGGTTTTGGGATTGATTAGTACCACCTCGGAAGTTAGAGGAGAGGGAGGGGGACGCGATGGGTATAAGATGGGGAGGGGGGGCTAGCGCTAGAGGTATCTTTGCGCTTGGGGCAATGACGCAGCTAGTGAGGTAATACCGAGGCGCGTCAATTGCTGGTTGAAAACTATTTCCAAACCCCCTCTTTGGCCCGCGAGGGCCACTGAGAATTTCTGGAAGGGCTCCCTCTCTTCGGGAAGGGTAAAGCCCTACAAATCATAACCGAAATCATTATAGGGCCACTGAGAAGAATTTCTGGAAGGGCTCCCTCTCTTCGGGGAGGGTAAAGCCCCTACAAATCATAACCGAAATCTTGAAGGCCTCTTCGACGACGTTGGAAGGGGGCGTGGTTAACCAAAATCTTTGAATCCATGTTGAAGGGGGCGTGGTTAACCAAAATCTTTGAATCCATGTTTGAATCACAGCACGAAGTCTTTCGTAAGATCTTGATCTTTGAATCCAATGTTTGAATCACAGTATCACAGTAAGAAGTTTTACGCAAGATCTTCAAGATTTTTTTTATTTATGGAAGACTACTCTTTTTTCGTAGTTGGCTTATGCTGTGTTTGAGAGATGAGCCTGTGTATGCAAAACGGAGCAACCTGCGCACGTAAAACGGAACGACGTATTTTTTTAACGATTAATTAAGTATTTAATTTTTTAAAAAAACATGGATTAATATGATTTTTAAAACAACTTTCGTATAGAAATTTTTATAAAAAATATACCGTTTAGCAGTTTGAAAAGCGTGCACGCGAAAAACAACATAGTTGAGTTGGGAACTCACCGGAAAGAACACAGCCTCCACCCTACTTTCCCAACTATCTTTTTCTTTCTTCGCGCGCACGCTTTTCAAACTGCTAAACAGTATGTTTTTTGTAAAAAATTTTCTATACGAAAGTTGTTTTAAAAAATCATATTAATCCACTTTTTTAAAAAAATAGTAAATACTTAATTAATCATAAAAAAAATGCATCGCTCCGATTTGCGTACGTGAGATGAGTTCCCAACCTCACCTCTCGAACACAGTCTTAGTGGTTTTTGTAGGCATTGTGTCCTCTTAAGTCGTGTTGACCTGTATTTTTTTGAGTCAAGGCTCAGTCTCCAAGTTCTAACCATGGGTGAAAATGAGGTGGGTTTTTTTTTTTGAAAATGGGGCGGTTATTTTTTGAGTTTGAATGGGTTTTTTTTAGTTTGAAAATGGGGCGGGTATTTTTTGAGTTTGAATGGGGGTATTTTCTGAGTTCGAATAGGTCGGGTTAGGATAGCTAAAAAATATGGGTTTACAGGTATTTTTTTTGAGTTTGAATGGGGGTATTTTCTGAGTTCGAATGGGTCGGGTTAGGATAGCTAAAAAAATATGGGTTTATAGGTTGGTTAAGATACAGGTTAGTTAGGATAGGAGAGAAATATGGGTCAGGTTATGATATGGGTTAGGTTATGATAGAGGATAAAATATGGGTTTATGGGTTGGGTTAGAATACGATAAGAGTTAGGTTAGGATAGGAAAAAAAATATGGATTTACGGGTTGCTTATGATAAGGGAAAAAATATGAGTTGGGTTAGGATACGAGAAAAAAAATATGGGTTAGGTTAGGATACGAGAAGACTTGTATCTGTTCGTATGTCCCATATTCTAAAACATATATGAAAATATATTATAAATCCACCTACAAACATGATAAAAAATTGGTTAATCACTATTTTACGAGCTCACATGTAATAACGTCAAAATTTGGTAAGATTCTTTAGTGGATTCGGTTAAGTGAATAACACAATTAGCCGATGAAAAGCTTATCTAGAAGAGATCGAGTTCAAGAAGGAATTATGAAAACCACGGTATGACAGTTTAATTTATCTATTAATTAGGCAAGTTTTGTATTTAAAAAAATTTGTGTCATATTCGATAAGGACTTTATGTTTTTTCTTTTATCAGTAGAAAAATTTGTGTCTTGTCCGATTAGGAGTTCAGGACTCATATCGGCCTATGGGTATAAATATGTACACCCGGAGCCCTGTACCTTATCTCTTAGATCAATACAATTACTCTCGGCGCATCGTCACCCTTTTTTCCAAGGTTTTTGCTACCGACGAAACTTGACACCTGACGCGGGATTGCATTGGCTTCGATCTCCGACGAAAGGGTAAGCCCTAAGTTTCGTCGGCCTTAGCAATTGTATCGGCTATATTGGTGTTGTTCAAGGATGCATCGCTCCGATCTCTTAGATTACTCTAGTTTAGTCGGTATCTTTACCTACTTAATATTTCGATTCTATCTTTAATTGCATTGTGTTTAGAGACACATCGGTTTAATTGGGATTGTCTTGGTTACGTCTGATCTTTTGGCTTTGTCAATATATCTCTACAATCACAATGTTGTTTTAGATAGATTCGTTATATCCATCATAGTAGACAGATTTATCGGCTCATTGAGTATTATTATATACAATTTTGTGCTGCATCGGTTAGATTCGACCTACTAGATTGTTGTTGATAATCTAAATCTTGTTAAATCGATAGGTTCATGCTAATGTTTCATCGAAGTGTTAGCCGGTATTATCTGATGTGTTAAATTTTCCTTTGATGGTTTTACTGTCTTAGTTAAATTTAATGCATGACCACTTTGATCGGTGTCATATCTGTTTGCTTAAATCAATCAGTCAATTATCAATTTTATGCTACATCGATTGAGTTCGACCTATGGGGTTATGGTTGTAAGTTAGATTTATTTAAGTTAGTAGACATCAATCATTGTTTTATCGGGGTTTCAGCCGATGAGTTATCTAAATATTGCATCGGCTTATAAGATTATATTCAAGTTGGTTTTAGCTGATTGCAGCAAAGGTTTCATTGATTACATAATCATTTGAATTTAATAACTCGGACTTCCAACCGACGTCGAGCCTACATCTAATATTCTATATCAATATCGGCCGATTGGTTTGTTGGATATTTGTTTCATTATATCTATATCGGCTGACTGATTCATTGAATATCTACTTTGTCACATTTATATTAGCCAATTGATTCATTATCTTATTGTATTATCATCGGTCGATTGCCTTTATATCATTATTTATCCCAAGTGTCAGGATCTATATCAGACATATAGCCAATTGTTGGAAACCCTATCGACATCGGCTAATATCAACATCGGCTAGTATCGACATCGGCTAATATCGTTACGTCGGTGTTAGCCGATCGGCTATTTTATCGTCAATTTATATATCTTGTTAGTTATAGGATCAAACTGAATGATACGTTCGCATCTCATCAAAGATCAGGACCTGCACTAAAACTAAGTTATGAATTAGAGAAATAAATAGATATTTCCTCCGTCCCATATTAAATTCTTTTCTAGCTTCTTTCATTTGTTTCAAAAATAAGTTTATTTTTAGAGTAATCATTGCATCAGAATTTGGAAAAGTAAGAAAGAGTTGTATTGAGAGAAGATAAAGTGAGGAATAGTTGCATTGGGATTTGATGAAGTATGGATATTCTAGTCTTTTGAGTTTTGTATTGGTATGTGTGTGAGAGATGAAAAATGAATTTATTTTAGGATAGAGATAGTATCCATTCCTAAATCTGATTCAGAGAAAATAATATGGGGTAGGATACAGGATGAGTGATATGTTATTCAGTACTTTTCGTACCCGACTTTAAATTTAAAGGAAAATATGGGTTAGGATATAGGAATGTCATAATCCAATCGTATCTGCCCGTTTTCGCCCCTAGTCCCAACCGCTGAGAAAACTATGATCTGATGATAGCATTTCACGTAATGCACCACACAATTACAATGAAATTCTGACATTCCAGACCAGATAAAAACACAAAACACTTGGTTTTTCTTCAGTTCTTTTTTTAAAAAATCAAACTGAATTTTACATTTTTGATAAAATTTGTTCAGAACTTATTGGTTTCTGTCGGTTTTTTTATCGATTTCGTGAAATCCGATGATACCGCTACGATATATTCTAATTCCAAAATAGACGTATCACATAGATAATATTCTAACAAAGTAATTATTTTTGACCAAAATCTTGTTTTAAGAAAACAAAATACATCTTATATTTTAAAACGACAAGAGTACTGCAACCAGTAATACCTCGAGAAATTATGACTAGAGGGATAATCGTTTTTGCAAGCCTGAAACGACTTTGTGAGCATCATACTAACTCCGTTTCAAAATAAGTTTATCTTTTACCAATCTCAGACAAACCAATACAAAACAAAAATACTAATGTCCTCATTTTATCAAGTCTCAATGCAATTATTTTTTACTTTATCTATTTTTAATGTATTTATTAATACATTCGTAAACTCCGATATAATGATCGTTTAAAAATAAATTTATTTTGAAATAAATGTAAGATATCAAAATAATCTTATACGAAGAGAGTACTCAGTAGTCAATGGCATGCAAGGGTTCAACTGCTCAGAAAGTAAATGAGCTACTGGGGTGTGGCTCTTCCGTCATTCCATCCCTACGCGGTGCGCACACTGCGTGGACGCGGCGCGTGACTTGTGGTCAACTACTCAACTCGCAAAACAGCCAGGCCCAACATGGCAATTGGCAGGCTAGCTACCCAGCAAGGAGACACACTATCATTCTTAACTTTTGGTGAAACTGCCTGGCAATTCCCAACTTCTAAAAATTAATGCCGTGTCTTCTTCTCCGAAATCCATACACATGCATGTTTACAAGATGCCGTTGTGCGTTGTGTTAAACCTATATATATGAGGTGTGCATTGCCTAAACAAAAAGATCCAGAACTTGGAAAGACAAAACAAAGAATAAGAAAGATTCTTCCGTAATCTAAACGAAAGAAATAGAGAATCGATTTTTGTTTAGATTACGCATTATTTTTGTTTTCTAATCTGCATTGGAAAAGATCTCAAAGTATAGATCTTGTCGAGCCATCATGCATAGAGGAGTGGAGGGATCGGCGCAGGCCTCCTCGTCGGCACAGCGCATCAGCAACGCGCGAGCTGGTCCGCCGGCGTGCGCGTTCCCGACGATACGGTCGCATGGCGCCACCGTGGCGAGGTCGCACGCCTACGACTGGATCGCGCTGCTCCTCCTCGTCGCCGTCGACGGCCTCCTCAACGCCATCGAGCCGTTCCACCGGTTCGTCGGCGCCGGCATGATGACCGATCTCAGATACCCCATGAAGAAAAACACCGTCCCCATCTGGGCCGTCCCGGTGCGGCGTGATTTTATAATGAGTTTATCCCTCCCTCGATTAAGTTCCTCTTTCATGTGATCTAACTAAGATTATCTTGTCCCAAATGCGCAGATCGTCGCTGTCATTGGACCCATGATTATCTTCACCGTCGTCTACGTCAGGAGGAGGAACGTGTACGATCTGCACCATGCTGTGCTAGGTATACTTAATCTTCCAAAACAAATGACCAATGTTTCTGCAAAGCCATCCATTGCAAATCTCCCTTTTCTTTGTTGTGACGAACATTGTGATCCATCGACGAGCAGGCATTCTGTTTTCGGTGCTGATTACCGGCGTCCTCACCGACGCGATCAAGGACGCCGTCGGCCGCCCGCGGCCGAACTTCTTCTGGCGCTGCTTCCCCGACGGAATCGCGGTAACAGATCTCAACTTAACATCTCCGGGGTTTTACGGCCAAGAACGCCTCATTTATCGAGCAAATTCACCTGAGACGGGCCAGGTGTTCGACAACGTTACTACGGGTGTCATCTGCCACGGCGACGCGAGCGTGATCAAGGAGGGACACAAGAGCTTCCCGAGCGGCCACACTTCATGTGAGTCTATCTCACTCTCTCGCATAACAATGGTATCAAGATCAACCAGCTGTGAGCCTGTGACACAACAACAACTGTTTGAGTCCATTATCTAGAAAAAAGAAACTTACAGTGCAGTTGCCGTCACTGAATTCACCGTATAGTGAGTTAGTGACAGCAAAAACGATGTATTCTCCTGATCGATGTACTTATGTGGCAGGGTCTTTCGCCGGTCTGGGGTTCCTGTCGTGGTACCTCGCCGGGAAGATCACCGTGTTCGACCGCCGCGGGCACGTCGCCAAGCTGTGCATCGTCCTTGTGCCTCTGCTCGTCGCAGCAATGGTCGCCATCTCGAGGGTGGACGACTACTGGCACCACTGGCAAGACGTGTGCACAGGAGGCATCCTTGGTACATACTTCCTCTTGTTTTAATTTGACGCCGTTAACTTTATACTTACGTTTGACCACTCGCCGTATTTAAAAGTTTCGTGAAGAACTGGAGGGAGTATTATATATCAGTGAATGCTTGATGAAGTTGCACTTTTATCATAATCGATATTGTGAAGTTCTCGTTCTGTGGTGCTAATGGTCAGAGCTCGTCTATAGGATTGGTGGTTGCCTCTGTTTGCTATCTTCAGTTCTTCCCAGCTCCTTCAGATGAGAAAGGTGTGCTCTGCTTTCTCCCTTTGTTTCTCTCCTTTCTTTTTACTCATATTGAGATGAACAAGAACACCGTATAGACCGACAACGGGGGTCCATCCAAGGATCCAAATCCCGGCGGTTGCCACTTGAGCCTTCAACCGGTACAAGGGGAAGCCGCCAGAAATGTTTAAACTTGAATTTGAAATTAACGGTATATCCTAAGGTACAATCATCAAGAAAAAAGTAAAATTGAAAAAGAGAAGCACCTTCAAAGAAAAATTGAAAAGGAGGTCACGATCGCTTGTCACCACAGCCCGACGCAAGATGAGGGGTGTTTGGATTCAGGGACTAATTTTTAGTCCTTGTCACATCGGATGTTTAAGTGCTAATTAAGAGTATTAAACATAGACCAATAATAAAACTAATTGCATAAATAAGTGCTAATTCGCGAGGCAAATTTTTTAAGCCTAATTAATCCATAATTAACACATGTTTACTGTAGCACCACATAGGCTAATCATGGATTAATTAGGCTCAATAGATTCGTCTCGCAAAATAGTCCAGGGTTATAAAATGGGTTTTATTTTTAGTCTACGTTTAATACTTCTAATTAGTGTGCAAATATTCGATGTGACAGGGACTAAAACTTTTTAGTCCCATCCAAACGGGCCCTGAGTCGATGTCACCAGCTGTCACATGTGGCCGGATAACCAAAGCTATATCTGACTTCCTAGGGCTCAAGGTTGCCAGATGAATGCGAGCCTAGGGCCGCCAGATCTGTCTGTCTTGACCCTAAGGAGCTCATTTTAAATATAAAAAAACTTGAATCGTATGAAAACTGTATATTTTCTTACATCATGCGTGGTACATTTATACACTAAAAAAAGGAG
The DNA here is from genome assembly GCA_008326285.1 of Oryza officinalis. Taxonomy (NCBI): domain Eukaryota; kingdom Viridiplantae; phylum Streptophyta; class Magnoliopsida; order Poales; family Poaceae; genus Oryza; species Oryza officinalis. The sequence continues at coordinate 42,450,480 of BDMV01000001.1, read as the reverse complement.
AAAATATTGGAAATGAAGGGTAGCTTCAATAAAAAAAGATTGAAAACATTGAAAAAGGATGCTACACCACATGCTGCCGCAGCTTGACACTAGCCGAGTCATCACCAGCCGATGTAGGTGGTCATCCCCATCGCAAATCAAGGAGATGCCAAGTGCCAAATATGACTTTGTGAGGGATCAAGGCAACCATATCCATGCGAGCCTAGGGTCGCCATATCCAACCGCATCAAAGCTCAAGGGCCCATGACATTTGAGCTCATTGGCAGGTGATGCTCGGAACCTAATCCAGATCTAGTGGCGTTTAATTCCAACTAGCCAAAGAGGAGGAGGAAGAAGTGCCACTTAGGGAAGGGTGGTACAGGGAGGTGTCAAGGAGAGGACATTGCAAGGGAGGGGGCAACAACATTGGGGAAGGGGAGGTAGCACTAGATAGATAAGGGAAGCGAAATGTCCACCAAGAAGAAGAAGGTGGAGAGGGAGGGTCAACAAAGGGTGGATCAAGGGACCAATCAACGTCCCGAACCAAATGGAGGAGGAGATTAGGGTTTTTGTGGTTACATAGGTTTTGTGAAAACAATAGACCATTGACTTAGATACAACACATGTCAATGTGGATAGTTGTATTTTGTTCTACTTATATTGTAGTAATATGTTTTAGTGATGTCCATTTGACCCCCTTAACTATTATTATGTTAGTCTAAAATTCACATATGAACTAAGACCGGGTAGTTGACATCCTCAGATTTTCAATACTGTGCACTTATCCTTCCTGAGTGGTTTTTACCTAGTTTCTACCTACGTGGCATTGGTGTGGCAGTCTCATCGGCATAGAAAATATATATAAAAAATCATTGGGTCCTCATGACATTCTCTCCTCCCTTCTACAACTACCTCTGTCCTCTCTCTCGCTCCATCCACCAGCGAAGTCTCGAATATGGTGAGGTTAGGCGAGGGCATGTTGTTGTTGGGTAAAGCTAGAAGAGACGATTTCCACACGAGTTCATGGAGACAAGGCCACCTAGGGTGGCCCGTTGTTTGTCAAGTGGAGCTGGCTCACAAACGTTGATCGTGCTAACTGCCTAATCTCTGCATCCATCTGCCATCACTGATCACGTTGCCCCTGATTGATCCACTCCCGAGCTTCGTGCTCATCAATCCACCGCCGGTCATCACTAGTACAAAAACAGTTTTTGCAGACAGCCCAAAAGGGGTTTTCGCATGCGGTATGGCTAACCGCACGCACCAAATGGTCTGCGAAAATCGCTATTTTTGCGTGCGGGTGGTGCACCCGTACGCGAAAATGGAAAATCTCAAAAATAAAAATAAAAATTCCAAAACACAAAAACCTAACCCTAACCCTAGTCGGTCGTTGTCGGCGGATCTGCACCTCCCGTCGTCGCCGGCGACGGATCCGCGCGCGTGGAGGCTAGATCCGCGCCGCCGCTGACGTCCGTGCCTGCAGCCGAAGCCCGCGCCCACCGCCCGCCGCCGGATCCGCGCGGGAGGGCGGGGAAGAGTCGCTGCCGGCCTCCCGCTCGAGTCCGTCGTCGGATCTGCGCGGGGGAGGACGGGGAAAGCCACCGCCGGCCTCCTGCTCGAGCCCATCGTCGGATCCGTGCGTGGGAGGGCCAAGGGGGCCGTCGCCGCAGTTGCCAGATCCGCCGCCCACCCTCGCCGTCGCAGCAGCCGCTCCCGAGGGTGCCGCCGCTGGATCCGTCCGGGGGTTGGCCAACGCCTGCCGGATCCCGCGCCCTCCATCGTCGGAGGAGGCCACCACGCACCGTCGCCCACACCCGCCGATGCCCTCACCCGTCGCTGTCGCCACCAATGCTCGTCGTCGAGAGGGAGGAGAGGGGAGAAGAGGAGCCGGGAGGAGTAGGAGAGGATAAGGATGAAATAATGAGTGGAAGTGAGAGAGATGGAGAGAGGATGAGGATAAAAAATTAAGTGTTGGGAGGGCAGGAGGAGGTAACTCAGATTTTTTGCGTGCGGTCCTCTTAAGGAGCCGTATGTGAAAATAGAGATCGATTTTTGCAGACGCGACCAGTTATGGTCCGTCTGCAACCTAAAAAAGTCTCATCCAGAAAATTCATTTATGTAGTGGTGCATGTCAGCCCTAATAAGATCTAAGCGAGGGCTAGTCGGCGATGCTCAAGGATGTAGAGCTCAAGCTCGATCTTGCCTCTGCAAAAACCCTCAAGACTTAACCCGTCCCCCCCTCTCACCCACCAAAACAAAGAACTCTCTAGCGAGCTCCTCCTCTCCCATGTGGTCGATGCCGAGGACCGCCCACCCCAACCCCTTCTTGTTGCTGCTGATGCCAATGAAGACGACTACTGGATCTAATAGGACAAGCGCGTGAAGGAGGATGAGGAGGTGTTGTGAGCTCCCTAATCTATCCAGGTCATTCGTCATCGCGTCGCATCGACAAATCTTAAGCTCGAGCTTCGTGAAGGCATATCTTGGCAGAGCTCCAACGAGCTTGTGGAGGAAGCGATGGTGCTCGAGGAGATGGTTGTGGAAGCATTGCTTTGAGGAGACGACTGTGACAAAACTCGAGATCATGGTTGCATGGGAAGGCTCGATCTGGACAGAGGCAAAGCTTGAACCTCAGCATGGAAAATGTTGAATATAATTTTTTAAATTATAAACTGGCCACCACTGGAAACCAGCTGGTTACTGCTAATGACCCTTTTTAAATTTAAAATTTGGATTCAAAGTTTTTTGTGGTAACCTATTATTATTAGTTATAAGAGAGTATGGTTTTTTTTTCTAGGACCAATATTCAAAACCATGCATTAACTAGTGGTTGCACCACGCCATGGCAGGGTTCTGGCCTCACGCGCACTTTAGGTACATCACTGAGAGGGGAAGCGAGAACCCGACGCAGCAAACCATCGAATCACTGGACGACATGGAAACCGGGAGGGGAGGCCAATGAACAAGGTGCAAGCAAGACCAATCTTGTATATAAGCCCATAATGTACAGCTCCTCCTCGAGGCACGGAAGGTAATCGTTGTTAGTTTGTAAATACTTAGGCGTCGGCCAATGGTACCGACTAACTTGACTACTGACCTGACCCAAATAGGCGTTGTATGTATTTTGAACGAAGTTTATACATATGTATTGGTTTTGCTTACCATGTATTCCTATGTGTTTTATTCTCCGTGTATAAAATTTCGTTCTTCTCCCAAGAATGGCACGGGGTTAGATCAAGCTCTGTGCTAAGGCCTGAACTGGCCCAACCTATTTGGGCTTGAATTGAAGCAATCATTGTGAAAAAAAATAAGTCTATTTTGCTTTCCTCGTCTCTTGCTTCTGAATTATGGTTGAATCACCTTTCTCAATCGTAAAACAAGTATAACGTCTCTCCCATCTTCTAAAACCAATGCAAATAGACCTCTTATATTGTTGGAAAGCATTTTCTGTTAACGTGATTGACTCGCTGAGTCAGTAGATGAGACTTGCGGTTGACTCGCTGAGTCACTTCAAAGACATGTTCACCCTTGAAGCAAATGCATATAAACCACCGGCAAATTGGGGGGAAGAGAAGAAGAAAAGAAGATAAATTGAACTTGCACAGTCACTTGATGAAGATGTGCGAGTAATTTTCTGAGGCACTGCATATCGTTTGACTCAATTAGGAGTAGTAATTATACTTAACCAAATATGCATGGTACTGAAATCAATTGGGCCATCCACCATCAAGGCATCAACATTATCTCTGCAGATGCATCTGATGACAATAAGACATTTGTACTGCTACGTGCGCCCCCAATGTTCCTAGTAGCGGTTTTCAGTCAGAGCGCTCTTTTCCCGGGATGTCGCAGGCTTTGCTGCCCTCTCATTCTCCTCCTCACAGGCACTATAGATAAGGTGGTCTGCTCCGCTACAAAGAGGCCGTGTATGGTCGAGCTAGCAGCAGATTAAATTCTCTCTTCTTGCAAGTTCGACTGATTTTCAGGTCGTTTGATGTGGACTGTAGAATGGATAGAATCTTAAAACGTGCTTGCTTCGGAGGATATTTCGCGATGTCGTCACAGCATGTGGCAAAGAAAGGGACGTCGCTTCCAGAGACCATTGTAAAACACGTCACCTTTACATTGATCTTTATCGATAGTATTGTACTATCAGTATCCTCATGAGCAGAAACTATTTCAACCGTTTTTTTATAAATTCTATTACTAAAAAACTATTTTACTATTAATAGTTGAGGTGATAGTATAAATAGATATGATCCATTAAATTAAAAATACAATCGATCTACATTAATTTTATTATAAGTAAAGATAAACATAAAACACACGGATTTTTAACCTTTAGCATTGTAAAAGGTCAGTTCGGATAGGGTGCTAGTTCCTCAAGTTGAGTTGGGGTAGAACCCAACAAGTCACAAATATCGTCGTTGAGAAATGTCATGCGCTTTTGTTGTTTACTGGTACTGGCGCTGCCGATCGCGCGACGAGCCAAACCACTACCGTCGTTTTAGAAACAGCGAAATCGATGGTAGAAGACAAGCGTGAGGACAGGGAAAGGAGGATAATTCATCCCACCAAACGTAGCAAGCGACCGGCAGAATGCTGTGGGTGTTGGTAGTTTTCTCGGAGGGAATTCGGTAGAACATCAGCATTAGGCTGAGTTCGCGAGGCGCTCTTCCGAGCGCCTCGGTGCGTTCCAAACTCAAAACACAGTAGTCAACTGTTGTGTACTGTGCGCGATACTATTTGACACTGTTTGTGTACTGTTTGACACTGTAGTAAACACTGTTTGTGAACTGTTTAACACTGTTTGATATATTTACCCTCGTTTTTAATGGCCATTCATATAGTCTTGAAAAACTGTTCTAGGTTTTTTTAATTTACAAAAGAGTATTGCATTACCTATCACTCCACATATATGTATGTAAGATAAATTTCAATTGGCATATTCAACCGTGAATGTGTCTATACATTTCATCGTCTGATTTGATTTTTCCTACATGTGTATATTAAATTTGTCTCACATGTTTATTGGGAAATTGATGTATCAAACCATAAGCCATCTTCAATTTCTCAAGTTTTTTTCATCATTGTCGAGATTACATATACTCCCTCCATCGATTAATATGATGGATTTTAGATTGTTTATATTAGAGTTAAGTTGAGGTGAAATTGCTCTAATGTCCATGAAAGTTTACATGAATGGGAAAGATCACGCCTAACAATGTAACTAAAGTAATAAATGCAATGGTTGGACGGGTTATGAAACTAGGTAGATCTCTTACTTATATTTGTGGATAAAAATTTATGGACGAAGGAAGTATGTCATAAATACTCAAGGGTGAGAATAATCGTCTCACTTATAAGAAAGTAATTGTCTTATCTTATGAAAATGGTGCTAATGGTGAAGTGGGGACAACGGTGCCCATAATAGTGGGAGTATAGGGTGCTATATAAGGCATCAATTATATTATACTTTCCGTAACTCAGCGACCTTATTGTGTTGTAAAATATAACTCTTTTCTTAATCTTAATAAAATTTGACCAAAGAATTTTTACATATCTAATGATGAATGTATTACAACTATGGAGGAGTTGAATTTCATAAATATTCGATTAAACCACGCTCCTCTAAAATATGTAGAAAAAAATGCCTACTCCCGTTGTCCCAAAATAAGTGTAGTCGTGTGAACTACAAGGTTGCACTTATTTTGGAACGAAGGGAGTATATATTACGTACAAAATTATTTTAAACCCAATGTTTGTTATAGGAATTTCTTCCTTTTAATCTAATTTCACTATTGTATCTATAAAATTTCTTTGATCCAACCCCCCAAAAAAACCTAAGGGCTCCTGGGTGCCTCGATGTGTACCGGTGCAGCCGCCCATGGGCCGTGGACAATTGTGAACGTACAAGGACCACGGCACACGCCACAGCCGGCAAGGACTAGAGCAGTCTAGAGGCATCAATCTGTTGAGCAGTCGCGTCCACCGAGAACACGCATGTACGACGAGCGAGATCCAATTAAGTCAGCTGAAGCGGCAATCGATCAATGTAAGATGATCTCAGTTCGTACGGATTTAAGGATTTAAGGGCGCAGATGTACAACACGATCGAACTAATTTAACCAAGCAAAAAAATTACGTACATGATGGTTACGAACACGACGGTCACAGCAGCAGAATCGGCTTAATTAAGCTCTACTAAATCTGGCAGCCGCAGCAGCAGAAGAAGCAGGAGAGCGCGAGGCCGAGCACGACGGCCTCCACCACGTACATCACGCGGAACGCCACGGCGTCGGCCACCGCCGTCGCCCAGCCGCCGCTCATCACGCTCCCCGCCGTCTTCCACCGCGACAGCGACCGCGTCAGCCCCGCCGCCAGCCTCGACGACGACCCGCCCGACTGCAGCTGCCACCACCGCTGCCGGCCGTGCACGCACTCCCGCGGCACCATCATCCGCCGCAGCCACCCGCCCCGCGCCCGCCTCGGCTGCTTCTCCTCATCGGCCCCCGCCGCCGCATGCAGCTCGACCTCGACGCCCACGGGCGTGTAGTGCCCCCGCCTCCTCGGCACCGTCGTCGTCGTCGTCATCATCCTCTTCACCCACCCTCCTCCTCCCCGCCGCTTCACTCCCCCAATCACCGCCTTGCCACCACCACCCTCAGTCGCCGCCGCCGCCGCTATATCGGCCTCGACGCCCATGGCCGCCGCCGCCGTGGGAGAGGAAGCAGAAGAAGAAGATTCTTGGAGACGGAGACGTGCAGCGCAGGGACGGGACGAGACGAGATGACCGGGTTGGTTGGAAACGGAGCAATATAAAGGAGACGAACCCGTCTCGTCTCGTCTCGTCTCGAGGAGATGTGATTTGGATTCGAGCCTGCTTGGCGCCGAAGGCTCGGGCCAACCGCGAGTTATGCTGCTACAACTCACCGTCAGCTGTCAGGGTCGTTGCCGGTTTGATCTGCAACTGCAAAGTGCTATAAACCCGTGTAAACAATACGGGTATTTTATTATTAGAGTTCGTGTTAGTATAAATCTCCAAGATTAATCTAATCGCACGAGTAGTACAGGTTCTAGAAGCATATTGGTATTTGGGCAATCGATCGATCGGTTGCTGGACTCTGTTTCTGTTCGGCTGGAGCCCGGCTGGCCGTGACAGCAGGGCGTACGTGCAGGCCTGCATTACATACAAAGCTACTCTGCAACTTTGGTTTCTGTCTCTCTAATCTTTCTCGCTGTATCATAATTCGGTGCAATTTTGAATATGTCCCAGCCGACTTGTTGGGTCCTTCTCTTCGGATGGAGCGGTTTGGTCAAAAGAGACGAGTGGTTTGGTAGCCTCGAGCCGCGCCGATGATAACAACTAGTCAAGGGGTCAAAGACTAATTGGGAGCAGTTGCCCCTGAATTATGTCAGTTACTTCCAAATTCAAACGATTTAGTATTACGAGATTTTTCACATAATTTTCAAAAATAAAAAACCGGTGTCCCAAACAAGGCCAAACGGATTAAAAGGACAAAACAATACAGTCACGCAGTTTCAGCATAAAAGCCAGAGATGACGGTCATCAAATCCATTCGGCGCGTACCAAACTCTCATCTGGCCGCAGTGCCGCACTAGAAGCACAAACCACATGCCTGCACGCACGTCTCGTTATCAGTCGCTCGACCGGCCATTTCCCCTCGGTTGATGCTTGCTCTCGCTAGCTGTCTCATCTAGAATTCCTGCAGACACGACGATACTGCCATGCGATGCAACATGTCCATCTGTTGCCACGGCCGGTACTGCCGATCGTTATTCGTTGTTTAATGTTCTAGCAGCTGGAGCAAATGGCTCGTAACGTAAGTGCAGGTGATACAGCTAAACGTGACAGTGACTGGTGCGAGTGCGATCGGTCTCTTTAGACAGTTGGGTTTAGGCAGATTGGCGTAAGGGTTGTTCCATCTGGTAGTGGTACTATGTTATGGATGTCAAATCTTTCTGCGTCGAGGTTGATGATCAGGTGACCCTTGTCTGTGTCTGTAGTGTGTCACAACGCACATCTACAGTAGAACCGCTCAATGGCAGCGAGTTCATTACAAATGGTACTACTGCAATAGCCTGGCGTAAATTTCTAGGCTCCCTCGGAACGTATTGAAATATGACATATTATTTTTCACTATAATTAAGTTTCATTTGCAAAATTTCTATATATAAAAGGAGCGCTACTGTATTGGATTTCGTGCACCAGTTAGTTTGAAGATATGATTAGTTAATTACTAGTACTAGAGGAGTAGTGGAACACACATGTTTGTATTTTGGTGGTGATACCGAATAAACTATAGTGCACAAAATCAAGTCATGAAACAGAGCATGACAGCTGAAAGCATCCAACTGAAGCATATGTGCAGATGAAGCCTAAAATCCCTTCATATATATATAAAGAGAGAGAGTTTTAAGATTCTGAGAAACAGCTGGTGAGAAACTAGCTTGTGAGAATCTGGAGAAGCTGAAAAACCCAGTTTTTGGCTTATAATTCATTTTCTGAATTCTACAACTACAGCTTCTTAGAATCTATGTGAAAATCTGGACTGTTTGGGGGAGTTTTTGGCAGCTGAAGATTTTAGGAGAAGCTGCAACTGCCAGAAACTCCCCCAAACAGACTCATGTACTCCTTTGTGCGGTTGTACTACTAGATTACTTCTAAGGGCTCCTTTGATTTGAAGAAAAAGCATAGGAATTTTGAAGGATTTTAATCCTACAGGAAACAAATGATTAAATCTTATCCTATCGTATCATTTGAAAATCCTAAGGAATGAATAATCTTATAGAGATTTTGGAGAAAATTCAGCAAGAGCTTCAACCTCTTGAAAAATTTCCTTTTGAGTCTATCTCTCTCATCCGATTCCTGTATTTTTGATACCAATCAAACTGTCATTCCTGTATTTTTTTGTTTTGCAATCTTTTATTTTGCATTTGCATTTCTGTCAGAATCTTGTGCTTTTTTATTCTTTTATTTTTTTTATTCCTATGATTCAAAAGGCGCTAAGCTGACGTCTCTTGATTGCATTTCCAACCGAACTCCTGTTAAATCCATTTCATGCTGGCGACTGGTGAGAGACGTCAAGTTTTCTCAAACATGTCCGGTGTATATATGTCAAGGATCGGTAAAAAGACGCAACTAGCTAGCACCTCTAGTGTTTTTCGTAATTTATTAAACCGTTTAATCTTGTTATTGCTTATTTCACATTTCGAATTTTCCTTGCCGAGGAGAGAAGAGGCGTGGAGCGTGAGGAGACCGTTAGCCGATAGTTGCAGCAGCCGGCAAGCAACAGCCAGGTCGGAGTAAACATTTTCAGACCAATGCGCGAGACCAATAAATGCAAGTTGCCATTTCATTTTCTTTTCTCTGGAAACCAATCCTCAAGTTTCTGCCACAAGAAGAAGAAAAAACAGTTTGAACGTTAGACTCGAATCTTGGGCGAAAAAGTCGTGAAAATTGGGAATCTTCGACCAACCGGGTCAAATCAGACGTGCTCTTAACGTTCGTTTCGTCCCTCCTTTGCTGCTACTCCTGGCTAGAATCATGCCAGCTGCTGGCATTGGAAACCTTCAGAGAAGCACACGCAGATGAGCATCGAATCAGTTTGAGCTAGTAAGCACAGTAGCTGCTGCTTGCTTCAGTGCTATCTCGACTGGCACTACATGTCTCTGAATGTCGGTGGCCGGTGAAGGGAATTCTAACCGCTGGCTGAACAACGGAGTCGAGGAGATTCGTGGCCGTGTCATCGATCGCACCGGCGAACGCATTGCAACCAAGCGAAACCAACGGGCAGAATGCAGTGGCAGTGGGCAGCTATGCACACGCATCGATCTGAATAGCAAAAGCATGTAATCCGGCCAATCTGTCGAATATATGCCCTGCCTGCCTTACAGATCGATCACACGTATGCACGATGGTTTCGATGATTCCTCTGCAGGAGATCGAAGAGGAGATGATATAGGGTATTACTAACTTTGTTCGTCCCGTCTCTTTCTAAGATATTGTTATTCTCTCGTCTTTGATGATCAGTAGGTGGATGCAATTTGGAGAACGATTTGGATGCTAATTCCTCCCCATTTTTCCGTTATCGTTTCCGTGATGGGCCTTTACTGATACGGGCATGTTTGGCTCAGTTGCCCAGCCCACATGCCCAGATAGGCAATATTTACCTTGGCCCATACAGACGGAAGAATTTAGCCCATCACCCCATCTAGCAAGCATCTGCCGCCTGGTCCCATTCCTATAGTACCTTTTGTTCACAAATCACAAGAAGAATTTCCTTTTTTTAATGCATAATGACTACTCATCCGTAATTTTTCTTCGAAATAAGTTCATTTTTCTTCTCCCATTCGTTCTAGAATAATTTTATTTTTAAATAATCATTGCATTGAAATTTATGAAAATAGAAAATAAATATATTAAGGGTAGATAAAGTGATAAACAATTACATTGACATTTGATAAAATGAGAGTAATTTAGTTTTTTTGTATTGGTATGTGCAGGATGGGTGAAAAATAAATTTATTTTAGAACGAAGAGAGTATGTTTTATATTTGTTTATTGAATGTTCAACTCATGTTTTTGTGATTAAACAGTGGATAATAACCATTGCGCATTTCCATTTTGCCATCTCCCATTGCTTCCGGATTTGGATTCAGTGCAGTCTATAGTCACATCTGGACCGTTTGATATAAATCTAAGGGTCTAAATTCTATACAAATTCTATACAGTATTGTTCATACGTGAAAAAAAACTATAAAGATATTATAGCAATAGAACTATAGCATAAGATTTCAACCTTTCACTGAAAAATAGATACATGAGAACTGCACTGAAATTCCGGAAAAGCTAATTGGCGCAGACGCATCAGCTCGCTTGCTGGCATGCACGTCGCGTGACTGGCGCGTCTGCGCCCCGCGTCTTTTTTATTTTTCTTTTTCGCTATTTTTTTCATTGATTTTTTCATGATTTTTTTATTTTAGAAATTGAATCTTTCATCTTTAATTTGAGTTGAAAGTTTTGAATTTGACTTGAAAGTTTTTTTATTTGAGTTGAACATTTTAAATTTGAAGATGAAAGTTTTTAAATTTGAGTTAAAAGTTTTCAAATATTAAGATAAAAGTCAAATATTAAAAACTATCATGTCAAAATTTGAAACTTTCAACTCAAAATTTAAAACTTTCAACTCAAATTTTAAAAACTTTCAAGTCATAATTTAAAACTTTTCAACTCGAATTTCAAAAACTTTCAACTCATAATTTTAAAATTTTCATCACGAATTTGAAACTTTCAACTCAATATTTGAAAACTTCCAACTAAAATTTAAAAACTTTCAACTGCATTTTTAAAACTATTAACTAAATTATTTATATATGTTTTTATAAAAAACTTATTCTCATAATTACCGTTAATTATGGTAATTAGACTAATTACCATAACTAGCGACTAGGCTAGCGCGGACCTTCAGCGTGTGATGTGCAGTGCGCGCCGGCTGCCCTCCTTGCGTGTGCCCGCTGATTAGAAACCCCTGAAATTCATTGCTTCCATATGCTCCCCCCCTTTTTTCCCTTTTTCTTTTCTTAAGATGCTATTACGCCCTTTTTCTTTTCTTAAGATGCTATTACGCGTAGGGTATGGAGCAGCGCTACAGCAGTTTCGCATTCACCGGAAGCAGGATTTCCTTTACCGTTTTTGGGTTAGTTACCACACCCTACGGTACGACGGTAACCGCTGTAACCACCAAAAACCGTGATAAATTTGATTTTAAAATTTTGAATTTGAATTCAAAAAAAAAGAGAAACCGCGGTATGGATTACAGTTACCGCGCGATTTGAAGCGGTTACCGCGCGTTACAGCAACCCGAAAGCGCTAAAGGCGACCACGGTAACCGCAAGATACCGCGCGATAATCACTTCAAACTGCGCGGTTACTGGCCCAAAATCGTGCGGTAACTGAGGAAGAAGATATTTTCTCCTCGGATGGGCCTTAATGGGCTGCATGAACAGTGCATGATCCGGTCAATTTAATTTTTTTCTTTTTCCTATTTCCTAATTGACTCTTTGTTTTGCCCTTAAATTTGAGTTTATATTACTCTTTTTCGAGAAATTTCTTCACCATAATGCACTACAAATCAAGCACCACATTTACCATTTTTTTTGATTTTTTTTTGAATTTTTGAATTCGGTCAAAATTCATCAAACCGTACCGCGCGGTACGGGTTACCGTACCCCCACGGTAAGGCCGGTAATGCAAACCCTGACCGGAAGAACTTCACGGAAACCAAAAGCCACGAAGTATAACCCACTACTTTTATTGACCTGCAAAGTGCAAACCCGGTTCGTCCCCTTTCAAGAACACCACCTTCCTTCACATGAACCACGAATTGAAGCATTAGTACGGAGTAGGTTCTAAAAAAAACGAGTACTTCTAGAGTAGTAACACCACACAAGAGCGACACTGATTAAACAAAACGGAGAAAATACGACGCAAACACTGATTAGTATACTAATACAAGAGCATTTGACTTCGATGACCATACCCGATCCATTTGCCCGTAACTGCCATCACAAAAGCAGAGTAGGAGTAGTAAACAAAAGAAACTCCCGAAGCCTCACCCGCGAGCTACGTGCTGATCTGACGCTTCGAGGAGATATAATTCTCCATGCCAGACGCCGATGAATGCAGAAACGAAAGCGAACAAAATGATGGTGGCCACCACGAATCACGCGTAGGGCACCAACTCAGAGGCGGCACAGCCGCGCAGAGCATGCAGACGCAGACAGACATCTTCCCTTTCCTCCAACTCCCTCTTTTTGTAATCTTTCCAGTGCAAACTGACCATCCAGTTGCAGGCTTTGAGTACAAAGAATTGTACTAGTACTACCCTGTATTGTACTGCTCCATCAATCCCCCGGCCAAAGAATCCAAGATCCCGAAAGCTGAACAGAGCGTTGACGACACCGTCGTCCCCCTCCCCTCTGCATTATGCATCGATCGTCGTGGTTGGCCCGCACGCACGCTGGCGCGGAGACGCGTTTTCGCCTAGGTTTCTGGCCCGCGAGCGGCGAGCTGGGCGGGAGCCTCGCTGGCTAGGCACCGAATGGACGAGCCCCACTGAGCCCCGCTGGCCAGGCAGCCGAACGGAGGTTTAGCCGGGAGCTCCCCGGCTTGACCGCCGGCGGCTGAGACCGACACTGTTGGGGTTGGTTGGTTTGTTGGTGCGGAACAGGTGGGATCGCAGAGGTTTTTCACGTCGTGCCGGCAACGTACCACGTTCAGACCGATCGATCGCTTTTTGACCCAACGACGGTTTAGTTACCGGGAGACGCTGATAAAAAGATGTAGGTTCTGTGGCCCCAAATGCCCGTCTCTGAACACAGGTGTTTCTCAAATTCTTGACACGGTACCATCAGAAAGAAACTGTTGAAGCCACAGACAATTAAGTTTACAGTTTACTGTGTTACGACATTCCGAAACATGCCTAAAAGAAAACAGTCTGAGTGATATACTCCTTTCGTCTTAAAATATAAACAATTTTGAGTGAATATGACATATTCTAGAATTACAAATCTGAACAAATTTTTTATCCAGATTCGTAGTGTTAAGATATGTCACATCCAAATTTTAAAACAGAGAAAATATATAAATAGTATAGTCGGATATACAGAATCAATAGGGTTTGAGAAACGTTGCGAAAAAAATAAAGAGAAACGTTTTCAGAGATCTGTCGTCCCCAGCCGGCGAATAACATTGATCTCTCACTTTCACGCTCTCTCTAAAATCTCAAACTTTTTCTGAGCTAAGCACACAGGTAATCATTGGAGAGGCCCCCGCAGTGGAGAAGTGTGAACAGAGCTGCACGATAACTTTTGTGGGAAGATTCTCTGCGACCCCAGAAAGAGAAGGGAATAAAATCCATGGTGCTTTACGTGTAAAATATTTATAAATGCTAGCTCCTCGATGTATCCAGCAGATCAGGAAGGCGAGTCAATGGGGCCCAACAAACCTTATTTTGGAATAAACACCACGCACCTGCCACGCTTATAATAAATCTCTTCACGGTCAGTGCTCAGTCCACTTCCCTTAACGATCTTTGACAAATGTTCCTACTTAATTTTCAGTTTTTTGACATGTATTAGTTCAGGGGACATAGTGCAAAACAAAATTATATTGCTGATTGAATGCATTCACAACTGTACTCCTATATGACAGGCACGTCATGAACAGTGAATTCAGTGTCCATACATGCCATGGTACACAGTTTGGCCGCTAGCTGGTCTAAAGAAAGGCAGAGTAATAAACTTTACTGAAATGCTTGTCACTGCATATCGCCACCGAAATGTTCTTTTGCGCCCATGAATGTTAGTACCATCATCTCACATGACTTGACCAACGGGCGAAAACATTCAGCATGGCACTGGCAGATCGACCATGATATCAGTAATCAGTAACGCATTATCACCTCAAACTAGATGAGATCCAAACAAGATCTTGACTGAAAACCCGGGATATGCAGTAGGACAGGGCAGTGGCCAGCAGTTCTTCCAACTCCCAACTCAGATCGATCACTTTCTGGACAAAAAGAGAGAGAGCATGCAGGCCTCAGAGTAGAAAAGCTAGGTTTTGATGGACCTGGATCACTTTCAGATACCCCTTTCTCTCCATATCATGCATGTTTTCTCGGTGGGGGCAGAGACTGTGGGGCTTGGAAATGGGAGGTGTAAAAGCCAATCAGACTCCACCACTTGCATACATTGTTGGATATATATACTCCTTCGGGCAAGGGATAGGGCCAGGATTACGACCGAGTCAAGTTGGTGGATCTAGTCGGAAAAGCGAAAGGCATATGCACGGTGAAACCGAGACATTTTGACTGTTTGGCACTGGGGTCCTTTTGACGACGTACGGTATATCACAAGTGGTCGATGGAAAAATGGCGATGTGCATGTGCCAGCGTTGTTGTCGTTGAATACTGTAGTTTCTCTCGCACGGCACACGTGGCAGAGGCTGGCAAATTAAGCATAGTGTGCCTCTCCTCGAATATGGAATGGACTCGAGGTGATAATATGTAATTTAGCAACATACTAATACATGTTGAGATGTTTTGTTTGCATATGTAGAGAGGCAACAAGTTTAGCCTCTAGCACAGAGATATAATGCCTGGCTTGAAGCAATAACCCTGCACCGTTTTGCCTCTGGATATGTCCTTATCCATTTGGGCAAACTATGTAGTAGTAGTAGTATCTGTAAAAGAGTTAATGTATTTATACAGGCAAAGAGATAAGCATAAAAATACTGTTTACAGTTGAAACAACGTACGTGTGCATGGCATCATGCTCATGGCAGGCAGGAGGTCAGTGGTCCAAGAGTTGGCCGGTTTGACCCGGTTAGGTCTGTCTAACCACATCAAGTCAAGCCCATATGCAATAAACTATGCCCCTATTGTTGATTGTTTCATGCCGTGCAAGCATCAAGTTTATAAAGTTTTTATCTACTAGACTAGTGCTACTTGGTAAAGCTAAGCTTCCAGAGAGCGCAATTGCATGCATGCCTCCCACAACCAAAACAATCGAGAAGAGAAGAATCACCGTACCGGGTCAATTAACTAATCAACGGAACACACATTTTCTAATGCTATATGCCAACGTTGGCGTTGGATTGAAGCTAGGTTATTATGCCGCGCGTGACAAACAGTAGCGAAATTTTATCCAAGTCGTTAGTTGATCTAAACATGATACACAATTACACGTACACCACTTTTGACACTTTCTCGTCGTCGCACTTAATTGGCGCCGAATAAATACAAAGGTTCGAGTTGATTGCGGAGGCTTAATCCGCTCGCCCGAGTGATCGAATCGGCACGCACCGGCTGGCTATCTAGCTAGCTACTAGCTGGTGAATGGTGATACGTAGGAGTACTACTATACGTTGGCCAAACCTACATATAGCTAGCAGCTTGCGGTCGTCACTGCACCACCGTGGCTTGTCATTCGTGGCCCCGGTGGTAAACATGTCTTGCGTGTACGTACATCTCTTCACATGTGATGGGGGAATGAAAAGAAAAGGCATGGAAATGGTAGGGGCACAGTTTGAACCCAAATTAAACAGCCGGCCTCTGGCTGGCTACTCATTCCGATGGAGCCTAACGTGAGTAGGCACAAACTTAAGTACACCAACTGTCGCCTAGAATCCGTTTTTACACGCGTGCGTTGGCTATCTATCTACGATGACGCGGCCACTAATAGCCTAAGCTAGTACTTGTAGCTACTCGTGTGATTTCATCGGCTAGGCGTGGTAACTCTAGTACTACTACTCTAGGGGTACAGTTCGGCAGATGTCACGTTCGATCGATGGATAGGTGCGCCGGCTAGCTGGCTAGCCGTGCAAGACTGTTTCGGTGTGGCGGATTTACCGGTGCGCGCGCCCGACGGGCCAGGACGACTCGATGAATCGATCCCCCTTATCTACTGCTTGCATCACCGTGCCATGCCACCCGTGCACCGTGCGCACGCGTACACATGACGGCCGGCACCGATCGAGAACTCGCTGGCATGAGGCGAGCGCTGCGCGCGCGCGATCGCGGTCGGCGTCCGTCCGGGCGGGGAGAGGGAGACCGCCGGATCGCGACGTGGATCGGGCTCGCGCGAGATGGGAACGTGCATGCGGTGCGGGTGCGGCCGCGCGCGCCACGGTAGCGGGGGGGGGGGGGGGGGGGGGGGGCTGCTGCTGTGTCGCGCGCGGGCGTGACGCCGATCGATCCGGCCGTCGGTGTCGCGGCCGTGGAACGCAGCCGAGCGGCTAGCTCGTACTGTACGCGCACCGGCCGCGTCACGGTCAACCTTATCATGCTGAGCCTGACAAAGGCGTACGCGCGCTTAGATAACTGCGGGAAAGGGAGTGGTTGTATGTATTGTGTGGGGTCGCGGGTCGTGGCTCTGGCAAATACATATGTACTCACACCTGTGAACCTGTCTCCCTCGGCGTCCGTGCTACACGTCTCTGTGGCTGCTTGGTTCTCTCTCCTGGATTATATTTTAGTCTACCACGCTCTGCCTAATAAATACATACATCATACATGTACGTACTGTTTATTATAAGTAGCTTGTGACTAAGACTTCGAAATTAAAGTCCCTATTAGCTAATTAAAGAAGATACTGTCATCAAAAGATCGATCTTAACTAAAGCCGCCGCCAGCTAGTACTCCTACTTGTAATTGTTACTAATTAACTTGATCAGACCGTTGGGTTTTGCAACGCACGAAATGGGCGACCTGTTCATGTTGCCCCGTTAGGAGGCACGAATTTGCCGGTGCGAGGTTGATTGACCTACAATTTATCAGTGTTATAGATAAAACATATGATGTTAGGTTTGGCGGGACTTACCATATATCAAATCTTATACAAATTCACTCATACATAGAAGGTGTTTCGAATAAGAAAAAAGAAACATAATCCTACTCAAACATTACAGCTACTCGGTCCGTATCTATACTTGTCTCCATAGTCATACTTGGACAAAAGAACATCTGAGGATATAAATACAAGACTCTCCAGGAGAAGAGGAGACAGGTGAAGACACGCCGATACAGATCTAGACATTACAAGTCCAGGCAAGGCCTATATGATCCACAGGTATCACAGAGGCCAACAAGAGGGATCAAGAATAATCTCCAATCTCGTCGAGTTTCTCTTCAAGGAAGCTGACAACAGTTAGTCGTCGATCGCTTGCTTGAGCTTTATGCCAGCAGACTGATAGAGACTAGATTAGATCATCCTCAATATTATACTCGTAAAATATTGATATATAAAAGTAACACCGGTTTCGGCCAATAGGAATAAGGCTATTACCCGTTAGTTAGGGGCCCTAAACTTGTATAAAAGTTTTATGTCTCCCGTCTCTTTTACCGCAATCTCACCTATACCCTAGCACCATCGCTTCTCATAGTCTACCAATACCGTAGACGGGTATAGACTGTCGACACAAGTATTTTTGAGCGAGCAAGCAAGAATCAAGATAGTGACTTTTTTAATTAGTTTATAGAGTAAAAATTCAGTCGGTCCTTCAAGTGGACCAGATGTCACTTAGATCCGTAATCTTGTAAATTGCTCCTCTAGTTCCGTAATCTAGGTCTAATATATTACAGTTGGTCTAAATTGTTTTTAATTAGGCACTACTACATATGCGGCTGCCCACGAAAGCCAAAACTTTACATTTATGCCCTCCCGTAGCCACCATCACAACGAATTTGCATTTATATAGTTCCTCCCCATATAGTGGTTGTCATTAGGGATACAAGTGGGACGAGCAAGCGGGGTTTTTTTCTCGGTTATCTCCATTCTAGTTAATTTTTCTTCCAAATTTTGTATGGAGTACTACCATATTAGAAATTAACTACTAAGCGGGTTTTTATGTGGGTAGCGGGATTGTCCACTTGCATTCTTACCGTTAATTTATACTTTGTGAGATACACTTAGTTTTGGGGATAGACCATAATATATATATGGATGTAAACTAACAAGAATGAGTGGTCTTACTTGGACTGATTAGTCATTTTTTTGGCGCACTCATCCATTAAAGAGATGTCTATGTGATGTAATTGCAACTCTAGAGCGTCCCGATAAGTGGGTTCTAGGTATGACCTTGTGACTAGCTTGCAGGTTTCGCAATCGATCAGAGAGTTTGGATTTGTTATAATACTTGTGACAAAAAAAACCAAGGAAAAAGCTTTGAAATTTTAGCCATCGGATCTGCTTCGAGATTCGTGCATGTATGGGATGGAGAAATAAAAATCACTTGCGGGGGACTAGGATTCAATAGTGAATTTTTGGCCGTTGGATTAGCTTTGAGATTCGTGCAAACATGAGATGGAGAAATAAAATTCGAACATGCTTGTGGGCAGGGGCGGATTCACGGCCCGTGCTGCTCGGGCTGCAGCACGGGCCGAGGCCCAGTAGCAAGTGGAACATGTTTCATAAAAATGGCATAAAAAACCTACGAAGCCCAATAGCCCCCCCCCCCTGAGAAGAATGCAGCCCATCTATTACTTTGCTTAGCCCTGGCCATCACGAGGAATTGAGTCATTGAGCAGCCGGCGGCAAGACCCTTCGCCTGCTCGTAATTATTAACTTGCCGCCTCGGCCTCGCTGCCTGCGACTCGTCGACTCCACCGGCCGCGATCGAGATCAAGTCGTGAAGCACAGAAGCCTCGACACCGCCGGCCGGCCGCTAATCGTCTCCATCCAGGTCCTGCTGAATAGCCGATTTGAATTTGTGTTCTTGCACGCCTCCCCGCCGGCCGCCGGGCACCGGCTGCCCTTGCAGTTGAAGGTGAGAAGATCCAAATCTCCCTAATTCCTTCCCTTTACTGTCTACAAAATTTCATATATATTTTTTAATTCATATCTAATTGCTTAGGATGGAAAGATACTTTGGTAAGAAAGATGCATCAAATAGCACGGTTGAGCAGAAAAGACCACGGATTGAACTTGATTTGAGAGAGATAGTTGATGATCCTGGAAATAGGAAGCCAATTGATGAGTTTCATCATGTCATTAGGGATGAGGCTAGGAGAGCATATCTACAGAAAGGTCCATATAGGCTAGCTGGTCATAAGTTTTCCAAAACAAAATTCAATGGTACAGGTCAAGCAAGAGGATTTGTTGGATCATGGTTTGATCAATTTGATTGGTTAGAGTATAGTGTAACCAAGGATGCAGCCTATTGCTTTTATTGCTATCTCTTTAAGCCACAGCAAACTGGGTTCAATAACAATGATACATTCACTAGAGTTGGTTTCAGAAATTGGAAGAATGCAAATGCTTCTTTCAAGGAGCATGCTCAGTCAATTGATGGCTTTCATACTAATGCAAGGAAGCGTGCACTTGATTTTAAAAATCGGAGACAAAGTGTTCAACATGTGTGGCATGTGACAAGCACAACAGAAGAGGAGGCATATAAATCTCGTTTAAAAATTATGTTAGGCATTGCTATATTTCTTCTTTTACAAGCTCTAGCCTTTCATGGACATGATGAGTCTAAAATATCAAGAAACAAAGGGAATTTTTTAGAGATGCTTGAATGGTACAGGAAGAAGGATCCGAAGGCCGCACTTGTGACCGGTGAAAATGCTCCAAGCAATAATCAAATGAGTTGCCCAACAGTTCAAAAAGATTTGGTTAGGGCTTGTGCAGAGGAGACAAGTGAGTTAATTAAGAATGAAATAGGAGATTGTTGCTTTGCAGTGCTTGTTGACGAGACTCGTGATGCATCTATTAAGGAACAAATGGTTGTGGTTGTGAGATATATATCATCTCTTAATAATTTGAGTATTTCATTGATCTTGTCTTGTTGTTGTCAAGTAACTATATTTTTTCTTTTCTCATGTAGGTTTGTCAATGACAAAGGAAATGTCATTGTGAGGTTCCTTGGCATTGAACATGTTTCTGACACCACGTCACATTCACTAAAAGAAGCATTGGATACTATGCTTAGAAGGTATGGTCTATCTATTTCCAAGATTAGAGGACAAGGATATGATGGAGCTTTAAACATGAGAGGACAATTTCATGGATTGCAAAGGCTGGTATTGAATGAAAACCCATGTGCCTTTTACATCCACTGTTTTGCTCATCAATTGCAGCTTGTGGTAGTTTCTGTAGCTAAGTGTTGCACTTCAACTTTTGATTTCTTCAATTATGTCACTTCAATTGTCAATAATGTTAGTGCTTCTTGCAAAAGAAAAGATCAACTCCTCCAAAATCACCATGACCAAATTGTTCAGCAATTAGATAGTGGTGCTATTTTTCCTAGGAGAGGGAAAAACCAAGAAACTAGTCTTGCTAGGCCTGGTGATACACGGTGGGGAACACATCACAAAACATTTGTACGTCTTATGCTCATGTGGGGTTCTGTACTTGAGGTGTTAGAGAATGTTAGTGAAGATGGAACCGATGGGAAAAAAAAACTATTGCATCAGGATTGATCACAAAAATGGAGTCATTTGAATTTGTGTTCATATTACATCTTATGATTAGAGTATTGGGGGTGACTCAAGAACTCTCACAATGTTTGCAAAGGAAAAATCAGAACATTGTTCGTGCAATAGGATTGATTGGTTCTGTGATGAGAAATATGAATGCCATGAGGGAAAATGGTTGGGATGATCTTTTTGAAGAGGTAAAAAGCTTTTGTGTCCAAAAAAAGATAGACATTCCTAATATGGAAGATATGATACCGGTTAGAGGTCGTTCCAAATTCCGTGGTGCCAAATTAGTGACATACTACCATCATTTTCATCATGGAATTTTCATTGCTGTGATTGATCAGATTCTTTGTGAGCTAAATAATCGGTTTCCAGAAAGATCAACTGAACTTTTGAGATGTGTTGCTTGTCTTGATCCGAATGGTTCTTTTGCCAACTTTGAGATAGAGAAATTGGTTCAGCTTGCTAAAATCTATAAAGATGACTTCAGTGATTATGATTGTGAGAAGCTAAGGGGTGACCTTCTTGTATTCATTGATGATGTAAAAAATGATACAGATTTTGGCAACTGTACTGATCTTGGCAACCTTGCTGAGAAGATGGTTCAAAGTGATAGACATACAAGTTTTTCTTTGGTGTATCGTCTCATTGAATTTGCATTGATTTTGTCGGTGGCAACCGCAACGGTTGAAAGAGCCTTCTCCGCTATGAATATTATCAAGACCGAACGGAGGAACAAAATGAATGATGATTGGATGAATAATAGCATGATATGCTATATTGAGAGAGATTTGTTTGCATGTGTTGAAGATGACAAAATTTTGAAGCGCTTTTAAGACATAAGAAACCGTAAGATGCATTTGCCACGTGAGGGTCCAAGGTGCGTACTGTTTTAGTATAATTCATTTAATACTGCTATCTTGAATCTTGATATATAAAGAAGTATGACATTTTAAAATTTATGTAGTGTTGAGCGTGGTGGTTCAAATGGTGTGAATTCATGAAGAATTGAAGACGTAAGATATCAGACATGGATTTTATTATTATTATTATAGAAGACTCTTTGTATTTGGTACTTTTCTATCTTCATCGTAGTACTATGTCCTTTTGAGCACTTTGAATCAATATCAATCTTCGCTATATTTATTAGACTACTATGTACAGCGAGCAAAATTTTTTTTTGCCCTCTGTTATTTAGCATCCCCTATAGTTCGTTTCTGGATCCGCCACTGCTTGTGGGGGACTACGGTTCTAAAAGCACAATGTGAGGTTATCATGTAAGTCTCCATCATGCTATGGGTTTTTTTAATTATAGTGTAACTGCACTTAATTTATGGTACAGTTACATAAGTTAGATATGTTTGAAAGTTTTTTTAAGTAGACTCCACGGAGTTACATAAATTAATTTGTTATCTCCAATTCAAGTGACCCGTGTGTGTGTGTGTATTGCATGAGTGATGAGTCCCCGTCAGGGTCATGCTACAACTTCGTTTTACTCATCCACTCGTACGTAACTGAGCATGTGTTAGGAGAAAGACTCTTGCATCTGCTACACAAGTTTCTTGCAAGTAAAACACGTGAAACGTACAGAGGAGGAGAAAATAACATTTGGTTCCCTCATTGTACTAGCTAGCTAGATCTGTACGAATACTGTTCTAGTCTACTATACCTTGCGTTCATGTCTCCCATCCCACGCGACACACATATATTCAAAGCCATCATCTAGTTGTTCTCTTGCCAGAGACTGACGGTATGTTCGTTGGTATATGTACTCGTTTCCTGCAACGACCGAGATGCGGATTGGAGTAGGTGAGATGACTCGCATATTCTAAAACTTCTCGTTTAATTAAGTTAATGAATATGGATCATCGATCAGAGTTATATTTAAATCGTTGATTAGATTTCATAAAATCTTTTAAAAAAATTGAAGGACTTTTGCATCAAGTCAAACCAACAGGCACGCAGAGACAGACAGTAACATGAGTCTCTTACAGGTCACAGTGGCGTTGTGGACGGAGGATTATAAAAGGCTTGGACTACGTTGCAAGTTGCTTCTGCTTTGATGGTTGGATGCGTGGCATACCTAGTTGGTTAATCGCCTCCCCCAGTTTTGGCAGATTTCAGAATTATTAATGCTCCAATTCCTATCTGACCATCATGCATCTCGGCTGAAAATTTTAAATTAGGGCCAAGGTGTCCTGTATCATGTGGCGTTTGTTCCTTTGTGCATCTTCAGCGTTGTGATTTTGACTTTCGTCTTGGCACTTTCCTGCAAGTTTAGCTTCAGTTGTCAAAGCATCTACCGAATATAGTGACATGCTTCCTACCGCCATAAATGCGGTACTAGCTCTAATCTCTCCTTTTTCTATCTCGATCTTTCCCTAGCTAGCTGAGATAAAAATGTTGCAATCGTGGCGGGTTAACTGTTAAAAATATCTCTCATGGAGTATTATTTGAGCCTGATTGCTTGTTTGAACTCAACATCAAAATTATTGGCTGATATGGTCTGTATATTAGTATATCAAAGGATAGAGCACTGCATTCTTATGTGTTCCGTTCCGTCCAGTTTTGGTTTTTCCCAGTACATATCGTAGTCGTTCATACTATGGACGTATGCATGTGGCTCAATCAAAGTAATCATTTTGACGTCTCTATGAAAGCGTAGCATCCTTTTGGAAGTTGTTTGGCCAAAATTAACTGAGTTTGATATTATTATCCTCATAACATAATGATTCAATTGTTAATTAACGACAAGTTTAAGGTTACTTGATTAGCAGCTTTAACTTAATATTGTACATGCAGCTAGATATTGCGTAAACAAAAAAAAGGCCCATTTCACACCAAGAAAAATTTCTCACGTTCTAAAATGGATCTCAAATGAGACAAATTAATGTCATGAAAGAGTCCTAGCTACTCTTTTGCAACAACAACTTTCCTTTCTTTTCTTTTCTTTTCTTGTCTTTTCTTTTCTTTTTCTTTTCTTTTTTTCGAGTGATAAGAAAGGCAGTGATTGATGCTCATGGGGTGGCTTCTCATACGTGGAATGAGTCACATTTTTGATATATACCAGACGTCATGTCATACTGTCATCTCTTCTGTAGATGCCGTGGCGACTAGAAAAGCACCTCCATTTATTTAGACCAAAGTGTTGATACAGTAGCACAGTAGATCTCAACTCCCTTCCTTACCGAATCAGGACTAGTGTTTTTTTGTTGGCCTTAATTTCGCCCTTTCCTGAGGTGGAATAGATGCTACACGCATAGATATATATTTCCGATTCTAGTTATAGTAAACTGTGGTTCGGCCAATAAAACATCCATTATTTTCTGACTAGTAGTGACTGATGTCTACGTGATGTAATTAAACTACCGGCGTTAGCGTGCCCGATCGATCGAGACGCGACACGATGAGTTTACGCGAGACCAGCGACCGATCGATCGATGGAGCGAGCGCGGGAGGGCCGGGGTTACAGTTACACCGATCGAAACATGGCAAGATGCATCGTCATGGCTGGGGTAGAGAGCCGAGAGAGAAGTACGAGTAGCGAGAGAGATAGAGCATACCAAGATTATCCCAATATTCAGTTCCTAAAATTATATTTACGGGGATCCTAAATGGAATTTAGGATGTGAAATATTCAGTCCTCCAACAGATCGACTAAATTGACTTTCTATAACTAAAAGATGGGTCCTCTACAAAATTATCAACAAAAAATTGTTGTCACCCCAACTCCCGCGAGATTGCGCTCGCCCGCGTGACCCGTGATCGCACTCGTTGCTCGGCCATCGGCCCTCTCCATGCCACGGCAGCATTTATGCACACATGCATCCGGCCAACAGCAACATTTGTGCATTTTAGTTTCAGCAATGAGCAGCATCGGCAGCCAGCAAACAACATGAGCACCATCCAGCTGTATAGCAGCAGCACAACGCATTTAGATCATCAAGCAGTACATATCAACACCATCAGCAAGAATTCAGATAGCAGCAGCCAGCAGCACTCAAAAGCAAGCATCAATAGCATCCAGTAACAAAATTATCTAGCACTGTATATATTGTAGATAAGCCAGTGCGGATTCATGGGTTACCAAGTAGGAGTAGTAGTAAGAATTTAACTATTATTCTCAAGCAGCTGCAACATCAATTATATTAATGCTTCAAATTTATACAAAGATTGCTGCATTACAAAAATTTGATGCCAAATTGATGCCCAAAGTTCCAATTCCATTCAGAACCAACTACCAATTTGCATTGAGAAATAGTATATGTGTATAGTAATCCAAACTTCTGTAACAGCACACATCACCATTATTTTGGAGCATCTAGATACCTCTCTATACCAAAATTTGATAGCTTAGAAATTTCTCCACCGAACAATCTTCAGAATAGCAAAGTCGACAAAGCAACACACAACAGCGACTGCTTGTTGTCTTAGAAAAGCAAGTTATTTCATATGAAAAATTCAAGGCGTAGGTACTTGACAAATCATTAACATGTGTGAATTGGACAACATGACAAGACCACCATGGTACCGGCTAAAGTTCAGAACAAATTTCATAAGATCAGAACCACCATGCTTTCACAACTTCAGAACAAAGTTCAGGGGCGAAAAATTTCACATGCATTGTTGAATGAACCGGCAACTGGTACACGTAGATTGCTTGGATGGACTGATTCATCTTCATCACCAACAACCCAACCCGTGGAGAAATTGGCGCCAGTCCATCATCACCTAGCCACTTGGGCAACAACATTAGCTCGATACAATTTCAGTAAGTAAGTATTTCAGCCAGCAACAATAGTATCATCAACCAAACAGCGAACGAGCTTGCTGCAGATAGGCGCATTGTGAATTAGGGTCCACTGGTGGCACGACTCGATCTGTCGACGGACAACGTTGTGACGGCCGGCGGCGGCGTGTATCGGGGCCCGGCGGCGGACGAGCTCGCGACAGGCTGGAGGCAGCACGAATCGAGGGCCAGCGGCGACGGGAACCAAGCCAGCGGCGGACGAGCTCATGAGTCGCGACGACGCGAATCTGAGGACGGCGGTGATGCAAATCGAGGTGGTGGCAAACAAACTCGTAGCGGTGCGGGCAAATCGGCAGCGCGCGAAACTGCCCGGCTGCAGTTGATTGGGAGCGGGAGGTCTTCTCTACTTGTGGAGAACGCAAAACACGGGATTGGGGTCTCTATATTTCTGGGAGCTGGTTTGGATATCTGTTGGATCATTTTTTGCTTGAAAAACTCCAAAATTTGAAATTGGTAGTAGTATAGGGGAACTCTTGATGATGCTTTTAGGCTGTGTTTTTTTTGAGAGAGTTATCAACTAATTTTTTTTATTTTTTTTGCACGTACGTTTTTTAAACTAATAAACGATGCATTTTTAAAAAAGTTTATATACAAAAGCATTTTAAAAAAATCATATTAATTTATTTTTAAAAATAATAAATATTTAATTAATTATACATTAATAAGTTGATTTATTTTACCGCACATCAGGTGAAGTTGTCACCAAACGACCTTAGAAAGAGGTACGTCGCGGTTGGACCCCGACCAGGGACCGACCAACGGCAGGACGTCGCCGTCCCCCGCTGGACCGGCCTTTCCGAGACAAAAAGCAGGTGCGCACCCACCAAAACCTCCCACACACATCTGCCGCTCACGCTACCCCCCTCTCTCTCGCCTTAAATGCTCCCCCGTCCCGCCCCGCGCCGGCCGCCGTCCGTCCGCCCGCGCGCTGGGCACGTCCATCTCCAACCCCAGCGTCCCCAACCCAGATCCCGAGTCGAGGGGCGCGGACGCGGTGTTATGGGCGTTGCCGTGCACTGGCGGAGGGCGGGCGATTCGCTTCGCATGGGGGCGCGCCGTTAGTTGGGCGCTCTGCAGGCTGCGCGGCTGCGACACGGCTACACGGTGGGGGTGCACCGCCACCGCCACGACCACTGTGCCCGCGGTGCTTTTCTTGAGGCAGGCAGCGAGCGGTGCACGAGTTGTGTGATGACGTGTCCGATTGGATATACATACATTCACACACCTCAGGGCTTTGACCCGCTCAGAAATCCGTGACGAAAGCGGCATAACTATCCTTGTACCGACGCAGAGCTCACCTATGTTGACAAAGAGCAGAGATCAGTTTCCTTGTACGGACCGCTCACTGTTCGTGCTTCGTTTCGTTTTATTTTTCTTCTTTTTGGTGCTTGTGGAGCGGGAGCTGGACACACAGTGCTACTACTACTCGCTGAACATCGAATAGAATTTCAGGGTTTTTCTCCACGCGAAATCCCTGTCCCGAAACAGTGGTACCATCATGCACTTAAAGTTCAAACACAACAGCAAGATGGGTATGCGTATGATGCACTTTTGCATGATTGCCCACACCCGAGCTCTAAATTTTTTGCTGAGAGAAATAGGAGCAGACCAAACGGTCTTAGGTCTCCTGTCATTGTGATCCCTTTTTATGATTAGATTTCCTGTACTTTCTCCTCCTGTTGCAGGGAAAAGCAAACGATGAAGGGATTGGAGAGGAAGAAGAGAACACCACTTCCCGTTTCCCGATGCCCCTGACGCGCAGAATGATGCACCGTCTCCGAATGGAAACGCCACGGGGCCCCACCTGCCAGCTTGACCGGACACCCTTCTGCTGCGCATGTTATTCCCCTCTCCGGTGTCATGCACGCACGCGACGCGACGCAACGACGCAACGCGATGCCGATGCGGCTCCAAAGCGTCCGTACCATCACCACCACCGCCAACATCAGCGGCCGTCAGCTCGAGATCGGACGGGACAGATCGCAGCCGGCGTCACGCTGGCGTGTGCCACCGCAGCAGGGGTCCCACGTGCCAGCGAGGAGGCAGCCGTGGCGTGGTCAGAGGGGAGCGGGGACGGACACGTGTCGGTCGGCCGCAACGTCTGAATGTTTGACCGATGTGCGGCTGTTTGACCCACGTGACCGGCTACCGCCGGTGCACGCCGCTGACTCAGCGCGGCCCCGCCCGTGACCGTGGACCGTGTTCCCACGCACCCCCACCGTTTACTGTAGCGGTTTGCAATTAACAGTACGGCCACCTACAGTGCTAATCACTGTTCTGACAGTCTCGCCGAGATCTAAGCAAGGGATTATTTTGAGATTAGAAGAAGGAAGAAAAGCCAAACAAGCTAAGCCAAGGAGTGGGCGTCTCATTTGGGGCATAATAATCAACTTGTTCCTCTCACAAAAGCTGAAATCAATTTAATCGAAAAGCAAACCAAAAGCTATATGTGTGAGAAGAAAAAAAAAATCCTCTCACCCAACCATCCTCTCCTCCATCCCTCTATCTATCTATATCCATCTCTCTCCCTTGTCATCACCCTAGTTATAGCTAATAGCCTCTCACACCTCTCGCCATCCTCTCTCTCTCTATCTCACTACCCCTCCACTACCATACTAGTAGCATCCATAAATCCCTTGGCTCTTGCACCCTTGCTTCCTCCTCTGTCCATCTCCATCTCGATCCTGGGAGCGAGAGAGAGGGTGCGTGCCAGCGTCGGCGAGAGGCGGTGGTAGTAGCAGTAGTACGTCGGCGGCGGCGGAGGGGGCTATGTCGGGCGAGTACCAGTTCCAGGACGAGCTGGCGCCGCTGTTCGCGCGGCCGGGGGCGGGGGAGATGCAGATGCAGCAGCAGCTGCTGCCGTCGTCGTGGTTCGCCGACTACCTGCAGGCGGGAACGCCGATGCAGATGGACTACGACCTGATGTGCCGCGCGCTGGAGCTGCCGGTCGGGGAGGACGTCAAGAGGGAGGTCGGGGTGGTGGACGTCGTCACTGCGGGCGGCGGTGGCGTCGGGGCTGCGCCGTTGACGCCGAACACGACGTCGTCGATGTCGACGTCGTCGAGCGAGGGGGTTGGTGGAGGAGGGGGAGGCTGCGGCGGCGGCGCCGGGGAGGAGGACTCGCCGGCAAGGTGCAAGAAAGAAGAGGATGATGAGAACAAAGAGGAAGGCAAGGGAGAAGAAGAGGAAGGCCACAAGAACAAGAAAGGGTGAGTCTTCATTAACTTCTCTCAGATTTTTCTCCTTTTCCCCCTTGAAATCTTGGGTCATTTTGCCAAGTTCTTGATCTAGTTGCTAATAATTCATTAGGATGAGATCATCTAGCGCTTCTTTTGTGGTGATCCGGTATAAAGATTTGGGGCCGGTTTCTGTGGGCTAGATTTTGCTTCCTTGCTTTGCTTAGTGGTCATTCTTTCTTTCTTTCATTAATTCTTCTATTCCTCCTCTTTTTGTTCTTTTATTCCTTTTTAAGGTAGTTTGGCAAAGGTGTGAACATATCTAGGGTTTCACACTCAGCTTGCATGCCTCACACTTTCTTCCGAAAATTTAAAACCCTGATATAATGTTTTACTAAAATAAGTCGTTTAATGCATCAGCTTGCCCCTCTGATCTTTGTTTTGCTTTTCTTGATTACCTGCCTGCTACTGCTAATACGTTCTTCATTCTTCACACCTTCTTCCAAGTTCCAACATGACCAAAGTCGTTGTAACTTTGTTTTTGATCCCCTTTTACCAAAGATCATGACCAAAAAGGGTAGATAGGAATAAAAGAAGGCAAAGTAGATTGATCCCTAGACAATAATCATGCCAGTGTTATCTACCCCAACACATGCATCCTCCTCATTCTCTGCTACTTGGATCTTGCCAGAACCTTCCTTTTTGGTGCAATCTAGCATATAGTAGCCCCCAGTCAGCCTTGACACATGCTGCAGCTACCACCAGTAGAATCCAGTGTGAGGCGAAAAGGGGCGCCATCACAAGAAAGGCCAGCCAGTGCCAGTGCCAGACACGGTGTGAACCCCTAACCTTGTGTACACACGCTCGTATTCAACTCGCGCGTCCACCCAGCAACCTGTGTTTGAACGGGATCCCGGCCGTTGCCGTCGCTGGTCGATACGAAATTCCGCGGCTTTTCAAGCGGAGAAACCGAGCTGATTGATGGATTGGGTTGGTGCAGGTCGGCGGCGAAGGGAGGGAAGGCGGGGAAGGGGGAGAAGCGGGCGAGGCAGCCGCGGTTCGCGTTCATGACCAAGAGCGAGGTTGACCACCTCGAGGACGGCTACCGGTGGCGCAAGTACGGCCAGAAAGCCGTCAAGAACAGCCCATACCCCAGGTACGTACACGCACGCCAACACCAAATACACGTACCATATACACGTCGCCTACGTACGTGCGGTTGATCGATTGGTTCTTGTACGTGTACCGGGCGCAGTAGTTGCACCGGACGCGCGCGCGCGGCAGCATGCGATCGATGCGACCATGGATGATCAATGATCTGATCGATCAGGGGTCGGGGTGGTGTTTGATCTTGCAGGAGCTACTACCGGTGCACGACGCAGAAGTGCCCGGTGAAGAAGCGGGTGGAGCGGTCGTACCAGGACACGGCGGTGGTGATCACCACGTACGAGGGCAAGCACACGCACCCCATCCCGGCCACGCTCCGGGGCAGCACGCACCTGCTCGCCGCGCACGCCCAGGCGGCGGCGGCGGCGGCCGCGCACCAGCTGCACCACCACCACCACCACCACCACGGCATGGCGCCGCCGCAGCTGGGCTCCGGCGCCGCGCAGTTCGGCCGGTCTGGCATCGGCGGCGTGGGCGGCGTCGACGTGCTGAGCAGCTTCCTGCCGCGTGCCGCCGCCGCCCACCACGGCATGACCCCGACGACGACGACGACGACCCATGGGCTGACCGGAGGCGCAATCAGCGGCGGCGGCGCCGTCTCGAGCGCGACGACGAGCTCCGCGGTCACCGTCGCCGCCTCGCCTCAGTCGTCGTCGGCGGCGGCGCTCCAGATGCAGCACTTCATGGCGCAAGACTTGGGCCTCCTCCAGGACATGCTGCTGCCGTCCTTCATCCACGGCACCAACCAGCCTTGACGCGACCACCATCAATCTGAAGCTTATTAATCATCAGACTAGCTAGATATAAGAGGTCATTTGGCTCGATCATGCTGTTTAATTAATTAACATCTCGTTACACCTTTTTCTCCCCCAAATCACCTCTTCTGTTTCGTTTGTTGATTTGTTTTTCTTCCGTGCTGCGAGATGGTACAGGGCCGGTTTTCTACTGGGTCTCGTATCATTTCTATGCTCTTACTAGCTAGCTACCTAGCTCTAGTTCTAAGCAGTTCTTGTACATGTAAGCGCCTAGTTAATTCCCAGGCTCCGGCATTGCACCCTGCAGGTTGCAGAGGACTGACCATACGAGCCATGATAATTTTATGCTAGCTCCTCTTTGCATTGCTCTTCTCCTATATCTCCATTAATGGAAGAGTACCAGTACTATATACTTCATATGCACATATGTTTAATTGGCATGTTGTTAACTGTAGAACCAATCGAGCTAAGTTTTCTTGCAGGGTGGTCAATCATGAATGAGTTGAATTGAATGGCGTTGATTAGTTTCTGATCCTGGCTTTCGCTTGTCTTGACGGTATGATGATTAATTGGGGGTTCGTTTCGTTTGGTTGGTAGGAAGAGTTGTTAAGGAAAAGTAGCGAGGGTTGTTTTGCTGCTTGTTTCTTTGCGAGTACTGGTCAGGTCGTTCCAAGGCTAGTACTAGTACCACTACTACTAGCACTACGACTGATGCATAGTGATGTAAACCTGCCTAGCTAGCGACCGTGCATGGCTGTGTGCATGTCATTGTGCGTGTATGTGATTGATATGTGGAATTAAAGCTTTGGGGCCTGATTAGCTAGCTTGTGCATGTTTGCTTACAGTTATATATGGGTTCTAAGTATCAGAGATAATCATGCATTATATATATTCATGGGTGTCGCAGTCATGCATGTTTGTCAGAATTATGGCAAAGAGATGATCGATGCACCTAATCTCTAACTCTAAAACGTGGCTGAGGCGTTGGGGTCTTGGACCCTCTGCCTCTTACAGTGCAGTGATGATGTGACTCATGTACTAACAAAGGTGGTAGATCTAAAAGCAAGTCAATTAATGTGTCTAACTGGTTTGCTATTTCGTCGGCTACCTGATTGACAATTTCCAGAATTTGGTTCCATGCGAGATCGATCAAGGGGCCGGTGTGTGTAGACTGGTCATACACATCCAGCTGCATGAAATATAAAAGATGTAGTACAGTATTTGTTTTATTTGGGTGTACATGCATGGAGTAGGTCAGTTAGATATGATGACACATGACATTTCAGTGGAAATGGACATCCTCTTTTAAGTTTGTTTTTCCTTTCCAATGCTAGCTAGATATCCCAATATTATTAACTGTACGTACATTAATTGTATATGCCTTCAACAAGGAAAATCATATATAAGTATTTTTCATGCTTTATATTTAAAATTTGCTCAATTCATGTATATGTGCTATGAACATGTGGTGCTAGGCTACTAGCTAGCTAGCATGCAGCTAGGAGTACATGCTGATCACTGGCGTATACTATATATTTGCGTGTGAGCCGTAAATTAATGGAAGAGACTGGATAGTCTTGCATGGTTTTGAGCTAGCTTGATTTAATTAAGTTGGTTTGTACGGGTAAAAGTCAAATATTTCAATTGGTTACAGAATTTACACTGTGCCCTGTCAGATTAATTACACAAGTACATGATCTCAAACCCAAGGATTTTTTTGAGTATCTAATTAATTCCCTAGCTAGCTAGATAAGGACTAGTTAAAAATAATACCCATTTACTTTGATACACATGTGACAGAAATGACCTGTCTTTAATTAAAGGCTCACAACCGAGAGAAAAATATACTGCACTTTGGGCGAGTGGTGACCATATCCCATTAATTCTGGTAAGGCAAAATCTGCTTGCACTGTGCATGCGATTGTACTTTAGAGACTTAGATTCATCATCTGCAGAGGGACATGCATGCATGCAAGCATGATCACTTGCTTGATGCCATATTGTTTAATTTACTACTATTAGCAGTTTAGTCAATAAGGAGTGGCCAAGGACACCTCTGGACCATATACTAATTGATCCAAGATGACTAGATTCATGGTCATGGACGCAACTTTGAAGGAGAAAAACAAAATCTTGTGCAGCTTTTAACCAACAGCAGATTCTCACGGCCTCATTCAATTGGCAGGTACGTACCCTCAATCTTGTACTACCAGAGGGTGCCCAATTGCATCTCTTTAATTTGGAACTATATTTATATGTGAGATCGTGCATGCGATATACTCACTATTCTCTTCATTATCAGCTGATGGTTGTTGCGTGAGAAAGAAAGATATCGATGCTTGGACTGTTACATGTCTAGCTAGCTTGTGGCTGGTAGATTTTGTTTTCTTTGTGCCTTTTCCAGTCTTGCTGAATTTTCCTATAGTACTATTTTACATGTGATGGGCCAAGTTGATGGATCAATCATGCAGTATATGTAATTTAATTTTGACTATAACCTTTTGTGTTGGGATATTAGAATTATTACGCATATATGGCCAAATCCTGATAAGGCATCAGAGAACCAGACAACATACGAGAAGGTCAAAAGCATTAAAGGCCACAGCGCAAGGTGTGCACCAACTCGCCGAACGTTTCTTTTTTCCCGGCACAAAAGACAAATACGGCGTAGACTCGTGTTCAAAGTCCAACCCTGTATACGTGAAAGTCAATAAAGATACAGCCGAAAATACTCCACTATATATATAAAGCGTATCCTATACATAGATACTAAAGTTCATCCTCATGTTGTCCAGATATATCTTAAGAATTAGATTTTAATTTTCTTCGGACGGAGGGAGTAAAATTTATCCTTACTAACTGCAGTTAATGCTAATTCTTTTTTCTCTTATGAAGTCATATCATCTCAATTGTTTTTAGCTTTTAAATCATTTATCAAAGATGCAAATTACATCTCTTCTCCCCAAAAGCCAAACCATACAACTCAATCATTTACCTTTGAATAATTGATCAACATACAAAATATATAAGCATATGAAAAAAATCGTATATTAGGTAAGAAATTTTTTTTCACAACTCATATCTACTATTTTATCACATAATTCTCTCGTAGCAACGCGTGGGATACCCATATATAATACTAGCTCTCACTGGCCGGAGAAATTAAGATACAACACCTTTTCTTTACGGGGACAAATTAACACACCTTTTGTTGTTTAGTTCGTCAAATAAAAAAATCCGTATATAATTAATACAGTAACGTTCATTAATATGAAATATACTGTGGTTTTTACATACTTCTTAATAATGTTTCATGTGTTGATTAATCGAACTTACGCATGATGCATGCATGCAGACCTCTTTGACTGACTGGTTAATTAGCTTATTAGAGCCCTGGGCTCGCAAGCTGCCGCTGCATACATCAGCTCAATAGTATGTTTCTAGATTAAGTCCTAGATATTTATTTTCAGGTTAGCTTAACACGGATAGCAGCAACCGTCTCATCGATAATTAATTGGGCTTAGCACCAACAAACTAGATAGCTATCGTTCCATGCCTTTGAACACAAGTGATATGATGAATGATCCTGGTCAAACCCACCGTTATAACTCCGCAACGGCCACCCCCATGCAAATGTCCAACTACTTTGGCCTGCTAGATGCCGATACATCAAATCAAAGGTTATAAGGGAGGACTAGCTTGCAGTTGACAAAGAAATTTGACCGGTCGATCAGGCTGATCAAATGACCGGTCTCACAATAATGACGCCAAGACGGGGAGAAAAAGATTGTAATTTAGTGCTGGCGGTATAACGGTGAAGACATACATGAATATATGACGCGCATATATCACTAGCAGGAACGGTTTTTTTCCCGACGGGTTCTATCATTCCTGACGGCAGAGCTTTGCTCCGCTGAGAGAAAGAAATCCCGGTAATTTCCTGGTGATTTTCATGCCCTGTCAGGAAAAAGTTGGGTCCACTCGGGTGCAGTAGCTGCACTTGCTGCATAGCCAATCCGTGCAGTACCAACGGTTTCCTCGTGCATCACTTGCGGCTAACATTGGCTGTGTTGCAGTGCAGCCAGTGCAACCGAGCACTGCAGAGACCTCTCTGCTGTTGCCTTGTACTACTTGTAGTGATATATACCAAGTATGTGAATCTTGCTATCGTATCATGTATCACAAACTCGCACGAAACCTCTATTTCGTTCATGAATACTTGTCGATTGTCATATCTTGTGACTTCATATACATAAAAGCATACAAAAATTGGAAGCAAATACTATCAAGCATTTTATTTTTGGGTGTGCGATCACCTTAGATAATGGATAGGAGCAAAGTAGTAGTATCAACTACTACTAGGCAATCACGCGTCGTTCAAAAATTAAAAATAATTATCCCCAATAGAGCTACTACTAGTAGTAATACTATATAAATCCTTCTTTTTCACCAAAAGAAACATTTTTGTATATAAATTGTCACGGTCACGTTGCGAGCTAGCCATACGTATCGTCCGTATCCCCTCCGGCCGGTTCCATAAATAGATGCAGGTACGACAAGACAGGGTGCATTAATCAAACGACGGTGTTCGAAGGAAGCTGGATCGCCAAGCCATCTGCGAAAGCGACGCCGATCGATCGGATCATCGATGAGGCGATGATGCATCCATGATATGCTACTGCTCTCTCTCTCTCTCTCTCTCTCGCCTCTTCGCCAGGGGCCTGGACGGACGGACGGAAAGGATGATGGTGGATGGAATGAAAGGCTTGGCTTCAGCTATAGCTCTAGCCT
This sequence comes from Oryza officinalis, assembly GCA_008326285.1. Lineage (NCBI taxonomy): Eukaryota > Viridiplantae > Streptophyta > Magnoliopsida > Poales > Poaceae > Oryza > Oryza officinalis. The sequence continues at coordinate 42,414,798 of BDMV01000001.1, read as the reverse complement.
TCAGAAATACTTAAAGTGGCCAAACCTTATTGCAATATATCGCCATGCCACTTGCTGGCTATAGCTAGTAGCAAGATTGATGGAAGGTTGGCTTGGCTGGCGTCTCTCTCTGTAGCCGCCGTACCATCGTCCCGGGGCTTAATTGCGAGAGGCCGTGCGATTGCTCCGTCACAACAGTAGCAAAAAAGAGAGGGAAAAAAAGGAAGATAAAAGAACCTCGAAAGCGATAAGGGAAAAAGAGAGAGAGAGAAAGAGAAGGTGAGACACCGAACTTTAAAAGGCGATGCAGTTGTCGGCGTCGTACGGCGACGGCGAGAACGAAGAAGCAACCGGTGATATTCAGAGCCAGAATTGACCTGCGTAACCGGGTGATCTGCAGCTGGCCACGATTGACAGGTTTACTGGCGTGGTGCCGGCTGAGATGACAAAAGATGGGTTAATCTTTAGCAGCAGCAGGAGAAGAAGATTATAATAACAGCACGGTGTCACCGTCTGATAGCTCCAGGCCAGTGCGAAAACTGTTCATTGTATTCACAGTGCCTACAGCAACAGGATGGATGCGTGAAATGTCCATTCTTTATTTTCGGGTTGGGTGCGTTTACTATGGATGGCAGTGGCACCGGGAAATGCGTTTTCCACTCCAAGATTGTCACATTATTGGAGGATGAGCAGAGCAGATGAGGCCAAGAGGGTCTATGGGAGCTTCATTGGATCCGTCGAATTTGGCCGCGCGACCCCTGCAAAAAAGATAACTAATGATGGTTAGATAGATTTGAGGTGGATAATGACAACTGACTAACCCTCCTGTCCTGAGTGACAGCATGAGCTAACAATGTCTCCCAGCAAAAGGGTACTGAGATTGACAGGGCTCCAGAATTCACGTTTTTGAGGGTGTCGAATCAGTTGCATGTGTGAAATTAAATGAGATCTACCAACAGTGAGGATTTAGGTCGAGAAGGACAGGCAGTGTGTAACGTAAGTAAAGCTATGGCAGTATGGCACAAACAGGAAAGCTTATAGGAACCAACAGAATTAAAATGTCCTCCGAATCACTGTTTCTATATGTGAGGAGGAATGGAGAGCCATGCTATTTTCTCTTCTTTTCCACTACCTCAATGTTAAGCAGCAAAACTCCAAATATACATCATAGAATGAAGTGATAAAGGAATATGGACGACAACTTACAATTATTGAGGATGAATGGAGGATGAAGAGAACCAATCATGAGATCTACAGTTATTCAACCTGAACAGATTCCAGAAGGTCCATTACTGATTTTCGGTCAGGCATGCTGGGTATGGCTCCCTTTACTTGAACACACAGAGATGCAGCAGCAGCTGAAATTAAAAATTGGAAATTGAAGCCTCAAACAAAATATGCTAATGTTGAAGAACAAGAAATCAATTGCAATCAAATGCCGATGAGAGGGTGCTTTCAGTACCAGCAAATCTCATGCACTCTTTCTTAGGTTTACCCTCAACTAGAGCTACAGCAAAAGCTGAGGTGAAAGTGTCACCGGCACCAGTCGTATCAACAACTTCTGTGGCAGGAATTATCGGCTGCCTGATCGGCTCCTCCCCTTCAATAAATAGAGCAGATCCTTGTGATCCGAGTTTAACCAGCACTTCTTTCACACCCTGTAGACAGAAAAACACAGATGTCTTGTCAGGATCACAATTTCTAGTAGATCATATTCTCATAAACAATTATGCACCGTCAACATGTATGATACCTTTCGTCCCAAATTATAGGGCGTCCCTTTTCTAGGAAAATCAAACTCGATAAATTTTAACTAATGATCATACTAACCATATCTATGCTAAGTATTATACATGTTATATCACTAGATTTATATTTTGAAGTACTTTCATGTGACATACACATGCACACAGAGACATACACAAAAGGGATAACGAAAGGAGGGCAGGAGGCTTTTACATTTTCTTAAATTAGTTATCTTGACGCAAGATCATGTTACAATTATCTTAAACAATTATATATTAAACATACAGTCGGGGTTAACCAAAAGTAACCAATGAGTATTGATACAAGTCTGCAATACAAGCCATCTACTCGCTCCCTCTATTTTACAAGGCAAAAATTGGTTTGGCACAGTCTTCAAATTGAATTTTGACCAGAAATATCTTGCAACATAATGCTCAATCTAGAAAATCATGACTATATGAAAGTACATGGAAGCACAAATCTAGAGGTACCATCTTTGTACCACTAAACCTAATGTAAATAGCCTAATCATTGGTGAAAACTTATGAAGTTTGAAATCTAGAAAGATGTGCACATGTTACAAATATGAATGGAACCTAAGAGCTATAGTTAAAGTGATGAATTTGGAGGGAAAAACAGGAAGTGCATAAAATAAACCACATAAAATAAGTCTAATTTGGACATCTCACCATTTTATGGCATGCTCCTGCAGCTCGACTGATCTGTTCAAATGTTTCTGTAGGCATCCCAGTCAAACGTGCAAGCTCTGTTTCATTTGGACTAAAAATATCCACCAGGCTCAGTAGTTCTCCAGGGACAGGAGCATCCATTCCACCGGCGTCCAAGATAACAGGCACACCTGCACCTTTTGCAGCCTGATAACGAAAATTCAGCTTATTAAACAAAACAGCTCCACTACGCTTGGATATGTAAATACACAAGGTGGTTACAGCATTTCCAATTATCTGATATGAATGTTCAGATTTCTTAAGTATATGACAGTGCAAGCTATGAAAGATGAAAATTATGAAGAAGATTGGATTTGTCATTCTGATAATACATTCAAATCGATTGCGACAAACAAGGTTATTTGGTCCAAGTGGAGTCCCTAAGATACTAATCTTCACGTGTTCTTCAGAAAGGACTGAAGCACATGGTGCTGTGCTTAATTAGATCAGTCTAACATTTGCCCACATAACTGCATGGAACCATGCTTGAGATACCAGAAGAATTTAAAAATAAAATAAAACACCCTTCTTTCTGCATCATTAGATCTTCTGGAATCTTTAACTCATCACTCCCACAAATCAGTCACACAGACAAATATATATGATTCCTTTCAGAGTTCAGACATATGTTGAAGCAACTCAGCAAAGATGATAGCGCTGCTTTATTATTATTTTTAAAATGTATTGAAGTAGATTTCATCATATAAATTCTCAAGTCACAACACATGGCTCTACTTTCTTTTGCACTCAAACAATACTTGACATTACTGAATTACCAATAGGGGAAAACAAAGGAAACTGTAAACCTAAGCTTTTGTAAGCCCATTACAGAAGACAAGCAGAAACTGGATGTTGTAAGATTATGCTGTCCTCACATGAGAACCAGCTCTCCCTGTACGAGATCCACATGTTTTGTCCTAACCCTCATTGACTGGTTTGTTCTGGCTCTATGGAGCTTAGCGAAACATGTAGGATAATTGCAAAGCACCTTACCACAAGCTAACAGCATTTTATATATCAAAATCAGAGTGCTGAATGACCTAGCTTTCAATGTGCAAGTCCATTATACACTCATACCAGCAACAGACTGTAAATTCCAGCCAAATGAAGATGCCATTAGTCTAGACATGTTCCCTGTTTTGTTATGTGAATACTGTTGGGATTATACCATGCATCAGCCCAAAGGTTAGAAAAAACATAGCTTCTCCGACATGCCTTATGGTCTGATCTATCCTATCTTACACAGTGTGCAAAATAGGGTGCATAAAACTATTTTGCTCCAAGATCATTTGGTATCATGAGGAAAGAATGCTACCAAATCCAAAGTTGGTTCTTCCCACCAAAACTTGTAGCATCTGGACTCAAGCTTTAGTAACATTATAGCAAGAATAAGCATAAAACACAAATTCACTAAGAACAAGATAAGCATTGAACAGACTACACATCAAAATTTGGAATAATTTTCTCAACAAAAAAAACCATGCATCTTCTGCTCAGAAAATTCTAATCTATGCTCAATATGTCTCATCAACTATCCAGTTTCCTACCAACAACGAGATCAAAATCACAATCTGGAGTAGCGATCACATAGATATATGTAGATCAAACTAAATTAATAGAGGTAAGTTCAGCTAACAGATAAAACCCAACCCACACTGTTTCTCGCGCTGCAACATGACCTAGAAGGCTTGAACTAACCTGCACTAATGCAACAAACTCACCATACCACACAATTTCGGTTAACTATGGGCCACATTCTCACTTCGTTTTAGTCAAAGGCAGCGCCAAGATAGAAGCCATTAGCAAATGTGTTGGAGAAAGGAACATATTTAGCTACGAAACATTACCAAATTCAATCCGATGTGATGACCACTTCACAAAGTGTGTAAATGATAAGAAGTTGGTCAAATCTAAGAGAGAATTAGAGCAGCCACCTGAGCAACCTGCACGTTGACCCAATCGGGTATCTCCCGCTGCAGCAGCAGCACGCCAGCCTGGCGGATCAGGTCCAGGTCGTCCGAGCCGACCCCCGCGGCCCACCCTTCCATGTTGGCGCCGCCGACGATGATGATGGAGTTGTGGCCGCCGGGCATCAGCATCACCACCGCGTGGCCCGAGGGCGCGCCGGGCGCGCGCGCGACGTGGTCGAGGCGGACGCCGCCGGCGTCCGCGAGGGCGCCCTCGAGGAGCCGCCCGTTGGCGTCGTCCCCGACGCGCGCCACGAGGTAGGTTGGCCCCGCCGCGAGGCGGCCCCCGCAGGCGGCCTGATTGGCGCCCTTCCCGCCCGCGAGGCTGCGGCCGGCGCGCGCCGCCACCGTCTCCCCGACGAGCGGGAGGCGGTCGACCTCGACGTAGATGTCGGCGTTGGCGGAGCCCACGACGACGATGGGCGGCGGCGCCGACGGGACATTGGAGGAGGATGACAGGGAGGCGGAGGCGAAGGCCGGCCTGAGGGCGAACGAGAGGTTGCCCGGCTTGGGGGTGGATCCCGAGAAGGAAGGCGTCGCCGGCGCTAGTCCGGCGAGAGGGAGGCAGAGCCGAGCGTCGAGAGCCATGGCTGATCGATGAGAGAGAAAGCGACGGTGTCAGCGAAGGTCTCGGGTGGACTAGCTCAGTCTCAGATGACGATGATGATTTGGCTAATTTGGTTTTGGATCAGAGCTCAAATCCCCTTCCTGATCTGCTGGTAATTCCGAATTTCCGATAGATGTGGTTCGAGACTTTGGCTCTGTCGACCTAATTACATGATGATGAGAACATATTCTTATACACACTAACTAACTAGCAAATAACATCAAAAATTTTTTAAAAAAAATTAAACACATACTTTCAATAATATTACACATGTATGTGAAATTTTATTTTCAAATTGACTATATTTCAACTAAAAAGACAAAATTCTAACAAAAATTTACTCTTAAAATTGTCAGGTTTTTTACTATTTTGTTATGGCTAAAATATAATGAAACTTTGCTGATATGTGATATACTATTAGGACATGTCTAATTTGTTAATTGATATGTAGAAACTCGTGTGGATAAGATATTTTCTCTTAAAGGATTATCTCAAACTAGATTGCAAATGCCGTCAACACCAGGAACAATAATTTTCCTCACGAACCAGGGGGCGGACCCAGGTTTGGACCAGGCCCTGGGCCAGCCAACTACCTATTTGGCCCAAACGAGTATTACATGATGAAAATATATGGCTCTTCATGGGCTTTCATACTCAGGCCCTGGGTCATGGCCCAGGACCTGGGTCCGTCACTGTCGGGAATAAGACTATTTTACCTCTCAACTCTTGCTCCTGATTGAATGGTCTCCCTCAATCGTAATACCGGTATAACACCTCCTCAATCCTCGAAAACCAGAGCAAATCAAGTCTTAGATTGTTTGGATAGCGGTTTTGTTCTACATGGTGCTCATGGAACCCACATATAATGAGGAAAAAATAAAAATAACAATGCCCCCACATGTCAGCCATCCCTTTCTTTCCTTTACCCTTTCTCTCTGCACCTCTGTCTCTCTCGTCAAGCTGGGCTAGCGATGCTGCAATCAACGACCCCCATGTGTGCACCCACCATGCGTCGCTTGGTTGGGGCCCTTCACCTACTTTGTGCCCTAACCTTGACTCCCTGAGCCTCATCCCGACGCTGCTCTGCGTCCTCTCCACCATCTCGGCCTCCTCTTCCTCCTCTGTCATTGTTACTGCCCCGGACGCCGACTTCAATAACTCGGAGTTCATGTTGCAGCCGTCGGGACCGACACCGTAGCAGGTGCCTAACTTGGTCTCTGCGCTTTGGAAGCTCTGGTTTGACCCCTCCCTCCGCACGCGTGCCGACGAGGCGCTTTTCGGGAAGGAGAGGGATTTGGGGGTGGGATTGACTAGGCGGTGGAGGAGGAGCGGTTGCGGTAGGTAGCACTGGAACTGCTCAAGGCCACGCCCGAGCTGCCCGACGAGGAGGACGACGTGGGCCCTAGGGAGGTCAGGGAGGAGGACCAGATGGCACTCGACATCGTCAGCGCCCCCAAGGCCGACAAAGCCCTCATGGTATTGATGACCAAAAATTATGTTGTTTTTGTAACTTAGTATTGTTTATCAATTTCTGGACATCCCTCTCAATCTCACGTTCTCTCACTGATCCTTGCAACCATGGATATTTGGATAATTTATCTTGGGTGAAAAATTCTAACTTCGCTAAAATTAGGTTTATACTAATCAAATGACTACAGGAACGACCATCTTGAGCTCTCTTTCTCTACTACTCCCTCCGTTTCATATTATAAGTCATTTTGATTTTTTTCTAGTCAAACTTGTTTAGATTTGACCAAATTTATAGAAAAATTTAGCAACACCTATAACGTCAAATTAGTTTTGTTAAATAACATTTAATATATTTTTTTGGGAAACATTTAATATATTTTGATACTATATTTGTTTTGTGTTAAAAATATTGTTATATATTTTTTTATAAATTTGGTTAAAGTTTAAAAAATTAATTAGAAAAAAGTCAAAACGACTTATGAAATGGAGGTAATACAAATGCAAATGCTCCTGATCTAATCATGCTATAGTTTAGCACCCCACAAGGAGGAGCAGGAGCGTGTCATCTGCTTGGAGGATAGTGAGGAGGATGGGCATATGGTGGCGGCGGCGAGAGGGGTCGGTGGAGGGTGCTGCCTAGGTGCATGCACGCGTTGCTCCTCTCTCGATGTTGGCTGCCGTCTACCTCCTCAACGACCTCGACAATCAGGACGGAGGCCGACGGGTACGGCGCGGGGGTTGTTTAACTGTGGCGTCGCTGGTCTGGCTCGGCGAGAGAGATAGAGGGGTAGAGAGAGAGAAAGTATAGAGGGAAGAAAGGGATGGCTGACATGTGAGGTCGTTATTTTTTTTCACTGACATATGGGTCTCGTGAACACCACGTAGGATAAAACCGTTATCCAAACAACCTAGGACTCGATTTGCTCTGATTTTCGAAGATTAGGGAGACATTATACCTAGTATTGTGGTTGAGGAAGAGCACGAGCAAGAGTTGAGGGATACAACGTAAACTTATTCCTTTTCCTCGTAACAAAGGCCTGACGAAGTTGACCTGGGAGCCTGGCCCACACGCAACGTTTCGGCCCGTAGCAACTATAGGCTGGAACTGGATCGCAAGTAAATGGGCCTAAATGGGATCACGGCACGCGTGCGGCCTATAGTATATGGGTCGGATGGTATTAGCGACTAACGTGAGGCCCACTATATAATTGGGCGTGATTGCGTCGAGTTGCGCGGGCCGTGTTATATTTGGGCCGGAGCGTGAATGCGTTTTAGGGTAAACTACCACACACGAATACACACGATCTTGTGAAGTGGAGCAGTAGTTGCAGTACACTGTAATTACACACAGATTAAGGTGAAGTTCACAAATATTACAGTCTAATACTCCTTTAGACATGCAGCGAAATTACTTCTACTTTTCTTATTCGAAAAAAAAATACTTCTACTTTGCTACAGAAGAAGCGTAACCACGTTTCCCTTTCTCCGTCCCTCTCCGGTGACGTGATGGGCTAGTGGACCGATGACTCAGACCTCGGTCACCCCTGCATCAACGGCCGAGATGCCACCCCATCACCACAACCTCTCATCTGGCCCGTCCATCCACACCCCCTTGCTCACCAACCGTGACACGCAACCTCCCCTTCGTCTCCCCTGAAAAATGACATGTTTGCCCCTCACAACCCTTCGCATATCACAGCGTCTAAGGCGGTTTTTCGTGGAGAATGACGGAAATACCCCTTTCCCCCTCCATCTAATGCTTCTCTCTCTTCTCCTCTCCTCTCTCCTCTCTCTCTCTCTCTCTCTCCCCGTCTCCGTTGTGCAGCGCGAGCCCGGAGGGAAGGCGACTCCGCCTTCCCCGAGCGCGCGGCCGGCGAGAAGGGCGGGAGGCGCGGCGGCGAGGGCCTCCTCTTCTCTCTCTCGTTGCCGACCTCGCGCGGTAGCCTCCTCTCCGGTGGTGGTCACGCGCGCACGGTCGACGAAGGAGGTTTGGAGGGGGGGGGGACTCGGGTTGAATTCGCTCGAGCTGACTCAATCCAGGTAAGAATTGAACAGCGATTTGTGTTTCCGAGCAGAATTGAGTGAATTGGTTGGGGTTCAGCTGAACCCCCACGCCCCCCACGGTAGGTTTTAATTTACGGCGGTGATCTGGGTGCTCTCTGTTCGTGATTTCGGGGTTTGTTCGATGGAATTAGCTTTTTTTTTCTATTAGGAGTTGTTAGTTTTGTAGGGGGTTGGGGTAATTCGAGTGAGATGGCTGCCACGGGGTGAATTCGTTTTGTTTTTCCTTTCTAGGGTTTGGGTCTTCGCGTTGGTCTTACCGTGATCCGACCTGGTTGTTCCTCAATTTCGCTTACTTCCTTTGTTCTACTGACGCTTTATTACTGCCGATCTAGCCGTAGAAAATTATCTTTCTGCAGGAGTACCATAGCTGTACAAATGATCTTGTCAAAAGCTTCTGCTCTTCTTCGTTTTCTACATGCAGCATGTTTGCTAATCTTTGATGTCGCAAGGACAAATCTGTTAATTAAGGCATGATTACTAGGTTAGATACGTCTACTGCTGTGCGATTACTTGCGCAACTGAAGAAAGGAATTAATTTGACCATTTTAACGGTTGCGCCTCCTTTGCTGGTAAAAAGGACTAAAGGAGTCTGCTTTTGAGGAAGCAACTGAGTGCTTGTAGAAGGCGTGATTGAATAGTAAAAACTGTCTTGAGAAAGCTAGATCTTCTCTCAAAGGCAGGCTTTTCTATTATAGGTTATACTAAACGTTTACGTTCCTTCATGAGTTCATTTTAAGGTTGCGTCTATCGACCATCAATATTTCTAAGGTGTATTCTCCAACTTTTGTATTTGTTCTGCAGAGGGTTTTATAGTTCAAGCACAACGCTGATCAAGATGCCAGCACTGAGGATGAAGAGGAACTTTGACAATGATGTTTTTAGGGATGAGTTTGATTCCAAACCCACGAAATCTATGAAGATCTCACATTTTCAAGTCAGCGAACTAGAGCAGTCAGCTGTGTTGAACTTGCCTTATAAAGATCCCCAGGATGGTAAGTGACTGCAGGCAACTCTGTGGGAGTTAAGGCTGATTTTTTACTGAATGTGGAGTTTCTTGCAACTTTCCCTTAAAATATATGTAATTTAGTTGTACTGTTTATTACAGTTCTCTTGACCAGGAACTGTGCGTGCTTAATGTTGTATTCGGAAGCTATTTTTTATAGGTGGATAATTTAACAACTCATGTTTGTTAAGTAGGTTTTACTTAGCTATTTGGAAAATGTGTTTAAACTGTGCATTGTTAGTGATCAAAGGTTAGTGAGGTTGTGCATATTTCATTGATTCTATTTCCTTTTTCCCACAGAGCTGAATTTGACAACTCAGTTAGCTGGCCAGGACATTATGATCATGGAAGCTGCTAGCTTGGATGCTCTTGGAGGAGCATCTTTGCTCAAGGTACGGCATCATCATCATCTGATCATATACTATTATAATTACTATTGTCGCACTTTACTTTTGTGTTCAACCGTTTGGCTTCAGTACTTCCATTTCATTATTATAAGTTTCCTCTTGTACTTCTGTTTGTCTCTCCAAACTAATTAGTCCAATGAACTTCTGATTACAAATGAGTAACTACTAACTTCTGAGTTCTGATTGTTGAGATATAACTATTACAATTTCTTTCCGAAGTTCATTGCACTAATCAGTTTGGGGAGACAAACTGAAATGCAAGAGGAAACTTATTGTAATTAAATGGAAGTATTGAAGCCAAGAGGAAACTGATTTGTCATTTGACCTTGCACTTCAACTAGTTTCAGTTAATGATTTGTTATGAAGGGCAAAAGGCATTGTGTTTGTTTCTTATTTGTGTTATGAACTAACATTTGTAGGCTAGGTATATAGCTTCATTATTTTGGTGTTTTCTCTCCTATTTTATGTCTCAGCACTCTATATCAGAATCATTGGTATTCTGTTATTTTATAGAATCTTCTGCAATGTAATGTTTCCATGTTGATTTACAGGATTTAATATCTGAGGTGGCAGTTTCACCAAATATGGAGAATGATTTGTTAGTTAATTATGAAGACATCAGATCTCAGTTAAATGTAGTAAATTATTTTGACAAAGGTAAGGAGCAACCCTTTCACCTTAAGTAACTTAGGATATATATCCATTAAGCGAAGTAGCAAGATTAAATTTGCTATGTGCTAGGCATTTACACTTCCATGCATGCTTTGCATTTTTCATATTGCAATTAGCAAAGCATTTACAATGTGATGCCATAGATTCTAAGGCTGTGTTCTTCACCCTTCTTTCCCAACTCACCTCCCTCTTTTTCCATGCGCACGCTTTTCAAACTGCTAAACGGTGTGTTTTTTATAAAAGTTATCTATACGAAAGTTGCTTTAAAAAATCATATTAATCCATTTTTCAAAAAAAAGCTAATACTTCATTAATCATGCATTAATGAGTTGCTCCGTTTTGCATGCGTGTGGGATTAGTTCCCAACACCATATGCCAAACTAAGCCTAAGTTATCTGAAAATCAATCTTACCAAGAATAGAATAAAAACAAGATTTCTTTGCTAGTAATGACTGGAATATTCCTTTGTTACTTTTAAATTATATTGGACTTTCCGGTCATCAGTCTTTATTTAATGCATGATTCTGAATTTCTGATCATGTTTTTTTATATGCACTTTTGAAAATGTGTAAAAATATGTATGCTACATAAGCATCTTGTGTTGCAAATTTAATATGATTATTTCCGTGTGGTCAAGCTATACAGTATACACTGAATTGCTGATAGGGATGTGTATATAAATGATCCAAATTTCAGAAGTTCTACTGCAAGAATGCCACATTAATCTATCTATGTCCACAAACTGGACAAAGTTGTTCTCTTTGTGCCAATTTATCACAAATTCTGATTTTGCTTGGCTGGAGGATATCTGATCTTCTAATTTTATTGCATCTCTTGCTCCAAAAACAATGTGCCACATATGTACTCCCTCCGTCCCATAAAAAACCAACCTAGGACGGTATGTGACATTTTCTAGTACAATGAATCTGGACAAAGGCTTGTCCAGATTCATTGTATTAGGAAATGTGCCTTTGTCCAGATTCATTGTACTAGAAAATGTCACATACCGTCCTAGGTTGGTTTTTTATGGGACGGAGGGGGTAGTTTTTAGCTGAGATAGCAATGTTATTGTTTCAATTCCCCCTAGTTCGAAAACCTTTTTGTCATAATGCCATGTCAGTCTCTTCAACATTATATTGTTGAACAAACCTAGGATGTTTGCTTAAATTGAAAACTTGAGATGAGCTTTTGCTGTGCATGCTATCTTTGGCCTCTATGTAAAATCATGATATGCAATATATACTTGTCCATTCTATTGTGGAAAGAGAAAGGTGTGCGCTGGCGCTATATGCAAATAATCATACCAGCAATTCATGGTGACTGATTGTCTAGACATTTTGATTGGTATTGAATCTGAATAATATGTGATAGTGGCAAATCCATTAAATATATCACCAGATTAAACCCACAAGATTATCATTTTATTGTGATAGTGGCAAATCTATTAAATATATCATGAACTGCTTCTCTTGAAAGTTGTCTATTCATGTACCTATTGCCAACGAACAAACTGCTAATTCTTGCAGTTGTGGGGTAACTGATAAACATAATATGAATTATGTTCATTATTTTAATAGCTCCTCAAGGAGAAAATGTAGAAATATTTATTTGGGGCATGCTTTTGTTGAACATTTAGTTATTACTACTCACAAGCAAGTTTCAGTTTGTAAATGTGCATACTCATTTATAATTATGCATGGTATTGTTTGCAGATGAAGATGCAAATTCTGCATCATATAATAGCTGTACCGTTAATTGTCATGAAGAAAGCTGGGGCTCGAATGAGGGTTGCAGTCTGTTGGACATTTATAATCCTGATGATGCTTTCTCTTTCTTATTGGATACGCCCTCTGAGTTTCCGGCTAGTTTTACTGCATTATATGATGAAGTTGTACCAATTGATGCATTGGTGAATATAAGTGGCCAATGTGGAGTATTCCCACTTATTGAGAGCACTGCAGAAGCCAGTATTGGTAATGAGCCATGCAAATCTGAGGGGGATGTGTTATTTAGTAACTCGGAGGTGTTAGAGTGGCTCAATCCACATCTGGCTGAGGAGGATTTGCCTAATCTCGTTGATTTTACTGAGCTGAACTCACTTGTTGTATCAAAGGAGCAAGGGGCCAGGAAGGTCACTCTTGTACTTGATTTGGACGGTATGTTGCTGGTTTTAAAATATTATAATTTTTTAGGACTATTGATGTTTCCCAGGGAATAATATATTGTTATTTTTCCTTCCTGTGCAGAAACCCTTGTTCATTCGACCATAGAGCAGTGTGATGACTATGATTTTACCTTTCCAGTGTTCTTTGATATGAAGGAGCATATGGTTTATGTGAGGAAGAGACCACATCTCCACATGTTCCTCCAAAAAATGGCTGAGATGTTTGAGATTGTTATATTCACAGCCAGCCAAAGTGTTTATGCAGATCAGCTGCTTGACATCTTGGATCCAGAGAAAAAACTGTTCTCTAGGCGTTATTTCCGGGAGTCATGTGTATTTACGAACACTGGCTACATGAAGGATCTGACAGTTGTTGGAGTTGACCTTGCTAAAGTTGTCATAATTGACAACACTCCGCAGGTAAACTGCTGATAACTTGTTCTGCACTAATGCACGTCATGTTCTAAATATTGTCACTTATGTTTTTAAGAAGGTTCAGTGTTAAAGTGTCCTGGACCTACATCTCTGAAATTTTGAAAGCTCCCATTCATCAACTGTCGCATGAAGTATCAGATGAGCATCTGAATATTAATTTCCATGTTTCATTCAGGTTTTCCAGTTGCAAGTGAATAATGGTATACCCATAGAGAGTTGGTTTAGCGACTCCTCTGATGAGGCATTACCTCAGCTGATTCCGTTCCTGGAGACCCTTGCTTCTGCGGATGACGTCCGACCCATGATTGCCAAGAAGTTTGGCGACAAAAAGGATATTGCTGAGATTTTCCAATAAATGTTAGGAATAGCTTTTTGTTTACTCAGATAGAGGAACAGAAACTTAATTAACATGTTAACTGGGCTTGTTGACCTTTTCTACAGTGGGTGGTTTTCATAGGATTAAGAATTTTGGTGTTAGAGCTAGTTGTGAATTGTACATATCCTCGTATTTCTTAAACAGTTCTGTACATAGTATGCTGCCGGAAATGAAAGTAAACTCTACAAATTTTGTTCTCTGTTTCCTTCCTGTTAAGTGTCCCGTACATTTGATGTTGCCGTTCGATCAGACTGTTGGGACTGTCCAGGACGGATTCGTGCATCTCCTTTTCCTTCCCAGTCAGATTCTCCATTGGCAACTAATTAATTTACTCGTAATTGCGTTGTGGAAACTTATGTTTACATGTTTTTCTCTCGAGACTGTTGGAACATCGCTGCATTTGAAGTAAACCTCACCATCGTCCAAATATATTTTGTTCGTCGATATATTAAATCTATACTATTTACATATTTATAACCCACAAATTATATAACTCAACATGTAAACATGTCACGTCATCATTCACTAGCAATAATTACATACAAAATTCATGCAAAAATACAACATCATCTATAATTCATTGAATTTTAGAAATCAACATTCAACATCTTCCTTCATATTATTTTCACAATATTTTTAACATATATATATCCCTAATTTTTGTAATAATTAACATATATTCATCCATATAACCAAATGCGGGATATCATATTTTATCTACAATCTCATACAGAGTCTATTAAATTTATTTCTCTTTAAACGTAGTTTAACAAATCAATTTTGTTTGTTGTTAATAACTAATATAATTTTTACTCATAGCTCGATTATTAAAAATATTTAATATTACTTAATAATTTTCACAACAAAACACGAGAATCACTTTCATAAAATTTGAAGCACGCTACCACGTAATTCATGTTTGAACTCTGGTCTACAGATACTGTTCATGCTGTAAGCCTGTAACCATTAACCAGTTCATCTCAGTAATTAGTGGTGTGGTCTATCAATCCTAAAACAGAACAACAATCCATTATCATTTCCCATCACTCTAAAAGAGAAGCAAACGGTTCACTAACATTTAATATCGTCCTCAGATTTTTTTTTTGTTTTTTTCTTATGTTACACCAAAATGTACTCCTGTTCTACAAGGGAATTGTCTCGCAAGCATTTGTGCTCAGACGCCCAGAGATACAAAAGAAAATACACACCACCACATGGACATGTGGAACAAAAGAAATGGCTGTCTCTGGCAGTAATATATAGAATCAAGTTATTGTATATACATAAGCTCGCTATTTTTATTCCCATAAGTTCTCTTTCATTCAAACTAGATCACTCGCTCATCTTTTTACCCTTTTCTCCCATTTCTTTTTCTTCTTAGCAGCAAATAACTGACGGCACGGCAATATGGCATGCCTTTCTTGACAGGCTAGATCAATGGCTAGCAAGATGTTTGTGTTTTCCACATTCTGTAATTTCATTTTCACCGCCTCGACGCTTCCTCGATCAGATTGTTGGGCCTGTATTCTTGTCTGAATCTTTGGCTGATAAGGCACTTGGGTACTTTAGATTCTTTCATGTTATTAATCAGCTCAGCGTAGCATTTTGGAAGTGGCCATTGCACCCTAATACATCCTTGAGACCCCATACTGAACAGCACTGACTTTATTGTAGTTACCTCCAATTGCAGCAATGCCATTAAAAGGGCCAATTCCCTGCATCATGTTGGATTGTAAGGCAGCTCTGTCTGCTACATCAGATTTCGCCTTTGAAACGTAGTAAGAGGAAGATCTCAAATCATGGGACATATGTGACACCACCTTAGCATCAATGAAATGCTCTGATGGCTGGTACCGCATGCGATCTTTCTCGAGCTCCTGCTGGAGTTCTCTCTCTGAGCTATCTGACTTACGGTGGTAGGCGTATGCTGATAGGTTGGTGGTGGCTGGAGGAAGCACTGGATTCCTTACCACCCTTCGTTGGTTGTATGGGCCCATTGCACTCAAATTCTCAAATGGTATTACAGGGCAAGACCCTCTTCCTGTTCTACCTGAGAAATTATCAGAAGAGAATACATCAGATGGTTCCATCTGAAGGAATGAACATTGAAAATTTATTTAGGAGAAACTATTACCTGGAATCCTTTGGGGTACTTGGGAAGTTATATTTTGATGATCTTTGGGAGGAATTGGGGCAGAATGAACTGTAGTCGTCCTGCAAATTAGAATGAACTGTACCATAAAATCATGAAACAAAGTTTTATAATGATGCAAGTATGATCTATCTGTTTGATTTGATGGAAGTTTTTAACAGAAGCAAACTTGGCATCATAATAAAAAAAAACTTTCAATGGGAGGAAAATAAAACAGTTTTAGCCACCTTGGGAGCGAAACATGTTTCCTGTCTGATGGAACAGCATCTCCATTCTTCCCTCCATTTTCTTCCAGGTTAGCAAATTGTCTCCGGAAGTTGTCAAGGGCACTGTGTAATAACAATTAGGCACAACCCAAAATGTATTAGTTTACCAACGGGGTGCAGAAGATGGGAATAAACAAAAAGAAAGGAGGTGGGGAGCATGACTGATGGAAGAGAATCTATGGGACGAACCTAGGATATAGGAAGTTTGTTTTTTCGGTTCCATTCATGTAATCCTTGAGAAGTTGAGGATGATACTCCAGTATTTCACGGAATATAAGTTCCTTCACATCCTCTTTAGTCACCTTTCTCCGCTCAAACTCAAACTCCATTTTTGTTATTGGCTGGCATGATGGTTCTCTCTCTGCTTTCGCAAGGCCTTTAAAATATGGATCAGCCAATGCCTGATATTCAATGAAAATGAATATCATTAGAATGATTTCAACACAAAATGACACCAGGTGCAGCCATCACATGGAAGTACAAATTACAGAATTTTTAATTCGACATTCATTAAGAAAAACTAACCTCTTCGGCAGTTGGTCTATCCTTCGGGTCGAATGCTAAAAGCCTCTGCAGAAGTTTGAGAGCAGCAGGATCTGCTTTTGGGAATCTCTCAGAAAAAGGTACTGGCTGCTTTTTCCTCATACTACTCAAGTACCTCCTTGCTTTCTCATTCCGAATCTGCAGTTACAACATGATACTTGGCATTTATTATGGATAGTTCACTTTGGAGCATTATTCATTGATGAAAAGCAAAGCATACCCTTGTAACAGTATCCATTGATGGAGTACCCAAGAGATCAGTCATCAGATCCAACTGGTGAACCACATTTTTACCAGGAAACAAAGGCTTCCCAGTTAAAATCTCGGCAAAAATGCAGCCAATACTCCATATGTCAATAGCTGGTGAATACTGCACAGTACAATCGATTTAACATCCATTGAAATTTACAGAGGGACAGATATTAGTTGATAGTTGGTGTAAAAGTGATGAAAATGTCAGCTAACTACATTAATCCTATCACTTTGCCTAGATATCGAACAGAAGAATAAGCACCCAGGCTACTGTAAACGCTGTACTTTTCAAACCTAACCAAATAATACTAATAGTTTATCTATGATGATCAATGAAGGCAATACCTACTAAAAAGGTAGCAAATGCCGCCTATGAATACAGCTTCTGAACAAGACAATTTGGAAGGAATGATCCCTGTTATGCCAGCTGGTAAAAAGCCAAATTGGAATCAAAGGGGATGAATGGCCTGATGTAAATTCACATATAGCTATGGGGGTACTTGTGCATAAAAAGGGTTATGTACAACAGGATAAATTTAACACATAGACATTAATCTTTCAGGAAAAAATGACAGCATATGAAGTTTCAAAACAGTAACATGTGCATATCTGTAGGGAGCTTGGAATCAAGTGACCCGAATAATCAAGATAAAGTAAAATTGAGTCAGACATCATAAACAGAATATAGGCACACGGTCATTGTCAAAGATCCAAATAAAGGCTTGGAGGAATGAGAAAGAGGCCACAAAATGTGAAGTATAATTTATGACGACATGTAATAACACTAGTTAATTTGAATTGTGAATGCAAAATACTAGGAAGGCCACTCAGTGTCAACGGCCCCAAAGTGACAAGTGATAACTATTGTATACCAGCATGTTGGCGTACCACCAGTATAGTGTGCATGACCATGAATACTAGGCTCTAGAATAGCTGTCATGACCATTCCATTGGCATATCCCTCAATGTATTACACTAGTTAATTTGAAATATTATATTTCTCTATGATATAAAAATATTACATTTTTCTATGATATAAAAATATTGAATTTCTCTATGATAAAATGTGTACAATCAGAAGAGCATGCAGAAAACCATAGCAAAACCATGTATAGGGATGTGACAATGAATTTTAACAGCAAATATAATTCAGCAATGACATGAAGCATGCTTCTGGGGGAAGTAGCCCAAGCAAATATTCCAACAAACAACACGAGGACTGCAGATTAATTACCTTAGAAAAGAAAGAACCACACAACTCAGGAGCCCTATACCATCTAGTAGCAACATAGTCCTGCAAAAAACAAAGAAAGAAAATTATGAAATAGAAAATAAGGCTTAAGTGGCAAAAGGTATATGAATGTAGTATTGCAGATAATGCAATATTACTATCAAATTTCACATACCGTCCAGAATACCGTTGTAGGAGTGTCATTAAATGCCACTCGTGCTAGACCAAAATCACATATTTTGAGTTTACAATTAGCGTTTGCCAATATGTTCTTTGGCTTCAAATCACGATGATAGACATTAGCTGCAGTACATAAATTGATGGTTAGGACATAAGCAATACATGTAAACCAAGTGCATCTCCCCATTCTGAAATATCTACTAAATGAGCATGCAGTTTAAAACTCGACGAGAAGGATTTTCAATGGTGATAATGTTAATGGCTCAACAGTGAATAGCAGAAAACAGTAATGATTACATGTTGTACAATTAGTCAATTTCGAGATAGACAAAGAAAGTGCAAGTATAGTATCTAGTAATCAACAAAAGATGCAAAATAGTGGGAAATACTTTAAAGAAATAAAAGGATGGCAACAAACATAATCTCAACAGAGCAAAAATAATATAATGAACAGAACAAGCAACTAAAAACAAGTGATGTGGGAAGGACAATTTCCTGTATTTATAGTGGACTTCTTTATTGGGTTAGCACTGTGTGAAATTCATGTGCGAGCACACTACAAGATCGTTTATGCTCTTCACAAAGCATAACAAAGAACCAAATAAAATGTGAATAAACTTTACCCAACATTTCAGAGAAAATAAATTATCCCTAGACACTAAACAAAGATTACAGTCATCAATAAACAGTGTGCTAGCTCAGACCTCAGTTTCTAAAAAGAAGCATACCAGTATGAATATATTTCAAAGCACGAAGCATCTGATAAAGAAAGAACTGGTGATGTTCTTTAGTTAAGTCATCATTTGCCTTGATGACTTGGTGGAGATCGGTATCCATCAGCTCAAAAACAACATAGATGTCCTTGAAGTCCCTCCTTGATGGAGGTAACATTATATGCTTGATCTCAACTATATCAGGATGCCGTAATAGCCGGAGTAATTTGATCTCACGGAGGATTCGGGCAGCATCAGATAAGTGCTCAAAGATATTGTGTATTTTCTTGATTGCAACCTTGTCGCCAGTATGTTGGTCAATAGCTGAACAAACTACACCATAGCTCCCTTTGCCAATGACTTCCTGTATTTTGTATCTGTTAGCATCACCATATTCGCTGAAGAAATCCATCTCTGGCGAACCCTGAACAGAAGTCAAAAAATTGAGTTAACACTGTGCAGGAGATAGCTTGTTTAAAAAAGAGGGAGTAAATATTAAAAAAGGCCAAATTCAAGTGAGTAGCAGCAGCCTCAAGCAATATGATCAATGTCAGATGCCTGACGCAAAAATAGCTTTGTAGAGCGCTAGAAAAGGTTTCAATCATTCATTGGATGAACTAGGGAGGCTGCACATACTATCCTCAGCACTCAACACGCTAATCTTTGCATGAAAACAACTCTGCTGAGAAATAATTCAAAGCTAATGTCTTTGAATGCATAGAAGAGTACTTTCCTAACAGACTACTGAAACAGCAGATTGTTAATCTGCGTTCAACAAATTCAGACAGATCCTAGTTCAACAAACTCAGATAGATCCTAGAACGAGCAACTGGACTCTAGTAGCTAATGTATCAGAAAAGACAGTAGCTACACCTGCCCTTCTGATGCAAAGACTCCTTGGTCTCCACCCTCCAGCAATGAGAAAAACGGAACAATCAAGCCTAAGACCGAACGAGACTAAAAAAAGCCAAATAATGGCTCTTAAGAAGTGCTCTTGGCCCCTGGGGCATAAAACCATCTCGATCAATATGCCTCCCCAGTGGGCATGGAATATATTGATTAGATAATCCACTGGGACAATTAAAATGATTGGCTATTCTTTTCTTGCAAGTAAAAAAAACAACGTAAGAAAGGCCGCAGAGCTGGTTTAGGATAAACATATCTACTCAGCGAATCTTATACCACATTTGTGATGCCTCTAAGTAGCATCTGAATTAATCTTCTCTCCTTGGAGTGTTATCTCGAATTAGAAGTGAGGTAGGAAAATTCTCTGAATTACTAGTGCTTCATCAAGGAGCAAATGAGTATTCAGCTGACTAGGGAAAAGTTGTCGAAGGATGCCATTTCCTTTCGAGGGCACAAAAAGCAGACGTCGCCCAGCACCAGAAGGTTTCAGATATTATCAAGAAGGCATCCACTGTTAAATCGATCAGAGAACCTTCTGACAATTCAGATAATTTCTGATCTGGGGAAAGGCTAAGGGGAGGGGAAAAAAGTCTCTTTTGCGAACAAATGGAACATGAGAATCGAGAACTACAGCGACTGCAGAGCTCAAAATCCACTGAAATTCACCACAATCCTACATACGGAGTCATCCGCAGAAAAAAAGTCGAGGAAAAAGGGGAAGAAAACAATGGCAAGAACAAATCCTTACGCTCGTACGCATCCGAATCCAAAGCTCCACGAGAAAGAAAGAAAAAAAAAAGCATTCTTTTGCAGAAAATCCCACGACTCCATATAGTCCAGATCGTCTCGACCCGCCGGACCAACCGATCTCCAAACGCCAACTACCCATGAGACCACCACCTCCACCAAAACCCAACCACCCCGGCGAGAAACACCGCAACAAAAGAACTGCCACCTCCTCTCACCTTCCTCCGCTGCTGCTGCTCCGTCTGCATCGCCGCCGCCCCCTCACCTCTCCTCCTCCGCCAGCGACGAATCTACCCGCATTTGCCTCGCCGCTCCGCCGCATGCGACGCCCGCCCGCCCGCCCGCGAGCGCGAGGTGGTAGGGAGAGAGAGAGAGAGAGAGGGAGATCGACGAGGAGGNCCCCCACGCGGGGGATCGAACCAGCGCAATCCCCGACCGGGACGCCCGCCCCGCCCCCTGCGACTGAGCAACTCGCGCCGAGGTAGGCCGCGCGTGCGCGCTGGGCGAGTTGCAATTGAAGCCGCCCTCGCGAGTTCGCCTCGTGAAACCGTCGTCCCCTGCGCCCGGTGCGCCTCTCCACTGGACCTCTTGGGTCACTACTTAGCGTCGTCCTAGTCCCTGTCTGTCCTGTCGCTACCGGGCTCCGGGCTCCGGTCTACGGGAGGATTACGCTAAAAAAAACCGCTAAAAACGCACCGTTTTTTTCACGGATTATCGGGGAGCGTGGTGAAACCAAACCAACCCCGTGCCGCCGGGTTGGTGGGTTCGGGCGCAACGCAGCGTGGCGTGGCGGGCACTGGGTTGGGGTTATTTTTCGGGTGCCTTTTTGACGCTGTGGTGGTGGAAGTTTTCGGCTCTGGTCGGTGCGACGGCGAGGCAGATTTGACGCTGTTTCGCGACCTTTTCTTTCTCCTTCCTCTCGCCGTTGTTGCTTTAGGTGTGCGAATCACATGGGCATAAGGCCGTGCAGCGCAAGTTTTTTTTTTTTGGTTCTTAATACCCCTGAGCAAGCTGATCGGGTTTTTTCATTTCAGGCCGTTAGCTCGTGCGGCAGCTTGGGTACGAAGCTTCGTGCGCCGTGCGATAACATGATAAGATATCGCAATTATCGGTGGTTAGATCTGGGGTTGGTTCACCTCACCGTGGGGGGATATATAAGACGATAAGATTGATCCGGGAATTATAGAATAGTCGTGTATGGCATGTGATGCTAATCATGCTCTTTTGCATGCATCGTGTGTATTATCTGTTTCCTTTTTTTTTCTTTTACCCTACGATACCTTTTTCCAATTATTCCAATTAAACTATCGATATGAATCACGTGTGATCTCCCCGCCCTAACATGCTCTGTCAACTTTTCATTTACAACCCTAACATGTCGTCAATTTTCGATCAATTATTTCAATGGAAAACCAGAAATTTAGTTTATTTATATTATAAAGGTGTTTTTGGTGACAAATCCATTTAATTGTAAATCTATTTTGTTCTTGATAATTATATTAATGATGATATTTTTCACATGATATATATTAATACTTGGGATTTGCTACATTTCAGCTGTCTAAAAATTTATAATTGTATATGGATTTATGTTATTTTCATCTTGAGTTTGAATACTTTAATTTTTGTGTTTTTTATGAGTTGAAAATTTATTTGATGTTTAGTTTAGTTTAGTTTATTGTTTAACATTTTATCTATGAAATAAGGGACTTTGTTTTGAATATTAAATAGTGAGTGTAATAAAAACCATTATATTGCCATTGAAGGGTTAGGAAGAGAAGTTGATAACATTTTATCACCTAAAATCTAAACAATCCTTAATTGTTTCGAATAATTGTGAAGAAAGTTTCTGGGTTGATCACACGCAATTTCAAATGGCATTCATGTGAGAGATCGGATGCTGCACAGATGAAAGCTAGCGTTAATTGCTAGTGTTTATTTTCTGCATATATGGATAATAAAGAATTTAATGCTGTTAAATTATGAGAAACCATTCATTGTGTAAATTATTGCCCCCCCTATTTGATTGCTGCGTCCAAACTATGACTTTTATTGATAAGTTGCCCTGTCGTTGCTAAATTATATGTACGAGTTGCTATGCTATTTTAAATAAGGGGAAAATGACATTTTAGCTAGTTGTCTTTCACATTTTCTCCCATGCAACCTGTAAGGTGTGGTTTGGCTGCTGAACTAATATCCTTTGAACTAGATTGATCGTTAAGTCTATTTAATTACCTCCAATTATAGCCAAGCCTAAACGTTTATTTTAAAAATATATATTTCTTTGTGTCCAACAATCATAGTTGACGATGCATGTAGAGGAACGGTCAATTAAATTCAATCTTAGAATATGTGGAAAGACAATAAATTAGCGGGCTCATATAGTTGTCACGTAAACTTTTTGATTAAGCGGAGGAGATAGAAAAGTCGATTCTTCCCTTGACATCAACTCTACACACAACGTCTGATGTAGCAATTGCTAACTCGAGTAAATTGGAAGGAATAACGGGAATAGAAAATTTGGTATGGAGTAATAGCTAGAGCCAACTCTTACCGTTTCAATGAAATACCATTTCAACGAAATAGCTGACGCCAATATAATATCGTAGGTATCAAATCTGATACCTATGAGGTATCATGTCTAATACCGAAAGTATCAGATCCGATACCTACGATACCACGTTAACTTTATCATGGTACCTACGATATCATATCTGGTACCTACGATATTCTGTTGACGTCAGCACACATTAGCTATTTTATTGAAACGGTATGATGTTATAGTCTTCTTTTTATAAAATATATTGGTAAACTATATCTCTGTTTGTGGATAACTAAGGAGTTCCAGACCCAGCGGTTGAACTTGACCTTAACTATTTGTAGTCCTATGGAACTGGAAGCCGTCATATTTCATCTTGAGAATCTCATTTTTCATCTCGTCGGTGTCATGTGGATCTTGTATGTTTGCTCAAGCAAACACAACAAAATTATAATAAACGTGTGATGCGTGCGTGGTTATGTTGATTTACTTTCACACGCGTCTTCGTCCCGACATTTTCTTTGTTAAAGTATGATCAATCGATTACCAGCGATCCCTTTACCGTTTCTAGCTAGAATGCGTCACAATAAACACAGAGAGATATATGACATCCACGTCTGTTCCGTTGGCGTCCATGCGTGTGCGAAAGCTCGATGAAAACGCCAGCTTCACCAAGACTAGGTATTGTGTCAAATATATTTGGCACTTGCTGGCTACTCTTTTCATATCATAGATTGTTTGATTTTTTTTATCAAACTTTTTTAAATTTAATAAAATTTATAGCAAAATACATTAACATTTTTAATAGAAACAAACATTATATTAAAATATATTCAATGTTAAATTTAATAAAACTAATTTGATGTCGTGCATGTTATTAATTTTTTCTATAAACTTAATCAAATTTAAAAAACTTTGACAAAAAAAATCAAACAACTTATATAATATAAAACATAAAATGGAGAAAGTACATATATGGACAGATCATATCTCCGTACCCAAAGATCGGACAGAGCTCGCTAGCGCGTTTTTTTCTTTCTCCGTATCGTTTGGAGCATAGAAATTTTCTGGCTTGAAAGCTTGAAAAGAGCATGCTTTTGTAAGAAAAAACCTACAATAGGCCCAACAAATATTAATTGCATCCGTATCGTTGGAGATTTTCAGCGGGCCGGTGCTACCCGTTACATGTGTACCGCCCGTCTCTCTGAACCATGGCTCCCACTTGCGCGCGCGGGACAAATCCATGAGACCCTGATGCATCCACAGGGCAGTGGTACGTGCGGGACCGTTGCTTTTGCTCCGAAAGCGACGTCCCCAGTTAACCGACCGTTGCTCTTGCTCCAGACCTCGCTCGCTGCTCCTTAATTCGTGGTGTAACTGGGTAAGCGAACGTGCGGCGCTCGCTCGACCGGTTCGGGGGCCAGCCGCATGCGGCGGATTCGCCTTTTTTTTTGGGGGGGGGGGGGGGGGGGGGCGCTGCTGCTGCTCGGCGCCTCCCTGCCGTTGATACTACGCATGATACATCCGCGCGCGGGTGACGCGCGTGACGGCGGGCCGTGAAACCGATCGAAATTGGTGAGATATCCCGCGGCATGTTGTTGCTAGCTGCGTGCGGATGATGAGGACGGCGGCGGCGGCAGCTAGCTAGCTGAGCGAGGGGGTCGCATGTACGGCCACTTGCGCGCGCGTCGTGCAAGTTGGGTGCGGGCGAGCGACGGACGAGAGGCGCCCGAGCCCCGGCGCCGCGCGACGTCGCGTCGTGTCGTGTCGTGCGGTGCAGATTGGCAGATTTGCAGGGGGGTCGGTGCATGCATACATGGGCCGGATCTCCTCCGTCGCGTCGTTTCTGATCTTTTCTTTTTTGGCTGGATTGGTCTATACGGCAACGATGATAGTACATATGGATGTTACTACTAGTAGTATGGACGAATTTGGTCCTGATATCTCCGATGTGATGTCCTGTAATAACTTGTTTCCTCGCAAATCGGTTACGCATTGAGAGAGTATTTTTTATACCGCAGAGTACGTATCAACACAACTGTTCATACTGTATGTCTGTATTGCGAATCATATAGTACTCCTACGTAGTATAGCTTATGTAGTCGCTTAGTGCTATTGCAGTTTCTGCAAAATGCATCGATCCTTCTATACAGAAATGAGTATGACTCTGTTTCTGTGTCGTATGGGCTTAGGAGTGGTCTGCCGGTTGAATTATATTAATATACTAATTTTTTTTATTACAGAGAAGAGCATTTTTTACCCGGCTGCATATATGTGGGTTTAAGAGTTCATCCGTCGGCTGAATTATACCACCGTTCTAAAATATACTAGCAATCTATTGTATTTTTTACCCGGCTTTATATCTAACCGAATATATGCAGTTTTTTTAAATTAGGAACTTAGCTTTTCAAACAACCCAATCTAAAATTTATTTCTATAGAGATTTGAACTTAGGACTTTAGAATGTTACTCAGGTCACTGTAACCCACTAGGCTACATGCCCTTTCGCTACTAGCCCTAAACCCTAAACCTTTTCAATGCAGTACTAGTATATTAGCAATCTATCTAGTTAGAAACCAAATTTATAGTATTAGGATATATTTTATTTTATATTATATTGTTATATTTTAAGACAATCAAAAATTCAATCAAACAAACCAATATATTCGGCATGACTCCGTACTAAATGCAGTACTAGTATACTTACTCTGTCCTAAAACAAATCTAATTGTAAAGATAAATATAAATAAGCACTTATCCATATTCTTATATTAGATTTTTTTACGGAGAGCTAATCAAGAGTACTTCAGGAGAGCTAGAGTCGGTGGCCCTAGCTAGAATACTGTACTAGAATCCACTTCTCCATTTCGTGAGCAGCAATGCAGAACCACAAAAACATGAACAAGCAGCAACCGATCGATGCAGATCGATCACAAGCTAGCACGACGACTCGCAATAATGGACGCTCCTCTTAACTCCCCTTTAATAATTGGCGATGTAATTAATCCAAATGGACCCACATGCCTCTGTCGGCATAATATGATTGCAGATGTTAATAATGGATAGTCAACAGTAGTGATTGTTAATAATTGGATCTTGTTTAATGCTATTGATATAATCGCTTCGGCCATTCAAACAGCTCGTTTTGAACTTTGATACGTATGATAAAATGTCCTTTTTTACTTGTGGATACAGTCTGATGCTTACATGTCTTATCATTACTCTATCTAATTATATATTTATAGAACTTACTTAAAATATAACCATGTAAAAGGATTTTTCATGACAAATCTACTAAAGTGATTTTCACAAATAATATTTTTTACCTACAAATCTGGACATGAATATATCCATATTCATAGCCAAAAGATATTTTAAGACGGGTAGTAACTATCAAGATATTAGGGTTTGACTGCACATATTTTAGGACATCATTTTTTTACCATGCCTAATATATGTACTATTAGATTGTATTTACATCACCAAGATATATTGTAGTACAATCTACAGCATCTTGTAATATTATCTACACATTTTTTAAGCTACTATATATGTTATCAATGAGTTATATTCGTAGACCATATTCTAAGAGTATTGGGGTACGTTGGAGCAAAGATCTACACGAAACGATATCAAGCACATAAAAGACAAGGATTATACTGGTTCAGGCTCCTCTAAGGTAATAGTCATACTTCAGTTTATATGAAATTATGATGAGAACCACAGAAATTACAATAGAAAACAACAGAAAGTATCAAGTACCGATGAGATTCTTGTCGAGAACGGCTCGACAAGATCCAACCGGCGAGTTGTCTTCGAAGTCCTCCGGATTGCTTCTGCTATGGCGATGGCTTGCGCTATATTTCGATGATCCCATACCTCCTAGGGGGGCTTGTATTTATACCACAGACTGTCTTGGCCTCCAAGTAAAATTCGGAGAGTATTTCTGGCATACGAGATCACAGAGTTTGTATCTCCTCCGAATAGGACTTTAACACTTTCTATTTGGGATACAATTTCCCGATGTATTAGTCAAATTTCATAATATTAAGGTAACTTTCCTGTATACTTAAGGGTATGCCGTATCCACATACTTCATAACTCCAAGGATAGAAGGTATGTTTTATCTGTAACCCTGACAGTAACCTCCGACTTCAAATCAAATGAACTCATAATGTTCTTGAGCCGAAGTCCTTGAATAAATGATATCACGCCCACCTGACTGTTCTCGAGACAACGAGAAGGTATAAAGCATGCGAGAACACCATCAAAAAGCAACGGTCCACTATGAATTTGAATTAAAGTCTAAAAAACTACCATAAACAAACCAAGAAAATCACGGTGGCAATTTCTCTTTCTTCCTCGGAATACAAACTGTCAGATGTGACCTATAAATTCCAGTTCTAAGATTCATTTGGGTTCCATTTGCGCAAGTGACTTTCCATCTCCCTGCGCTCCCCAACTCTCGCTTCCTCCGCCAGCTGAAGAACCCTAAACCCATCTTTCCCCTTCATCCTCAAGCCAATGCCATGGATCTGGAAAAATCCAACATCGGCAAGGAGGAGATGAAGAAACTACAAGTCGAACGATCCCTCCCTGAGAGAAAAATCATGGATCGCTCGGAAGCAGGTACTAGTCCTAACCCCGCATTAGGGCAAGTAGTTTGTCTCGAAGATTTTGTACAATGCGATTTTTTGCCCCCTCTTTCCTAATTCCTTTTTCTACTCTTGGACTTCTATGGCCTCCACCTTCTACACCTTAATCCAAATTCCATTGCTTTCCTTAGTATCTTTACGCATCTTTGCGAGGCGTACCTTAGGTGACGGAGCTTGAAACTCCTCACCGGGAGACCGCGCAGGTCCCCCTTTGCCGGTTCGACCGGGGGCGCAAGGCGAAATTCTTAGCCCCTGATCAGTGGGATCTCAGCGAGAAAAACGCGTGGACGCAGGCGATTTAGACAGGTTCGGGTCGCTAAGGAGCGTAATACCCTACTCCTGTGTTCTGGTAGATCTGAGAGTACGATGGAATCCAAAGAGAGTCCAGAGAGTCCCCGGAGAGTCTCCAGCCAGCCTTCTCTTTTCTTAGGCCTGGGCCTCCTTTTATATGGCAAGGGGCTACCACATGGGCCACGAGCTGCCTAAGAAAGAAAGTACTCTTTTACATTTAGGGCTATCCTATCGCCGGAAGCAGCCTCTGAAAGACATCACAGCACGCCTTCGCTTGGTCAGTCGACCTTTCCCGGGGGACGCCCGTTTCAACCTTCATTAAATGGCGGGTGACTTCTGCGTCCCGCCTGCGCCGGAATCGGGAAAGCATCTGACCGGAGCTGACATACCAACTCCGGGAGTTGGCATACCAACTCCGGCTGAGAGACGAGAGACTGAGGGCTCTCATCATTTCGATGGGACGGGGCGTGGAGTGCAGCAGGCCGCCTGGCACGCACGCGGCGCACAGGCATCCTGGCACCACCTAACCCGCGATCTGACCGGTCTGCGACCGGTCACTCACCGTGACCAGTCACGGACTGGATATGCACGTGCCACGTCGCATTAAATGCGGCGCAGTGCGCCCGTCTGGATCGCCATAAATGTGGTTAGGTGGGCTTCGTCGAGCTCACCTAACCTGCGCTCGTGGCACCAAAGCCACAGGGGGTCGGGGCGCCCCAGGCCTCGGGGCAGAAATGGGAGCGGCCCGACCCCGGGGGGAAACCGGGAGGGCAGCCGCCACGTCACCCTCGGGCCCGAACCCCCTGGGGGAACGGGCCACGTGGATCCCTGTGGCCGCCCTTCTCTTTGGTCTCGATACCCCCGGTCCCATATCACCGACAGTAGCCCCCGGCGTCACGCCCGGGGTGGCCACACTCGGGGGGGCACCCAGGCTTGACGCCACCCCTCGGTCTTGGTGACAGGTGGGACCGGCCCCCAAAGGCGAGCAGGACTCCTACGGTCATGAGCCGCGCATATCGGCGAAGAATGCCAGTCGACATTAATGAGCGGTCTCCTTGTAACCACAACATTACTCGAGGCAGCGCGCGGATCGGGACATGTCGGTCCACTTCGCCTGGGGACATAATGCTTGGCGCTTTTCGCGGTAATGGAGCGTGATTAATGCGCGCACGATCTGCCCCTTCTCGACCGCCACGGTTGCACGACTGACGCACGCGCCGTAAGCGGGCGAGTGGGGTTAGTGGAGGCGCGAGCGCGAGAAACGAGAGGGCAAGGAGATGGGCGCGGGAAATGAGGAGCCGAGCGCGGCGGAGGCAAGGGCATAAAGGGCGCCGAGGAAGGGATTCGTTTCCTTCCTCTCGCTACTTTTTTCTTGCCTTTGCCATCCGTGCTCTAGCTCTCTCGTTTCTCTCGCCTTCCTCTCGCCACGCGCTCTCGTCCTCAAGCTCCCCCTCCGCCGGCGCCATGACGTGGAGCTCCGTGCCGCTCAACGGCAGCGTGCTGTCGCCTTCCCGCATCACCAGTGAGAGGCAGGCCGGGCTACGGCACCGGTTCATGCCGAAATCTGCCACCCGGGAGGTGGTCGCGCTGGGCGAGGGACGCCCGGCGCCGCACTACCCGGAGCGGTCCGTCTTCTTCCTCTCCTTCGCCATGGCGGGCTTGATCCCGCCGTTCTCCATATTCTTCATGGACGTTCTGGAGTTTTACGGCCTCCAGATGGCGCACCTTACCCCCAACGCGGTGATGACGCTGGCCATCTTCGCACACCTGTGCGAGATGTTCATTGGGGTGCGCCCATCCATTCGGCTGTTTCGGTGGTTCTTCACCGTGCAGCCAGTATCGCGCCGACGGTGGTCGGTGGTTGCTACTTCCAGCCGCGGGGGCAGGTGTTGAACCGCTACATCCCGTGCGTCCTTCGCAAGAAGTGGGACGACTGGAAGAGTGACTGGTTCTGCACCCCCCTCCCCGACGAAGCGCGCCTCCGACTCCCGAGCCAGCCCCCAGCGCAGGCGCCAAGCTGGCGGGCGACGGTGGATCTGGGGGACGGCTATGACGCCGTCCTGGACCGCCTGGCGGGCCTGCGAACCCAGGGGCTCACGGGGGCCATGGTGTTCGGTGATTATCTCCGCCGCCGGATTGCGCCGCTCCGGCGACGTGCCCGGGGCACCTGGGAGTACGCCGGGACCGAAGAACTCCTGAGGACCCACCAGGGACGTAAGTGGGATTGGGACCCCGAGGACTTCAGGATGGTGGTCCAACGGGTGCTAAACCTTAGCTCCGTGGAGTCATCCCTCATCCCTCGGGGGATCTTCCCCCTCTGCAGCGACCCAGAGCGCGCCAACATTCTGGCCATCATGCAGGTGGTCGGGGCGTCGGGGGATCAGGCCCCCTGAGGCCATGATGGCGCGGGCTGCAGCCGCAGGGGACCAATCTACCCTCGGAGGGGGCCATGCTTCTGGGCCCCGCGGCGGGGGTTCGGGGGGTAGCCGCCCTGCCGACGCCAAGGGGTAGAGGAAGCAGGAGGCGACCCCTCCTCCATCTCCTCCCCGAGGGGACGGGGCGGAGCACGTCAGCGGCAGGCGCCCAGGGGACGCCGCACCGACACCCTAGCCCGAGGGGGAGCGGAAGAAGAAGCGGCTCCGTAAGGTGGGGGAGACCGAACCATGCAGGGGGAGCCTCATCATGCCCCCAAAGTGGTCGTTCAGCCAGCCACCCCGCAGGTTCGACCTCTTACCCACAGCGGCCACACTCTCTTTCCCAAACCCCCCGGGCTTATTTTTACTTACCTCTTTCTGTTTCATATTTTTCTTCTGCCTCAGCGAGATCCCGTCTCGTCCCACGCGTCACTCCAAGGCCGGCCGGTCCGCGGGCAACGAGGCCGAGGAGGCGGCGACCATAGAGGCTCAGAGGCGGGAGGCCGACCTGCAGGAAGCCGTAGGCCGCCTACGGGTAGCTCAAGAGGCTGCTCGGGAGGCGGCCCGAGTCCGCCAGGCCGAGGAGGCTGCTCGGGAGGCGGCCAGAGTCCGCCGGGCCGAGGAGGCGGCCCGGGAGGCAGAGGTGGCGCGCGCGCACGAGGCATCGGCGGCCGAGCCTACCACCCAGGTCCCCGACCCGATCGCGCCGGAGGCGGAGGTCTCCACCGAGGCGGCCCGTGATGACGCCGAGAGGGCGCACCCGGGGCCCGACGCCTCAAGTGGCGCCGCGGGCGAGCCGGCCTCGGGAAAGGCCCTCGAGACCAACACACCGACCGGCGAGCCGAGCCGGGCTTCACCACCACAGGGGCGTCCTTCCCCCTTTTCCCCCGCCATCCCGCTAATCACGGAGCTCCTCCTACAGGCCTTGACTACGACCAACAGCACGGTGCTGGACGGGCTAAGCGCCCAAATACAGGCTCTGCAGGCGGAGCGGGCAGAAATCGACGCGGAGTGGGCGCGCGTCGAGGAGGGACGGCGCTCCATGGAGGCCATGGTGGAGGCCGGCCGTAAGGCGCACAGCCTACACACCTCGCAGCTCGAGGCTCACCGTAGGACTTTGGCGGAAATTGCCCGGGAAGTGGAGGAGGAGCGGGAGACCGCCCTCATCGCCGTCGCCGTGCTCGACGGGGCGCGGGACGACCTCTGTCTCGAATACGGGAGCCGGATGGCGGAGCTGGAGGAGAAGTTCGACGCCGCCCGCGGAATTCTCGACGCCGCCACCGCCCGGGAATGGCGGGCGGCGGAGATCGAGGCGGCGATCCGCCAGCGCGAGGAGGCCCTAGAGGCCCGGAACATGGCGCTGGAGGAGCGCACCGCCACGCTCGGGGGGCGGGCCTCGCGCTTGCTCATGCAAGAGGCTGCCGTGCGCCGGCGGGCCGAGGCCCTTGGCCTCCGCGCCCGGGAGCTGGAGGCGCTGGAGGAGCGCGCCCGCACCCTAGACGCGAAGGAGGCGGCGCGGGCGGCACGCGAGGCCGCCGCCGCCACACGGGAGGCGACGCTGGCGACGCACGAAGTTGCCTCCGCCGAGCAGGAGTCCGCACTCCGCCTTCGCGAAGACACTCTTGCCGAGTGGGGGCGAGTCCTCGAGGAGGCCGAGGCCGCGGCGCAGCGGCTGGCGGACAGCCTGTTCCTCCGCGAGGCGGCGCGGGAGAAGCAGGCGCGCCGTAATATGGAAAGCGCCCGCGCCGAGAGGGATGCGCTGAACCAGCGGGCCTCCGAACTCGATGCGCGGGCAAGGGAGCTGGACGCGTGGGCGCGCAGCGGCGGGGCGGCCGCAGGCCACGGCGATCTGGCCGCCCGCCTCACAGCCGCCGAGGACACCATCGCCAAGCTGCTGGGCGCCCTGGACTCGTCCGTCGGGGAGGTTGAGGCCCTCCGGCTGTCGAACGAGGTGGGGCCCAACATGCTTCGGGACGCCGTCTCCCGCCTCGACCGCGCCGGGCGTCAGGCGGGCATCTGGAGCGGTCGGTATGCAAAGTACGCCGCCAACCAGGGGGGCCTCTCCCAGCGCCTCTTGGAGATGGCCGGGGACCTAGAAAGGCTCCCCGAGGAGAGCGAGGAGACAGTTAAGTCTTCCTCAAGGGACCTCGCCCGGGGGGCGGTGGAGCTCGTGCTGGCGAGCTACCAAGCCCGGGACCCCGACTTCTCCCCGTGGACGGCGCTAGAAGAATTCCCTCCCGGAACCGAGGCCAACGCGCGCGCCCAAGTCCGGGATGCCGCCGATCAAATCGTCCATGGCTTCGAGGGGACGGCCCCTCGGCCCGTCTTCGCTCTCGACTCCGACGTGGAGGAGGACGGCGACGATGGTGCCGACGACGACAGCGACGGCGAGGCCGGCGACTCGGGTGCGTCGGAGTGAGCCCCCGGGCCCCCGTGTATCTTAATTTTTTATTCCTTCATCTTCTGAGGCCTTTGGGCCAATGCTTGTATATCTGACTTCATCTTATCTGTAATCAAACAAGATTTTAACTTCTATGTTAGTTATGTTTGCTATATGCTCGTGATAATGATGCTCTGTGTCGCGATCCCTTTGCATCTTTGGCTTGAGCGAGGGCTCGTGCTTGGGCCCCAGCCTCAAGCGGCGCGGGTCGGAGCTAGTGCCTGGGGAGATCCGCATGTCGAGACTGGCCAGGCTGGGAGCGCGGTGACCGAGGGTTATGGGGACCCGATTGTGGGCCTTTGCCGATTCCCCTCTGGAGTTCACCGCGCCCCGAGGCACGGCTCGGTTCTGGGCCCCGTTTGGCGGTTTAGACGACCCGGGCTGCCGAGGGCAAGGACGAGCACGAGCAGACTGACTCAAGTCAAGATTTTTCAAAAGGAAACGATAACACAGGCGTAGTCCTTAGGAAATTGAAAATGCTTGTTATTGAAATGCTAGGAAAAAATCAAACAAGTATGTGCATGTGGGAGCCCCCGGCCAACCCTGCATGCCTGAGGGGGGCGCGGGGTTGGCCTGAGCCCGAGGTACGACACCTGACCCCCTTATGGGTAGAAGCGGCGAAGATGCTCGATGTTCCACGGGTTAGGCAGTTCTGTGCCGTCGCCCGTGGCCAATCGAACCAAGCCCGGCCGGGGGACACCGACCACTCGATACGGACCCTCCCACATTGGTGAGAGTTTGCTCAGTCCAGCACGCGTTTGGACGCGGTGTAAGACGAGATCATCGACGCAGAGTGATCGGGCCCGGACATGGCGCTGATGGTAGCGCCGCAGGCTTTGCTGGCCGAGCCCGGCCCCCCCGGGTCCCGAGGCCTGGACTCCGACGGGCCTCGGGGGCCGCGCAGGTGCGTCCGTCTCCCCTTGGGTTTCGGGTCGCGCCGACGGCTGGGCCAGCCTTTCTTCAAAGGCGCCCGGTGGGGTCGGGGCTCGCGAGCCTCGTGAGTTCGTCGGCGACCGCGTTATCCCGTCCTGGGCACGTGCTGAAATTCTAACCCGTCGAAATGGTGCTCCATACGCCGCACCTCGCGGACGTAGGCGTCCATCTGCGGGTCGGAGCACCGGTACTCCTTGGAGACCTGGTTAACGACCAACTGGGAGTTGCCTAGAACCAGGAGGCGGCGGATCCCCATTTCGGCCGCCACTCTAAGTCCCGCAAGGAGCCCCTCGTACTCCGCCATATTATTGGTTGCCCGAAAATCTAGGCGAACCAAATATCTAAGGACATCTCCGCTCGGCGAGGTCAAGGTGACCCCCGCA
Organism: Oryza officinalis; assembly: GCA_008326285.1. NCBI lineage: Eukaryota > Viridiplantae > Streptophyta > Magnoliopsida > Poales > Poaceae > Oryza > Oryza officinalis. Next base: position 42,380,535 of record BDMV01000001.1, on the reverse strand, counting down.
CCGGCGCCCTGAAGGGCCAGGGAGCCATCGAACTGGATCACCCTGTAGGTGGCGTGAGACAGCTGCTAGGGGCTCATGTTGGCCTCGGGGGCGGAGAGTCCGAGATTTGGCTCGGGAGCCGGGGTCCATTCCGCCATGAAGTCGGTGAGGACCTGGCTCTTGATCGCGTGGCGTGGCTCAAAGCGCAAGTCGAATTCGGAGAGTTCGATTGCGCATTTTACCACCCGTCCAGTACCCTCTCGGTTGCGTAGGATTTGGCCGAGGGGGTAGGACGTGACCACCATGATCCGATGCGCCTGGAAATAATGGCGTAGCTTCCTCGAGGCCATCAGAATCGCGTAAAGCATCTTCTAGGCGTGAGGGTATCGGGTCTTGGCGTCCCGCAGCGCCTCACTAATGAAGTAGACAGGCCGCTGCACTTTCCGGCGGGGCCTGTCCTCTCTGTTGAGGGCACTGTTCCTGGGGCGCTCGTCATCCGAGGGGCCTTGTCGGGCCCACTCGGCTTCTGTGCCGACGACCTCGGGGTCGGAGGGCGTCGGGCGCGGCCTTCCCGTAGTGGCCCCGGGGCCTTCCTGGGGGTCGGGGGCGTCCGGCGCCATCGGACGAGCGGGCAGAGGGCCACATCCGGTCGTCAGGGGCCTTAGGCCACCGTCCGGCTCGAGGGCCTCTCCTCCCTTCTCTGTCCCGGGTCGGCTCGACATAGGATGGGAGCGCGCGGGCCGAGGGCTGTCCTCGTCGCGCTCCACAACCAACGCCGCGCTGGCTACTTGCGGGGTTGCCGCCAAGTAGAATAGCAGCGGCTCATCGGGCTCCGGGGCGACCAGGATCGGGGGGAACTGAGGTACGCCTTCAACTGGGTGAGGGCCCGCTCAGCCTCCTCCGTTCAGGTAAACGGCCCGGAGCGCTTAAGGAGCTTAAATAGGGGCAGCGCCTTCTCTCCCAGCCTCGATATGAATCGACTTAAGGCAGCCATGCATCCGGTGACGCATTGCACGTCCTTAAGCTTGCTGGGGGGCGCATCCGCTCTATAGCACGTATCTTCTCGGGGTTGGCCTCAATGCCTCGGGCAGAGATCAAGAACCCGAGAAGCTTGCCCGCAGGCACACCGAACACACACTTTTCGGGGTTCAGTTTTATGCGCGCGGAGCGGAGACTTTCGAAAGTCTCCGCTAAATCCGAAAGCAAGGTCTCTTGGTTGCGCGTTTTCACAACCAAGTCATCGACGTAGGCCTCAACATTGCGTCCTATCTGACTACCCAAAGAAATACGAGTAGTACGCTGAAAAGTAGGACATCCATTCTTTAACCCAAAAGGCATGGTTGTATAACAATAAGTTCCTACAGGGTTAATGAATGCGGTTTTTTCCTCATCCTCCCTAGCCATGCGAATCTAATGATATCCTGAGTATGCATCTAGAAAACACAAAAGGTCGCACCCCGCGGTGGAGTCGACAATTTGATCTATGCGTGGCAGGGGATAAGGGTCCTTAGGACATGCCCTGCTGAGGTCGGTGTAGTCGATGCACATCTGGAGCTTGCCGTTCGCCTTGGGGACGACGACCGGGTTTGCGAGCCACTCTGGATGGATGACCTCACGGATGAATCCGGCCTCCAAAAGCCGCGCCACCTCCTCGCGGATGAAGGCTTGGCTTTCCGGGGCCTGCCACCGTACCTTCTGCCGGACGGGCCTTGCGTCCGGCCGCACGACGAGACGATGCTCGTTCACCTCCCTGGGGACCCCGGGCAAGTCCGCCGGTCTCCACGCGAAGACGTCGGCATTTGCTCGCAGGAAGGAGACGAGCGCGTCTTCCTATTTATCGTCCAAGAGACCACCAATCTGGGTGGTCTTGGACGGGTCGTCGCCCAGGGTGACCTCCTTCATCGGGACCTCGTCGCCTGAGGCCATCCGCTGCCTCGAGGCGGGCGAGGTGGATGTGCCGGGCCTCTCGTCGCCGCCCGCGGGCTTGGACACCGCGGTGAGGCAGTCCGCGCGCTGCTCCATACAAGCAAGCGCGACTTTGAGGTCGCCGTGGACGGTGATGGGGCCACTTGGGCCCTGCATCTTCATCTGGAGGTAGGCATAGTGGGTGGCCGCCATGAACTTCACCAACGCGAGCCTTCCCAGGACCGCGTTGTATGGCAGATTGAGGTCCGCCACATCGAAGTCCACCCGCTCGGTGCGGAAGTTGGCAGGGCCACCGAAGGTGACCGGGAGGTCGATGTGACCTAGCTGCCAGGTGTGCCCCGGCGTCACGCCAATGATTGGCTGGGATAGCCGGAGCTCCATCCCCGGGGCCTTGATGGCATCAAAAGCCGTGGGGGAGAGGATGTTGAGAGCTGCGCCACCGTCTATCAGGACGCGCTCCAACTTCACGTTGCAGACGGTGGGGGAGGCCACCATCGCGATCTGTCTTTCCCGGGCAACGCATGGCGGGTGGTCGGTCCGGTCAAAGGTAAGGGTGACCTCCGACCAACGCGCCCACCGTGTCGCCTCATGGGTGGGGACTGCGGCCAAAAGCTCTCGCTTCATGGCCTTGAAGCTTCGGCGAGAAGCGTGAGCGCACGCTCCCCCATCGACGGTGGCGACGGTGGCCTCGGGCTCCTGAAAGCTGTCACGCCCCAAACTGGCCCCGGGCGGAGACCAGGGTAGGGCGGTCCAGATTGACCTGTATGCCTGTACCAGTCCCAGGAAATAGCGCTGGTACAACAGGAAGACAGAATATCACAACAACAGCGGTCTCTTTATTAAGAGTAGGATTACAACCAAGGTTGGAACTGCGGACAGAACCCGAGTTCACAACAGCATTACAAAAAGGCGGAAGCGGAAAGCGGAGACTAGCCCTAAGCCACAAGCAAAGCCCTGGGGAAGGCCGAAACCCTACTACTGCTCGAAGTCTGCCTGCTCCTGGAAGAAATCTTCATCAGCAGGGTCCACCTCTTCGTCTTCGAGAACTGGGGGGAGGGGTTTAATTGTATAGAGCAAGGGTGAGTACGGGAGTACTCAGCAAGTCAGGGGAAATTAGGTGTTTAATGCAAGCTTCAAGGGAAAGCCAGTTATTCTTTTTCAATTGATTTTAGTAGAAGACTTTCAGAAACATCTAAGTGAGTGCTTCTCGACGGCACGGACGAGAAAGTGCGTCTCATCCGGCCGGAGCAGTGAAAATGTATCGATTGATTCTTGTCGGCACGAGAGGCTCCCTGCCAATCGTTCACCGACCCGGCTGCACCAACAGCCACAACTCACCACATCGGTACGAGAGGCTCCCTGCCAATCGTCACCGACTCCGGCTGCTTCAACAGCCACAAGTCAACACATCGGTACGAGAGGCTCCCTGCCAATCGTCACCGACTCCGGCTGCTTCAACAGCCTTAAACCAAGCACAGAACGGAAAACCTCACACCAACAGCAGTTCACAAGGTGTTCAATAAAACTACGCTAAGGAATCACCTCACATCCGCCCATGACCGTGGGCACGGCTGTTCGAACAGTTGTTAACCTCTGCAGAGGGGGTACACTTTACCCACACGACGTTACTAACCCCGAATCACCCAGCCCGCGACCCTCGGTCACGTCTGGCGACCTTGAGGCTTTCACGACAAGGCATTTCGAAAGCCGACTCAGGGTCATCTTATGCCAACGGGAGGGGTCCCACGGACCAACACCAGGTTAGGTCCCAGACCATACTGTGCCAGGAAGCCCAGGGGTCCTCCCCGACACCACCCCGGCGAATCCACTTGTCCCTTGGCATCAAGATTTCCCTGGCCTAGCTAATTACTCAGCCAGGGGCGTCCCATATCACCCATGTGGTCGTACTTGACATATGCTTGGATGTAATTCCCAAGGAATCGGTCCTTAGAGCGAGAACGGGCAGACCGTACCTCCAGTACGTCTCCCGTACCGCGAGTTTTAGAAACTCACTTTAGTTTTCAAGACACCGACCCAAGTGTCGGGTTTTCCAAGCATTTTGTAAACTCAAGTTTTACCCAGGTGATCAATTTTAAAGTTTGAGGGGAGTCTCGATATTCGTACGCGAGGTACGGATACCGAGGCATCACCTGAGGGGTGACAAGGGTGTTAGGGTATTCAATTATCAAGGAAGGTGAATGCAGCAAATGGGTAGGGCCTGCCGGTTGTATTGCAAACCGAGGCCAAGTGCCAAGTGTAACCTAATTAATGCATAGTTTGCGAAATCAAAATACTTAATTTAAATTATAGGTTCAATTGATCAAAGGTGACTTGCCTTGCTCGAGATCTTGAGCTTCTTCCTCGAAATCCGCGCACTGCGGGTCTTCGGGCTCCGAGACTACACGCGAAACGAGACGACTCAACAAAGCGATAAAAAGAAGCCCTAATAAGGACCACTAAGCGTGCCATTAGGTAGATCTCGATTTTTGAGGAATTTTGGAAGTGGAACGGAGTCAATCGGACGAACGGTTGAAAAGATATGAATTTCCGAAGATTAAAGGATTTTCTGGAATAAAGAAAAGGAATTAATAATTAATTAATAATTCCCTGAAAAGAAAAGAAGGAGGGATGCCAATTAGACTTTAATTTGGGCGGCCTAGAGCAGCCCAAAAGAATAGAACGGGCGCGGCCGAATTAATTGGGCCGGCGGCCCGAAGGGAATCGGCCTAGGCCGAGCAAGGGAGGCCGTTGGGCCAAGGGAGGCCGATGGGCCGGCCGATGGCCCAAAGGAGTTGGTCCACGGCCGATCGGCGCGCGGGAGGGAAATGGCCGATGGGCCTAGCGGCCGATGGGCCGGAGCAGGCCGGCGCTTGAGGGCGCCGATGGGCCAAGGGGCGACGCCGAAGAGGTCCAAAGGCCGATGGGCCGAGGCCGATCGGGGAGGCCGATGGCCTAGCGGCCGAGTGGGCCAAGCGGCCGAGAGGGGAGAGAGAGGGCCGATGGCCGACGCGGGCACGGGCCGACTGGGCCGAGAAGGGGAAGAGGCCGGCGCGGGGCCGTTGACCGGTCTCCCGTGGGGCCGTGAGACGGTGGACGTGGCGTCCACGTGGACTCCACGTCGGACCGAGAGGGGGAGAAGGGGGAGCTCGCCCCGGAGAGGGCGGCTCGCGGCGGTCGGCGACGAGCGCGGGCTCCGGTGGGGCGACGAGCCGGAGCGGGCGGCGGCGGGCACCGGCGGCGGGAGGAGGTGAAGCGGAGTCGGTTTGCCGGCGCGGGTTGAAGAGAGAAAGGGGGGGGCGGTAGCGGCCGACGACGGCGCCACGTGACGGCGGCATGGGCGCACGGGGACGGAGCTAGGGGGAAGGGCGACGGCACGACGGCGGTGCCCGGGGGAGAACCACGGCTACCTAGCGGCCTAACCGCGAGGGAAAAGGGGAGAGGGGGAGAAGAGGGGGGGTTACCGCGGCGGGCGGTGCTTGCCGGGGACGGGGTGACGACGCGGGCGGCGGCGCGGGTCCGGCCGAGGGTGAGGGCGGGCAAGGCGGCGCCCGGGGCTCCTTCGGGAGCCCTCGGCTGCGGCGGCGGTGGTCGGCAAGGGCGGCGGTGGCAGCGAGGCGGAGTGGAGAGCTCGGGGTGGCAATGGCGGCCGGGGCGAGAGAGGGGGGGGATTTGTAGAGGGGGAATTAGGTCGGTTTGGGGCGGAGGGGAAATGCCGATTTTGGGCCGGGAGAGGCGGTGCGGCCGAGCGGCGGAGCGGGGACCGGCGCAAGCGGCCAAGCGGCCGGGTGACGTCGGCGGCGGTCGGCTGCCGAGAGAGAAGAGAAAAGAAAAGGAAAAGAGGAGGGGGAAAGGGGGCTTGCCCCCTTGCCGATTCGGGCAAGGGCGCGCGCGCGCGGGGGAGGAGAGAAGGGGGCGAGGGGACGCGCTCGGCGCCTTGTCGGCACGCGCGCAGGCGGCGGGGCCGAGGCGGGGGCCAGCGGCGGAGGCGGGACGGAACGGCGCCGGCGGGGGCTGTGGGGAGAAGAAACGGGAAAGAGAAAGAGAGGGAGAGAGCCGGCGGACCGGCTCGGGCGCGTGCGGGCCGAGCGGCCTGGCGCGGCCCAGCGGGAAAAGGCGGCCGGGCAGGCGGCTGGGCCGAGGCGGCCCAAGAAGGAGAGAGCTGGGCCGGGGGGGGGCGGCCCAGGGAAGGAAGAGGAGAGGGGGAGCGGCCAAGAGGGGCTGGGCCAGCGGCGGCCCAAGGAGGAGAGGGAGAGGGAAGTAGGCCGGGAATGGGGGACAGCCCACGGCAGAGGGAGGTAAAAAGGACTTTTTCTGAGGATTTGAATTTGGGAGGATTAGGGCTCGGATTTGAAATCCGATTTCGCGGTTTTCTCCGGGATTGAAGTGAGGGGGGAGACACGAGACCTTGGCACACGACAAGACTCAACCGAAGAGCAAACTTTCGCGATTATGGTTTTTAGCAGATTAGTTTTCCCGCTAACGCCGCGACAAAATGGGCGTTACAAAAGCCCAGGTCATCATCGCCATCGTCGACGTCCTCAGCGGGGGCCTTCTGCTTGGCCTTACTTCGCCGGTTGCCGGTGGAAGTCACCGGGGCCTTGCCCTCACGGCGTTCCTGCCTCCTCTCCTTCTCCCACTTCCTCGTTCGCTCGGCCAAGCTTTTGATCGCGCGGCAGTCGGCGAGGTCGTGGAGGGAGGTGTTGTGCACAGTGCACCACCTGCAAGCCGGGCTTTCTCTGCCCGGAGCACCGGCCTCCTTCTTTTTGTCGCCCACGGGCCTCCCCTTTCGGGAGGCCCGCGAAGCGTCCTCGGCGGCGAGGACATGACCCTCGTCGTCGGATCGGGCCAACCTTTTCTTCCTCCTCCTGTCCCACCGCCCTGAACGAGCGGCGGACTCGGGGGCAGCCGGAGCCGCCGCTCCAGATCCGGAGGAGTTCCAGCTCCAGGCCTCCTCCTTGCGAGCCACACGGTCCGCGAGCTCGAAGAGCTGTGCGGTGGTCTGGGGCTCCTTGGAGGCGATCTTTTCGAGCATGCGGTTGGGCCGCACGCCCCCCCTGAATGTGTCGATAACCGCATGTGCAGGGATGTAAGGTATGGTGTTTTGGACTTGACAGAACCGCTGGATGTACGAGCGGAGAGACTCATCGTCCCTCCGCTATACCGCGTGCAAGTCCACCTCTTCGCCTGGGCGCGGATATGTGCCTTGGAAGTTCGTAGTGAACTGCTAGCACAAGTCCTCCCAGGAGTGGACCGACGCAGGTGACAGGTTCATTAGCCAACCCCGCGCCTGGCCCTTCAGGACCATAGGGAAGAAGTTTGCCATGACCCTGTCGTCACCTCCCGCGGCTTCTATTCTAGTCGTGTAGATCTGGAGAAACTCAGCGGGGTTGACGCTCCCATCATATTTTTCGGTGATGGTGGGCCGGAACCTCGGGGGCCAACGGACATTCCGAAGGCTCGCCATGAAGGCTCAACAGCCGGCACCACCAACCGGGGACACGGGAGGCCATCCACCGTGACCGGAACGGAGCGGCGCCCCAGAGGAGGAGGCGCCTTCCGTTGCATGGGCAACGCGACGAGCGTCGCGCCGGCGCTCGATATCGAGCCGGGCGTCTGGCCCCCCATGCATATTCCTATGAGTCGGAGGCGTTGACGGGGGAAGCGTGGACGACCGGCGGGTGTCGGCCGTCGCCCGTCGCGCCCTCCGCCTCGACGACGTAGAGCCGGCGGTGGCAGCGCCAGAGGTCCCGGTGGCGGAAGACCGCCGGCCGGTGCCTAGGCGCTGCTGCGCCGTCATGACCAGGTTGGCCACGTCATCCAGCCAACGTTGGGCCGAGGGGAAACCGGGAAGGCAGCCGCCACGTCACCCTCGGGCCCGACCCCCCTCGGGGAACGGGCCACGTGGATCCCTGTGGCCGCCCTTCCCTTTGGTCTCGATACCCCCGGTCCCATGTGATGTGCACTAGAGTTCCCGACCTTCCGAAAGGTTCTGATAAACAACGATTTGGACGGAGTCGCGACACAAATCGATCCGGCTTCTTGAACGCGCACGCTCTTGAGCGCCGCAATCGCAGCACCACGTCTCCTCTGGTTATCACCCGTGTCGAAACGCGGGTGACCTCGCCGAGAAGGCTAATCCCGGTTTGCCAATCGAAGAACACAAACAAGAACGAGATAGAATACAACCAAAATTGCAGATGAATGATTAAGCTCACAAGTTGGGGTCTTACAAACCAATCTAGCGGCGAAACTGTTCTTGACAGATTAATCTAAGCAAAACCCAAAACCTAAAGATAGCGACGGCTACTGATATATGGAGTTTAGGGTCATGCAAGCACCCCTTGACGCAACCCTAATGGGCTCCAACACGATACACGGCCCAAAGGCCCAAATACGGCGTCGCAGCGCCGGGACAGATTCTAAACGTTAATTTGTTCGGTCAATTCCCAATGACTCGTAATGAATTTAGACATGGGACCAGAACCATTGGAAAGGTTATCTTCTTAGCTTTCCATCCATATAAAGAATGCCCAAATCCGAGCACGTATGCGACCTGGGCGCCCGTTTTAGTACAGACTGGTCATGGACTCCGAATTGCACCCGAAGTCGACTTGGAGAAGGTCTTGGTTTGGTCCCCAATCAACTTCTTTGATATTCCATGCATTCGTTATGCTCGGCTTCTTTTTCTTCATCCAAGCAAGTACCTCTGCAAACAAAAACAAACAAAACTCATTGTGTAGCAACGTATGTTCAAAAATATAACAAGTAAATCTTATGTAGAACTGGTTAACCTTTGGCTGATTAATACACAAGGTAGTCATGGTTATATCCGAGCTAGTTGTGTCCTCATCATCCTCCCCTTCTTGATTGGAAACCGTCCTCGGTTTCATCTTATCATGGAGCATTTTGAACTTATATTTATCTATCACAACATCCGATGAGGAACATTTCTTGATGGCCATATTGTTGGATCCTGAAATCTTTTTAGTTGAAAAACCACAACACTCCCCTTCTTGCAAACCAACCTGTAACTCATTTAAACAACTAGAGGAACTTGATAGAGAATTACGTATACACATGCGGTCCTCTAGACAATACATTTCATCATGAAAAGGAGGTATAGTCAAATCCGAACAAATATATACTCGATGCACATTATATTCTCCTTTACTATCATAATTGCCAATAACATGAAAAATTACATCAGAAGGGCATGACAATTCAAATCTAGCAAATAATTTCGTCTCTAAACAGTTGAGTGGACAAAGATCATTAAATTGAATATAACCCCAAGTATTTAAAGAAGATAACAATTTAAGTTCTTCATTCTCGCTAGCAATGTGAATAACATGTTTAAACTCAACACATGGTGGCTCTACTATAGAACTAACATGTTCATTCACTAGTTGTGGCATGGATATAAGTGAAGCATCGCACAACTCTTCTTTATCACAAGGAACATCAAACGAATTATTTTGTGACAAAGGTATTTCTATGGGTTGCTCTAATGTAGCATAAGTAGTGGACATAGTCGGCACATCATAACTATGCATACCTTGAGTAGTTGTAGCAACATTATCATTACCTTTTTTCTCATCTTTAGAAATTATAGGTGCTTGGTCAATTAAACATTCCTCAAACATGCATGGAGCTATGGATAGGTCTTTTTCTTCTTCGTCTTTCTTCTCTTCCTCCTCACCTTGGTTGTTCTCAGATGCCTGCAAAATATTAGTATCCAAAACAATAGGCAGAATATTACGTTCGTTTTGTAATAACTCAGACTTAGTTGAAGGCATCACAATATTATTATTATTCCTGGTATCTCTGAAAATCTCATCGATTCTATTCTTCGTCCTTTCAATACTATCTTTGAAAATTTCTTCGATTCCATTCTTCATCCATTGAAGATTATCTTTGAAAATTTCAGAAAAACTCATTGGTTTCAATTTCATTTTTCGACCATTATGTCTAAATGTGTATGTATTAGCAACAAAATTATGCAAACCATTTTTATCATATACCCATGGTTGACCAAACAACAAAGAACATGCTTGCATAGGAACAAGATCAAAATTGGCAGTATCATGGTAATTTTCAATCGAAAAGTTTACTCTCACAATTCTATTTACCTTGAACTTACCACAAGAGTTGAACCATTTGATGTAATATGGATGAGGATGCGGTTGTGTAGGCAACTCAAGTTTCTCAACCAAATCTGAACTCACAAAGTTATTGCAACTCTCACTATCGATTAGAGTACGACATGCTCTATCCTTAACCACAAACTTTGTTTCAAATAATTCGTGGTACTGCCATTGCTCCGCTTTCTCCATTTGAGAACTTAGCACTTGTTGCACCAAAGTACTTTCATCACGTGCATCTGTGGAAGGTGATGTAGCAGCTATGGTTTGTCTCCCATCTAACTTTATCTCATATCCATAAGAGACGTAACCTGCCATTATCAGTAGAAAAAGAGAACAACAGAACAATATTGTTCCTATTAACTACAGATCATGTAAGCATCTTACCAAGCTCTTACATGGACCTCATCATCGTCACCTGCCATTGAAACACCAAAACAGCAACAAACGGTGAAGGTTATCCCTAATAATCTACTACGCAGGTGTGGTGGTGCCTCTCAACAATTCTCAGCAATATGGAGCACCAAACCAAGCTCTTATAAAGTTCTTACCAGCAAAGCAAAGGATACCTGGAAGGCGTAGTCAGCGATTGCAGGGATCAAGAACCTGTGCTGTCCAGAAGTAATATGTGGAGCTAGGAAGGCCAAATATATGTGAGTGGTACACAATCCAATGACAGATAGTAATGTTGAATAAAAAATCCCAAGTCACGTGCCCTTAGTTGCTGGTCTACTCGTGTCCTAGACAGTAGTGGTAACAATGATGGCGCAAATGAATATGACACTAGTAAACAGCAAGGAAGGACTGGCAGGCAAGCTTTGGCGAGTCTCAGCAAAAATAGCAAAACCGCAAGGCTGATAGGCTCAACGGAGCGCGTCGTGAGCTCGAGGCACTAGTGGAAATCAACTTTTCTTTTTTTTTCTTTTATTTTTCTTTTCTTTTTTTTATTTTCCAGGAGCACAAAAATAGGAACACCACAAAGTTACAGCTCAATCGGAGTTGATATGTGGCCTATGGAATTTTTTGATACCACTATTAAGAGAGTGCAGAAACTTGTGAGCTCAAACAGACAATTTTGCAAGCCAAATTTTGGAATACTGATTTCGCCAAACCCGCCAAAGGGGGGGGAAACGGATGTAAAATTTTTTTCTCTTATCCGAAAAGTTAAAATTTGCCTGATTCCAAGTCCGTATGCAAAAGTTATGGCTGTTTGAAGTTTGGACTTCCGGCTAGGTTTTCCAAAGGGGATATAACCTAGTCTTTTGCGGTGGAATTGGGATATGGTGGCAGCGGAGTATGTAGGGTGTTCTGGTGATGCGTGGTGATCTGATGGGTGTTTATGATGGAGGAACGACTCTCAAAGGATGAACCCTAACACATGGTGAAAGGTGACGGCTAGGGTTACAAAGGAAAAATACACGACTAGACTAAAACACGCACTAGACCAGCAACAAGAACTTAAACTAGGACTCTGAAAAAGAATCATGCAAAGGCTAAACACGGTCTAGGTTAAGGTAACTAATGACTAAATTTTTTTTTTTGCTTTTCTGTAGACTCTAGGATTATTGCGAAAACAAAAACTAATCTAGGGTAAAGAAACTGGGCGAACCTGACGGTGAACCTAGAGCTCTGATACCACTTGATGTGCACTAGAGTTCCCGACCTTCCGAAAGGTTCTGATAAACAACGATTTGGACGGAGTCGCGACACAAATCGATCCGGCTTCTTGAACGCGCACGCTCCTGAGCCCCGCAATCGCAGCACCACGTCTCCTCTGGTTATCACCCGTGTCGAAACGCAGGTGACCTCGCCGAGAAGGCTAATCCCTGATTGCCAATCGAAGAACACAAACAAGAACGAGATAGAATACAACCAAAATTGCAGATGAATGATTAAGCTCACAAGTTGGGGTCTTACAAACCGATCTAGCGGCGAAACTGTTCTTGACAGATTAATCTAAGCAAAACCCAAAACCTAAAGATAGTGACGGCTACTGATATATGGAGTTTAGGGTCGTGCAAGCACCCCTTGACGTAACCCTAATGGGCTCCAACACGATACACGGCCCAAAGGCCCAAATACGGCGTCGCAGCGCCGGGACAGATTCTGAACGTCAATTTGTTCGGTCAATTCCCGATGACTCGTAATGAATTTGGACATGGGACTAGAACCATTGGAAAGGTTATCTTCTTAGCTTTCCATCCATATAAAGAATGCCCCAATCCGAGCAAGTATGCGACCTGGGCGCCCGTATTAGTGCAGACTGGTCCTGGACTCCGAATTGCACCCGAAGTCGACTTGGAGAAGGTCTTGGTTTGGTCCCCAATCAACTTCTTTGATATTCCATGCATTCGTTATGCTCGGCTTCTTTTTCTTCATCCAAGCAAGTACCTCTGCAAACGAAAACAAACAAAACTCATTGTGTAGCAACGTATGTTCAAAAATATAACAAGTAAATCTTATGTAGAACTGGTTAACCTTTGGCTGATTAATACACAAGGTAGTCATGGTTATATCCGAGCTAGTTGTGTCCTCATCACCATGTCACCGACATTAGGGTACCGCCCTTCCTAGACTTGTTTACATACCTATACGAGCTTAGGTGGACGGAGGCTCGTAGAATCTCCGGTTGCGTCGGCTTCCGCTTCCGAGATGGGATGAAGGCGGAGTACATTCTCTTCAACTGCTAATCCTCTCGAGGACCATGGAGGTCGAAATGGTTCTACCGCCACATGGAAGACCGCCCTGCCAGCCTCGTCGTCCCGAACGAGAAGCCTGAGTGCACTCCTTAATGGACATCGAGGCCCTCCTTAACCCCCTCTCTCCAAATATTCGTAGACGAAATCCACGACCTCCGAAAACAAGGGTTGTTGGGGTATGAAGTCGCCGAATACTTCATACGTCGTCAGATCCAGCCCCTGCAAGCCCGTGCCCACCCCGCGTACGAGTACTCAGGGGAACACGATGAAACATGGATTTTGGTTTGGGGTATACGTTTTCGTAACCCACCTGACCTCAATTTGCCCAACGACTGGACCTCGAACACTGATTATAGCATCTTGCTTGCAAATCTCAACGACAACACTGTGGTCACGCGAGTAGGCCACATGGTGATCGACATGCCGCAAGATCCCGAGAAGCTCATCACGCCAGTATGCAACCTCTCGCCCTTAGACAAGGACGCCGCCATCAACGTAAGTGACCTCAACTACTATCTCTCCCTTAGACATTAGTATCCGAAGGAGTAGTAATCTAAGTTTTATAGGTCCTGCCTCTGATGGACACCCTCGGCCCGCTTGCTGATCACCAGGTTGGTGCCTCTCTGAAAGATAAAGTGACCTTGAAGCAAGCGGCAGCCGCAAGCGCCCCGAGCGGCAGCGGAACCAAGCCCTCCAAGAGGAGGTGGACGGCCCAGACAAAGTCATTCGGAGTGGGATGCTTGTCCAAACAAATGACTCCGAAGTTAGTTGTACCCCTTGTGATTTGTGAATCATCTCGAGGAGCTCCTCGGTCTTAACTCACACGTCTTGCAGACCACCTCCGGTGCCAAGTCCTCATCCCAGGGGAAGAGGACGCTCCTGAAGCGACAGAAGCCCAAGTAAGTGACTATCTCGTTTGATCTCGCAATCCCCGTTCTCATGGTGTTTTCTGTAACATATGTTTTCCCTTGATGTAGCCCCTCTCCCGCGACCTTTGCTCAAAGCACTGACCGTGAAGATACGAGCTCAACTCCTCCCCTCGTCGTCGTCGTTGTGCCAGCACCACTTTCCCCTTCGCCGAGCACCTCAACCGCTGTCGTGTCGCCTTCGGCGATCGATAGACTAGTTGAGGCCAGCCGCCTGCTGTAGTCCGGCACACGCGACATCCTCGCCAAGGTTGAATGACTCAGAAAGGCCGCTTCGACCGTGGATGACCGTGTTGCCCAGCTGGGAACACAACTAGCGAAGGCGGAAAAGGACTTGAAGAAATTCAAGGACATGGTTGCCGGTCACGAGAAGTAGCGACAAGGCTAGGAGAAGAAGATGGAGGAAACCCAAGAGAACTTGGTGTCGCTCCGACAAGGCCTCCAGGACAACTATGGGCGGCTTGATGCGGTGGCCCGTAGCTTGGGCTTTCACGAGAAGGGCCCCGAGTTCCCCGATGAGACAACGGTCTTGGGGTCCTTGGGCGCCCTCATCAGCAAGCTTGAGGGCACGTCCACCAAGCACGTCGAGCATGTCATCGAGAAGATGTGCACCGGTCTTAGGACTGACGCATGTCATGTCCTCGCATTCCTCAAGCTTACGTCCCCCGAGATCAACTAGGAGGAGGCGTTGGAGAGGGGCGGAGCAGATGCGACGCGCGAGGACGTGATGTCGGAGCTTGTCGAGCTAGGGGAGAATGTCATCCCGTTTTTTGAATAGTAAATTGTTGCTCCCCTTTGAGTTGTAATTTTAAGAACAATCACTAGGCCTGTTGTCCTTTTTGAGAACAATATTCTTTTTTATTGTACTTAAATCTTTGGAACTATCGTGATGATTTGTAGATGTATTGAAGATGAGATTGTCCCGCAAGGAGGATGTCTTCGTGATCATAGTGCCACGATCCCTTCGCCTCACGCTTCTTCGACTCCAAGCATCGATGACCAAGCCTTGGTCGTTGTTAACCCGAACAGCGCGCTGGATCCACCGAGACTCCAACTTATCTCTCTTCTCGAGCAGAACCAAGGTACAGAACTTAACCTTTGTAGCTTTTGCCCCTGTGTGCACATGGAGGAAGCTAATCGAGATCAAATGTCATATTTAGGCCTCAAGAATGCTTTAGAAGAGAGAGGACACCGTGCCGGGTACTGGAGGGCTAAGTTCGAGAAGGAGGAGCTCGAAAAGATGGTTGACGCCGCCCGCAAGAAACAAGACATGGAGGCCCTCCGAGGTAGGAAAGTTTGGATTGACGCCTATCTTGAAGGTTGTTGTCTAGCACTTATGCGGCTGTGCGAGGAGCTATGGGTGGTCCGTCCTCCTCCCAATAAGTCTATAAACTGGCAGGGATCGAGAAGCGTATCGACAATAGCTTGAAACAAGAGTGTCGTCGTGCTAGCCGGTATGCAGGTGGCCACATCCTCGCCTACATCCGAGATGGTCGTTCGCAGATGAACTTAGGATTTCTCTGAGAGGGCTTCACCCATTCTCTGATCAGGCCAGATGAGATCGATCGCCTCGCGCAATCTCTCGCTCCGCTGGCCGAGGACATCTTCTCCACGATGAACTGGCAATGGCCATCTTGGTAATTTAGGTCCCTGAAAGATGCTTGATGTAAATGTTAGAACTCTTTATAATTTTGTTTATGTAAGAATTAAAATCTATGTCTAAGCGATTACAAAGAAATAGTGTATGAGTACTCTCACGAGAGCTGCCCTCAGCTGACAGAGTATGGTACTCTCCCTTGCCCCCAGTTGTTTTTATGGATAAATCGTTTTCCAAAAAAGTAGCTTAAATCTTATAACAAATCATGCTAAAGCAATGAATCTCCAACATGTTGTCGGGGATCTCGAGAAGGACCTTGGGGTTTTGATCCGGCTGCGGCCAAGAAGGCAGAGCTGAGGTTGGCTATCGTTGAATGTATCTGTTTGACCCAGTCATCTGCTTCCGGGAAGGTCACTGGGTCGAACGGAGTTTGCTTCAGTAACGAGTTGACCACGGTGAAGTGTTCGGTAGGAGTTCGAATCGGCTCGACGGGTTGACGTGACACAACAGGAGCTGGCGGCTCTTCTCTCGAATGAACCTCACCCTCTTTGCATACGTCCTCGACGACTCCTTCGATCATGTTCACTTCACGCGGGGAGTTGGATCCTGAAGATTCTAAGCTATGAAGGACAGAGGGTTCGCAAGGATCGATGTCAATGAATCTGACCAGGCGATCTGGAGTTCCCATCTCGCTATCGTCCATCGATGCATCTCGAAGTTGATCTCGATGTTAGTGGATCGGACAACAGGGCATGCGGACCATGGATCTGGTGACTTTCAAGAAGATCTTGCCGTCGGTAAGGGTGATTTTTCTATTTGTGGATCGAGCATCACGCCTTGTATGGAGATATGCGCTGAATATCTCGATCTTTGCAAGCATCGAGTTCAGCCTTCACTTGAAGTATTACTCGACATTCGACCAGAGAGTGCCGAGATGTCTTGTGGATCGAACACCAAGTGTGATGGTTTGGTGAAGACTTCCTTGTCGGCACCTGACCCTTAACATATGTCTAGGGCTTGACCGCTTTAGGAGTTCTTCGGGGAGCTGAATTCGTTGGCGTCCTGTTCTCTGACCGGACAGGAGGAACAACTGATGAATGGTTGTTTTCCGTTGTTCTCACGGCCCCGTTCTTGATCCTAGCTGGTATTGGGGAAGATGAGATTGGAGTTGCAGTGAAGATGAAAAAAACAATGGACCCGACTTGAGTCCAAACGAACGCCGGATGGTAAGATCTCCCAGGCCAGGACGAATGTGGATATTATTGTCAGAAGGCCTTGAGCTTGAAGTCATCTCAGCGAAACCTTGAGCACCAAGTCCTCCTACCTGGCGCGTCACTGTCGATGGGTTATATCCGTAGATCGTATTCTGAGGGTATTGGGGTACATTGGAATAAGAATCTACACAAAACGACATCAAGTACACAAAATACAAGAATTATACTGGTTCAGACCCCTCGTAGGGTAATAGTCCTACTTCAGTTTATATGGAATTATGACGAGAACCACAGAAGTTACAATAGAGAGCAATAGAAAGTATCAAGTACCAACGAGATCCCTATTGAGAATGGCTCAACGAGATCCAACCGACGAACTGTCTTCAAAGTTCTCCGGATTGCTTCTGCTATGGCGATGGCTTGCACTATATTTCGATGATCCCGTATCTCTTGAGGGGCCTTGTATTTATACCGCAGACTGCCTTGGCCTCCAAGTAGAACTCGAAGAGTATTTCTGGCATACGAGATCACAGAGTTTGTATCTCCTTCGAATATGAGTCTAACACATTCTATTCGGGATACAATTTTCCTGTGTATTAGCCAAATTCTATAATATTAAGGTAACCTTCCCGTATATTTAAGGATATACCGTATCTGCATACTTCATAACCCTAAGGATATAAGGTATGTCTTATCCGTAACCCTGATATATATGTAGTACAATCTAATAGTATGATATTTACCATTATTACAATATATTTATAGGCCCAACGGAAACAGCATGTAAACTTTCTATAGCAAGTTCTATTATTTCCATACATCCAATTCAAATATTTAGAACCATACACACACGTCCGTTGAACCACATGATTGAAAAAAAGAGAAATAGAAGAAAACATGGGATTTTAAACATGAATACAAGTATAAAACGAATAATTACAAATCATAAGAAAAATACAAGAATTATCGTATGAATAGACTGCATGAGAAAACACAAGAATGAAATGAGTATGATAGACTCAAAGAAAATTTTGAAGAAAGTGAACCTCTTACCAACTTTTCTCTAAAATATATGTAGGACTGTTTATTTCATATAAATTTCAAAGTAAATGGTAAGATTTAATTCATTTTTTCAAAGACCTTTCTAGGAATTTTTCTTATAGGTTTGAAATCCAATCCTCTATTTTTTTATATTTCTCTTACTAATTAAAGAGGGCCTTAGAGTTTTGAAAGTATGACTTAAGAAATGTCCACAGCGACATCTTTTTTTACCATGCCAGTCTTGGATTTGGCTCCGATATTATTCAAACATGCGTGTATGAAGCGTGAACTTGGAGTGTTTCGGATAACCATGCTTAGGTGTGTTCTTTTGGAACTCTTCCCAACTCACATTTCTAGTTTTCCGCGCGCACGCTTTTTAAACTGCTAAACGGTGTGTATTTTACAAAAAGTTTCTATACGAAAGTTGCTTAAAAAAATCAAATTAATCTATTTTTCAAAAAAAATTAGCTAATACTTAATTAATCATGTGCTAATGAGTCGTTCCGTTTTTCATGCAGTGAAGATTAGTTCCAGTGGAGATTAGTTCCGAAGTCAACCATTAGAACTCAGCCTAATCCAAACATACTCTTAGAAAAACACAAAAAAAATCATAAAAATATGGTGCTAGCTAGCTCTCCACAACTGGTAACAGTACCCTATAGCTCTCTCACGAGCCATCGCACTCGTATTTGACCGCAGAATCGCACGTGATCTGTACCCTTGGAAGTATGCTCAACATGGCGCCTGTGTGGCTACCAATCCCCCATGGCATTATCTAGTCGACGAGCACAGCTGAGTATGCCTGGGTGACACGGAGAGCGAGAACCGTGCAAATATATAGTACTCTTTCTGTCTTTTCACCAAGAAATTGAAATTTCTCGCTGCAGAAATCCAAAACAGTCACTAGCAAACCAGAGTCTTTCTTTACATGCATTTTGTTTTCATGCAAATTGGACCGACGTATCGGCTACTGCAGGTCAGCAATTTATTTTAAAAAGTAAATTTGCGTGGACGGTACACGGAATTTGTAAGGTGGGTGTACCCTAATACTGCACATAAACTTGCAAAATTGCTACTCCAGTATATGAACTGAACTTATGAACTTACGGCACGCTGTGACTAATTTTCTTGTGTTTAGCATAGTTAATTAGGACACCAAGAGTAGGTTGAGTCTTATGTATGATGAACTTAGTAATAGGTGGCGACTGAAAGAACGTCTGAAAGAAATAATTCTCAACAAAAAAAAATCACAAAGTAGGAAACAACGAACACAATTTTGAACGTCTGACTAAAAAACTCCATATGCATGCCTACGTGGCGTCTTAATCAACATCGAGTGTCAAGTTCAGCAATATTAGTTTATGTATAAGAACGTGGATATTGTAAGTAAGTAAATTTATATACTAGTTTATACTTAACTCATGTGATGTACCACCAAGATATATAATTTGCTCATTTTTTTAAGATAAAGTTTTTCGTTCAGTTCGCTCGAACAGTCAGTAGGACAGTGATGGCCTAATTTAATTTGCAAATTGCTTGATTTGGGTTGCTTACGATAAGTGACATGCAGCTATGCAGCTTTCCTTTGGCATGATGTGTATGCACCTGTAGCACCTTGAGGACGGGGTGCAGATCAAACGGCCAAGAAGATGGACGCCACCTGTAGAAGATCCAAGGGGAAGAAGGCAGTGTCACTTTCAAATTAGTGATTATTTATTGTAGTCTCCATCACCACCACACGACCTTCTAAAAGTAACAAAAGGAGTTGCTAATTGTGATTACAGGTGTGCCTACGCTCACTACATATATGGGTTAAGGAAAGTGTTTTTGTCCAGTGCTTTTTCATTGAAAGATGCAGGTACAGATTAAAAAAAGAAGGCACAAGGTCGTGGAGTATTATTAATCTGTGATTATTGATTCACTGGGATATGACACAGAGATCAGCATGTTATAACTCTGAACTCATCACTTAGTGTACTAAAATATGCTTCTGTATAAGTTGGACATCTTCTTTTAAGAAAAAAGAAGAGAGAGAAGTTGGATATTCTCTGACACTTCTACATTGCAAATGCAAAACACAGTTCGAAGTACAGTGACAGCTTGACTGGTTAACAGCACGCAACTATGCATGCATGCTCATTAAGATCAATGAAAGATGGACAATTAAGCAAGGTAATCATTTTTTTAAAAAAAACAAGGTAATCAGATCAACCTCACCAATTTATTTGGATCAGATCAACCACACAGGCAGGTACGGCAATGCCAGACAGTGACATAAATTCAGCAGCTTAAATATGTGTGAGAATACGGCATGAGGATCCACGTCGGCAACTCGACTAATCCTATCCATAGTTGCCTACCTATATGGACAGCATTCGAAGCTTGGCAGGTGAAGGGAACAACTGAACAAGTGTGCAAGTGCCAAAAGCTACTAGCCCTTCGTTGATCTCATGGACCACCTGCAAATTAAAAACTAATGCTCTCAAAAGGGGACATTATTATGAGCCAGTGCTTTGCCCCCACTTTGCTGCATGGCACTTTCGGTGCTCTCCCTATCAATGTCTAGAAATGATACGCGTACGAAGAAACCTAGATGTATACTAAAACATTCGAGGCTTGTTTGGATGCAACAAGGATTTACATATTTACATCCACTCCCAATCCATCATCTTTTCTTTTAAGTGTTATATTACAGTTTGTTTGAAGATGTGTTTTTTTTCTTTTAATATCCTTCACCCAAAATGCTATAAATATTTTTGGTAATTGGCTTAAAGAGGTATCTAATTGAAGCTAGTGCTTTATGTTGATCAATTAGATGTTGCCATAATGATAAAGTTTTTAATAGTAAACAATTGTCTAACCCTATGCAGGTTATCTTTATGTCTTTCTATTGGCTCCACTTTGGTTTACGATGCTACACAGAAGATGTAGAATACTACGTGCAATGATGTTATATTTTAAAAATCGGTAACCAAGGATCTTTTATTTACTATGAGTGACGTAGTTTCATTAGAATTGCTAGCTATGTGGTTTAGCGCTAGTCAATAATAAAGAAAAATTGAAGATTTGTCTCATTATCTTATGTTTTATTTTTATTTATTTTTATCTTTATTTTTTAAAACAAATTTATGGTCGTGTGTTTTATGATAGAAGCCGAAGATGTATTCCATTTTCATTATCTTAAAAAAAATATGTAGATGTTAAAATTCATTCAGATTTAAAAAAAGGGAAATTGAATTAAAAATCCTTGTTATTCCAAACAATCCTAAGAAATAAACTATGGGGTTATTTTGATTCGCCACAATGACGGTTCTAGGGGTGGTCCAGATCACCCTCAATTTTGATCCGTAAGGACCCATTGCCACAAATTTAATCCAAATCCACTTTACAGACATGGTCCATTGACTTATTTATGTTGTATTTTTGTAATATTTAGATTCAAATGCCAGTTTTAGTAGATTTGTAATATTATGAGATATAATTGTTATATTTATGTTATACTTTGAGTAAATTTTATATATGTATGTTAAGTCTACGCGTTATATAATTTTAGAGCATGAAGTAGAACTTCTCAGCGAAAATTTAATGAAGCCGCTACTGGTTCGTCAAAGATGTCATAAGGGACACTCTTTCTGGCCATCTGACATATATCAGAGTGCTTGACATTTGACATTTTTGGACTTAAGGCCGTGTTTAGTTGCAAAATTTTTTTTAAAAAAACATCACATCAGATATACGGACATACATTTGAAGTATTAAACGTCAACTAATAACAAAACAAATTACAGATTCCGATTGTAAACTGCGAGACGAATCTTTTGAGCCTAATTAAGCCATCATTAGCACATATGGATTACTGTAGCACTTATGGCTAATCATAGCGTAATTAGGCTCAAAAGATTCATCTCGCAATTTACAGTCGAACTGTGCAATTGATTTTTTTTGTCCACATTTGATGCTCCATACATATGTCCAAACATTTGATGTGACGGAAAAGTTGGAAGTTTGAAATTTTTTTTTGAGAACTAAACATGTTTAGAGTTAATATTGAGTACTCCTACTTAGTTCATTCAATTGAATTTATAGTAGGTTGATGTATACCTACATAGTATCTGTGCTCATCCATAATATCCATCAAGCTCGACAATATCGTAATCAGATAATAATAATAATAATAATAATAATAATAATAATAATAATAATAATAATAATAATAATAATAATAATAATAATAATAATAATAATAATAATAATAATAATAATAATAATAATAATAATAATAATAATAATAATAATAATAATAATAATAATAATAATAATAATAATAATAATAATAATAATAATAATACATCCGACTATAATGATAGTATGTCCGTTCAAGATTTTTTCCCTCAACCTCAATTATCGACATTCGACATACGTTTCTAAAAGCCTCACCATGTATAAAAGGGTACACAAGTGACACGACTCAACGGCCACGAGCACAACCCATTTTCATTTCGCGGCAATTGCTTTCTCCTTTCTACTAGATTAGTGGCGCAAATGTTCGGTACATGCTTTTGCCATCGTCATTGGTCATTGATTTCTCCATTATCGCTAGCTCCTGTGGGCTCCCGGCCCTGTTCCTCTTGCCCTAGCTACAAGCATGGTTTTTGTTGTCCTGCTTGTGATGTTCAAACCACACGAATTTTGCAAGAGTAACGTACGGAAAATTTCCAAACCCCAAGCAAAATTTCATCGCCAAACAAATGTGCTGTGAGTAAGTGTTGATGATTAATTGCTTGGAAGTCGCTAGAAACAGTGTATGATGCGAATAGAAACGAACGGAAATGGGCTGCTGCTAATAATTCGAAACGAGCCGCTGGGATTACTCCCTGTCGCTGTGGATTTGGCTGACAATTATTACGATAAAGTAATAATGGCCGTGCACGAGCCGGAGAGAGATCATTTTACTACTACAATTTAGTGGCTGGGTGAAGCCAACGTCGATGAGCACAAGCCGTGTCATACATGTCACTAACCACCCCTCGATGATGGTGTTACCAACAAATAATGCAACCGAGTTAATTGAAAGCCGGGAAATGGATGGATCATGATATTGATATATGCTTCATCCATTATTCTTGAAAAAAATATACTTAGCTAGATACTTGTTCAAATTTATTCTTAAAAGTTGATCCTTTTGAAGATATATAGGTGTACACGCTATGGTTGCCACGTGGCGCGCGTGAGAGTTGGGCGGACGCGTGAGCGCGTTTTTACGGCACGCGCGCGCGACGTGTCGTCGTGTCCGCCAAGACAAAAAGGGCCCGAGCACTCGCGTCGCCGGCTCGCCGCTCGAGCGCGTGCGCGAATTTCTCATCTTGAGACCTCTCGGGCGATTGGTGAGTGCGCCGTGTGAGGCGAAATGTGATGGAAACCAGACGGCTTTTGGCATCTGCAATGCAGTGCAGAGGAATATGTATGGTCCGGAGAGAAGACAAGTAGTGGATTCCTGGTTTGGTTTGCTAAGTACAGCAGTGATTAGAGGCTTGTTTATACGCTACTTTTACCCTAACCTACCTTACCCAATGTGTGACAAGTCATGAAAAAGTGTGACCAATAAATTACTATCCACAGCGTCATAGCGTCATCTAGTTAGTTTTTTTTTTTGTGAAACCTATTTATCCAGATTCAAATAGTAGACTTATGCTCGTATTTACGACTAATTATTATTTCAGTGATCAATGCGTTAGTGATGACTTCATTAATTTTAAGATATATATAAAAAAACAAATTATTATTTTTAAGTGTGACAAGATTTAACTTAAAAATGTGCATTAACAAGTTAGTGAAATATGGTTTGCAACAGTTAAAAGAACCAACCAAAAATATGGCACATTTATTAGGGCAAACTGTGGCAGCGAATCAAAAGGATACGGAGAAGGGAGCGAAAAACACCACGGAGAATTCTAGCCAGATGGGCCTGAGATTATGGACAGAAACACTATGGCTAGTCTCAGCCCAAAGAATAGTTTACTTACATGTTGGGCCCATAATGACTGGCCTTGTTAACATGTCCGTTTCGCGATCTCAGTTTCGACTTTCGAGAGGAGGGTGACGAACGATCAAGTGAAACCAGAGTGCCAACACTGGCAGTTGGCAAGGACAAATCAGGTAAACGCTCTAATAGCACCAAAGTATTGTAAAAAAAAGTAGCAGTACCAAAGATCTAAAGCAGAAGGCAGGTTAGCTATCTCGTGCGCACGCAGCAACATATGCATGCATGCATGTACCTCGGGCCCATCACTCACACATGCATTATACACACATGCACGCACCTTGGTCCCACAACTGGACATGCATTACACGTATAGACGCATGCATGCACCAGTATTGCTCTTTTTTTCTTTTTTTTTATGTTTTCATCTTAATTGATTTGTGATATAGTGAAAGTTATCAAAATTTATATGAGAAGACATTTTTAATAAAATTCGATTTTTTCCTATAATTCAAATTTGTGTTCAACTTATTTTTTAAAAACTTTTAATTCAAATTTGAAACCTTTTAACTTAAATTTGAACTCGAATTTGAAACTTTTGACCTAAATTTATGAACTTCCAATCAAAATTTTAAACTTTCAATTTGAATTTTTGAAACTTTTAACTCAAAATTTGAAAACTTTCTATTCAAATTTAAAATCTTTCAATTCAATTTCAAATTTTTGTCTCAAATTTTGAAAACTTTCAACTCAAAATTCAAAAACTTTCAACTACGAACTAAAACTTTCAACTAAATTATCTATATTTTTCTTAAAAAGTTAATACTAATTACCATAATTAGTGCTAATTACCATAATTAGCACTTCCAGCGCGGGCGTTGGGCAGTCGCGGGGGCGTGGGCCTGTGGGGGCGCGCGGCTGTGCTACTTCCGCAGCAGCGCGCGCGCGCCCAATAGGAACCCCCAGCAGAATGACCGAGCTATGACAGACTTATTTGCATATGGCCAAGCAAATGGAATTGCAGAAAACCAAGACCACCGGAGCAGAACAAATCACAAACCACAGGATGTGATATACATCTGGCTAGCAGTGCATTTAACTATTTGCATTACGACGGTTCCTAATTAGGCCATATTTAGTTTGCTACCATGCCAAAATGTTGATAATGCCAAAACCTAGATAAGTTTTGGTAATATCAATTTTTTTTTGGGGACAACTTATGTGTGTTGTTGGCACATTTTGGTAGCAAACCAAATTCTAGCAAAGTTACTATTTAAAGCGCGAATAATTTGGTAGGGCACATTTTTGGCTTCAAAGCTCAGTAATTGGTAGTTGCAGTATTGGCTTCAATTCAAACAAGCCCATATAGTACCTAGATAACATCAACACTAATGGTGCTAAAGGAACATGTTAATATCTTAGTACATCACCTCAGTAATTTGACTAATTTCCATTCATGGGGAGCTGAATTTGAAGCATTATTTGTTTCTTTGCACATCAGGTACTACAGCATCGCCATCACGGCATTATATGTAAGTTTTCATTCCTAGCTGTTACAGGTACCAGAAAGACACTGAACAGCTGAATGTGGTAGACGCCAGACACACCACGTCTTACGTTTAAGTTAAACACTGCAGAGCTCAACAACACAAGAAGTATAGGCATTGGCTCTAGTTATTTACCAAGGCAACAGTTTGGCTCAAGGACAGGAATGGCAACGCTCCAAATAGACAGCTACTCGTTACTGTTCTTCCTTGTTCTTGTCTTCGACGGGATCGCCATTCTGGTTCAAATCCTCAGGAGGCAAATTCATACACTCTACAGGGCAATAAACAATGCCATCATACAATAAAAGAAAATGAAATACACGTACACGGAGTTGAGATGTATTCATGTACAGATAAGAAGTACCATCATTGTCAGCAGATGCATAGGGAGTTCGCCGAGCACGTGCATGTTGTTGAGTAGGCTGAAAGTGGATTAGGACACAGTAAAACACCGAAGGAAAGAAATGAATATAGTAGCATGACAGAGAATGCAATATGACTTCTCATATACTTGTTCAGTGACCAAAGAAATGTTGTCAGCCTTGACAGCAAAACATGTAGGGGAGAGCATATCAGAAGCAGCATGCTAAAAGTGAATGATCTGGGTATTCACTTATAACTACATTATGGCTGTGTTCGGTAGGGAGAGTTGGGAACTCTCCCAGCAAACACGTAAAACGAAGTGGTTAATTAGCACGTGATTAATTAAGTATTAGCTAATTTTTTTGAAAAATGGATTAATATGATTTTTTAAAGCAACTTTTGTATAAAAACTTTTTGTAAAAAACACACCGTTTAGCAGTTTGAAAAGCGTGCGCGCGAAACACGAGGGAGATGAGTTGGGAACTCATCCAGCCGAACTCAGCCTATAAGAACCATAAATCTTTCAGCCAGGAGCGGGAGCCAAAATTTTCTCAAGACTAGGGCTAAATTAGTGTAATTTCTATAGGTTTGCCTTTTTTCTTCTAATTTTTTAAATTTTGAAGTGTTATCTCAATGGGTGTTTAGGTTCAGGACTCAGGAGTAGGGCTCTAGCCCTACCTGGCCTACTCCTGATTCCACCCCTGCTTTCAGCCATAATCTTCCAGTCAAACAAAAACATGGCAAAGAAAAAAAAAAAGAATTGTGCATCTTGTGTGCCGAAATGTCAGTACCTGAAGTTTTGGTCGAAGTGCTTCAAGAGGCCCTTTAGGTTTGTGGCTTCCACCTTGCTGTGGCAAGCAAAAGGAAAAACATGGTAAGAATTGAATTCTTCTTCAAAAATTATTGAATATTAATGCAACACTCAATTCAACTTCATAATGACTTCAGTATTACCTTGCCTAAAGCCCAATCAGCAGAATCAAAGTAAGCCCGATCATGATCCTGATAGATTATTCCAGTTTAAATATTACATAAGTTCAGTAAGAGATGAAAATTAACCATACATCTGTTTCACCTTTATACGAAAATCATCATTTTAACAGAGAAAAACAAATATACTAAAATAAAGAAGGTATTGACCTTAGTTATATGTGGCGTCCTCTTGGGCAGTATTCCACCATATTTTTTCTTGATGGCTGCTTCCTGAATATATTCGTATATAAATATTAGTAATCTAATTAATAGATATTCGTACTATTAATGGAATAAATGCCACATGAATAAGTATAAACAGTAACATGAAAAATGGTGTAGCAAAATATAGGGAAAGTGTACACTTTGGCCTTTTCACTTTGCCCGACTCCATTTTTCACCCTGAACTCGTAATCGGGTATTTTCCACCCTAAATTTCTCAAACTGTTCACTCTATTCCCTTGAATCATTTCCACCCAGTTTTGGTAAACAGTGTACAACCCATGTTGGATTTAACCTTGCTGATGTGGCTGTTGATTGTGGACATCGCCAGAAGGCTTGCTCCTCTATATAAGGTGTTGCATCATTTCCACCCGATTTTTGGTCTCACATCATGGCTTATAATGGTTAGAGGCCTTCCAGCGTCATCGAAAGCCAACAGCCACATCAGCAAAGGTCAAAGCCAATGAGGCCTGACTACTATGTACTGAAGCAAGGAGGAAATGGCATAAGGGGGTAAAGTGAACAGTTTGAGAAGTTCAGGATGAAAATAAACGGTTTACGACTTTATGGTGAAAAATGGATTCCGGACAAAGTTCAAGGGTTAAGAATGGACTTATATGTAAAGATAGTACCTCTTCTTGTGGTGAGGGCATTCCACTTGCTTCGCTCTGCTCTTGAGTATTTTCTTCCTTTTTGTTAGAAACATCTCCTTTGAGCCTCACTTGACCAGTTGCCTCATCAGATGGCATTCCAGACATAGTGAACTTAAGCTGCAGAGAAGACTTCAATTTCAGTGTCCACGCTCATGGTGCAAATAATCATTTAATAGCACACAGTATATGCTAACCATCTAACATACACAAAAAAGGAAGATAATGTATTTGATGGTCCGTGAGGGTGATAAAATTTTCTCAAAAAAAGAACCAGAATGAAAAGCAGATGTTCATTGTTCCCTTCCTTTATGCAATAGCAGAAAGCAGAAGTACATAAAATAAATAAGGAGATTAATATCAGCTTCTTATTTCTAGGGGAGGAGGGATATGTCCAACATAAGAACTTCTCAACAGTATCAAAATTTAATGCCGACTCACTGTTTGTCACTGTAAGTTTGTTAAGCATTCAATCAGAGGAAAATAGGAAACAGGGGCTGCATACATGGCAAGTTTATTTTCTTGAGCTCAAGAAGAGTTCATATTATTCTGATTAGTCCATGATAAAAACAATACCATTCCCATTATAAATAACAAATCTCCAAACAAGTAAATGCCTTCATAAAGCACAATGATCTAGCAAAATACCATGTATGAGCACAATTGAATGAGGACGGAGGACAGACATGCTTGGCACAGATTGCAGTTCAACCTTCAAATATTTCCGACAACTAGATTCGATACTAGTCTATTTGGGCCATTTTCTTGACAAAAGGAACAAGCAGATAATATTAAACATTGATACTAGCATTAAAAATATATATATAATCTAGGCTGTACAAATCTAAATAACAGTCTAGAGAATATATATGTTGTCATACAGCCGCTATCCTGTGTCTGCAGGAATTTCAACTGCACATGACAAAATGATGCAAGCAAATGCATACTTGGTCTAAAGCGGCTTGAAAAGATTCACTCACCTAGACCACAATTTAGAACATGACATGAGCAAAGTAGCATTAATCACATCAGTATTCAGTCAATTTCTCTACCACAAAGGCATCAACCTTTGTTGTATATTTGTTTGTTGTCAAGTGCAATACGACTTGAATGGGTCAGCAGATGAATTTATTGTCAAGTGCAATACAACAAGAACTGGTCAGCAAGCGGACTCATATATAGGTCATCAGGACTGTTTTGTTCTAGAATTACCAACAGCGTGCAAAGCTGATGGTGTCATGACTGCAATCATGTAAATGTCAGCTAGTCAGGTAAGAAAAAAACAGCTGACCTTCCTAACTTTCTTTCTGATTTTCATTACGTCAGAGTGTTAGCAGTCCAAGATCCATCTAATAGTTTCAAATTAATCATTTCATGCCTTGCTTCACAATTATCACTGCAGAAATATTGAACAATTGATGTGGTTCCTTTTTTTTTAAAAAAAAAATGTTGCTCCACCTCAAACAAGCTATTGGTTGTAAAGGGAATTGTAATACGAACGGTTCTTCCAGATCAGATCAGGAGAGAGCCTAATAAGGGGCATGGGGATTCACAGTGGCGGATCTAACATGGGACATGGGGGTTCAGTTGAACCCCCAAACCTTTTTGGGAACCATCAAACTGCTATTAGTATTAATGTTAAGGCAAATTTCTAGAACAGAAGCTAGGGTTAACGCAAATTCGAGAAAAAGTGCGTGGGTAGAGTGTGTGTGTGTGTGTGTGTGTGTGTGAGAGAGAGAGAGAGAGAGAGAGAGAGATGGGAAAGAGGATGTGTGTAACCGATGCGGCGGAAGCAGCAGGACGAGCGACGGCGACCCTGCTCGCTCGCTCGCGCGATGGATGGGGATCGGCGCAGGCGGCGGTGGCGGAGGATGTGCTCACCAGGATGCGGCGGAAGCAGCAGGACGAACGACGGCGCCCCTGCTCGCTCGCGGGATGGATGGGGATCGGCGGAAGCGCACGACCTCCGTGAACTGAACGAAATACGTCTAAAATAGTACAGTAGAGATGAGAAAAAGGGAAATTCGGATTAACTGGCTGAGGAGGATGCGTGCAAATCTCGCATTGGTCCTGTTCTGCTTGGGCTGGAGTTTTGTGGCTTATTTGAGCCAAGTTGGCGCTATGGACTTAGCCATTTTAGGCCGAATATACGTGCACATTTGGACTGAAATTACGCCCGCCAATTGGTCGAAATTATGAGAGTGGGGAAATCGGCCAATGCATTTGGGCTAATTGACCAATAGATGAGGGAGGATGAAGCAGGCCCAGAAAAAGAGTTTTGTTTGTTGTTGTCAAACTCTGTCACTACACTCCTTTGGCCAACCCGCTCACCTTTTTACTGTTATTGAAATTTTAAAAATTGAATCTGATTATTGTTGGAGTTCTTTTTTTAGTTTCTAAAAGCCCTGTCAACTGCTATGACCATACTGCTTCACGGCTTATCCGTCGTCTTTCCTCTTAATCGTCATTGAGGGGTTTTATTTATAGTTTTTAAATGTTCCATTAACCGCCACCACACTAGCATTTGCCACCATTATGTTTTAGATGAACTGCTAGTACTCCTTATTTTTATTCTATTTTTTATTTCTAGATTGCATTTGTACTTGAACTCTCATTTTTTTTCTAATTTTGGAACTTATTTTATTTTAATTAATCTCGTGTTGTGTTCTACATGGACTATTTTTTCAATATTCCTTATTGTCATCAACAATTTGTTAGCTTTACAGTCTTAGAGAGATGGAAGTCCAATTATGCTAGAATATCACCGACTTGTTTGGTACTGTCCAATGTCAACAGTGGCAATGAAGACAACTCTTCATACATCATCAGAGGAAATGCCGACTCCATTATTTGTGGTAGAAAATGTTAAACATGGTGGAAGCAGGGGAGTAGAATGTGGAGCAGATATAAATATATTTTGAAGCTAGGCAGGACATGAGAGAAGCTCACAAAAAGTGATTTCTGAGAGCTCAAATTTTCTTTCTATAAATAGCCATCTCCCTTTTTTGATTAATACTTCAATATTATGAAGGAAATCAAACAATTGACATTTATTTTTATGGCATTCTTTATAAGACCTGATAACTCTGAATCATGAGAAAATCTATAGAAAGTATATTGATCTACCGTACTTGGATCTCTGTTTACGATTTTACATGAAGCTAAAAAAACATATGCATGATGCCCTACCGAGTAGTGATCTTATTTGCCCAAATATTAAATCTATCATGTCATATGCTTATTTGCTAAAACAAATATCCTGTACCAACCTCATGAAACTACCAGTCTGAATATATGGATAATATTGTTATCCACTGAGCTGCTTGATTCAGCCCACATAACAAATCAATGCAATTTGGAATTTAATTATTTGGTTAGTATTCAGGTATATACATTAAGTCTCATGTTATATATAGGTCTAATGATATCCATTGCTTCTTGATACAGTACTGCCGTATTCCAAAAAAGTAAGAAGGTTGGTGTTAAAGTTAGAATGTTGCTGCAATTAGATGATATTGCTTTCATTTTTCTGAACTTACTGTTGTCCCCATGAGCTGGTTGATTCAATAGACCACACAAATCAATGTAATTTGGAATTTAATTATTTGGCTAATATTCGGTAAATACATTAAGTGTCATGTTATATATAGGTCTAATGTTATGATATTGCCTTCAGTTTTCTGCAGTTAGATGATATTAAGTGTCATATTGCTGCAGTTAGATGATATTGCCTTCAGTTTTCTGAAGTTATTGTTGTCCCCACGAGCTGGTTGATTCAATAGACCACACAAATAAATGCAATTTGGAATTTAATTATTTGGTTAATATTTGGTAAATACATTAAGTGTCATGTTATATATAGGTCTAATGTTATACATTGTTTCTTGATATTGTACAAGCATACTCCAAAAAAGTAAGAACATTTGGTGTTGAAGTAAGAATGTTGCCGCCGTTATGTTGCTTGAGTTTTCTGAAGTTGGAAAATTAAATAAGTTCCTAAATGGTTTTTGTATACTATTGCCTTTATTATACTGATGTTAAAATGTTCTTGAATAGGACATACAGGGATTGGGGATTTCTATTCGTGGAGTAACAATGTTTTAATTTTACTTTTGTGTGGGATACGAGGAGTGTGGATTTGCTATCATACCATTCTTCAAATACAGGTTAGTATTATACGGATTTTACCTATTCTTCATGTGTCATGCCTATAAATTTTGTCAGGAAATTATATTCAAGAGCTTGCCTGTGCAGAGCTTATTGGTACTGGTTAGAGGGATGGTTCTTTTGCTCTTTTATATGTATGTTGCCTTTGCTGTTGCAAGTTAAAATTTCTCTTTCAACTACAGTGATAAAGAAATAGCAATTTAATTAGTATCTTTTCTGTCACTTAGTTTTGATGCCATCTATGACGATATGTCTCTCTTCCTCCAGCTCTTTAGATGGAACCAAACTCCTCGCCTGCTAGGATACACCATTTGCATACTTTGATTATACATTCACATATTATTGTCCATACTAGGGAGTAAGTTTGGTAAATTCAGCTTAGTGAACAGGAAATTTGTCCATTTCATTCAAATGTTTTGTTTTGTGGTGATGAGAAAAGTAGGTCATTTGTTATTCTTCTATAAGAAAATAATTTGTTGTTCTTGTGTAAGAAAATGGTTTGTTATTCTTCTATAAGAAAATAATGCTTTGATAGTAATTCTTCACTTCTAGCTGGCAATCGTTCAGAGTTTGATCATAATTGTCACACCCCAAAGTTTGCTTTTTAGGTTAAAATTCGTGAAATAAATCGCGTAAAATAAATTTTCCTTTTTAACCTAGAGCAAAATTCTAATTTAAAAATATATTAAATCAAGTGGAAATGGCATGGTGGGATTTTTCTTGTGTTTTCCATGTTAAAATACATTAACACGATTTTTAGTGGAATTTTCAGAGCCCTAGAAATAATTTTAATCAATTAAAAACCTCTATCGCAATAAATAAATCCCTGGGAAATCCTTTTCCCCTTTTTCTTTTTCTTTTTCCTCTTTTTGGGCCGTCGGCCCACCTTCTTCCCTCTCCCGGGCCAGCCCAAGGCCGCCCGCGCCACCCTGTGCCGCCTCCTCCTCTCCCTCTCAGGCCGGCCCAAGGCCGCGACCCGAGCCGCCCCGAAGTCCACGCCGCCTTTCTTCTCCTCTCGGGCCACCGACATGTGGGGCCGCCGCCCGGGCCGTCTCCCCCAAGGCCGGCCGCTGCCGCTCACGCCGCCCGCATCTCCCACGCCCACGCGCCCCGCGACCGCCGCCGGGGCCACCTTCCCACGTCGCCCGCGTCGCCCGTGCCCGCTCCCCTACTCCGCGCCAACTCCCCCGCGCCGTAGAGGCCAGGATTCGCAACTAAATCCCGCCCTCTCTCTCCTCTCCCGCGCCGAACTCCGGCGAGGAATCCGGAGCCGACGGCCGAACCCTAGCCCCGGCCCTCCAATAAATCGGCCTCCCCGCGCTCCCGTTTCCCTTTTTTCCCTAACGCCGCCGCTTCCCGTGCACCCTAGCGCCACCGCCACCGTCGTCTCCTTCATCTCCGGTGAGCGCGCCGCCTCCGCCCTCTCTCTCTCTCCTCTCGGCGCCGCTAGCGTGCCGGCCCGCTCGGCCGTCGCCCNCCCGCCGCATCCGGCCGCCGCCCGCGCATGCCGCCGTGCGCGCCGCCGCGCCATGGCTGCGCCGTGGTCGCGGTTGGTGCCGCGTGGCCGCTGCATCGGCGCCGCGTCGCCCCGCCGCCCGCCGCGTGGCCGCCGCGTCGACGCCACGTCGGTGTCGCGTGGTGCGCCACCCGCTTGCCGGCCGGTGGACCGAGTCCACCGTGGACCGGGACCCCAAGCCACCGACAGGTGGGGCCCACCTGTCAGCGTCGCCGCCCTCCCGCTGACGTAAGTGACGTCAGCCCTAGGGTTTATTGCGCAATAATTGAATAAGGACTTTTCTGTTTGTAGTAAAAACATAGATGATCTTCTAAAATTCATAACTAATTCATCCGGACTCCGTTTGAGTCCATTCAAGTTGCAGAAAATTCATAAAAATGTCTAGAATCCATTAAAAATAGTTTTGTTCTCTGTTTCAGTAGACTTATAGCCTGTTTGCTTATGTGCTTTGTTTTTCGTTTAGATTCCGGTAATTCCGACTCTCCGGTTTACTTCGAGGTTGTTGCCGAGGTCGATCCAGCGCAGGAGCAAGGCAAGTCATGCTTATTCACTTGAGCATATTGTACCTAAATTGCGAATGTCTTATTTTCCTCTAAATATTGCATTATTTTATAATGTCATTTATAGGCTTATTTACCTATTGTACTCAACTTTATATTTCAATTATCTTATTCCTTTGATAGCTTGGGAAGTAATTTGAGTAGTCGCTAGGATAGACCATGCTTAGCCCTGCTTAGTAACATTAGCACATTAATGGGATAACTAATGACTCATTATTATTTAATGTTGGTTATTTGAGGTTAGCTCATGATGGTTAATCGTGAATGATTAAATTAGTCCAACTAAAACCTGGATAATGGTGGATTGTGAGCACATGGTTTTGATGGTCGTGCTCATGACAATTAAGGACCGGTTCGCGGGAAACCCTGAAAGAATTATCGTACTTTCCACAAGCCTCCTTTGTTGTTACTTGCATCATTACTCCCTTTCCGGTATGACTTGTTGAGTACAGTGGGTAGTGCTCAGTCTTGCTTCATTTTCCTCCCACACCAGAGTTGGAGTATGTGTCAGATGGAGGCTACTCAGAGGAGTAGGCTCGTGCCTGCCGTCAAGGATGCCCGTGGAATGGAGTTGCCACGCTGCGAGCATCTAGTTAATTAGAACCGCTTGTTTTTTCCCCTGCATTTATGTAAGAGATTTTTATGGTGTTTGTAAGACGTGGATCTGTATGTCAACTTTGTCGTTTGTGTACCCTGGTCGGTCCTGGATGGGGATTTTAATACACATTCTGCTTGGAATTCGGGTTAGCGAATTTCTTGGCGTGACAAGTTGGTATCAGAGCCGACCTTGACCGTAGGACAAGCCAACTGGAAACCCTAAGAGCCCTCTAAAACTCTTTCATGTGCATTTGCCCTTAACTTGGAATTGTTTTGGGAAAAATTCGGGATCTTTAGTCTTTGTGATTTTTGGGAAAAAGTCGGGTCGTTTATTCGATGGGGACTCCCTTAACTAAAGTTAGTCTGGAGTTTTAAAAAAAAATTTTGGGATAATAAATTTCGGGGTTCGTTTGGATTCGCTTCGAAAATTTGTCGGGAAAGTGGATTAGGCCCTAGTTGAGTCATATGAGAAGTAAAATCTATTTATTTTGGTTCTTACTATTATTTCCATTTTAATAATGTTACTATTATATTATCTTCCTATTATTTAGGTGTTGTGTTAGTGTTTATTTGACTCTTATAAAATGTTTCATGCACCAAAAATTTCCTTTTGTTATTCGTTCTTTTATCTAAGTCCTTTAAGTTGTTTTCTTTAATTTGGATTTGAGCATGCATTGATTCCCATCCCTTGTCCTATCTAGATGGCAGGCCTTCCCCCTACGCACCGCGGTGAGGATATGGACGGTTGTGTGGCAGAGCTTGCCCGCATGACCTTGGTTGTGGGGTACCCTGAAGCGCCAGAGTACACTACGATCGAGCCTCTCAGTGGCGAGTTCCCTTTCAGAGTTCGCTTGGAGGTCCATGGCTTTGTGGGCACCAATCTTCCCAACATGGTGACCGAGGCTACTGGAGGTAGTGTGGTGCACGCTTGTCAGGAGGCCGCCTACAGGATGATGACCAGGATCAACGACAGGCACTCCTACGTTTTTTGCGTCTCTGCGTACCGTTACCACCCTCGTCGTTCTGCCAACAGCGACGTCAGCACCTTCCGCCTGACGACTACAGAGAACGACACCACCTTCGGACGGATGTGTTCAGTGATGAAGGGATTGGACCGGATGCACGCCTACCTCCATAAGGCATCCAAGGCTCTCAACGACCAGAAGTTGATCAAGATTGCTCGCTTGGAGGATGAGGTCGCTCGGCTCAAGGCCGAGAATGCTAGGCTGCAGGGACGCCCAGCGCCAGGTGGACTCAGGATTCGCACTACGCCCAGAAAGAGGACCACAGCTCCAGTGCGTATCCAGCTTGCACCAAGGAACCCACCACCAGCTCCAGCACCAGCTCCACCACCCTCACCAGCGTTCGCCATCACCTTCGCCTTAGCGTCTGCGTACCAGGGTCCAGCCTGTGGCAGCGGAGGTTGGTTGCACGCCACACCCAGCGGCAGCTACGACAGTGGTTCTAGCTCAGAGCCAATCAGTGGAGACACTGCCATGGCGGATTCCAGGAGCCGTTCGGAGGAGCCAGGAGACGAGCAGGAGCCTGGCTACGACTCCATCGACCGCAGGAGCCGTTCCGAGCATTAGGCTCGCCACCCTTAGTTTTACCGTTTTTCTTAGTTTGCTTTCTTGTTAGATTCTGTGTGCTAGGTTTGTTGCTTGGGGGTTAGCCGATGGTCGATATCATGTGCCTATGGTATGGCTATCTTAATAAGGATTCTGCTTGCTGTTTTACAGTGTTTTTTTAAAAAATTAGATCGGAACAATTACAGTTCCATTATAATATATTAAAGCTTAGTTTCTGAGCAGTCTGTTTTCTTTCTTTTTCATCTCTTTCTGCTGGTTCTTCTCCTCCAGATGGTCAACACAAGAACGAGTGGTAACACCAGTGGTCAAGAGGATCCATCGGCGGGAGCACAAGCCAATGGAGCAAACAACAACGTTCCTCCTCCCCCAACACCTGAGAATCCCACTATTGCTCAGGTGTTGGCTAGCCAGACTCAGATGATGACGGCCATGATGCAATAGATGCAACAGCAGCACCAACAGATGCAACAGCAGATGATGCAACAGATGCAACAACAGGCCCAGCAGAACCAGCAATTCGGTCCTCCACCCCAGTCCAAGCTGCCAGAGTTCCTTCGCGTCCGGCCACCAATTTTCTCAAGTACCACTAACCCCATGGAGGCGAATGACTGGCTTCATGCCATTGAGAAGAAACTTATTTTACTGCAATGCAACGACCAAGAGAAGGTCGCTTTTGCCGCCCACCAGTTGCAGGGTCCCGCTTCAGCCTGGTGGGATAATTATTTGGTCACCCGTCCACCCGGAACAGAAGTCACCTGGGCGGAATTCTACTGCAATTTCAGGAAGGCCCAAATTCTCGACGGCATCGTGGCCCAGAAGAAGAGGGAATTCAGATCACTCCACCAAGGTAACCGGACTGTGATGGAGTATCTCCATGAGTTCAACCGTCTTGCGCGTTACGCCCCGGAGGACGTACGCACCGATGCAGAAAGGCAGGAAAAGTTTCTTTCCGGCCTGGATGATGAGTTGACCAACCAGCTAATCTCGGGTGATTATGCTGATTTTGAGAAGCTGGTTGACAAGGCGATCCGTCAGGAGGATCAAAGCAACAAGATGGACCGAAAGAGGAAGGCAGCTCAATTCAGGGCGCAACAGGGGAATCAACAGAAGCCCCGGTTCATCGCCGGACAGCAGGGTGGACCTTCCACCATGATTATTTGCCAACACCGACCCTACCAGCCCGGCAACTTCAACACCAACAACACTGGCAACCGCAACAATAACGGGGGACAGTTCAACCGCAACCCAGCTCCGCGCCCACCAATGGCTCCATCTTAGCCAGCTCCATCAACTCAACCCAAGAAGGAGCCCAGCGGAAAAACATTGGTCTGCTTCAACTGCAACGAGCCCGGTCACTTCACCGACAAGTGCCCGAAACCAAGGCGCGCAGGACCCAAGTTTGTTCATGCCCGCGTCAACCATGCATCGGCAGAGGAGGCGCAGGCTGCACCAGAAGTGGTACTGGGTACGTTTCCTGTCAACTCAATTCCAGCCATCACACTTTTCGATTCTGGTGCTATGCATTCCTTTTTATCAAAGCGTTTTGCTGGAACACATGGGTTGTCAGTAGTGGAACTTAGAACGCCTATGTGATCTTGGGAATGAGATGACCACAGCTCACTACTGTCCCTCTGTGGTAATAGAAATCCAGGGTTCTAAATTTCTAGCCAACCTTATCCTTCTTGAATCCAAGGACCTAGATGTCATTCTTGGGATGGATTGGTTAACTAGGCACAAGGGAGTTATCGATTGCGCTAGTCGCACTATTACTCTGGATAATGAGAAAGGAGAAGTGGTGATGTTTCAGTCGCCGACACCCCAGAAGCAGAGAGTATGCTTAAATCAGGTCGATGGGATGGAACAGACCGCAGTAGTAGGGAAAGACCTTAAGAAGTAGGGGGATATTCCCATCGTCAGAGAGTACCCTGAAGTCTTCTCAGATGACTTAACCACAATGCCACCAAAGAGAGGAATTGAATTTCAGATTGACTTAGTACCGGGAACTGCCCCGATACACAAGAGGCCCTATAGGATGGGAGCCAACGAACTGGCGGAAGTCAAGAAGCAAGTTGATGAGCAGTTGCAAAAAGGATACATTCGCCCGAGTACGTCACCTTGGGGTGCTCCGGTGATCTTCGTGGAGAAGAAAGATAAGACCAAGAGGATGTGCGTCGACTATCGCGTCCTCAATGATGTGACCATCAAGAACAAATATCCGCTTCCTCGGATTGATGATTTGTTTGATCAGCTGAAAGGAGCAACATGATTCTCCAAGATAGACCTGCGGTCAGGCTATCACCGGTTGAGGATCAAAGAGGACATTCCGAAGACGACATTCATCACTCGGTATGGGTTGTTTGAGTGCACGATCATGTCTTTTGGACTTACCAATGCATCAGCCTTTTTCATGAACTTGATGAACAAGGTGTTCATGGAATTTCTGGATAAGTTCGTCGTGGTGTTCATTGATGATATACTCGTTTACTCCAAGTCCAAGGAGGAGCACAAACAACACCTTCGCCTGGTACTCGAGAAATTGAAGGAGCACCAATTGTATGCCAAGTTTAGCAAGTGCGACTTTTGGCTCAAAGAGGTACAGTTCCTAGGCCACATCATCACTGCTCAAGGAGTGGCGGTGGACCCGTCAAATGTGGAGTCGGTTACCAAGTGGACGCCTCTGCGCACGGTCTCACAGATCAGGAGTTTTCTGGGACTCGCGGGTTACTACCGTCGGTTTATTGAGAACTTCTCCAAGATTGCCAAGCCAATGACACAGTTCCTGAAAAAGGATGAGAAATTCAAGTGGTCAGCAGAATGCAACAGAAGTTTTGAAGAGCTTAAGAAGAAATTGGTGTCCGCACCAGTATTAATTTTGCCGGATCAAACGAAAGATTTCCAAGTGTTTTGTGATGCATCCCGCCAAGGGTTGGGATGTGTATTAATGCAAGAAGGCAGGGTGGTCGCATACGCTTCGCGTCAACTGCGCCCACACGAGAACAACTACCCTACTCATGACTTGGTACTAGCAGCAGTGGTTCACGCTTTGAAAATCTAGCGACACTACCTCATTGGTAACCGTTGGGAAGTCTATACCGACCACAAGAGTTTGAAGTATATTTTCACTCAGCCCAATCTAAACCTCCGACAACGCCGATGGTTGGAGTTAATCAAGGATTATGACTTGGGGATACATTATCACCTCGGTAAGGCCAACGTGGTGGCCGATGCTTTGAGCAGGAAAAGTTGATGCAACGCTACTTTTACTGAGGGAATATGTGACAGATTGCGACGAGAGTTTGAACACCTAAATCTGAGTATTGTAGAACACGGATTTGTGGCTACTCTGGAGGCACAGCCCATGCTCGTGGAGCAAGTTCGAGCAGCCCAAGTCAATGACCCTGAGATAGCTGAACTCAAGAAGAATATTAGAGTCGGCAAAGCACGAGACTTCGCCGAGGATGAACACGGGACAATCTGGATGGGAGAAAGAATATGTGTTCCAGAGAACAAGAAACTAAAGGATCTAATACTTACGGAAGCTCATCAAACTCAATACTCAATTCATCCTGGCAGTACCAAGATGTACCAAGATCTCAAAGAGAAGTTCTGGTGGGTTAGCATGAGAAGGGAAATCGCCAAATTCGTCGCGCTCTGCGACGTATGTCATCGAGTGAAGGCGGAGCATCAGAGACCAGCAGGGTTACTACAGCCTCTGCAGATTCTGGAATGGAAATGGGAAGAGATTGGGATGGACTTTATCACGGGTTTACCAAGAACATCAACGGGGCACGACTCCATTTGGGTGATCGTGGATCGACTCACTAAGGTCGCTCACTTTATCCCAGTACATACCACTTACTCGGGAAAGAAATTGGCAGAACTCTATTTGGCAAGGATCGTGAGTTTGCATGGGGTATCTAAGAAGATTGTGTTCGACCGAGGGAGCCAGTTTACTTCGAGATTTTGGCAGAAACTACAAGAAGAGTTGGGAACTCGTCTGAACTTCAGTACCGCTTACCACCCTCAAACTGATGGTCAAACTAAGCGAGTCAACCAGATCTTGGAAGACATGTTGAGAGCTTGCGCACTTGATTTTGGTGGGGCTTGGGACAGAAGCCTGCCATACGCCAAGTTCTCCTACAACAATAGTTACCAGGCTAGTCTGCAGATGGCACCGTTCGAAGCATTGTACGGCCAGAAGTGCCGCACTCCGCTCTTTTGGGACCAAACCGGAGAACGTCAGTTGTTTGGTACGCAAGTCCTAAACGATGCAGAAGAAAAAGTTAGAACAGTTCGGGAAAGATTGAGGATCGCACAGTCTCGGCAGAAGAGCTATGCAGACAACCGCCGAACAGAGCTCATCTTTGAAGTTGGGGACCATGTGTACCTTCGAGTCACACCACTTCGAGGTGTGCATCGTTTCCAAACCAAGGGAAAACTAGCACCACGCTTTGTGGGGCCATACAAAATTCTGGAGCGCCGAGGTGAAGTTGCCTACCGGCTTGAACTACCCTCCAACATGCTCGACATTCATGATGTTTTCCATGTGTCGCTATTAAAGAAATGTTTAAGGGAACCTGAGGAGCAAGCAAACCCGGATCAGATCGAAATTCAAAAGGACTTGACTTACATGGAAAGACCTACCCGCATCCTCGAGACCAGCGAAAGAAAGACAAAGAGTAAAGTAATTAGGTTTTGCCGGGTTCAATGGAGCCACCATTCAGAAGAAGAAGTCACTTGGGAAAGAGAAGACGAGTTGAAAGCCGCCCATCCGCACCTCTTCGCCGAATCTCGGGGTCGAGATTCCGTTTAAGGGGGGTAGGTTTGTCACACCCCGAAGTTTGCTTTTTAGGTTAAAATTCGTGAAATAAATCGCGTAAAATAAATTTTCCTTTTTAACCTAGAGCAAAATTCTAAATTAAAAATATATTAAATCAAGTGAAAATGACATGGTGGGATTTTTCTTGTGTTCTCCATGTTAAAATACATTAATAGAATTTTTTGTGGAATTTTCAGAGCCCTAGAAATAATTTTAATCAATTAAAAACCTCTATCGCAATAAATAAATCCCTGGGAAATCCTTTTTCCTTTTTCTTTTTCTTTTTCCTCTTTTTGGGCCATCGGCCCACCTTCCTCCCTCTCCCAGGCCGGCCCAAGGCCGCCCGCGCCGCCCCCTCCTCTCCCTCTCGGGCCGGCCCAAGGCCGTGGCCCGAGCCGCCTCCCTTCTCCTCTCGGGCCACCGACAAGTGGGGCCGCTACCCAGGCCGTCTCCCCCAAGGCCGGCCGCTGCCGCCCACGCCACCCGCATCTCCCGCACCCACGCGTCCCGCAACCGCCGCCCGAGCGCTCCCCTCTCTCTTTTTTCCCTAACGTCGCCGCCTCCCGTGCACCCTAGCACCGCCGCCGCCGTCGTCTCCTTCATCTCCGATGAGCGCGCCGCCTCCGCCCTCTCTCTCTGTCCTCTCGGCGCTGCTAGCGTGCCACCCAGCTCGACCGCTGCCCGCGCGTGCCCGCCGCATCTGGCCGCTGCCCGCACCGCTGCCTCCCGCGCCGCCCGCACCGGCCGCCGTGCGCGCCGCCGCGCCATGGCTGCGCCGTGGTCGCGGTTGGTGCCACGTGGCCGCTGCGTCGGCGCCACGTCGGAGCCGCATGGTGCGCCACTCGCTCGCCGGCCGGTGGACCAAGTCCACCGTGGACCTGGACCCCGTGCCACCGACAGGTGGGGCCCACCTGTCAGCGCCGCCGCCCTCCCGCTAACGTCAGCCCTGGCGTCAGTGACGTCAGCCCTAGGGTTTATTGCGCAATAATTGAATAAGGACTTTTCTGTTTGTAGTAAAAACACAGATAATCTTCTAAAATTCATAACTAATTCATCCGGACTCCGTTTGAGTCCATTCAAGTTGCAGAAAATTCATAAAAATGTTTAGAATCCATTAAAAATGGTTTTGTTCTCTGTTTCAATAGACTTATAGCCTGTTTGCTTATGTGCTTTGTTTTTCGTTTAGATTCCGGTAATTTCGACTCTCCGGTTTACTTCGAGGTTGTTGCCGAGGTCGATCCAGCGCAGGAGCAAGGCAAGTCATGCTTATTCACTTGAGCATATTGTACCTAAATTGCGAATGTCTTATTTTCCTCTAAATATTGCATTATTTTATAATGTCATTTATGGGCTTATTTACCTATTGTACTCAGCTTTATACTTTAATTATCTTATTCCTTTGATAGCTTGGGAAGTAATTTGAGTAGTCGCTAGGATAGACCATGCTTAGCCCTGCTTAGTAACATTAGCACATTAATGGGATAACTAATGACTCATTATTACTTAATGTTAGTTATTTGAGGTTAGCTCACGATGGTTAATCGTGAATGATTAAATTAGTCCAACTAAAACCTGGATAATGGTGGGTTGTGAGCACATGGTTTTGATGGTCGTGCTCATGACAATTAAGGACCGGTTCGCGGGAAACCCTGAAAGAATTATCGTACTTTCCACAAGCCAGCATGGGTAATGGCTGGACTTGTAGTATGGCTTTTTCCTAGCCGATGCATCCAGGCGAGGGTGGGCGTGATAGAGTTGGGTCGGCAGGGGTTTACCCGTTGATCAGCTGCCGGATTCACCTAGGCACGAGAGAGGGTTGTCTGCCTTGGTTTAAAGGTGGGGGCGAAACCTGAGGTGTGGTGCGCTTGGTTAGGAAGGGTTGTGCGAAGAGTCATGTCGCAGTTCCTTTCCGGTGTACCGTGGTGGTATGTCGACGCACGGTAACGTGTTGTGGGACTGTGTCTTGTTGGTACAGTTGTACACCTCTGATCAGAGTAGAACTATTCGAATAGTCGTGCCCGCGGTTATGGGCAATCAACCAGATTCACCGTGATTAGTTACACTTCTAATAACTTGACCTAATGGAACTGGTATAGTTCAGGTGGTGGTTTGGGCCTGTCGCAACGTGGTGTAGCGTTGGGCAGCGATGGTTCAATTTTGATTAATTAACTCAACTGTTTTTACCGCATTCAACTATTGTCTTTAAATGCATATTTCATGCAAATAACCCCTTTAGCCTCCTTTGTTATTACTTGCATCATTACTCTCTTTCCGATATGACTTATTGAGTACAGTGGGTAGTACTCAGTCTTGCTTCATTTTCCCCCCACACCAGAGTTGGAGTATGTGTCAGATGGAGGCTACTCAGAGGAGTAGGCTCGTGCCTGCCGTCAAGGATGTCCGTGGAATGGAGTTGCCACGCTGCGAGCGTCTAGTTAATTAGAACCGCTTGTTTTTTTCCTGCGTTTATGTAAGAGATTTTTATGGTGTTTGTAAGACGTGGATCTGTATGTCAACTTTGTCGTTTGTGTACCCTGGCCGGTCCTGGACGGGGATTTTAATACACATTCTGCTTGAAATTCGGGTTAGCGAATTTCTTGGCGTGATAATAATCGTTTGCTTTCCAAAAGTAGCAACATAGCAATGTATAAATTGTGCTTAACAATTTTGTACCCTCTAAATTTTTATACCTTTGTTGGTCAGAAAATAGTGATTCAACAGAGTGGTTTTTATGAAGATAACCATCCAAATTGTCATGTTAGCATAGTATATACGAAACTGTCTTTACCATAAGAATTTTTATGGAGTGTATTGCATAAAAATGATTGCATAGATTTTTCTTCGTTTGTTAAATATATTGCTAAAACGTGCCTTGCACGTGCACAATAACTAGTATATAGAAAAGACTGACTCCCATGTACTGCTATACATATATAAACGCACAACGACTCATTTAGGAACCGTAATCACGTATAGTACCTTGTTGTGCACGAATTAATAATAAATGAAACACTCCTGAAATTTAAGTTGGATTCCTGAGTGTTGTACGTGCAGTATCAAATCTTGATAAACACGCACAAACATACTAAATTAAAATGTGCCAATACTGCAATTCATACATGATTTTCTATATTAAAAATTTTGCGGTGTACATGCTGTAGACATGCTGATTTTG
Organism: Oryza officinalis; assembly: GCA_008326285.1. Taxonomy (NCBI): domain Eukaryota; kingdom Viridiplantae; phylum Streptophyta; class Magnoliopsida; order Poales; family Poaceae; genus Oryza; species Oryza officinalis. The sequence continues at coordinate 42,336,855 of BDMV01000001.1, read as the reverse complement.
GTACGATCATTTGGATAAAATGTGATTTGGCTATCTGATTAATCGGTAAGAAACTAGAAATCTCGAAGGGAGATCTTGTGAAATTCATTTTGCTTGACTTAATTTCCAAGAAATACATGCAATGTACATGTAAGTTGTCTTGTCCACATTAAGTTATTATATTAGAGAGGTAGATTTATGCTTGAATTCTTAAAAAAAAGTGTCTACTTATTTTATTAAACAGGAACATTCAGTTAGCACATGTTTAAACTTCAACTTAGTAAATCACTACAGATATGGCATAAAACAATAATTTTGAACTCTAGTTATTTCTACTACCGGGTATGCACGTTTGTGTGTGTGTATTTGTACATCTGGCAGGTGTTTCTTTCTTTTCAGGAAAGGATGTGGCCATATCAGTCACAGAAAATCGAATTAAGCTAACCGGTAAAACGTACTGAATTTTGTCGAAAGTTTTTTTTTCTGAGAAGCAACTATGGCATTGCTGATGAAGAGCTTATTTTGTACTACTAGCTAGATCTTGCGATAACTTGGATGCTTCTGCATTTTGGTAATGAAGTTGTTCATTTCTTGTTTGTCAATTCAATGACCTGAACTTACAATTCAGCCAATGGTCGTTATTGACAAGAGTGATTTTTCAGACAAGCTACAGGAAGCTGTTTGATACCTTGTTCATGTTGGTCTGTTGGCGCATTTGGAAGGGACGTAATGGTTAAGAATCTTTGATCAGAACTTCAGAAGGCAAGCACAGGAGCCAACCTATGTGCTGACATCAAGGATGAAATTTCCATTTGGAAAGAAGCTGGGATGCCTAAAAACATGAGTGAGTAGTACAATGTTTTAGTTTGGAGCAAGTTTACTCCTTGGCTTTGTCAGGCTTAGACATCGTTTTGTTGATGTAACTTGTAGCCTTTTATTTCCTCCATTCTTGATGAAATTGGTTGGCCTCCGGCATTGATGTATTGTACATATGCATACTAGATGTCAGGTGTAGATTGTTTGCTTCCTACCATGGTACACCATCATTATACCACCTAGGTGGGTCCCAGTTTTAACTGGTTTAGGGCTTGGTAAACTCAATTAATTTGCATGTCTAATTTTAGCAACTGACGCAGAACTGAGTTACTGATTGTGCTACAGAGGCTGTTTTTTCTATTGTTGAATATTTGAGCATCCCTCCTTATGGCGTTTATGAAGCAGGAATTGATGTTTGATAAATCGTGAGGTTATGTAGTGTTACATATTCAATATTTTAGAATTTTATCCTTGCACGTTCAAGGCCTCATTTCAACTCCTGCAATCATTCAGTTGTTGTATCTTGTCTTTCCTAACAAATGTTATCCTTGGTCAGAGGTATTTGATAGCATTTGGATTCTTCATCTTGGCAATGAAGGAGATGGGTGCAACAGTGTAAACTGCTTGGTGAGGCTCAACTAGTCAGTTGTCTACATGTCTATTCTGTTCGGATGTGAGAGTTGAAACTAATCCCTCCAACACATAAAACGAAACAACTCATTAACACATAATTAATTAAATATTAATTTATTTTTTTTGAAAAATAGATTAATATAATTTTTTAAAACAACTTTCGTATAGAAAATTTTTACAAAACATACACCGTTTAAGAGTTTGAAAAACGTGCACGTGAAAAACGAGGGAGATGAGTTGGGAAAGATGGGGGAAGAACATAGCCATTAGGGCGTTCACAGTGTTCCCATGTGACATTCAGCCTCAACACAAAAAATGAAATATTCGTTGCCACATCCTCCATTCGAGTAGCCTCCTCAGGACCGCGTAGCAAACTTGGGTCACAAATTCCTCGTTAGGTTTGCAGGTGGGGCCCACACTCATGCTCCGTGCTGTCAGAGAAGGGAGAAGGAGGAGAGATACTTGTCGGCCATCACCGCGCTCCACGCCACCGAGCTCGTCGGCCAGGGGAGGAGAGCCATCGGGCTCTCGTCGGTTCGACGGGGAAGGCGGTAGGATCGAAGAAGCTCGCTACTCCACGCCGTCGCCGGGGAGCCCCTACTCCGCTCGATGCCGGACCGCGCCGCCATCTCGTAGTGGAAAGGGCACGGGAGTTGTGAGCCCCCGGTTTTGTATACCGGGAACCCCATGTGTATTACAATACCATTCCCTGGATCAGTAGATGGTACACACATGGCACAGTTGTATATCTCAAGCTGACATCGTCTTACAGGTCTTACAATATATTAATAATACAAGGGTAGCCCAAATGGAACCCGAATAGACCAAGCATGGTCGACAGCAACACAAAATACCAAAACAACTAAATGAAGTAGCGGAAGCGAAGCAGCGGCGGTCCATCTTATCCCACACGCATCGACTGGTGAACCTAGGTCCCTATTCCACCGTCCTCGGTAACTCCTTGCCAGCATAGCACATGTACAGGTCGACACCAACACCTTTCTAAAAGATGTAAATAAGCAAGAGTGAGTACCAACCGTACTCAGCAAGCCACCACTACAGAATGCATATAATGTTCATAGGGGTTCAAGGATGGCTTGGTTTATTTGCATAAAGCTAGTTTTCACAAATTATTTCACAAACCTATGCCATAACAGTTTTAACTGAAAACCACGTTAAGTTGAAGTTGTCATTAACCTGCGAGGGTTCATCCACCTTCCCCAAGCCTCGCTTGGTCCGGTTTACCCTCGCATCCAATTTCCACAGTTTTAACCACTACGACCTTTTTGCACATCAGGCAAGGTCACGCCTTCCATACCCATCATATTTTAAGCAATATTACAAATTGACGAGGCTAGTCAAGAGTAATGCAAGTCCCGGCGCTCATTAACCGCGAGCACGGCTATTCGAATAGTTTAGTTTACTCACACTGCAGTGGATGTACGCTTTTAATCCCACACTCCGTGACGCACCCAACACATGAGACTTGTCACGGCCCGGTTTTTCAGTTACCCTCGCATGGCGGCACCCGCTCCAAGGACTATGAATCCCCATTGCACCCCCGGCGCCACATTCCTACCTCGAGCCGGTTGTGAGGGGAGTCCTGGCGCTCCCGAGATTGAAGGTTACATCATACATATATAAAGCTTGACGTCATTAAACCACACACTTCCACATTTCCATACCGATATCCAGAACCTACCATGTCTGGGGTGCCACCCCACGAGAATAACCTAGTCCACCGGGTCTAACCCCACTCAAGAAGTGTGGTCGTACTCGGTTCGTTTCCTGCTTAGCTTCTTGACTCGGTCCTTAACTGACCAGGGTCGGCGGCTTACCGTTCCCAGAACCACCCATATTCTATCCGTGCCGCCCCAGTCGAAATCACTTTTGTTTAATTAAGTTTTTGGGTTTTCACAAAGGTTTTCATGCTGTGGGTGGCGCTTATGTCTCCACCCGATCTCTATCAATCACTCCCATCGAGTGATCAGTGTAACCACATCCACATATCCCACATATGGAGTGTATAACGTCTATGTAAGCAGGGCTAAGCAGTGAGTAAATAATCACGCGTAAAGTAATATACTCAGGTAACAAAGGTGTGTAAATACATAAGGATAAACAATATCAAAGGTAAGGCTTTAAGCAAATGTAGGTACGCGTTTTATAATTAGCATGCAATTTTATTTGCAATCAACACATTTATAAAAATAGGATCAACATGTTCGAGGAAGGGGGCGTAGTGACTTGCCTTGCTCAATTGGGGGTTCGTTCTCGATTAGCTCAGTTTCCTCCTCGCAGATGTACCCTGTCCGGTTGAATACTAACGTCACAAACTACTCGCTAACACAAAAAGAGCCAAAAATTCTAGAACAATCAAAAATAACCAAACTAGTGCCATTGCGTAGATCTTGATTTTAGAAAGATTTTGACGAAAGTTTCGTTCAAATCCGACTTAAAACGAGGGAGATATGGAATTCGAAAGATTGAAAAAGTTTTAAAACAAAGAAAAGGGAAAGGTCTGACGGGTGGAACCGCCCTTAACTCCTCACGTACAGGTTTTGTTTTTAAAAGAGTGTGCGCATGGTGAGGTGAAGGGCTTGGGCGAGCTACAAGCATGCATGCATATGCATACACACGGCTAGCTAGCTGCATGCATGTGAGCTGCTTGCATGCATGCACACGTACAGCCAGCTAGCTGTGTGGCGCATGCATGGCCGGCGGCACAGCGGTGATCGCTGCGGAGGGCAACCGCGTAGGGAACGGGTACGGTGTTGCGCCTCACAACGTTACCGTGCCGCGGCAACAACGGCGGTAAGGAAACAAAAGCAAGAGGAAGAGCAGGAGAGGAGCTCACCTTGCGGCAGCCGGGTAGCGGCACACCGAGCGGTGGTCCTCACACGAAACTACGGTCGTCGATGTACAGCCTGGGGACAGTCGGCCCGCGGATCGTCCTCGCACACCACGTGTTCGATCGGTGGCAACAAACGAACACACAGCGTTAAGGAATAAATGTTAGCGGGTTAGTGCAGGTTAGGGGTTAGGGTTAGCGAGTTAGAGGTCAGCGGGTTAGTGAGTTAGAGGTCAGCGGGTTAGTGAGTTAGAAGTCAGCGGGTTAGTGAGTCAATGGGTCAAATTTAGATGTTAGAGGTTAGCCGTTCAATAAGTTAGTCGTTCTCGGGATTCCGATGACGGCGCGGCGGCCTATCCGTCCTCTTGCTCAACTGAGGCCCAGCTGGAGCCGGCCGCGGTGGAGAGGTGTTTCAGACTTCTAGAGAGAAGCTTGGAATGTAGAGGGATGTAGTGTGGACTTGGGGCTGCTGGTGGGCTTAGGCCCGAAATTGAAGAGAGAGGCAATATGGACTTTTGTAAAAGATTACATGGACTCGGCCCGATGGAAAAGGAGGGAGGTCTTATAGACTTCCTAGTTGGGTAGCCCAAAGAAGAGGGACCTCATTTAGACTTCTTCAAAGCTTGAGGGCCCACAGAGAGAAAGGGGTGGGTCCCACTGATGGGTCCTACCATCTTTTTCTTTTCTTTTCTTTTTTTTTCTTTCTCTTTTCCTCTTTCTTTCCTTCTCTTTCTTTCCTTCTTCTCTCTCCTTCTTATCTCTTCCTTCTCTCTTTTTCTTGCTCCTGCTTCTCTGTTTCTTCCAGAGGAGAGGAGAGTGCCGCGGCTGGGGGAGAGCGGCAGGCCGGGGCACGGGGCGACGGCGGCGTTGCGGCGCGGCGCGCGGGCGCGGCTCGGCAAGCGGCGGCGCGGAGGCTGGGCGGTGCGGCCTCGGCAGCGCGGCGCGCGTGCTCGCGGGCGCAGCGGCTGGAGGCCAGGGGCGGCGGCGGCATGGCCGGGGGTCGCGCCGGCCGGGGCGACGCGTGCAGGCCAGGCTACGTGGCACGGGCGCGGCGCGGCGACGGCTACGGCGCTCGGCCGGGAGCGGCGGCGCAGCTTGGCTAGGGCGCGGCAGCGGCGGCCACGGGTGGCTGCAGCGCGGCGCGCGGCGGCCGGGGTACGGCGGCTACGGCGTCGGCGTGCGGCTGTGGCGCGCGGCCGGGGAGGGCGCAGGCCGGGCGTAGAGGTGCGCGCGTCGCGGTAGAGGCGGCGCGGGCCGAGGTGGAGGGGCGGCGCGGCGCGGCTTGCGCGCGGGCCGGCCACGGCGTCGGCCGAGCAGCGACGCACTGGGGCTCGGCTCGGCCTGGGCAACGGCCGGGCTGAGCGTTCGACCAGGTGGAGGCGGCGCGTGACGCAGAGCGGCAGTGCACGGCAAGAAGGCGGCCGATCGAACGACAACGGTGTCCGGTCCGTCGGTGTGATGGCAACAGTGAGAGGAAAAGGGCGGCTTTTATAGCCGTCGCAGCCGGCGGACGGCGACAAGGACGGCTCGGCCGAGCGGGGCCGACGGTCCTGTTGGGCGGTCGTAGAGCGAGGACAGTGGCCGGTGCGGCATGGGTGAGCTCGGTTCACACCTTTCGGCGTGGACGAGTGACACCGGCAAGCTCGTCGCGGTGCCATGGCGCACTGGACCGTGTGCAGACATGGTCGTATGCTTGGCGGAGAAGGCGGCGACGGTGCCTAACCATGCTTAGTGTACAGTGCAGGACGGTGCCTAATCTCCGATTTGTAGGGACGGTGCCTAACCAGGGAGCTCAGGAAATAAAGAGCTGAAGGACGTGTGCATGTATGCATACTGGGAGAGTAATAGAGTTTGCTTGTTGTTGTTCTGTGTATACAGGGAGGTAGATGAGTATTTTGGCTTGCAATGAATGGAGTGAGTAGAAAGCAAAATAATTTAGAACTGGTAAAAATTGGACGAGCGATTTAGGACGTATTTCGGATTCCAAAATCCAAACACGAAGATTTTATTTGGAGAAAAGATGACTGGAGGAAAAACTCGACTTCTGCAGGTTCCATCGGTTCATGATTAAATTCGACGAGAGAAATGGCCATCAAATTTTGATATGTATCTGCACAAAAATATTTGTTGGCGGTAGGATTCCGGAACAAATATTGCTAGGATCTCCGGATGGAAGGAAAATTATTTGGAAAGATATTTTGGAGGGAAAAGAAATGTGAGTCTACAAGGAAATAATTAATTGGGATCTTTGGCACAGATTCTAGACACACACAAATAAACAATTAACAAGCAAACTAAAATTATGCCTAGGACTAGACTTTGTTTGAGGAGGTCATATTTTTGAAAATAGCCTGTTAGGAATTTATATTTCGCAATTAAGGTTTCTAGTAAATACTTTACCAATAGACATTATTTTATAAATAATTTACAAAAGCTTATCACCCTATATAAAGGTTCATACAAAATAATCAAAGCTATTTCTTTAGTGGAACGGTATTTGTTTTAATAAATTATCCCTTAATGGGTTTTATCCAAAATGGTGATACATGTAGATATATAGCTTTATTTATAAAGTAAATATGCCCGAGAGTTTTTGTTTTTCGAAAATAATTGGCATATGCAAATCATAGTTCCTTGAATAAATAATTATTTGAAATAAAATACCGACATATCCTCAGACGTTCGTCTATTAGCCCACGTATAAACGAAAAACGACAGATCGAATTAAATTAATTCAGGCATGAATGTATTTTGAAAAAGATTTTTGGTTATTCCGAATTTTTAATTCCGTATTCCAAAGTCGAAATTTTCAGGGTGTTACAGGAGTGGAGAGGCGAGGAAGACGAGGACGGCCATTGTCGAGCCACGCACCGACGAGGAAGCCACAACCACAACCGTCCTCGCGCCACGTCCCGACGAGCCACCGGATCTAGAGAGCTCAGCCGCGCCGTCGTCCCCGCCACCGTCGAGCTTGTCGTCCTCGCGCCGCGCCCCGTTCCGCCCGGCACTACTGCCGCTCACTGCTTTGGCCGGCGCTCTGCCCGTCGCCGTGGTCACCCGAGGCCAGATCTGGCCGGATCTAGCCGTCCCGCCGCCACTCCGCCCGACGCCGTCGCTGGTTAGGCCGTCGCTCCGCCCGACGCAGCCGACGTTTGGCCCACCGTCGCCGCTTCGGCCGCCTCTCTGCCCAGCCGCCCCGCTGCCGCTTTGCTCGGCGTCGTCGCCGCTTCGGCCGCCTCTCCACCCAGCCACCCCGCCGCGGTGGAAGGAGGGGAGAAGAGGGAGGCGACGGAGAGGGAGAGGCGCCGCTCGGCCCTGCTTCCAACGCTAAGGGAGAGGAGAAGAAAAGTGAGGGGGAGAGAGATTGGTGAGACCCACCATAAAGCATTTGCACTGTGAAGCATGTAGCCAACATTGTTTTTGGGTCTAGGTGGCAGTGAGGCGCGGCAAATTCGTTCGGCGCACTATGAACGCCCTTATGGAGCAAGAAACTGGCGCGCCACAAGACATTGTTTTTTTCAGATCCTCAGAGCATTGTTTTCACATTGTATTTTCAGATCCTCAGGTTAACAAACAGAAGTAGACAAGTTCGGAGCTGAATTCTGACAAGTCTTAAAACATAAGTAAACGAAATTTGTTCTGAATGCTGACAGACAAAGAAATAAAGAAATTCGGAGCTGAAGCTGAAAGTGCAGTTTACCCACGCTGTTTGCGCAGCAATCAAACAATGAAACAGGCTAGGCTAGAGAAACTTGGATGCAAACCGGCTTGCACAAGCTGGTATGGTTCGCTACAACCAACCGAACACGGCAAAGAAAAAACCAAGACAGACAACCCAGAAATCAAAACACAGCAATTAAATGTTACGATTATGCACTGAAGACACGATTCGTACAGCATAACTGGCTAAGTATGATAGTAGCCTTCTAATTAAAATTTGGTAATATTTTTTAGTGGATTTGGTTAAGGAAAGAAATCAAATAGTTGATGGAAGTTTATCCAGAAAAAACTGAGTTCAAGAAGAAATTACGAAGACAACGACATGACAATTTAATTCTATCTATTAATTAGGCAGGATTTAGTGATTTTCCTTTTACCTTTAGAAAGTTTGTCTAGTGTCCGATCGGACTTATATCTTTTTTTTTATCTTTAGAAAACTTGTATCGTGTCCGATTAGGACTAGTATCAACCCGAGGGTATAAATATGTACATCCGGGGTCTTTGTAATCTATATCTGAATCAATATACAACTTTCGACGCATCGTCACCCTCTTTTCGAAGATTTTACTCCCGACGAGTTCTTATTTTCAAGCATGGGCTGCATCGATTACGTCCGACCTCCGACGAGAAATAAGTTCCATCATCTTTGCTTGCATCGGCATGGCTAGACTTCCTCGGTTCGATCTGATATTCTAATTGGGTCGAAGCAAGCGTTGCCTATCTGGTATATCGTCTCTACTTTCGATTGCATTATTGTTTAGTTTTACATCGGCTTAGTTGAGACTTTCTCGGTTCAATCTGATATTCTGATCAAGTTGATGTTTCTCAAAACATGATGCTATTTTAAGATATATTTGATATATCCATTACGTTTGCATAGGCTTATCGATTCATTGAGTATTAGATTATTATATACAATCTTGTGTTGTATCGGTTAGGTCCGACCTACTATATTGTCATTGTTAATCTAAGTCTTGTTAAGTCGATAGGTTTTTATGCAATGTTCATTGGAGTGCTAGCTGATGTTATCGTTATTTTGAGCTTCAACTATCAATATATCGGTTGACTAGCTGATATACACTTTAGTTTATTTATATCGGATCTTCAGCCGATGTATGTTTAATCATCGGATCTACATTTATCTCATTATATCAGTTTTGGCCAATTGGTTCATATTGTATTGTCATTGTTATTTCTGAGTTATATCGGCTTATACTCAAACTTGTATAATCTTTAGTTAAATCTATCTTTATTAATTTCGATCTTATATTGTCTCGGTTCGATCTGATCTATCAAGATCGCTTTTGATAAACAACGGTTTATTGATGATTATGCATAATTTAGTTCTAGCCGATGATAACATAATATTTGAATCTACATTGGATCTATAGCCAATTGATCAAAACCCTATCGACATCGATTGGTCGCACTACATCGCATCGACTTAGACGATCGGCTTCTTAATCATCGATATATCTATCTTGTTAGTTGCAGGATCAAACTAATTGACATGCTCTGAACCCGACTGATAGGACATGCACTGAAACTAAGCAGATCTTCCAGACCTTCATGTGTTGCGACGAAATTTCACGTCAACACCTTCAAGGCACAGTAGGCCAAATATGAGCAAGTTCCACTTACATACTACAATACTAAGCAAATATTAAGTGCAACCGAGCCGATACATCAATAGCTATTTCAGTGCATAATTAAAAGCCTACAAATCCTGCTGATAAAGATTACTATTTTTGGTCAATAACTGGCCTCATTAACGACCAATTAACCTTCAGAAGCAAACTGGTGACGCCACACACGATTTGAGCTTCCTCTCTACCATTGACAGCTGGTGTAAAATCAATTGTTCGTCTGGAGTAGTTAACACCATCATCAGTTTGAGCAACAATTGTCACTACCAGCATCTCATCCAAAGAGACAGCCATCACGCGACGCAATAGTGGGATAAAATGTCCATTGCCATCAGCAGCCATCACGCCAGCTGCTGGAAAATTGCTATCATGAAGCACAATGCTATCTTGGATGGTGCTGGTGCAAGCTGTGATCTCTCCACATAAATGTCCTCCCTGATTCAGGTGCTCAACAGAGATGGTGGCCTCCACTGCATGACTGACAAACGCATAGGCGATGTGCACAGTGCAGAGCCTGATGCTGCTGCTAGGAAGAGTGAGACTTTGAACCGCAGTCTGCATATTGCTCAATTTTGGTGCAAGCTGTACGGCATCCAACACTAGCAGTCATTTACTAAGTTTTTTGTCCTTGTGGCGTTGATGATCATCGTGCATCTTGAGATCAAACTCAAAGTACACGCCGTCGTATAGCACCAGTCCTCGATGAGGGCCGGTCAATGTCAAAGATTCATCCTACAATATAATTAGTTGAAATAAATTGTACTGATCGATCGATGATCTGTTGTACATAAAGCAATTCATGGAATGAGTTGTTTGCTAGTGTAGGGAGGGTACCTCTGAGGCGATGAGTTGAGCATCTTGTCTGGAGCGGCGGAAGGGGGAACACATTTCAGATCAAGGTGGTCCCTGGCGATCACGGAGCCGTACACGCTCATGGGGAAACACACATCATCATCGTCGTCGTCATCCTCCTCATCATTATCACAACCAAAATCAAAATCAGGGTAGGAGGGGACGATTACGCGGATGGCAAGCATGTTGATCATATCGCACAGGAAGCGGAGGGCTCGGGCTGGTGGGGTGTAGATGGTGCCAGTGAAGCGCATCGGAGCAAGGCCGGACTTCTCGTCGAGGTCGAAGTCGGACATGTCGCCCTCGTAGTGGTAGCGGAAGTAGATGTACCTCTTCTCTACGGGATCGTACTCTCGGATGCTCTCCATCACGGCCTTGTGCGCTACCCACCTCTTGGTGACCGCCTCCTTCTCCCGCGCCCTCTCCTGCTTCTCGCGCTTTAGCCTCTTCGCCGTCACCACCGCCTCGGCCACGGTCGCTGCCTCGTCGTAGAAGAAAGGCTCCAGGTTCACGCAGTCGCAGTCACCATCGTCCGCCATGCCGCCGCCGCTGCCGAGAGGAAATGATACGGGGCAACGGAGTTTGGTCCGATTTTTATGGCGTAGGATTGAAGAGTAACCGGATCCATGCAACCTGATGAATGACACCACCAGCCACCGTCTTGGTCACAGCAACCTGTGGCACTCGATTCACCCAACCACACGCTTCAATCCTTTTTGTTTGTTCTCTCACGTGGAGTAAACGTGTTCTTGCAATTAGCAAAGCAAACCATAAGAACGACAGAGCAAGACACTTAAATCAATTCCTGTTTTTATGGGAGGTGGAGTAGTATCACACACAAACCCTAGAATAAGAATTCTATATTTCAAAGTGTCAAAATCTAATTTACATAAGAGGTGGGTTGTCCTTTATATAGGCTTATAAGGGCAGTTGCTATAGTACGACGGTGAAGCTACAGTGTCTTGTCGGTGATACAGTACGTCGGTTGCTACAGTACCAGGTCGGCACTACAGTACATGTCCAGGTACATTGCATGCTTGAACTTGAAGCTAGCTAGCTTTTACATGTAGCAAAATTCTAGTGCAATTTCACCTCTAAAATATCTAGCCTAAGATATATTGTATACTGATGTTGCAAGCGAGCAAAATTCAAGTTGGTCTCTTCTCCAAATATCAAGCCAGCTTGCTCTTTATTTCCTTCTCTTATTCTTTGAATCTGATAACAAGTAAAATTGGTGCATTAGGTAGTAATCCACTCTCACTAAAATTAGTATCTTTTAGGAAAAGATTCACCTAATGTTTTAATTCTCTTGCTCTTGCTCGCGTGATTGGTTCTGTTGGTGTGGGTGTACTAGTGATGCGTTCATTAGGAAAGGGGAGAAACAACCTTAGCTTAGGGTTTTCTCGCTTTTGGTTGGTTCGCACTCCAAATCCGAATTTTTTTATAAATAATACTTTTTAATAGATAATTACAGAACTATAGTCCAATCATTCAAAATCACAAATTTAGCACCCCGTCGAACAACCAAAATTCGATAGGATACATATCGAACAACGGTTATTATCGAATTTTGGTTGTTCAATAAGACAGTATGATTTTTTTCAATTCTTTATGATGCATGTGTGTATGGGCAACTATGTAATAGGGACCTATCGAACAACCAATGTTCGACATGCCATCCAACATGCATGTGGCAGGACCAATCGAACTCCCAATGTTCGATAGGCCTCCATGCATGCATGCACTTTTGTTTTTTTATCTGGCCAACTAACTTGTCGAATGGTTGTTGTTCGACGTGTACCTTTTGCGTACCTGTCGAACAACGTTTGTTCGATAGGTACCTTGTCGAATTTAAAATTTGGTTGTTTGACAGGATGCTAAATCTGTGATTTCAGATAACTGAACTATATTTTTGTAATTCTCTATTAAAATAGTATTATTTATAAAAAAATTCCTCCAAATCCCTGCTGCCTTTGGCTTGGCTCAATCTACTTGTATTGAGAGAGAAAGAGAGAGACATTATGGGCCTCTCCGGGCTGGAGGGTTAGGTTTGGGCCTCTTTCATACTATTATATGTCATTGATGGGCCTATTTCTTGTTGGTTTTGATTTTGGCCCTTTTATCGATCAATCAATTATTGGGCCTGTCAAAAACCAAAATTAAAAACAACAACGAGCGGTTGACAAAGCATCAAGGACTGGCCTAATAACCCATGCCCTTTCAGTTTTTATTAAGGTGATGATGATGATCTGCAGATACCGATCGATTGATTTACGACCAACTGCAATTGCAATTCCTAAATCAATCTAGACTCTAGTGACGATAGCCACTCCTCACCAACGACAACCAAGCACAGAATTTAAGAATCATCAACAACCGAGTCCGATCGATATCATCTCCAATCCGCATGCATTATTTACATTGGCTATATGGACTGACAAGACAGCTCTAGTTATCGATTAATCACCTTCCTAAATTTAACGGGGAAATTACAAAACCTCCCAAATATCACTCCGGTTCTCATAGATTCCCCATGTAAACCGGTTTGCTGCAAATCCCCACTATCGATTCGTCTTGGTCTTATATTCTCTGAGTGGATTTTTTATAATTTGGTCTTTTACAAAAATTTATTTTATAAATAGACTTTTGAAAAAACTTATCCCTTGAATGATTCTTTTTGGGACGTCAGAGTGACTAGCGTTGTGATTCAATGAGACAATGCCAAGGATGCTAGCGCTAACGTGGCACCATGGCACACCCGGCGCTAACGTGGCCGAAGGAGGGCGGGCGCCGTCCTCCCAATCTTTCTCTTTTTTCTCTCTAGTGTAGACGAGATATGTGCAACTTTTTTTATTTTTATTTTATTTTTTAAATATATTTTTTCACACATAGGAGCACGCAGGAACCAACCACAAAAAATTTAAGCTCAAACAGACGAAATATGTGGCCCATAGAATTTTTTAAAGTTCTATCGAAATGGGTTCCGAAGCTTCTTGCCTTGAAAACACAATCTTGCAAGCAGAATTTCGAGATTTTGATTTCGCTGAACCTGACAAAGCAGGAGAGCAATGGATGTAACTTTTCTGTAGATATCTGTGGATATATCATATGTCTGATTTCGAATCCGTATGAAAAAGATATGACTGTTTTATGGAAGGACACTCGAGTTATGGTTGTTTTGGCGGCAGACTCAAAGGCAATCGGAATCCAAGGAAGAAACAGATCTTACACAAATGAAAATAGATTTGGTGGGTGGCAGCGATGGTGGTAAGGGCGACAATAGTGATGATAACCGCAAGAACTCAAAACTCTAAATGACAGAACGCTAAGACTAACAACTCGACACAACGATGTAACAAAAAACTTAACAAGTCCTAAGTAAGTAGTACTAGTAAAAAAGGCTCAAAAGTTTATAGGACTACGAAAAATTAATCTATTATTCTTTTGCTTTTTTTTGGATTATAAGAAAAATAAAAACAACGAAAAATATGATGACGTACCAGCGACGATGGCGTCGTGGTGGTGAGGGTGGCGCCAGCACTGCTGGTGCCCTCCTACTGCCATATCAGTGTCGGGCCACCGGATTTGCTACGGTGGCAGGGTGACGGCACCAGTGATGTTGGCGTCGTCCTGTTGGACCATGACGCTAGCCAATCTGGCGCCCCAAAAAGGACCATTTCTGATATAAGTTTTTTTAGGATCTATTTATAAAATAAGTTAATGTAAAGAAACAAATTGTAAAAAAATCCAGTATTCCCTGAATTGCCGCTAGCCCACTACTCTTTTTGCACGTGCTGCGCATCTCTTGGTCGTCATGGTCTCGAAGCCTACCGCATTAGCCGAGTCTAGTCCAGTGAGAGCGCGAGATATAGTGCAGAGCATCCTACCTCTCCAAATAGCTCTTCAAGTCAAATTTTAACAATTCTACCCAAAAAAAAATGCTCCGATAGCCTCTCCAACCCACTTTCCAAGCTATTCGGTTGGCCAAACCATCCTCCTCACCAGCCAAATTTGGTCACTCTATTTGGCTGGCCAACGATGGGCCCCACACAGCCAATCTCCTCACCCCCTTTATCTCTCTCACATCCATCTCTTTCCAACCCCATCTCGGCGCCGGCACACTGCTACAGGAGGCGACGAGCTCGAGCGTGGTAAGCTAGGCGAGAAGGCACGAGGAGGGGCAGGGAGGTGGAATGCGATCGCCCACGACGACGACGGCGCAGAGGCCCATGGGGATGACGACACGGAGGAAGCCTGCGGCGAGCCTCGGGTTGGCATGGTGATGGAGGCTGAGGAGCACCACTTCAAGCTTCGCCCGGTACGGACGGATGGGAATAAGCTGCTACCCGACACGAGTGGATGGTGATAAGCTGCTACCCAACACGGGTGGATGGGGATAACTGCCGCTCGAAGACTCAAACTGCCTCCTCCCTCTGCGTCGAGCTCTGCCCGACCACCGTTTAGACTTGCCGCCCTTCTCCATCGCTCCTTCGTCTCGATGGTGCGCCGTCAACAGCCTCGGCTTCGTCGCCTGCCACAGCCTCCCTCCTTCATAGCTCCGCCGCTGTCGACATCGGCCACCGCGCATCGACGAGCAGCCTCCCCTCATCGTTCGCCGTCACGTGAATATCGTCGCCACAGCAGAGGGAGAGGGGCGAGAAGGAGCTTGAGGATGGCTCCAGTGGGAGAAGAGGAGGAAGAATGGGAGAAAGCGGAGGAAGAAGAAAAGATAGTAGAGGCTGACATATGGGTCCCAGTGTCATAGACTCATAATAGAGAGTGTAGATGAAGAGGTTGTTGCGATGAGCAACGAGTTTGGCTTGCCAAATCAGTTGGAGAGTTGGCTATGTAGATGTCTGGAGACTTTAATTTGGATAGTTTGTTGGAGATGCTCTAAGTCACGTCCGTTACAATGTACATATGGCTCTAAACTCTTCTTCTTCTTCTTTAGGACACAATGTCACATCAAACTCGTCTTTCCCACCTTGTGTCTACCAAAGACTCATGACTACCATAGTATAAAAAACCGGACCGATGGATGACCCGGCCGACCTCTTGGTTTTTCGGTCAGCCAGTCCAACCATGAATTGAACCGCGGTGACAAGTGCTTGGATGGCTCGGTGGCAACTGCCGGTTGCTTCTAGCCTATAGATTGGAGGTCGAACCTAGCCAAGAGCATGTTTTCTCTTATTTTTGCCAACCAGAACACAGTGACGTTGCTCTTGACAAGCTAATTGGGCCACATCAAGGCCCATTTCAAGATTATTGTGGCATTGTCCAGTCTGACTAGTGCCGGTTTAATGGCCGGTTCATAAAAAAACCACATGGTTCAGCCGGTTCAAAGTGGGTCACATGCTTGTCCGTTCTTTCTTTTGAACCGAACCGGGAAGACCTTTGGTTCCCTTTTTTTCGGTTGAACCGTCGGTCTGGTCTGGTTTTTTCCACTATGATGACCACCATTGCCCAACGATGTGTTGGACAACCATATGGGCAGGGATGTTGTGACCATGTCATCAGGTCGGGCTTGGTCGGCATGAGCGATGACCAGGCTTCTCTCGGTCTATTAGTATACCTAGGAGCGCGTATGGGGGTCTGCGGTCAAGAGAACATGTGAGAAGCGACAATGGGAGATATCAAACCAAGATAAATTAGGAGGGGGAATTTGTAACATATAGTTTTAGAAGATTCTGGGAAGATGTGTGAGTGGGGAATTAAGTGCATCTAAAGATTCTTTATTTGAATCCTATTGTACTCAATTAGCAGCTAAAAAGACAGCTTGGTGAAAGAAGTGCTGGTGAATACTGTGTATAGATTAGGGATAGAATCCAAAGTGATGTTCAGCTTAAGAAAAGGAAGTGGACAGGTTCAGAGTATTGTAAAATGTGCTCTCAACTTGAAACATCTAAACCATATCCTGTTTTCTTGCCCTATAGCAGTCTTTGCCTGGAGTGTGATGAGAGATTTTCGTGGGTGGGGACTGGGGAGTAGTCCTGCAATGCTGCAAGTCTAGAGGAGTTTTGGTTGCTGAATAAAGTTGAACAGTTAAATAAGAAATAACTTAATTTGTCTGTGTTGATTTTAGCAGTTGTGCGAAGACCAAACCAAGTTGGCAAAGCTATGTGAAGACCTGATCCTGAAGGCAAGGGAGTTGAGACCAACAGATGTTTTACCGCTGGAAATTTGAAGGGGTCCTTGTGTTGCGCCATCTTTTAATTTGTGGCTAATTGATACTAGAATATCAAGCAGAGATAACCAGGTGTAACCGAATTGATAGCCATTTCAGTGCATAATTAAAACCCTACGTTCCTACTGATAACATAACCAACTGCTGGTCAATAACTGGTCCACTAACGACCAAATAACCTTCAGAAACAAACTGGCGACACCACACATAATTCGAGCTTCGTTTCCACCGTTGACAGCTGGTGTAAAATCAATGATAGCTAGTCTGGAGAAGTTTGTTGCACCTTCACCAGGTCGAGCAACAATCGTCACTGTCAGCGTCTCATCCAAGCAGATGGCTATCACGCGGCGCAATAACCAGACAGTAGGTCCATCAGTCGTAATCCCAGCATCAGGTACATGGCCTGATGCTTCTTCTCCTATCAAGAGTGGCAATTTTAACCGCAGTCCGCACATTGCTGTCTAAGTTCGTTGAAAGCAGCACGCCATTCACCACTAGCAGTCCTTTACTAAGTCGTTTATCGTGATCTTGATCATCATCTTCCATCTTCATTTTGAGACCGATCTCAATGTATACGGCGTCGTATAGCACAACTCCTCGATGAGGCCGAGTCAAATAGTCAATATCAATGACCGTTCATCCTGTATATAATTAATCTTACCTACTTAAAAAATTCGTAACTTTCTGTCACCTTTTTTTCGTTAATCAGGGAAGCAAGTTAGACTTTCGATTTTTTGTTGGGCCGAAGTGCGCTTGCGGGCTGAGGCGGAGGAGAGGAGAAGGGAGGAAAGTGGGCCGGAAGGAGAAGTGTATTAGACTTTCGGTTGCTTGTTGGGCTGAACCTGTGCTTGTGGGCTGAGGCGGAGGAGAGGAGAAGGGGCTGCGGGTTGTGCTTGCTGGGCCGAACCTGACCAAAAGAGAAAGGAAGAATTTTATTTAGATTTTTATTTAAATAAATATTGAAATGGTGTTTGTATCATTAAAATTAGCAATTGACCTATGAAAATTTCGAGACAATTTCAGAAAGTATAATTAATCATGGATAATTTAACAAAATTAAATCCAGCCATGTAATTTTATTTCTCACACTTACTTTACTTTACTTGTAAATTAATTTAATTCTACACCTACCTACTTAAAAATACCCAAGTATTTCGAAAAATTTATATTTTAATTAATTACATAATGTAATGTAATTTTTTTCTCAACTTTTTCTTCATTTTTTTGTCTTTTCTCCCCGTTGCATCGCACGGACAATTTTTCTAGTTAGTTAAAATGATTATATGCTCATTGATGTTGTGTTGTATACTATGCAATCTATTGACTTTTTAAAGTAATAGAAAAAGAAGCCCCACGTTCGCTCTCACAGTCTATATTCTCACATTAATCAAAGAAAAAGAAAAAAACAGAGTCCATATAAAAATATAATTTAAAAATATCAAAAATTCGGAATTAAAAAAAATATTAGAACAAAAGGTTAGAGTCCATTCAAGTATACAATTTAGAACTAATTAAAATTCAGAATTCAAAAATAAAAAAAAGTAGAAGTCAGTGTCGATATAGAAGTACAATTTAGAAATCAGTAGAATTCAAAATTAAAAGAATAAGTATTCAAAATTTAAAAAATAAGCAAGATTGGAAGAAGAATCTAGAGTCCAAATAGGAATTTAAAAATAAGGAATATTAAAAAATCAGAGTTCATATAGGAATACAATTTACAAATAACTGAAATTTGGAATTAAAAAATAGAAATATTTGGAAAAGAATATGGAGTCCATATAAGAATTTAGAACTAACTGAAAGTCAATATTTAGAAAATAAGAAAATTAAAAGTAGAATTTAGAGTTCATATAGAAATACAATTTATAAATAACTAGAATTCAAAATTTAAAAAATAAGTAAAATTGAAAGAAGAGTCTAAAGTCCATATAGGAATTTAAAAATAAAAAATATTAAAACAATCAAAGTCCATATAGGAATAAAATTTATAAATAACTGAAATTTAGAATTAAAAAATAAGAAATATTGAAAGATGAGTTTAGAGTTCATATAAAAATACAATTAGAAATTATGGAAATTTGAAATTAAAAATAGGAATATTAGAAGATTAGAGTCCGTATAGGAATTTAGAACTAACTGAATGTCAAGTCAAAATTAAGTTAAAAAGTAGAGTTCAGAGTCCATATAAAAATACAATTTATAAATAAATAAAATTAAAATTTTAAAAAATAAATAAGATTGGGAGAAGAGTTTAGCGTCCATATAATAATACAATTTATACATAACTAAAATTTAGAATTTAAAAATAAGGAATATTGAAAAAATATAGAGTTCATATAGGAATACAATGTATAAATAACTGAAATACGGAATTAAAAAAAAGAAATATTGGAAAAAAGGTCTAAAGTCCATATAGGAATTTAATTTAAAAATAATAAAAATTCAAAATTTTAAAAAAGAAATATTGAAAAAAGATAGAAATACAATTTACAAATAAATAAAATTCGGAAGTAAGAAAAAGGAGTATGGACTAGGAGTCTAGAGATCATACAGGAAAAAATATAAATAGTGAAAATTCGAAATTAAAAAATAAAAAATATTAAAAGAGAAGTCTAGAGTCCATATAAAAATATAATTTAGAAATAACTAAAATTCAAAATTTAAAAATAAATAATAACTTTCATGTATATACAATACAATATGAATATCACGCATTGGTTAGTTTGGTCAAGTTAGTATAAAATTTAAAATGATGTTACCATTTTAGTATATTTTAATAATAAAATATGAAAATATTTAAGCTATTATACGAAAAGAGAAAATAACGATGCTAACCGTGTAATGCGCAGGCCACCGTTGTAGTTAATGAATGAATGTATACTATACCTCTGAGGTGATGAGCTGTGGATCGTCTCTGGAGCGGCTGAAGAGAAGAACACATTTCAAATCGAGTTGGTCTCTAGCAATGACGGAGCCGTACATGCTGATGGGGGAAGCTGATGACACCACCACCACCACCATCTTCTGAGGAGGAGGAGGAGGAGGAGAGGATGATGCGGACGGCGAGCACCTTGATCATATCTCACAGGAAGTGGAGGGCTCGGTCCGGTGGGTATACATGGTGGTGGTGAAGCGCATGGGAGCAAGACGGGACTCGTCGTCGAGGTCGAAGTCGGACAAGTCCGTGTAGTGGAAGCGGGTGTAGATGAACCTTTGCTCGTCAGGATCGTACTCGCGGATGCCGTCGAGGTGGCGTTGTGCGCTGCCCAGCTCTTGGCGACTGCCTCCTTCTCCTGCGCCCTCTCCTGCTTTTCGCGCTCCGCTTCTCCGCCGCCACCGCCGCCTCGGCCACGGTCGCTGCCTCGTTGTAGAAGAAAGGCTCCAGGTTCACGCAGTCGCGGTCCTTGTCCGCCATGCCGCCGTCACCGCTGCTGAGAAAACGATTTTGCTGGCTACCTTTTTATTACGGCTTCCCATATCATCGAAATCGGCTCTAGTCGGCCTCTTCAGGGCAGGCCCATCGATAGAATTGGAAGGTTTTGGTTTGGCCTCTTTCGTCCAAACTTTTGAGGAATTATAGATGGGCTTTTGGACTTTACTATCGATTGATTAATTAATCACCTTGTTAAAACTTTAAAACAACTGCCGGTCGCCACTTGTATTTCCCTTCAAGCTCCCACAGCTATACAGACCCTTGGCGAAAATACTAATGCGGAGCGGTCACGCTCCGCTCGCTCACGCAAGCGGTTATATTTTCACTTTAGGCCCATGCACTTTTCTATTTTGGGTAAGGAGTAAGTCTATATTAACTCCCTTAACTAGTGTCTGAATCTGTTTCGTATCCTTGAACCGCAATATCGAATATCTCGACCCCCAACTATTAAAACCGATACAATTTGACTTCCTCGACGGTTTTGGAGAGCGGTTTCGCTGACGTGGCGCCTACATGATGGTGTTGACCTAGTCGTTATCCCACGTGGCGTTGACGTAGCGCTTATGTGGCATTAGAATTAAAAACATATATGTGGGACCCATTTGTCATTCACACAAAAAAAAATTGTGGGACCCATTGACATATGAGGCCCACATATCATCTCCTTTCTCTCCTTCCCTTCTTCTTCCTCCCTCTCTTTCCCTTCTCTCTCTTTCTCTTTCTCTCTCTTTTCCCCTTTGGCTAAAGGCGGGCGGCGATGGCCGGAGCGGTGGTGGCGGCGGGCAAGCGAGGGCCGGGGTGGCGGCGGTGACAGGCCCAGCCGCCCACCCGCCATCGTTGATGGCCGCCGCACCCACCGGCCCTCGCCTGCCTGCCACCGATGGCCGCCGCACCCACCACCTCACCGTTGCCTGGACCAACCCTGGCATGGCTGGAATCCTGCTGCGCTGGGTCCGAGCCCTCCCTTGGTGGCATAAGAGAGGAGGAGGGCTCCAATGGTGGCAGAGACGGTCGGGGAGATCGTGCATGAGAAGGAATCGCTGGCGCTGAAGCTGGCGTGCGTGCACGACGCCATCGGCCACTGTTGTCGGCCCACTCCCTGTTCTGAGTCAGCACCAGAGAGGTAGCAACAGCAGTAGAACACCCTCCTACCTCTGATGGCCCCGGGAGAGAGAGAAAGAGAGAGAGAGGAGGGAAATTAATCAATTAAAGGAAGTTTATCCAGAAGATGTTGAGTTCGAAGAGGATGCAACATGACAATTTATCTATTAATTAGACAGAGTCAATTAGTTTTCTTTTATCAAAGTGTGTTTAGTATCCGATCAAGATTTATATTTTTCTTTTTATCTTTAGGAAAGTTTGTGTCGTGTCTAATTAGGACATATCGGCCTGAGGGTACAAATATGTACACCCGGGGTCTTTGTAATCTATCTCTCGATCAATACAACTACTCTCGGCGCATCGCCACCCTCTTTTTCAAGGTTTTATTTATCACCGGCAAAACTTGGCACCTGACACGGGACTGCATCGGTTTTGATCTCCATCGAAGGGGTAAGCCCTACGTTCCGCCGGCTCCAGTGAATATATCGACTACATTGGTGTTGTTCAAGGCTGCATCGTTTCGACCTCTTGGATTGCTATGGTTCAGTTGATATATTTGCCTACTTGATATTTCAATTCTATCTTTAATAGCATTATATTTAGAGACGCATCGGTTTAGCTGGGACTGTCTCGATTAAGTCTGATATTCTGTCTTAGCCAATATATCTCTACAATCATAATGATGCGTTGGATAGATTTGTTATATCCATCACATTAGACAGATTTATCAGCTAATTGAGTATTAGATTATTATATACAATCTCGTGCTGCATCAGTTAGGTTCGACCTACTCGGACCGCATACATATTTGTCTCCCTAGTTCTACTTGGAGAAGGGAACATTTATGAGTATAAATACAAGACCCCCTAGTTGGAGAGGAGAGACAAACCAATACGGACCAAGACACACCAACATGAGGGACAAGCCTAGACAAACCCAATCTGGAGCCACAGAGGCCGACATGAGGGATCTAGTGCTACCTCCAATCTCGTCGAGTTCATATTTGAGGGAGAAGACTACCCCGCCGTCGACTGTGTTGGAGATCCATGTCGCCAAGTCGACGATGGCTAGATTAGATTCTCCCAAATATTGTACCCGTGTGATTCTGATATATAAGAGCAACACCCTTTTCGGCCAACAGGAGTAAGGTTATTACCACTAAGTTAAGGGGCTCGAACCTGTATAAAAATCTCTGTCTTCCGTCTCTTTTACCTCAGTCTCGCGTATACCTTGGTTCCAACGATCCCCATACTTTGCAAATACCGTAGTCGTGATCTACTTCATCGATAGTTTCATCGATTGTTAGCCGATCTTATCCGATGTGTTAAATTTCTCTTTGATGGTTTTACTGTGTTGGTTAAATTTAATATATGATCACCCTGAAAATCAATCAAAGGCTCGATTGTTTAGACCTTATATTTCCTTTCATACTTAGTGCTGCATCAATTCAGTCTGACTTACTAAGTCGTGCTTGGAATTGTAAGAACTAACATGCTCTTTGATTGCCGATAAGGGTAGAATCGAGGTTTCAGCCGATGAATTATCTGAATAGTGTTGCATCGACTTATAAGGATTACATACAAGTTGGTTTTAGCCGATGACAGCAAAGGTTTCATTGATTATTTAATCATCTGGATTTAATGACATCAGTTCTCCAGCCGATGTATACTTTAACCATCGGATCAGCATTTATTCTATCATATTATTATTGGCCGATTGATTTCTATTGGATTATATTGTTGTATTATTACAAGTTCTTACTGCTTGTCCGATTGCTTTTATATCATTTATCCAAGTGTCAGAATCTACATCAGACATATAGCCAATTGCATCAAATTCCTATCGACATCGGCTAGTATCACTGCATCGGCTAGTATTGCTTCATCGACTTGTCAACCGATCGGCTATTTGATCGTCAATTTATATATCTTGTCAGTTGCAGGATCAAACTGAGTGGCACGCCCGCATTTCATCAATATTTTAGGACCTGCACTGGAGCTAAACAGATCTCCCAAGTCTTTGTGTGTTTCGACACAATTCGCGTCAACGCAGATTTGGCACATCGGCTGAATGTGGATTTTTCGTCAGCAGGTCCCGGGAGAGAGGGAGAGATAGGAGGGAGGGAAAAAGGAGGGGAGGAGCCGCCGGTGCCCTCTCAAGCTCTGGCTCGCCGCTGCTCTCTTGGCAGAACGAGTTGTTGTTGGAAGCTTGAGGAGAGGAAGATGGAAGGGAGGAAAGAGAGCAGAGATTGGTGAGAAGGAAGATGAGTGAAGACTTACATATGGGCCCCTCGTGTTGACTCAGTCGATTGACTAGGTCAACAAGCCACGTCAGTGAAAACCACCATCCAACTGTCAAGGGAGTCAAATTACACCGGTTTTGATAGTTGAGGGGTAAAGATATCTGGTATTGTGGTTGAGGTATATGAATCAAATTAGACGTATATTTGAGGGAGTCAAAGTGGACTTATTCCTTTGGGTAATCACCTTCTTGCTCTTGGACTTGGCCCAGTCATGGACGCCCGTGCCCGACAGGCCTTTTTCGGCCCTGTGCGTGCTTGATGTAGACCTAAGTGGAGTGGGTTCTTCATGCAACTAGTCAATGGTGTAATAGTCCAAATTATTGTTTTTCTCTTTTTCTATTTTCCTTTTTTAATTCGTATATGAATACGTATGAATTTGGTTTAAGAAAAATAAAGTTTTTTAAAAAATCACATAAATGTTCCATGAGATGAGATTTAAAAATTGCTCCTGCAAATATGTGCAATTCAAATTTGATCTTTATATCGGAAACTCTATTTTTAGAAATTTTGTGCGTAGAAAGTTTATAGATAAAAAGTTTATATGTGTAAAGTTTACTCATATAAACTTTATATGTAAAAAGTTTATAGGTAGAAAGTTGGACATGAATTAAAAATACGTATACTAGGTTGAAAATACACATGTCTGTTTTTTTAAAGAAAGAGTGTATTTTTGGGCCAAACATGTGCGTCCAACAAAAAAAAATAGACCAATAATTTTTTGAAGAAAGCTTGGATGCTCGTGTGGGCTTGATATTTGAATGGCCAAAGGAAAAGACTGAAACTTACATGGACTCATAAAGCTATCATACATGGGCTTTGCTGGGATGCATTAATGTGAGCCCTTCTTGTTGTTTCCTGATATCACGAATGGAAAACACGGACGTCAGACGTGCATATGTGCCCTTTTTTCTGTTTTCGATTGCGCTCCTCCGGCACAAGTGGTCACTCGTGTATTAGGTGTCCCCGACTATTCGGTCCATATTATAAACCATTTTACTCCCTCCGTTTCATAATCTATCTATTATATTATTAAGACAGTCTTAAAAGAAGATATCACGTTTGTTGTGAAAGTTAGAAATTCCCATATTAATCGGAGAAAAAGAAAAAGAGAGTCAAGTAGGAATACAATTTAAAAATAACTGAAATTCGAAATTAAAAATAAGCAATTTTGAAAGAAGAGTCCATATAAAAACCCAATACAAGATTAATTAAAATTTGGAATAAAAAATAAAACAATTTCGAAATTAGAAAAATAAAAAGACAGTTCAAGAAGAAATACAATTTTGAAACAACTAAAATTGGAAATAAAATGTAAAGAATATTGAAAGAATAATCTTTATATGACATAATATGAGATTAATTAAAAATAGAAATAAAAAATAAAATAAAATTAGAAATTAGAAAAAAATGAGTTCAACTAGGCATACAATTTATAATTAACTAAAATTCATAATAAAAAGAAAGATTATTGAAAGAAAAGACCATCCAGAACACAACCCGAGATTAATTAAATTTCAAAATAAAAAAATAAAATAAATTCAGAAAATAGAAAAATAACTATAAGAGTTCATGTAGAAATACAATTTATAAATAAGAAAATATGAGAATAAAAAATATAGAATTTTCAAAAAAAATCCATTTAGAACACAACGATGAGAAATGAAGTGAAGGTGCAACAAGCCCGTAAAGAAGAATGGTGGTGACAGTTGATGACATATCTAAAAACTATAAATAAAACCCAAAATAGAATCCCAATGACGATTAAGAGGAGGGACAACGGGTAGGCCGTTAAGCGGCACGATCACGACGGTTTGTGGTACTTCTAGAAAGTAAAAAATAAACTTCAATGATAATCATATTCAATTTTTAAAATCACAATGACAAGAAAAAGGAGAGGCGGTGGGCGGGCCTAGAGGAGTACAGCAGCGAAGCCGCTGATGGTTTGGCAGGGCTTCTAGAAAGTAAAAAAAATAAACCCAAACGATAATTATGTTTGATTTTTAAAATCCCAATGACAATAAAGAGAGATGGCAGCGGACAAGCCATATAAGAGTATAGTGACAGTGTTTGACGAGACTTTCAAAAATTATAAAAATGAAACCCAACGAGACAATAAACTCTAAAAACTATAAGGTTCAATTTTTAAATGTTCCAAGGAGGATGAATATAAGTCGTGGTAGATCGAGCAAACAAATAAAGATGTGACAAAGGAGTAAGAGGTAGCGACTGGTGTGACTTTTAAAAACTATAAAATTAGAAAAAGGAGATGATAATATTCGGTCTTTCAAAGTCCTAAGACAATAAGATAGCTATTTAACAAATTTTAAGTAAAATCATACGTAAAAAGTAGATAATTTTATATAGGTGATAGCCACGCAATTGTGCGGGCCAACCAGCTAGTTTATATTATAAGTCACTTTGACTTTTTTCTAGTCAACATTTTATGAGTTTGATCGAGTTTATGGAAAAATATAGCAGTATTTTCAACACAAAACAAAGATATTATAAAAATATATTCGATGATATTTAATAAAACTAACTTGGTGCTATAGATATTGCTAAATATTTCTATAAACTTGGTCAAAACTAAGAGAAAATTCTCTCTGTATCTCAGAAAGTTTACTAATCCCTTCTACGCCCCTGAATTTTACTCACTCCCTTACATACCCCTGAATTTTAGTTTTGATCCCTTCCATTCCCTTTTCAGTAGTTGATCGTTAAATTCTTATGAAAAAGTCCATTTTATCCTTTGCTATGAAGAAACATACAAATTAATAGCGTACATTGTTAGAGTGTATAAATTTGTTGGATGGGACTATTATATTTATGTGTCGGAGAAGTGGAACCATGATCTCCATCACCGGCTACTCAAGACATCCCTGTCACCAATCCCCGAACANCCCCCCCCCCCCCCCCCCCCCGCGCGGTGGGTTGTGCTTGGGGCACATCGACCACGCCCCCAAGCGTGACTACTCGAGGCATATCCGCCCTCAGGCACTGCCCCGCGAGATGCGCTCAGGACACATCTCCTTCGAGCTCGGCCCCCGAGTGCTCGGGGACACGAGGAACACAAGCAGATCATACAAGATTAACAGACTCACAAAACCTACAAGATCTACATCTTCAATGTGTTGAAGATGCAACTCACGATGTCGAAAATCCCGTCCAAGCAATGCCCACTATGAACTTGTTGATCAACGGCATCTTTGAGAAGCTCGTCCAAAGTAACAAGAAAACCTGTGAAGTAGCAAGGAGAGAGGTCCCCGGGGACCCGGAGAAACTTGGTGCCCCGGGCATGAAACAGGCCCCGGGTATGTGGCTGCCCCAAGGAGCGGAGGCTGCCTTGGGGCGTAATACAGCTGGCTAGGGGCTCCAGGCGGGGACCCGAGCGCACCCCACTTCCCTGGCTCACTTTGGGGTTTTCTCCGCCTCTCTAGGTGGGCCTGGAGGCTTAACTCCAACTCAACATCATGATTTCTGTTGTAGGAGGAAGCAGTTTGGAGAACAACTCATCCACCTATATTTCAGGGATGTGGCGCCGCATACAGCTTCCTGCATGCCCAGGTCTACCAGAGGAATAGGAGTGGCACGACGTGTTGTGCCCGCATAAACTCCAGCGTGTTCTCCCTTGCCACCTCGCAAGGGTTGACTGGTGGACCCCACGGTGACCGGGCGAAGATCACCTAGTCCCAGCGCCACGTGTCAACCGGAGAGCGAAGTTGTCGCATTCGGCTGGCTTGCTGTGAGGAACATCGACAAGACTAAGTGTACCTAACTCTTTGGAACAGGGCCTGCTCCTGTATTCATGTATTGGCCCTGTGGACTCCCCTTGCCCTATAAAAGAAGGATGCATGCCCACGAATAGAGGGTTGAATCTTTCGATAGGTAAAGCTCACACAAGTCCCATATCCCATTGTAATTCAAGTCCTTCATCCATAGTCCACATACACGTAGGAGTAGGGTATTACGCATTCGTATGACTTGAACCTGTATATATCTTTGTGTTCATCTGATCCTAAGGGTAACTCAAGCTTGACTTTTCCCTGGCCGAATCTTCAAAGGGGGGTTCTCACTTCCTCGTTATGGGAGTTTCGAACTCCTACACCTGGCGCGAGAACCCTCTTTGATGCAACAATATACTCTATTAATTTATATGTTTCTTTATAACAAAGGGCAAAATAGACTTTTTCATAAGAATTTAACGGTCAACTAGTGAAAAGGGCATGGAAGGGATCCAAACTAAAATTCAGAGGTATATAAGGGAATAAGCAAAACTCAAGGGCGTAGAAAGGATTAGGTACATACGAAATTTTGTCCAAAACTACAAAAGTTTAACTAGAAAAAAGTCAAAACGATTTAGAATATGAAATGAAGAGAGTATATTTTATCAAGTCAATTTTTTAAAAAGAATAACTAATTTTATAGAAACAAGCAAGGTGGCCCGCTCAATTGCGCGGCTAGCTCCGTGACGAATTTTTGTTGGATTTTAACAAAATAAAGCCTTCTACAGAACAAAATAAAGCCTAAAACAACACGAAAGAAATATCGCGCAGTTATGGGCCAAATCTGCAACTTTAGGCCTAAATATAGCGTACGGAAATCGAGCGTGACTCCTGGTAGAAATTGAGAGTGCGTTTATATGGGCTGAAATTGTGCGTGTTCCACACGCAGTTTTGGGCCGAAATATAACATGCACATTTGGGCCTAATAACACGCACCGGCAATGCAACATATATACGGACTTTGGGATTTGTTCTCACGTTTTTGCTTGGACTCTCACTACCTGCTGAGGGACTCGGTTTACATCGGATTTAAAAGATGAAGGATATGCTATATCAGGTTTTTGTGGTTAAGGCACATGGTTGAAACTTGACCCTTAGACAAAGAATCAGGTTTTATGGTTAATGGATTTGATTGAAACTCGACCCTTGAATGAGGAACTAGATTTTATGGTTAAGAGACACGGTTGAAACTTGATCCTTAGACGAGATACTTAAAGTGAACTTTTTCTTGTGCTTGGACCTCTTCCTTTTTACGGGTTATATAAACCACTTAAGATCCATTTTGTTCTCCCAATGGACAAAAAAGAAACATGTGGCCAAGTAAACCCAAGGGGAGCTAGGAATGTCCAAGCAAAACGCTACTTCGAACTAATAAAAGGACAAGTGAAGTGAAGAGATTGGTTGGCATTGTGACAACAGCTCCCTTGACGAGCGTTTAAGCTTAGTATTCTGCAAGCCCCCGACCTAACCCTGAAAGTCCTCAAGACCTCAACTAAACAACATCAGGCAAATCAAACCGAACAACCCACAGGATAACTATTCAGTTTTTCCATCCTACTCTGCAAAAGCTGTTAGGACGCACATTTCTCTTCCTTGAGACGAGTAAACTATAGGGCGGTACAGTACATTATTGCTGCCCAGTCGATCTCAAATCATCAGGCAGCATGAAGACACACATACCCTCCTAGTTACTGGTCTTTACTTGTGCGAGTAAAGGGGGGAAAAAGAACAAATATACAGCTGGGCATCGTCTCACAAGACGACTTTCAGGTTTCAGCTTGCGAGAACATATTAAAAAACGCCCAAAATTCCCAAACTATAAATAATTGACGCCAAACAACCAGGCCGACACAGCTACCCAATACATCAGTCCCGACCGTACAATATACACTGTCCGGTACAGATCGAGGCTGAAACCGAATCAAGACCATTGATCTGATTAGTACTAGTATAACATATTCTATTATTTTAGTACTACGAATTTAAACCTATATCTATATATATTTATAATATTAAAATATTATATCTCATATTAGATTTATTCTTTGCGAGAGGAAGCGGTCGCTGAACGTCAGTCAGGTGAAGAAACAGCTAGCTGCTGGATTCCTGGTTTTCATAGGTGCGCGCCATGTCGCGTTCTGTCGGTCATTCGGTGTCTCGCGGTCGCCGCGAAAATTTGCAGGCCAAGTCCGGCCGCGGCCGGCAGGCGGCAGCAGGTGGCCTACTCCCCCAATCCGCGGCTGCGCGCGCGCACACGCAGATCAAACGGCCAGTTGATTACTGGTCGATCAGCTTGTCGGGCATGATGATAATTTTCATATTTTAGACTTTGAATCTCCAATTGCGTCGACCCATAAGTTACATGGCTATTGTTATTGGTATTTAAAATATTAATAAAAACTAAATTATGTCCAATTTGGAGTCTTAATTTTCATAACAAGTAGAATAGATGGGTTTAAGGTGGTCCACAATGTTAGATTCAAACCTGTTGTCATGATGATATGTTCTACATGTAATCAACGGTTAGATCTTTTTTTCTTGTTAACGTGTGTGATTTTAGGAAATGCCTAATAAGTATGGGTATAGATATATATTTTTTAAGTAATGTTTCTTTCGTTTTATATTATAAATCGTTTTGATTTTTTTTAATCAAACTTCTTTTAAGTTTGATCTAGTTTATTAAGAAAATTAGCAACATCAAATTAGTTTTATTAAATATTTATTAAATATTTTTAATAATATGTTTATTTCGTGTTGAAAATGCTACTGTGTTTTTCTATAAAAAAATATTTATTCTAACTTTTGTTTTAAAGAAGTTAGTATAATTACATATATCTAGTGTTAGTTAGCTAACAAGGCGACAGATAATCAGACATTCATATATATATATATATCTGTCGCCTTGTTAGCTAATTATCTTTGCATGGGGCCTCTGCATGAACTGTGATTATCCCTTGGCCATAATGGCATTTAGGGGTGCCTAATGAAGTGTTCCCTGCTACGTATGATTAAAGACGGTCATGATGGGAGCAGCAACTAACCAAGTAAACAACTCCAGGCGTGCGCATATAGCTAGACTGGAATAAAGTTAGCGGCATGCTGTGTAGCCAACACCTAACATTTGTTGAGTGCAGATAAAATAGTGACACTAACTTATTAGGGCATTCACAGATCGAAGTAGTATATAAGGTTGTCGTTTTTATATTTTTTCATAGGTGTTCAGAGTCCTCTCCAAAGACTTGACTGTGACTGAATGATCGAATGGCCTAATTACCCGTAGTTGCAGGCAACAAACGAGATTAATTAAGGTTGGCGTAGCCGGATTAGATGGGGGCTTGATCGCCTCTTGGTGATGAAAGGAGTATTTAACTGCACCGAAAGAACTTATGTCCTCCTTAACCATGCACTGTCATGAGAGCACACTAGCTAGCTAGCTAGCTAGGAAAGTGCATCTGTACATATATGCATGCCCTTCTCAACAACTCGATTGTTATTGATGTAAAGCCTACCTATGTATCGGTACGAGTACGCGTCACATGAATTAGGCTAAAGCATCAGCTTTTATAATTTGCTTTCTGTCTCAATGTCTGTCGTGCTAAACATGTTCAATACCGGACTGAAAAAAATATTTTCGTTTCTGTAGACTGATCAAAATATTATAGGATTTCATTTTTTATATCTCAAGCGCGTCTCTGTCAGGAAGTTGACCAGCAAAGATTTTTTTTTGGTTGTATTTTAAGATCTTGCTAAAGCGGCGAGACAATCAAATTGTTCTCTCCAACGCCAAGTACACCCAAGAAAATGGTGTCCTTTTTTTCTATATGGGAAATTGGAGTCCTTTTGGCAATTAATAAGATCCAGGGAAAGACAGCAAAACGATTTTCATGGACTCTCAAGCACATCGGATAGCGACAGTGACAGCACAGTGCCACCAGCTCAATCTCATCCGTCGGATCAAACAGGAAAACAGACATTCAAAGTAGTCAGCTATCAGCCATGGTACCAATGATGCTAAGCAGTGAATAGCCCTTAATTATTATAATTTATGAATCTTTTTTTTCCTACTGACCATATTTGAGATTGCACGATACGCTTGTACGCTGTCATTATAACATGAAGAGTTAGAAGATGAATTTGCATACGATCAAAACCGAAACAAAAACAGCATATTATAGTAGTTACTCTCTAACTTTAAGTTACGGATATATGGATCCCATAACCAACAGTTCACATGTCACGGTAGAGAGCAAAATGTTAAAGGAGACTCATCTGGCCGGAATAGCATGACGTCAACCGCCAGGTTCTGTAACGTGTCTCGCAAAAAAAAAAATCTAGATGATTCAACCACCAGAAGGTGTTTACAAATTACAATGTCATTATAGCTTTCCAAGCGTTCCATCTGCTGGCTATCTGGGTTTGCAATGGGAACAATCGGTTCCATAGCATGAAGCTTCACATGCATGAGCATGACGCATTAGGTAAGCATCTGGTCAAATTCAGGGGTTTTATCAACGAGAAGGGCTGCATGAAACCCCCGCGTCACGATAGTATGATTGGCACCTGCTAACAAAAAGGCAAGTCAATGTTTTCTCAAAAGAAAAAAAACTGATAAAAAGACGTGTTATCGTTCTTATTTCATTTTTCATTACGTACTCACGTTACACATGACAGCTATATTAAAGTGTTGTATGACCGTAAATCATCTCTGCAACTTCACATAACATTCATGTGGTCATAATCTACCTGTATTGCACACTAGATGAGTTGCATTGTTGCATTGCTCACGCATCACGGTAGTTCATAGCGGCTATTTCACGTTTGCGCTAACGTCCATTATGTATGAAATGACGCACTAGCAACAAATTAGAAAAGGCGCCCCAATGCTTTGCTAAAATAGCGAGATATTGGCATATTGCCCATTTAACAAAAAGTCACGTCAATGCTTTTATAAAAAAATAAGAATAATAAATACATGCATTACAACCCCTTACTTCATCACCTACTCATGTCAACACATGGCGACAATCTATATCAAGTTGTTTTGTGATTGTTATAAGAGCAACATACGTAAACCATCTTCGCAACTACACACATATCATGCATACAACCAAATCTGTGTGCCCGACGCACGAGGCACGGGCTGAATTGACCACACGTCACGGTTATTATAACAGCTATTTCACGTCAATACTAACGCACAAATGTGATAACACGCTAGCAACAAACCGACGAAGGCGCCCCGATGCTTTGCTAAAAAAATGCAAGATATTGCCACAATGCCAATAGATCAAGCATTTGCATTTCCAGCTAAGCAAAGATAATTCCCCCTGCACGTTTGACTTCCTTCCCCTCACCCTCCACGTGCTGGTCTCAACCATCAGGCCATTCTCCCCAAGCATTAATTAATTGATTAATTGATTGATTAATTAATTAAATTTCCCCCTCCTTCCTAATTTCTTTATTAGAGTATTTCCAAATAACAACCTCCTTGCAATTTTCTTTTTAATTAATGGCTCCTCTCTCTCCTTTTTTCCACACCCCCACCTCCCCTTTAATTCCAAACGCTGCAACCTCTTCTCCTCCTCCAGTCCTCCTCCCCTCTCCCTTTGCTTCGCCTTTACTCTCTTTCCCTCTGTAGCTTCATCTTCTCTCTCTCTCTCTCTCTTCATGTGTGCATGTTTGTAGTGCTCGTCTTTCCGGCTCCTCCATCTCTCTCTCTCTCTCTTTTGCAAAGAAGCAAAGGCAGCTCGCCCTTCTTGCGCATTCCGGTGCGCGCCACTCCACTCCACACACGGGCAAGAACTGCCTTTCTTTTGCAGCTCTGACGACGGGTTGAGGGTTCTTGATGGGATTCTTGGCCAATGGGGATGAGCTGAAGGCGCCGCGGAGGTAATCCGGTCTCTTCCTCTTCGTGTTTCTTGGGGGCCGTCGGCATCTGTGATCTTGGAAGTGTTTGACTCTCTGCCTTTGAATTGTGATGGGCTTTGGGATTTCTGGTGTGGGTTGGGGTGGTGTCGGTAGAATTCTGGTTTGTTTTGCAATTTGCATTGTGCGGGTTTTTCTTTTTTGGACACCCTGTATCTTGTATTTGAATAATTTTGTATAGGCGTGGTTGTTGAATAAACAGTTCAGAGTTTTGAGTCCCATCAGGAGTCCATGCCTCGCTGGTGGTTTGACCCAGAAATGGACATTTTTTGCTGTTTGATTAGTTTGCTTGTGCGAATTGTTCTGTACAGTGATATGAAAGATAATATTTTTCCCCCTGAACATGGAAGAATTGAGCTATCATATCGGCTCAGCTTTATTACCTTTATAGTTCTGTTCATGTGCTGGTTCAGGTTTCAGAGTTAAGTAATGGAGGACCTTTTCTTTTTTACACAGATAAAAGCAATCAGGATAAGTTTGTAAATTCAGCTGGCAAATCCGTGCAAGATTTTGCATTTGTGAGAGCATCTCTGATACAATTCTTGATCTTAGATAGACTGAAGGATAGATATGTCGTCCGACAGCAACTCCATCAGTTCAGCACTGTCACAGACAACACCCGTGCTTCGCTTGAGAGTATGGGTCCTGATTGC
Organism: Oryza officinalis; assembly: GCA_008326285.1. Taxonomy (NCBI): domain Eukaryota; kingdom Viridiplantae; phylum Streptophyta; class Magnoliopsida; order Poales; family Poaceae; genus Oryza; species Oryza officinalis. The sequence goes on along the minus strand of BDMV01000001.1, from coordinate 42,302,978 downwards.
CATTGGCATTGGGGTACTGATGGTAATTTTGTTCATCATAGCATTGTGGCTCTCTATGCGGAGGAAAAAGAAGACGACGGTAGGATTCGACGGTAGATCGCAGATGGAGATCCCTGTTGTGTCCAAGGATATCAATGTTGACAGAGTTGATGCACAGAGCCTGCATGACAGTGGGACACCTATCATGCCAGCGCAGGATAAATATGAACAGATGAAAGGTGTTTCGCTTTTGGCGGAGAGTAGATCTGTCGATGTCGATGCATTCAGCCAATGCAGCTCAGTGTACAACATAGAGAAGGCTGGGAGCTCATATTCTGAAGATTACAGCAGCTCTGGGCCAGGTAGGAAAGGCAGTTCATCATATGGGTATGCTTCCGCTTCACCGCTGGTTGGGTTGCCTGAGCTATCACATTTGGGATGGGGTCACTGGTTTACCTTGAGGGACCTCGAGTACGCAACGAACCGGTTTGCAAAGAGTAATGTCCTCGGAGAGGGTGGCTATGGAATTGTCTACAAGGGTCGACTGATGAATGGGACTGAAGTTGCCGTGAAGAAGATCCTTAACAATGTGTAAGTTTATATTGCCTTACTGAGTTTACTGTATGTTAACCTGGAGCTAAGATTTCTTTGCTGGGTTTGCAGGGGACAAGCAGAGAAGGAATTTAGGGTCGAAGTTGAAGCCATTGGTCATGTTCGGCACAAGAATCTGGTGCGGCTTCTGGGGTATTGTGTGGAAGGGATACACAGGTGATAATTTCTTCCTTTCTGTTCCCTTTGTTCTGCTTAATTAACTTTGCTGCTCAACCCAGTTTATATGAATCCACCGTGTGCAAGTTCATCGTGATATTACTACTGCGCATTATGTTCTTAAGGTTCAAAAGGGAAAACGAATTATCCATTTCATACAAGGAAATTCGGTGTCTTCCCTTGTGCATAATGTCAGTATGTACTTTTTTTTTGTTCCCTTGTTTCTCACTGTACATTGACCTTTTCTGAATATTCACCTGCAGGATGCTTGTCTATGAATATGTCAACAATGGCAACCTAGAACAATGGCTTCATGGGGCCATGAGCGGGGGCATCCTTACTTGGGAAAACCGTATGAAGATTCTCCTTGGCACTGCAAAAGCGTAAGATCACAGTCCAGACCTCACTCGCAGTTATTTCCCACAAAATAAAGCTTCTCACATAAGGACAGGTTTTAAAGATCAAGACATGATATTATGCTAATGTAGATGAATTTCATGATTTTCAGGCTTGCCTACCTTCATGAAGCCATAGACCCCAAAGTTGTACACCGAGATATCAAGTCAAGCAATATACTAATTGATGATGAATTCAACAGTAAGGTTTCTGATTTTGGGTTGGCCAAACTACTGAATTCTGACAGTAGCTACATCAATACAAGAGTGATGGGAACATATGGGTATAGCTTTCTTCTACTCCATGTTTGTTCTATTTTATTTGTCCTCTATAAATTTGAAAATAAGCATATCTTAATTTTTCTTCTTAATCTGTTGTTAGGTATGTTGCACCTGAATATGCAAATAGCGGGATGCTAAATGAAAAGAGCGATATTTACAGTTTCGGAGTTGTGCTCTTGGAATCTGTGACTGCTAGAGACCCAGTTGATTATAGTAAACCTGCAGATGAGGTAGAGCTTTTCCTTTTTTTTCCCATTTTAGATAATGGCCCATTTTTTGACAATTGGCATGACCAGTCTGTCATCTAGTAACTTAAGCCGCTTTTGTATGTCATTTCAGACAAATCTTGTTGAATGGCTTAAAATGATGATCAGCAACAAGAGGGCAGAGGAAGTAGTGGATCCAAACCTTGAGATTAAGCCCCCAAAACGTGCCCTTAAGAGGGCAATCTTGGTTGGCCTGAAGTGTGTTGATCCAGATGCTGACAAGAGGCCAAAAATGAGCCATGTTGTCCAAATGCTTGAAGCAGTTCAGAATGCATATCGACAAGTACGCTTACACAATTTTTTTTTACACAAATGAGCATCTTTCTTGGAGATCTTATTTCTACATCATCAATATAACAAGTATATCTTTTTTTTTGGTTATATTGCCAGGATCAGAGAAGGCCCAGCCAGACGATGGGAAGCGTCGATATCGAGTCACAGCAGTCTGCGGAGGAGATTTCAAACAGTGCTGATTCCTGAGGCTCCAATGATGAACAGTCACAGAAAATAGGACATATGAACTCATTTCATAATCCGTCTGGTTTGGCCAATGTTCAATATAGCTCAATACTGTGATTGCAACAGGTTTCCATTTAGCAAAGACTGGAAGACATAAAGGCATAGGAGTTGTTCGTTTCCCCTTTTTTTCTTCTTCTTCTTTTCGAGAAGTGCTTCTATGCTCCCCTAAAATATCCGCCGTACTATGTTTTGTGTAGACGAGTCCTCCAACTCGTTTACTCTAGGATATGTGTAGTTTTGTTTTAGGGGGGAACAGAAGCACCTTCTTCATCTATACCGTTTAAGTTATCAGGAGGAACTGACCTCGAAGGCATGAATGACTAGTAACCAGATTTTGTTACCCTTGTAAAGAACCCTTGTCGACCCTCAGTTTTACCATGAAGTACAAAGTTTTGTTGGTGTACCATGTGTGCAAATTTTCTTCTCCATTACTAGTTTGGATCAAAGGAGTGCACAGTTGCAAATGCATGGTGATCTTCTCACACTTATCATTTGTGACAAATGAGCAGAGAACTTTTTCTGGGAGGATAGTTGATGTCACCTGTCAGTGACTAACTGACTACTGGAACTAATCATTCCCATGTTTCCTCTCCATAGCTAAAATTCAGAGGCAGTTGTTTGGTCCTTGCGCCTTGGTGATTTGTTTTCATGCATGCACATGATTACAGGGTGCCAATGATTAGTGCCTGCTTGTTTTGCAAGTGTTGCCACCTTCCTCCTTTTTCTTCTAAAGGACTGAGTTGAGTGTCTGTGTTAATTAATCATTGGCGCCTTTTGTCCTTCACCTACTTGCACTCCTTCCATTTCATAGCTTTCCAGACACACCATTCGATGAGGATTCGACTCAGAAAGTGCAATGGCTAATGGTTGCTTTAGGCTAGAAAAGTGTACTTAATTAGCGGCAATTTTAATTTTACCGGGTAGTCGTAGCAATCGATTTTTTAATCCAAGTTTCGCGTGTATGCAGTGAGTGTAGTTGTGCAGGGCTGCTGATAGTGCCGATGCAAATCATGCAATGCCAAGATTGCATCAACCTAACGACGCCAAGATTGCGTCAACCTAATGTCGTAGAACGCAAATCATGTAAACCAGTGGCACGGGGCCTCGACGAACTGTAAGGTTGCTTCTGCCATGTGCCCGTGGTTCATCTGGTATCCAGACATTTTGACTCATCCTTTCTCAATTCGGATTTCCGTGTACAATGGCAGAACACCTCAGGTTGGTATACAGAAAAGGAGGCCAACCCGTTACTCATATTTATTAGCATTTTGATCACATTTTCCTCGGTGATAATCCTTCCCAGACACAAGTATATCCGTAGCATATCAAGTTAACCATTATACTCTAATCTAAACATCTATTCAGATCACCAAACATGGTTATATACTTGTATGGCTTATACTTTAGTCCTTATCAAGAACTCTTCTATCCGGAAATCTTTTTTTCTGTCAAATCTCTTTGAACTTATTCCTTTTCCAATCCCTTTTAGGCCTTGTTCAGTGAATCCCTCCTACAAGGGGATTAATTTCACACCTTCTTAATCCCTCCCTCATAGGGATTAACCAAACAAGGTCTTAAGAAATTAGAACATAGCCTTCATCAGAGGCCGACGATGACTTAGGAGACGAGCTGTGCCGGCTGAGACCTTCCCTCACCTTGCCGTGCTGTTCTGCTTCATGCTGGAACGCTGAAACAAGATGCTGGAGCTCCAGCTTCCTCACCTTGACCTTCTCATTGGTCACTGGATTTTGTAACCCAAGATAGAGTATTCCTACCCCAATAAGGACGATGCCTACAAAGAAGAGAAGTCCTGCAAACAAGCCAAAAGCGTATGGAGTATTCTGCGCTCCCGGTATGCCATCAACGTTAATTCCAAAAAGGCCAGTGATTATGGATAGAACCATGCCGCCACCCCCAAAAATAGCCAAATTGTGGGTGATACGAAGGCTTCTATCCTGGAGAAGAGCAAAACTTGGCTATCAATAACAAGTCAAGTCCACAGTAAGAATGAAAAATAGCTCTAGATTTGTGTTGAAATTTAACAAAACTGTGCATACTTGTAACCATGCTCGAACAGTGCTTTGCATAACATCCTGAATAGTGAACAAGCGGCCACGGACAGCTTCCTGCTCCTCCAACATTTCTCTTGTGCCCTTTCTAATGCTATCTAAGATAACTCTTGTGGTATTTCCCCTCAAATGTCTAAGAAGCTCAATTATGATCTCTTCCCTTGCATGAAGAGACCATTTAACTCTGATTACCTGTAGCACCGGCTCATGATCATTACGTATCAAAAAAAGACAATGGCATGCTCAAATGCCGCGTGGAACTTGAATCTGCTAATATTATTCTGTTCATAATTGCACACTTATCTGGATAGAAGTCCCTACATGTAATTCAATTCCTATTTTGGATCTACCCTACCCAAATTTTTGTGCATTGTACTTCAACAAATAGAAACGGCACATTGGCCATTCTAATAAATTGGTGTTTTATTTTTCAATGAGGTAATTATATATAGAAGGAAAATTAGGGTGGCATACTTAGGCTGAGTTTGAAAGTTGGTGTTGGGAGTTAATCTCTCCGTCATGTAAAACGGAGCGACTCATTAGCACATGATTAATTAAGTATTTGCTAAAATTTTTTTTCAAAAATGGATCAATATGATTTTTTAAAGCAATTTTCGTATAAAAACTTTTTGCAAAAAACACACTGTTTAGTAGTTTGAAAAGCGTGTGCGCGAAAAACGAGGAAGGTTAGTTGGGAAGAGTAAGAACCGAACTCAGCCTTACCTGTGTTGCTAACCTTCTAATTTCTTGATTCAATATGATGCTGACTAGATTTAGATCTTCACGATTTCTCCTGCGAAATGGTTATTTGGATATGTAAGGTAATTTAAAATGTTATGAAATCATCTCATGTTAGGGCTGGCCCACCAATTCATATAATATGCTCTGCTAGTTGAGATATGCCCGTTCAGTTTCCTCACCTATTCACAAACTTCAGTTCAATTTCATCTGCTTCGCCAAAGACATATTTCCGGAATAACCTGAAATAAAATAACAACTATTAGTATCTTTGCCATGAGTAGACACCACTGTTTGCTACAGCAAGTACAGTTGCAGGCATAAAAGAAAGAATGACTACTATGGATTAAAATGTTAGGTTTTCTGATAAAAAAATGTTGTGTGGGCAAGTTAATATGGCTAGATAAAAATCTATAATAACATCTTAATCAAGAAAAGAAATTGAGTATAAATTGAGCCCCCATCGTGCAAGTTCAAGTCCTCTTCAACTTGAATTTTGGTACCTTTATTTTTGTTGTTGGAAAAAGGACACCAGTTTCCCCTAGTTATGCTCAATCTTATCGTTATCAAGAACAAAAATTATCTTCCTAAAGCAAATAATATGCATCTTCTTTTACAAACTAGACAGTAGACGTTCAGTAATGTTAATGAGGTAATGGAATATAGAGAATGCATAGATAGAACAAATTGCTCTTGAAAGTTGAAAGTCCTCATATCAAATCATTTTTTTTATTATGCAGATAAACAGAACACCAAGGGAGTCCTTTTGGCATGCCTGAGCATAAGTTTATTAACAGTATAATATAGCATTAAGATAAAATCCAATGAGATTATTCTTATTTTGGGGGGTTGAATTTGCCATGGCTCTTTTGGCAATATAAGGTATAAGCTTATAGCCAACATAATATTAAGATAAAGGCCAATGTTGTTCTTATTTTGGGGGTTAGAATTTCATTGTGTCTGGTTTCATTTGCAAAGTGAAGTCCAAGAAAGTAAGTAGCAGTATGTTGGGTCAAACCTGTATAAGTACAATCTATTGATGTGTATAGAAACTTTTTTTTATGATAAGCTTGAGTGAGGTAAAAAAAAGTGTCATGATTACACAGAACAAACGAAGATTTTTTTTTCTTATTGATAAATATTTATCTCTATGACCAAACATCATAAGAAAATAAACCGAAAATGTTGGTAGTGGTAGAAGTTGGAACATAGAGAACCTGTCATCCCATCGTGAAAGACGGCTAATCAAATGTGCAATTACTTCATGAGCTGATCTAGGTGTTTGACTTCCACCAGCACTAAGCAACTCCTGCACAGAGTTCCACAAGCATTTAAGATGAAAAATTCACAAGCTAAATACTATTCATCAGCATTGTTTCAAAAAGAGTACCTGCACTTCAGTCACTCCTAAAACATTCATATTGGATGAAGGGCCTTTGACATGCATTGCGGTCACAAGAAAGTTCTGTGCTTGCCAAGACCGAAGCACAATGGGTATGTCTTCCTCTTCACGGTTTGGATCTCCGACTGATTGGCCAAGAAGTTCAAATAGCAGTCCCCCAGCAACTCTAACTGGGACCTGAATAGCTAACAGAAGTTTATAGAATAAATCTGATATGCACATCTGACAGAGCATCATCACACTTTCTGATAGACATTAAACTATTTTATGCATCTAAAATGCACATGAGTAGTTCTATGAAGTAGTCAGGCTGATTAGCTGTTCTGGAAGCAGTCCAAATCAGTTTGAGAAATTACTGATTTGAGCATAAGACACTAGAACTCTTAAAGAGAAAAGAACAGTGCAGAATGATTTGACCAAACAGTAAACATTGTTGCCTACTTATTCAGGTTGACAGGGCACAGTTGTCATAACCATATATGCATATACTCCATGACAGGCTATTTTGACAAATATTATACGAATACAGAAAATAAAACAGATCAATAGAAGTATAGAACCCATTAAATAAAGAAAATCCATGAAAATCCCTGTACATAATGCAGGTGACTTTGACAGATCTAAGATAAGTCCAAAAGTTTTATGCCAAATCAACGGGTCAAGCCAGTCTCGATGTTATGGACATGGGCCAACATTATAGGAACCAATCCAATCTATATCTCTAGTTTACTAACAAATCTCATCTCTTTCCTAATTTATTATGCCTAAACTAACGCATAAGCCTGGCCCATGCGCATAATACTTGACCCACCCAATTAGGCCATAATGTTATTGTTATGTTAAAACTTTCAAGGAAAAGAGGGTGGGTGGGGGTGTGCTCTTGAACAAAATCACAAATACTGTAAGTGCATTCTAAAACTAAAAGGTCTTCACAATTAACCATGATCATAAAAAAAACAAACCTACAGCTCAGGAGTTAGTTCATTTTTTTTTCATGAAACATGAAAAGGTATAGAATAAAAGAAACAGTACAGCAAGTATAAAAGTTCAGGCAGATAATGTATACATAGCACAGGTTGCAGAGCATTCAATTGTAGAATGATTAAAAAGGTCTTGAATCACGGACAGATTGCAGGAAGAAAAATAAGTATATAACATTATGAAGTGTCTCAGAGAAATGAGAATAAGAAAGACAACCTCATAGAGAAGGTACTTCATCCGATCACTTATCAGTCGGCTTTCATCTCTCAGTGCAGTTCTTATAGCCGGATGCATCCAGTGAGCACTATTCAACCATGCGTCGACCGAGGGATGGCCTGCAGTGACATGGCACCACCATGTAGGTCCTGCCGGACGCTGCCAATATGGAGCTGCAAGATCTGCTACGGTGTAATCATCCTCACTATCGGTCATCTCGGCCGGCTCACTCTCCCAGCTGGCATCTGACTGAACCCTCTGTACCAGCTCAGCGATCCTAGACCATCCGATAGGCACCCATTTGTGATCCAGGATTTCCCTGGCATGCACTGGCTTATCTTTGAACAGAGAAGGATCATTAGCAAACTCCGTAGGGCGGGGATTCTCCACAACATCGCACTCTTCTGGTTTCGGGGTCGCGACACGATGGCCGTTCCTACTTACGTGCCGCTTCATATGCACAGGGACCCCTTTCTCTTGCATGCTATCAATCGTTGGCCATGATTTGTGCTGAACCAGCTTCTTGTGACCCTTTATGAGCTCAAAAGCACAGATGAGACCGTCGGTCCAGAGCTCGCTTCCTGGCACATGCTCCTTCCCCAAACTCGCCTTGGCAACTCCGTCTTGCACCCTGGGCACACCACTGACCTGATGAGGCTGTTGGTCCTCCACATCAGCCATCTTCGCTCCAATTCTGTATGTTGGAGGGAGATGCACATTCATCAGGAAATTATGTCAATACTGATTTCAAGTATAGTTACAGTATAGAGCAATCAGTTGAGAAATCGGGTCAAAGGTTCAAACAACTCCCATTGGGACAAATATACTTGCCTACATGAGAAAATGATGCAGTACAATAATAGTACTTCATCCGTCCCAAAATATAGGAATCTAGTACTGAATTAAACATATAGAAACAAAATTACAAATTAGAGCATTAGACCACAGTTTTGTACCACAGGAGAACACGAGAATCATAGCGACGAGGCAAGTATACAAGTACAAACTACTACTACTACAAGAAGTCCGGAGGCAAGTATAATAAGTACTCCCAACACAAGCATTTGGGAATTGGAAAGCTAGGGCAAAAGCCACACCGTCCGGAGCCCAGATCGCGGCACCCGCAGGCAGCGCCGTCACCACCGAGTCCGTTCCCGCCAAAAACCCGCCGCGCGCTAAGCTTTCCCGCCGGCCACGCACAAAGCCGCCCTAGCCCAACCAGCTCCCGCGGAACTGGTACGAGAAGGCGTTTTTAGCCTGGAGGTGGAGGAGAGGGAGAAGAAGAGTGCAGCGGACTGTGGAGGAGGAGGAATCGTGGGGGAGCGGGCGCTTCGAGAAGGGGAAGGGAAGGGGATGCAAATGATCGCTTTGCTTCTCGCGGTTACCTCCCCCCTCTCGGAGTCTCAGGCTCTCAGCCCCGTGCGCCGCCGCGCCGGCACACGTACTCCTCCTCGCTGAGCTTTGGATAGTTGGATACCGTGCAACGCTGTGCGGTGTACATGAAACGTGTGTTCCATACAGCCTTGGTAAGGGGAGTTTTTAGGACAGATTTTTTAGGACAGATTAAGAGTTTACAGGGATGAGCTATTAACTGTTTTGTGTTTTGTTTGGTTGAGAGCCATGGGAGTTTTGGTGGGATAAGAATAAAGAAATGAGGAAGGAATTCTCTCCTTTCTGAATAGGGGTGGTAATTGAAAGGAAATTTCTTCTTTACTTTACCTAAACAAATCTCAACCATCCGTTTTTATTAAAGATTTTATCAATTCCCATCACCTCTACCAAACAAGAGATTAAGACTAAAAATCAAATTCTCATGTTAATCTCACCATCAATTCTTTCGTCTAAAGTCCCAATCATCTTTCGTCAAGTTGTCAAACAAACCGATACGTTTCCGTAAACCACCAGGAATTGACATAGGGATACATGGTTTTTTGTTCATTTTTGAATTAGCCCTTTTTGACATAGTTTCCCCAAAAAAATGTTTTAAAGCTGGATAATATTTTTAGCTCTGTAAATTTATGAATCTAGATATATGATTATGTTGATAATATTTTGATAAATTATTTTTTTCTATTTTAGAAAAAAATTTAAATTTTAAATCACTGTAAATTAACATACATATTTCAAATCTGTGGCGCCCCAAACTATGCTGGTCTAGAAAATCAACCGGCATAGACTGGAGGTCACAACCTTATCTGTGGTTACAGTACCAGTCCCAGGATACACGAGCTGGTACTCACAAGATAATAGTGGAATCCAGAAATACAAAGCTTTTATTACAACATTGTTGGAGGTCTCAAACTACTATCGTCGTGGACAAACCCCAGACTGGTAGAAAGACTGAAAGGACAAGGTAAACGCAAGCGAAAACATAACAGCAGTGGAGGGTGACATGAAGCAAGAAGACAACCATATATCCACAGGCTATGCTTGGGAACTAGGTTTGAAACCCAGAGGAGTCGTACTCGACCTGCTCTTGAAAATAGGCCTCGGCGGAAGGGTCAAGGTATCCTTCTTCTAACTCTATAGATAATAATAGCAAGGGTGAGTACTCAGTGTACTCAGCAAGCCCGAAAAAATATGACATGCAAGACAAATAACAAGGGGTGGAACGGTTTTATTTGGAAAACCAGGTTTTATAAATAATTTAGTTGAAAACCTCTAGTGTAACAGTTTTTAGTTTCGAAGTAAGGCTCACGCCTCACTCCATTCCACAGGTTGCTTCGCAACAACCTGTCACTGTAGTAATTTTTAAATCAAACATCGTGACATCTCAGCACTGCTTGGTCATCTCATCCACTCTACCTCGGCCATCTCAGCCCTAACCACACCTTGGTGCCAAACGACACCCCGAGTCACACAGACTCGTTCCCAGCCACGAAGGCTGACCGTCCGCCACAAAGGCAAACTCTGGTGACGGTACCCATTCCAAGGATTTATTTATAAAATAAACACTACGCTATGAGAAACACTTCACATCCGCACATAACCGTGGGCACGGCTGTTTAAACAGTTTGACTAAACTCTGCAGAGGTTGCACGCTTTACCCACACGTCGCGGACTTCTCGCATTACCGAACACATGTGGATCAGACATGGCCGACAAAGGAGAGCTCGCTACAAGGCTTTTCCATAACCAACCCATAAATATCCCGTGTCCCACAGTTGGGTGGAATCTCTCCACTAAGCATCAGGCCAAATTTTAAGCCCTCATCTACTCAGGCCCCACCGTATGGACTCCGACACATCCCCACTGCAGGAGATTGCCATACCCGCCACCATACCAGTGCTCCTCAACTGCTAACATGCTGGACACCTATGTTTTAGCTATCTACTCGGCCAGGGGCATCCCATTATACCCGTGTGGTCGTACTGTCATATGTTCAGATGAATTTCTCAAAGGAAACGGTTCTTATGGATAATACGTAGTCAAACCACCAACTTTTCTCCTTCTTAACCATACCGACATCTCGCCGGGTTTTCAAAATATAAATATCCCAGTTTTTCCCGCACGACAGAACAATCATGACCTATAGGTAATCTACTTTGGCATTTTAAATACCAACGCAAAACATGTAGTGGAGTTACAAAGGAATGGGGTCATCAATTCCTATATAGTAAAAGTGCGACTACTGGGAAGGTCCGACGATCCATATTTGAATCGTGGCCAAAAACAGTGTAACCTAAAGCATGCAATTTGGCAAACAAAATATTTAATTTAAAAATATAGGCGCAATAAATGGTCAAGGGGGCTTGCCTTGTTCTGCGACAACGGACGGAGCGTCGAACTCCTGCGCGAATCCTCCGTTCGACTCGGGTTCTAAACATGAGAAAATAAACCATACATAAAACCACTGCTAAACCAAGACAAAACATGAAAAAGACAGCGTTAATAAATAGAGGGGAATTTTAGAAAGATCTTGGAATTTGAACGGAGTCAAACGGAGTTCGGAATGAAAAGATATGGATTTTTGAAGTTTTGGGGATTTTTGGAGGGTTAAAAGAATAGAGAGGAATATTCCAGGGAATATTCCGAGTGGGGCCCAGCTGTCAGGTCAAAGGAGTCAAAGGAGGGAGGGAGAGATGTGGGCCCGTGGGTCCCACTCCTTTTCTTTCTTTTTCTTTTTTTCTTCTTTCTCCTTCTTATCTCTTCCTTTCTCTCCTTCTTTCTTTTCTCTGCTTTCTTTCTTCTCCGCCGCATGCCGTGAGAGAGAGAGACCGGGAGGGAGGGGCGCCGGGAGGGAGGGAGTGCAGCGCGCTGGCCGGGCTCGGCCAGGGGCGCGGCGCGGCGGCGGCAGCCGGGCTCGACCAGGGGCGCGGCCGGGCGGCTCGGGAGGCGCAGGGCCGGCGGCTGGGCAGCACGGGGCCCGCGGCCGGGCGGCTGGGAGGCGGCAGCGCGGCGTCGGGCTGCGGCGCCGGCTGGTACAGGGGTAACACGGGGGGAGGAACGGTAGCGACGCCGACAGAGGGGAGTTGTGGCTCGGCTGGGAAGGAAGGAGGAGGAGGACAGGGCAGAAGAAACAGAAGAAGGGAAGGAAGGGGTCGGCCACCTCGACGCGACAAACTCCGGGACTTCGGCGACTTGGTTCCGGGGTGGTAAAAATGGAGTGGTGGATCGGCTGAGGAACTCCACGGTAAGTCTTCTCGGGTATTTATACTGCCAGGGTGATTCGGGAGGAGGAACTTGACGACGAGGACGTCCATTGATGCCTCTGTGTATATTTCTCCGTCTACAGGCTCCTCTAGCTGTTGTCGCTACCTGGCTTGCTCGGCAAGCGGTGCGGAGCGGTGCCTAACTTCAGCGGAGAAGTCGGAGACGGTGCCAACTTTCACTGTGTATTGGCAGGACGGTGCCTAACCGTCGGTTTTGCAGGGGGGCTTAGGAAAACAGGGACAGAGAAATGTGTCTGAACGAGTGTTGGATGAACGCAGTTTACTTGATTGACTTAATGAAAGTGCAAAGAATCTCTGGGTGAAAAAGGACTGATAAACACCGGGCGATAGAAGTCCAAAATATTTTGGAATATTTGGACGGAAAGAAAATGATTTGATACGACCAGGGAAATAAATAAAAACAAAATTAAAACTAACTTTGTAATTTTCGAAGATTTTGAATGAAAAAAAAGAGCGACGCTAAACTGTGGTCTTAGAAAAAAACGCGGGCGTTACAAAATCTAATGATATAAAGTTGTGCCAACAGAGTCTTAGTAAGACGAGAATCAAACAAAACCAAATCGAGTTTATACTTTTTATAGGGGAAAAATGCACTTGCAATTTTCTGTTGTTACAAACATTTTACAATTGTGTTACTCTGTGATTGAATCTTGATTTTTTATAGTAGCTTCCAAGTAATTAATTCAAACTGTTGGGATCTTTGTCAATAAGAAGTCTGTAAGAAAGAAAAAATTAAGCAGGCATAGCACTGCTGTATTTTATTTTTGCTACGTGTACCATTTTCCGTTGGGATAGTGGCATGCGTATAGGTGTATTTCATGTCTAATGAAGAAAACAAGTTTGGATGAATAAACAGTAACTCTGCCCCTCTAGGAATTCCTTTTAAAGTAAAGTTGCAGCCTGACCTTGCTGCACACTGGACATAAGCTATTTACATATTGGTGTTGATGTATTCAGAGCATTGTCAAGGCAAATCATGATTAGAGACGCCTAAATCAGCGAATATAGGGGGGCGACTTCGACAAATCCTCCACTGAAGGCAGCGCTGCAGCAGCGAAGCCATTCTACCTGCTAGCTCGGCTGCTCTCCAGAGTGGTTCAGACTTGTACTGACGCTTGAGGTAGAGCTTATCATCTCAGCACTCAGCTCTCAGCTCTCAGCTCGACCGAGAGATCATTGTACAAAACCCCAAGCATCCATTATGGTCCAAGTCTGTAACTAGTTGTTCATCTGTTCATCTCACACTGCAAAGATAAGAGCTGGAAAAGTTAACGCGGACAGTAATGCTCATCATTAGGTCCAAACCCATCAACAAGCAGACAAAAAGAGGCGCCTTATGGGATGGGGACATACAATCTAGAATCTTACGCCTGGTGGAGAATCATATACCGGGGCCAGCATTTCTGCGTAAGTGGAGGGCCTACTCAGGTGTGTAGACAGTAGCCCCCAGTATTGTGAAGCTAAAGTGTGCGTACGGGAGATGTATGCCCTCCCCTCTATCCCCTTTCTCTTTTATTTTCATGCTATATTAGTTAGATGTAAATCATATTTTATAATAATACTTTTTAAAAAATAAGTAAGAAACCATTCCCCCACTAGAAAAGATCTCTATGATTTATTGATTAACATTGTCAATTTTGTGAAACTAATAACTGGTATTAACCAAAGTGGCAAGGGAAGGTGTACTTCTCTTTGGACCACGTTCATCAATCCATCACAAGTAAAGTCAATCAGCTAGATTCTTATCTATTGCAGCAAGCACCAAGAAGTCCAAGTACAGTCAGCCAACCAAGCTTTGTTCATCGTTGCAACAAGTAACCAAGCATTATAAGTTCTCCATCCGTCTTTTCTATTTATTATCACAAGGAAAATGACTCATTGCATTATGGTCATGAATTTTCAACAGTAAGAACAGAACATGAAAATGTAAAGCTTTCTTACAGCTGACTGAGGAGCTTCAGAATAAACCACATCATTCAGCTTAACTCTTTGCTTCGGCAACGTGAAAGGTACTCGGTGGCTTCATTGAAATCTGTCGCAAAAGGAAATTCGGTCAGTGTTAACTGCATTATATACATGAGTGGAACAAAACAAAATTGGGTGAATGTGAGTTGCACCAGGAATGCGGCGGTAGTCTGGTTCTATGCCATTTCCATTTATGTCTTTATGATTTGGTGTCACATACTTGCCCACTGTGACGACAATGCCAGAACCGTCATGAAGTTCAAATACGGACTGGATTAAGCCCTGCAGCATCCAAGACATAATATAAGCCAGTTGGTCACAGAGAGGGCCTTTTTCCATGGATCTGCTGTTTTTTTTTTAACAAACCTTGCCAAAAGTCTTTTCACCGACCAGAACAGCTTTGCAGTTGTCATGAAGTGCTGAAGCAACCTAAAAAGCATTAGTGCGTTGGTGAGCTCGTGCTAATACTATTCTAATACTACCAGTAAAGTTAAATTGGTACTTACTATTTCACTGGCACTTGCTGTCCTGTTATTCACAAGTACCTATGTAGAAGATGTGAATGGATATGTGAGAAACAAATGAGCGTGTGGCGATCTTATTATAGCAGACAAAAAAAGAGCAGCATGATTCAGCTAAAATTTCAGTAAAGGATATGTATATGATTAACTGGATCTGTATCATTCCACTTCTAAATCAGCCGATCAAAAAAGTGCAAATAGAAATCTATTGGCATGAATAAATCATAAAACACCCTACAGCTTGATGATTCTCACTGTCATAGTTAGTACAGAAGAGCCAGAATTTTGTATGCGCTACTTAATAGATCTGTTTTGGTGTCTGTATATGTGTAATTTGTCGGTCTTCACGCTTTCTGTTGCATGTAACAGTGTAAAGTTAGTAGAATTGGCCAGATAGGTTCATGTACATCACAATGCCATACATACCATCAGAGGAGTAGTAACCAAAGGTTCCCTTTCAGCAACAATTGTATTTTGTACTTGACGATCACGACCAGCAGTATAAATCACCTGAAGAAGTTCCATAGGGGCATAAATACCACATCTCACATCTCCAGTTCTTTTTTAAAAAAAAGTACACCTCCAAAGTTCAGTTCATGATATGAAGAATAATTAACAACGGTTTAGGCAATCATATGCCTGGCTGAAAGCCCTCAAACTTTTTAACGTGCACAGGACGACTATATGAATTTCAATGAAGATTCTGTCCAAATGCATATCAAGAACTGTAACTACAAGCTCTTAATTTATAATTCCAAACCAATGTCAACATAAAAAATAACTGTTTTCGAGAAAACATAAAAAAGAACTAGCATGGCTTGATTTTCCAAGTTCAAACCTAAACTAGAACTATTTTAGCCAGGAATTGTACCTTCATTTTGATTTAGTATCCATCAACAGTAACTTTTAGCTGAGGTGGGTTTCATTTTGATTTAGTATCCATCAACAGTAACTTTTAGCTGAGGTGGGTACAAAAAGGTTGATGGATTTTAAAGGAAGTTATGTAGGAAAAGAAGTCTGGTTAGCTTCTACGGACAGATTTTTCAGGTAAAAGATAGTGTGGTAGCAGCATTTAGCTCAAAAGGTCAAAAAAATGGGAATACATAAAGGCGAATATAAGCTGACAAAATAAGAAAGCAAGTAAAAAATTACCGTATCTCCTTTATTCAGGAAGAGCTTTGCAATCTCTATCCCAGCCTTCAAAGTAAATAAAAGTACCATGAGTAAGAATAACACCATCCAAATAAATTATATCAGTGTCTTTCATTATCCATATGCATAAGCCTCAACTGTTTCAAGAAGCTTACAACTCAAGAACTTCAAAGGAAAAGAATGACACCCACAAAACACAATTTTGTTTAGCAGACCAAAGACTGACATGCTTATATAATTGAAATGAAAAAAGCATACTTGGACTAGTCCACCAAGATTGTCCCTCAAATCCAAAACAAAATAGGAGGCACCTGAGTTCTGTAGACGCTTTAGTGCTGCACGAGAGAACATATGTTAAATGGATATAACATGCCACCATCCAATGTAATTATATTAAGTTATATCTACCGACAATAATTTTAATGGAATATCAACAAATAATATCGATAATTTTGTAACATCAAAATAGTTTCATACAGAATAAGCAGAAATAGCATCCTTAGATGGCAATTTGCAGAAGGGAAAAGGATATTTTAAGTTCTGAAATAGCATCGTTAGATGGACAATTTGCAGAAGGGGAAACCATATTTTAAGTTCTCCTGATGCTCACAGTTTGAGCCAGGAAAATAATTATATGTACATGCATAGCAGTTTTGGCTTAAGAATTAGACACTACATGGACATTTGCAATAAGTTCTATGTATAGAACGGTTCAGCCATGAAAGCAATGCAGCTAGGTGCAGCTAAAATATGAAAGTTGATAAGGTTAACAAACCAGCAACACACCACTAACCAAATCTTTTTTGGCCACTGCATTGAATTCTTTAATGTGAATATATCCTATAGCTGAATCCTCATTTTCTCTTTTCTCCAATCGATAGAAAACTGGTGTGCGAGCAACCAGTTGTCTCTGTACCTTCAATGACTCAACAGGACCACAGTTCTCATGCTTAACCTATATAATACAAGCAAGATTAAGATAGTTATAATAAGGAGCGCAAAGAAGTTCTGGGCAGAATACAAATATGATTTTTATAAGATTATTCATAACCTTAATTGTAACAAAAGTATCTTTTGGACCTTGCAGCATGGATGACACATCAAATGCAGATTTACCCATAACATCAATGCCATTGACTGACAAAAGTTCATCACCCTAATAAGAGATAAAAATACAGGACAGGAAGAGATAAGTATGTGCATATTATCCAAAAACCAGGTCAATAAGACTACAGTATTTCATACCCCAAAAAATGACAAACAACAGTTCGCTGTGATAAGAATACTATCAACAGGAATTACATAAAACATAAAAAATAATTAAATAGTCAATCAAAACAATGTTATGATTGAAAAGCATGCCTACTAATTGAAAGGTATATATGTTGAGTTGTTGATACCTGTCTAACACCAGCAGAGTAGGCAGGCCCATCTAATATGAGCCCTAATACCATCAACTTGGAAGAGCCATTGTCATCAGGAATTTCTCTCAAGTTTAATCCAATTCCCGTCATGTCATATTTTGACATCTTGGAGAACTTCACCAGATTGATTTAACACATGCAAAATATCATCAGAACTGAAGTACAGTTAGAAGATATAGCATGTCTTCATGCAAAAATCAGCAATAAGTAAAATCAGTGTAACAAAGGAAATGCGTCAAAAAATGGTTTTGTAATATCATCACTTCATCACTGTAGAACGTTGAGTTTTGTGGTGTCTAAACCCTACCATAAATTCACTATTCCCGAAGTGTAAAATTCACGCAAAACAATAGTTTGCAGTAAAGGTCCAAGTCACAGGGATCCAAAAAACTAGTCTAATTCTCAAGGTGATGTACAAAACTTTTTTATGGTCAATATATAGTCATGTACACACGATTCTGACTTGCCGATTAAAAATAATGGTGTCATGGGCACTGGGCCGAGAGGCCAAGGCCCATGGTCAGCCCAGATCCTCCTAAAATCAGGTTCATACCAACTTTAGCACTAAATTCAGAAACGGTGATATCAGAACTGTTGATTGCTACAAAAATCATGGATCACTAGGAGAAACAAGGAATGGCCTTTAGTGGACTGACTGACTATAAGTAGGAAAAGCTGTGAGCTAATCCAGAATTTTAGGCTAACCATGTTGGGAAATGAAAATTATTCAGGCTCATAATTTATCTCTCTGTACAGTTCAACTCGTGTAATAGGATGATGGTTTCTCCAATACGCTCAGCAACAATGAATAGTTCCATTTGTCATTCCCCCCACAAAAAAGAACAGAGCGATTGTAAGGTACTTACTTCGGAGGGAGACAGGAACCTTGTGTATGGGTCACCCAGGTTAGCCAGCATTTTCTGAATGATATCGTGGGCTCTGGAACGGGATCTGATCGAGGTTTGGAGAATATCTTGCTTCTTTTTCTGCATTGCATTAAAGCAATGAAATCAGCCAATTAACAATTTTCAAGATATAACGTTTCGTCGTTTCCCTAAGATAAATCTATGGAGGATCAAATATGTTCACAAGCAAGCAGAGAGCATCCCGGCTACAAATCCACTAATCCATAATTGAACCACTACATAACTCATGCTCAATCACATTGTCACGAGCCATGCTCACCATCCACATCTCCGACGACCAGGGACGGCTACCGGCGTCCGGGAGGAACCCCTCGTTGACCACCTCCCACGCCTCCTCCACGAGCTGCTCGTTCGTCACCACTTCGCTCCTCCTCACCTCCTCCTTGGTCTCGGCGCCCCCGTCGCGGCAGAGCTCCAGGCCCCGCGGCCGCTCCGCTCCCACGGCGTCGCCGGTGAGGAGGGAGAGGGAGATGGCGGCCGCCGCGGCAGCGGCGCGGAGGGCGTCGGGAAAGGGGAGCGCGCACGGCGGCCGTGGCTTGGTCCTGCGGGTGGGTCGCGAGTGCTGCGGCGACGGCCGTGGCGACGGCGCGTAGGGGAGTAGCCGCATGGCGGCGTGGCGTGGCGGGGCGGGGCGGCGGGCGTGGGAGCGCTTCGTTTTAGTGGTGGGGAGTTCGGAGTGGATGGGGTAGGGGGGTCGGCCCGGCTGTGGCCGGACGGTGGTCCACCAGCGTCCAGCGGAGGATAGGATTTCCGTTTTATCTTCCGAATGGAAATCTACATCCATTTGCAATTACACTGTTAGGCTTTCAGCTCGTGAAGCACTTTGGAACTTAGGTTAGGTGGTGTTTGAATCTTAAGAACGAAGATAAAATAAAGTGTTTCACGTAAAACGAGATAATATTAACGTGCGATTAATTAAGTTTTAATTATTACAAACTTAAAAAATGAATTTATCTGATATTTTAGAACAACTTTCATATAAAAAATTTTTGCACGAAACGTACCGTTTAGTAATTTGAAAAGCGTGCCACGATAATACAACTTCCGAATGGGGCCTAGTGATTTTATTATAGGATTTTTCTTACAGGAAACAGTCATTTTCTAAAAAAAAAAATTCATGATTTTTTTCTATTTCAAAGGAGGCCTTAAGGACTTTTCTAACATAGAGACGATAAAATGTATTAATAAAAAATAAAATATTTTGATAAGAATAAAGGTGTAAAACAATGAATTGTAAATATTAAAAAAATGATCTTTTCGATAGATCAAAGAAAAACACACATTTTGATGAGAAACAAACACGCAAATAGAATTAAGGTTGGTCCATGTTGAACTTTTTCCTAAATTTTTCATGAATTGAATGGAACTACCGGGAATTTTATAGGATTTGTTCCATAAGGAGCCATTAAAATCTAGTATGGATTCGAATTCTACAAAAATAATTCACAATTCCTTTTTCCATGAGAGAACCATAAACTTTTACACTTCAACTCCAAACTAACTTCCTCGTTTTTTCATTTGCATGTTTCCTAAACTATATATATATATATATATATATATATATATATATATATATATATATATATAAGTTTTTCTAAAAAATAAAAATCATTTTTTATATTTATAATAGTTGATATTTAATTTAATCATGGCCTAATTTTACGTGATGTTAATATGCTATTCTAATATGGAGTTTCAGACAAGTCCTAAGCCACGCTTTTCAGCAACCTCGTGCAAACACAAACTTACAAAATGCATAACTACATTCAACATATTTTAAACCATGTTGCACATGTTTTACAATAACTACAATATGTTTCTAGCTAAATCTACGCATATTAAGTTTGTTATAAAATAATCATTTGGGATGTTGTTGATGGTTAAACGTCAAATGCTACCTAAGACATGTTGTCAAATAAATATTGTTGTGGAGCTATTTATATAGGTAACTCGTTTGGCGCAATATATAGATCATCACCCCAAATGTTCATTTTCTAATTCCAACTAGATGTGTAAGTCCAAAAAGAAAATGAAAAACAATCACGGTGTTTACCCTCATGTTTCCCTCTCTGTGGTATCAATTCGTGTTATTTCACATGGCATCAAGCACATCTTTTGAAACTTTCTCATTTTTTATCCCAAAGGAATCTAAGCAACCGACAACTAAAGTCATATGAGATTCCATATGTGATAGCATACTCGCTTTAGTGTTCTATAGAGCTTTTTAAGAATTTTTTTACACATACTATCACTTTGGCTATTTACATGTTAAAGCAAACACATTTTAGTTAGTACATGTAAAAACGAGTACTCATTCAGTTTTATGATATATGATGCCGGTAAATTTTAGACATGCATTTGAGCATTCGCATTCATACAAAAATTTTGTGTAGGTTTGCAAAATATAAGCCGAGAAAATAAAACAAATCAAAAAAATTATAATCATATATATTTTTTTAAATAAGATGAATGGTGAAACCTATAAATGGCGTCATGTATTTTTTAAAAAAAGGAGGAACTACATTTGGTGCCCCCGAAAAAAAAGCAAGTACTGTACATGTTTGGATTGCATGTATTGATTGTTGGTGGAAGAAACATAAACGTAAATATTTAATTACCCACAAAACAGCAGGTTGCAAGCGGCAAATTCGAAATGGAAAATATTTCTGTATATACAAAGGAAAGAAAGAAAAGAATGTTACGACAAGAAAAGGAACAAAAGTCCCCTGGAAATTAACGAATTTCCGGTGATTTTTTTGGCATCAAACTTTAACCTGGGAAGAAGAGGAATAAAGTGATCAAAAGAAGAGGAGGAATCTAACCAAATCAGGAAAAACCTAACTAACTTACGACTACTGGGGCGTGCAGATCTACGTTTACTGTCCAACCAAGACTGTGTTCGGAACTTTATCTTCCTAAAAAACAATGGTGTCTATTAACATATAATTAATTAAGTATTACTAAAAACTTAAAAAAATAATTAATATAATTTTTAAAGTAATTTTTTTATAAAAATGTTTAAAAAGTATATGAAAAATATACCAATAAAAAATAATAAAAATGAGAAAGATAAGTTGAAAAAAAAGGAAGAACACCGTCCTAAATTCTTTCCTTACAATCGCCCAAGCAGACGCAAAAGAGGAGGAATCCCACTGACCCCAAAAAAAGCCCCAAAACGCTTCGTCACTTTCGTTACCACCGGCCCCTTGGCCCCACGCGTCAGCTCCGCTCAGGATAACTCCGAGGCCACGCTAGTCACAGGGTTCGCTGACACGTGGGCCCACCGAATAATTGCCCCCACATGCTAGCCTCGGGGCTGAAGTTTTCCGTCTCTGTCCGCGCGAGTCCTCGCCTCCCCCGAGCAGAGAATCCCGTGCATGCCTATAGTAACACTACAGATCCTACCCACGAGCGAACAAATACTGCAGGTGGGCCCATATGGTGGTGTTCCTACCCTGTCAGTGACGAATGTTTCTGTGCGCGTTTGAGATCCCACACCGCCGCGACAAGTGTACACGGGGATGGATAGAGGGGAGAGAAGAAGAAGCTTAAGCGCGGACAAAAAAAATGGGAAATTAATTTTTTAATAATAATAATCGCATCCTTCTTCGCTTCGCAGCCGCAGACGCATCGAGCTATATAAAGGTAGGCGAGGCGGAGGCACGGAGGGTTTTGGAATTTTCAGCCGCCGTTGCGTGGTTGGGGAAGAGCAGCAGGAGCAGCAGCCGGAGGCCGAGCCGAAGCGGGGACGCGGCAGCTGCTCGGCGTCGCTCGCGCGCGCGCCTTGCCGCGTAGCTGGTTTGGAGGACGGGGGCGTGCGAGGGGGTTGCTGGCGGTGACGGTGGACGAGGGGGCTCCGGCGAGGATGAGCGGCGGCGGAGGAGGCGGAGGGGGAGGGAGGGGGGCGGCGGGGCCAGTGCCGGGGTCCGCGAGGAAGCTGGTGCAGGGGCTGAAGGAGATCGTGAACCGCCCCGACGCGGAGATCTACGCGGCGCTGCGGGACAGCGGCATGGACCCCGACGAGGCGGTCAGCCGCCTCCTCTCCCAAGGTCTCACCTCGCGCCGTTTAAGTTCTTTTTGTAGCTGCTTTGGTTGAGCTTGGATCGTTCGAGGTGACTGGACTGGATTGGATTGGATGAAGTGTTGGGGAGTACTGTTGCGCTTTGGGATATTAGGAGGCGTGCTTTGGTGGGTTTGCTTTGGGGATTTACTTTGATTTATTACGTGATACGGTGTACAGCAAGATATTGGCAGGAATAGCTGGTGTTTTCTTTTTGGTTTGGTTTTATCTTACCTGGATTTGTTGTTTGTCTGATGTGTTATTTTGCATTTGGGTTAAGTTGGACTGTAAGACTGTAACTGGTCCGGTTTTAAAATTTTACTATTCTTAGTCTTTATTTCGAGTATTCTCAATTCAACCGATCCTAAGACGTGGGGCATAATTTAGATTAGCTTTGTGAACACTGATTTTCTTCTCTTGGAATGAGGTCTTTTCAATCTGCTTGGACAGTGTTTCGATTTATTCAGCTTGGATAGGGCATCTTATTTTTCCCTGTTGGGCTGCTGCTTTCTTTACATTAAACCTCTGTCTGAACATTTATCTGCTGCACACCTTTCCTATAGTTCATTCAAAGTAAGAGTCAACTGATCATAGGCAATCAAGTTGTGGATTTCTTGTAGTCTTTGTTGTAGGAAACTAACAGATTCTATAATCTCTTTCTGTAATTTGAGTAAATAACCTTCAATTGCTTCCTAATAGCAATATTCTAAAGGAAGTTGGAAATGAATTGAGATTGACTTGGGCATCATCTGAAAAACATTTGAATTACATTGATATATTTCTACAATTTATTTGGTATGCTTTGGATGGTATAATCTTGGGATGCTGGTCTGCATTCCAAAATAAAAACATATCTAATTGTTCATTTTAGTGCATTTTTTTCTTGTGAATAGCACGCTAAGCTTTATGTTCTTCATGGTTCCAGTAGTGCCCTGATAACGATATCTGACATTTTGTCAATCTTTCTCTAGATACGTTTCAAGAGGTAAAGAGCAAGCGCGACAAGAAAAAGGAGGTCAGGACTAGTTAACTTCCACTTTGACAAGTTTAATGTAGTTTCAGTTGGCCTGGTATTGAACTTCTACGTGTACAACTTGTGTAGCTAACCAGTGACAATTGGTCGATATATCATTTGTTTAATTTGTTGACTGGTTATGTTTTAGTGCTACAAGTTTACATATCCATATCATCTCTTGATTATTTATTTCGTGTGCTTTTAGAGCTCATGTCAGTATGTGCTGAAATATCACACAGGTTAATAAGGAGGTGCTTGAGCCAAAATCTAGAGGAGCAGTTAACTCCAACAGTCGAGCCATTAGAGGTGGTGCAGACCGTAGTGGACGAAGCAGTTCAGTTCAGTCTGGATCAAGTGGTGCTGGTATGTTTAAAACCTGTCTGTATCCATTAGTTTCTATGTTCGGCTATAATCCATTTCTAATTTTCAATCCAACCAGATAACATGTCCTCAAGGTCGTCAATATTGGGACCTGGTGTGCTAGCAACTAATTCTACACAGAAGCAAACTGTTCCAAGGTAACAGAAGTTTGAACATATAAAAATTTATGTTAGAGGCAATTGTTTCTATTTACAGTATGGTTAACTAATTTGCTTTCTTTTCTGTTTTAGTTCTTCTGTAAACAAGGATTTTCTTCACGATGGATCTTTTGGAGCAATGCAACCATCATCTGGATTTCAGAACAGTTGGTGTGGGGTGCCAGGTCAGATGTCAATGGCTGATATTGTGAAAATGGGCAGACCTCAAGTGAGGTCTTCTAGCAAGCCTGTGGCTACAACAGACAAAGCCTATGCTGGCCAAACCTCATCTTTCTCAATTGTTGTAAACCAGAACCCAAACAAATCTGCAAGCACTGCCCCACCAACAACATTTGAGCAAAGATTTCCTGTTCTTCAAGATCCTATTCCTCAAGTTATGAATGCCAGTCATGCTTCTGCTGATAACCATGAGACACAAGAGAGTGGTTGGTTTCAACAGGATGGGACTCTACCAGGGAGTCAATTAACAGTCCCTGAGACATCTCGTGACATATCTTTACCTGTGGCATCTTTGGAATCATCAACGTTGGTTGCTGACGATGCGAACTCGCATAATAATTCTCATGTAGGACAGAGCAGCTCAGCTATACCTTCTGATAGACACCTGGAAATTAATGAGGGAAACAACCATTTTAATAATGGTTTATTGCACAACTCAAGTACATACCAGTCTCAAGGGAATATCTATGATGATGATAATGATGATGATGAAGGTTAGTATACAGTTGAAATTCCAAAGCATCTTCAGAAGTTCCTTTTTTTGGTTATGTGCCTCTAAAGTCAAAAAATGTGCTCTTTTATTGTCTGAGCCACTGTCCATTGAAATGATAGAAAATTCCTCCCAACTGGCTAACATGATATTTTGTTTTCCCCCTTAACCATGCTATGCTTTTCAGAAACCAAGTGCAAATTTCTCTTATAGACTTATAGTATGACACTCTAACATGGATTAGGTGTACAGTCTAGTGTTTATCAAGGCCATCAGTCAATTTTTTGAATGGCTTTGCCTTTACATAACAAAAACAAAACTATTCATTGTCAGTGTTCATCTTTTAATCTTTCTCCCTGTAATGTGTTGAAGTAGTAGACTGCTAGCATCACTTAAAAACTATGGTATGAAAAAAATAGTATGTTTGTTAGATTCTTTTAGCAATTTCTCTCATCTTGACAAGGGTTGTTGATCTGAATGTTGGAAGATTGTAAGCTAACAGCTAGAGTTGCAAAGAAGGGTCCTTGTTTTCTTGTAGTTTTAAATAGAATATATGTACTCTGATAAGCACCATTTTCAACTCTGTATAAAACCATAATCTTATTATTTAAGTGTGTATCATCTATTCATTTCATTTACTGAGTCAACAATAAAAATGTACAGCTCTGGCCCAACCTGTATGCAGTATTGTTTTAATTCTGAACTAACGATTGTTTAATTTGTTCAATGCCTTCTAACTTTCAATTGGATCAAGAAATACGATCTTTTAAAACTTATGTTTTCAGATATTTACACAATAGATACAATTTAAACATCTACTTGTTTAAGATCTTATTATATAGATAAATTTTCTTTATGCTGTGCCAATCTGTAGCAGAAGAATCAGGAATGAACTAGTGGTGCTTATTAATGGAAACAGATGGTTTTGGTTTTCAAATTTATTCAAGGTTCAAGCATATTTATTGCCTTGTTGGCTTATGGTTTGCTGCTGTACATAGCTGAGTGCGCTACCAATCCCAAATTTTGAAGGAAGTGAAATATGCACAATTGCACATGTAGCATGGTTGCTTGGTTCCTTTTTTATACATTCTCATTCACATTGTACTGATGTACTAAGTTATATATTCTGTGGCCCTAAATGCTGATACTTTCTTCTCTAAACGTGCAATTATTAATGTGAAACTCTGACAATGTAACATTTTGCAGTTGAAGTTTCTAATGTTGATGTGGAATCTGCTTCGGCAAACATTCAGCACCTAAGCCTACAGACTGAAGATCTAGTTGCAAGTAAATCTACCGAAGATAATCCCGCGGTTATAATCCCTGATCATCTACAACTTGCAGATGCAGACTGTGGGCATCTGAGCTTTGGTAGTTTTGGATCTGGTGCCTTCTCTGGGTTGCTTCCATCAAAGGTCCACAAAAACGGAGTGGAGGAAGTGCCTGTTCCAGATGAATCTCCATCAGTCGATCAAGAAGATGTCAGGTGAAAAACATTTCTCTGCTATATTCTGTATTCATGACAAGAAATTAGCCTTTTCTGATAAGGCCGACCTTGCAGGAATCAAGACCACAATGTTGCTCTGAATTCTTCAACAAATGGGGACGTTGAAGCCAGAATTGACACTGACATGGAGAATACTGATGAACCTTCAGTTTCACAGCCTGATATACTGACGCAGGGTGCTACAGATGTGTCAAGTCTACAATACAGTCTGCCATCAATTCCAGATCATGTATATTCAAACACAACACAACCAAGTACGATGGAGAGCTCACAGGGAGACGTACAAGTGCAACATCTTCCTCAGTTGTCAAGTTTACTGGTATGGTTCTTTTCTACCCTGAGATTGGAGCACACAGAATATCATCATTTCGTACAGTTACCATCTCAATCTTCCCTATTATTTGTCAGTTTGTCACCATCTCAATGTTAGCATATGTACCAACTTGGACTGATCACTTATATGAACTTTCACGAATTTGTGATTTGATTAAGTTACAAAATTGTTAATTTAGCTTTGCTATAGAGGAGCTAGGTTAGAATAGGTATGATCTGCAAACATTATGACTGTCGTTCCAAGGATGTTTTATTCAGTTCTGTCTGTTTGGCTAAAGATGTTTTATACTCTGTCTGCTTTGAAATGAAATTTTACCTGTTTACCTCTTTAGTGCTGAATGTCCTTGGTAATGTGACAGGTTGACAGTCTGACATATATGAAGATTAACTAAAATTAAATCAATCCTTTCAAGCTCAATATTATTTATTCTTGTTATGTATTTTTGGCAAATTGGACTTTTTTATTTTTCTCATCCTTATGGCACTCTAATTTATTGTTGTAGCAAGCAAATACTCTACACAACAACTTGCTGGGATCAAATCTTCCCAACCTTCGGGACTTTGACTTTTCACCATTGCTATCAACACAATTAGCTACAAAATATAACCCAGCGGTACCGACTACCAGCTTACCAGCAATCTCCATGCAGGAGGTAATTCCAAAATCCTTCCTTTACTTTTTATTAGCGTGCTTGTTCTGAAGTTTGTTGAATTTGTAGAAGTTGTAGTTACCAGTCTAGAAAGAGGTCATACTCTCTATTTCAAGGATGGACACTTTATGTTCAGCATAGTTGAATGGATATAGTAGCATCAAGTCATCAAGAAGCTTATAGCTTTAACTATGTCTTACGTTAATAAAAGAATTGTAGGTACTTTATCCTGGCTGTTGAATGCCTATTTGATTTGGCATAGATGTGTTAGCATTTCAGTTTATATTCTATTTTTGAGTTTCACTTTGCTTTTTATATTTTCCAGACATTGAAGCCGGAGGGATTCTCGAACGCACAACCTACACAAAATCTTCCCAGCACAAGCATTCCGTCTGGGCCTCCTCTCCCACAACAATTGTCTGTACATCCGTACTCTCAGCCAACTCTGCCCCTTGGGCCTTTTTCCAATCTGGTTGGCTATCCATATTTGCCTCAAAACTACTATCTACCATCAGCAGCCTTTCAGCAATCTTTCTCAAGTAATGGACCTTTCCATCAATCTGCTGCTACCACTGGGGTGCCTGGATTCAGTATGAAATATTCAATGCCACAATACAAGAGCAGCCTTCCTGCTACAAGCCCACCACAGCCTTCATCAGTGGTCTCCGGATTTGGAGGTTTTGGTAGCTCAAATAGTATTCCTGGAAATTTCGGCTTAAACCAGAATGTCCCCTCTGCACCCACAACTATGGGGTTTGAAGAAGCTTTAAGCACACAGTTCAAAGATAACAGTCACTACATTGCCTTACAGCAGGTAAGTTTCACATGCTTTGCCTATGTTCTAAAATACTGGCGCCATTTGTGTTTTTGTCCTGTCTTGAGGATATACTACAAAAACACTTGCACTTCCATTTTAATTATCCATTTGGAGTTTCATTTCATTTTTTTGTGACTTCATTTGTGACACCTTTCAGAACGACAACTCTGCAATGTGGCTTCATGGAGCTGCTGGTTCAAGGGCCGTTTCAGCGGTACCACCTGGCAACTTCTATGGTTTCCAGGGCCAGAATCAGCCGGGTGGCTTCCGCCAGGGGCAGCAGCCCCCTCAATACAGCGGCCTTGGGTGCCCAAGCTTCTACCAGTCGCAGGCTGGTTTACCGCAGGAGCATGCGCAGAACCTTACAGAGGGAACCTTGAACAGCTCCCAGACCACTCCATCTCAGCCATCACACCAGATCTGGCAACACATCTACTGAGTCCTGCACTCCTGGGAGAAGCCCCTCTACACTGCCAGGTGATCTGGCATGCGCCATGAAATGAGCGGACTAGCTGAGCTGCCGTCTTGCGCGCAGAGAAGAGGGGACGATGCTTTCTACAGTTTCGAAGTATGTTGCTGTTTTTTCTTCTTTTCTTCACTTGTTGCGTGTGTCCTGGGACTAATTTCAGCTGTCATGAGTTTACTCGATAGTGAGTTGCTATGTTGTAACGGTAAGTCCTAATTTCATCTAACAAGAGCTGCTTCTTATACCCTGCGTGATTCACCCTTTATGTTCTTGATGCCCCACTAATCATACATGCTGATCGCTGCACATCTCAAAGCATACTCCCATAAAGTAGCTGCTGATAAACAGAGTCAGATGAGGAGCTGCAGCATGCAGGTGTCGCCACAAATTTTGCAGGTTGCCTTGATCCACCTTGAGGGCTTCAGATTTCAGAGTTCAGTCCCCATCCAGGAGCATTCAGCATCTGCACGGACCAAAGAGCATCTAATTATGTTTCAAAAGAAAAAAAAGAAGCATCTAACTACTCATTGACCGGTGACTTCACTGGCATTCTTATAGGAATATATGCATGTGTAAAGAATTATTTGTTACAAGCTGAAGTGGCCTTTTTAGCCTGGTTACTACATTTCTCTGGAGATAGCTTGTTTTTGGAAGCCAATGTTGCAAGTTTTTACCGCAGGGCAGAGCACTCCGTGCAAGCTTTGATCGATGTTTGACGCCTGAAAATTAGAACGGGTTTTAACAAGAAGATACTGGAGTAATATTATGTGTGTGTCTTTCTTTTTTTTTTCTTGCAAGGAAATTTCTTTTCTGAAGAGATTCTTTTTTCACGAAACGACCTCTTTTCTGAAGAGATGAGTGGTTAATCAATGATCCATTGTTCTGCAGTTGTCTATGCAGGATTCTGGAACCGGATTTTTAGACATTGAGAAGGGCAATGCATCTGCCCGCAGTTCTACCCGTCAAATGCTATGCAGAAAATTATGAAAGGTTTTTTTTGAAAAATGACAACATTGGTACCATGTGTATATCTTACTAACTACTTAAAAAATTGATAATTTTTTATTCGTCATATCAATGTTTTGTCCGTAAGTCCGATCAAGCTATGGCCTCCATTCCTGCACGCGTGAGTAACATGTCCGCTTCGTCCGTTGTTTACGTCATCGCGCGTCTGTGCTGCGTCAATTATTTTCGCAGGTCTGTGTTGTCCCTACGATCGGGCGATTGCTTTCCTCGCGGGAAAAAAAAAGCACTCGCGGCGTGAGATTGGCTTCCTGATCGGTTCGGACTTCGGACCGAGATTGAACGGATCGTGTTACATCAGGACAACATTGCATATAGGCGGTGTGAGGGGACGAGCAGCGATCGACGGTGTTCGACGGGGCGAGCGGCGACGAACGCCATGTCTGCGCGCACTGCCGATGCCGATGAAGAGGTCTGTGGCATCGATCCCGGCGCTAGCCCTCACCGCCATCTGCCTCGATGCGCCACATTCGTTCTTGCTCCTCATGAGTCATGACGCTGCTCCGCAGTCCGCACCCAGCCCACCGCCAGCCGTGTCCAAGGTCGGTCGCCCGTCACTCCATCATGGCCCTATTGGCCCCGCGCGTCGCCTGCGGATAGCTCGTTCGTCGAGCGGCTTAGCCCATCCACCTAGGGCCCGACGCACCCTTGGCAGCAAGCGGGGGACCTCGATGAGGTCGTGGCGTCGAGGGAGATCGAGGAGGCTATATACGGTGCTCCGTAAGATCAGGCCCTGCATGTGGCGAGGAGCTCCACTCGTTGGAGCAACAGACGTGGAGGACCTCGATCGCTGGAGCGCGCGGCACAGGCGGTCGCTACCTTGAACGGCAGGGACAACATCCACCTCGTCCAACTTGATTGGTGCGGGCAGCGGCGTCGGCCATGAGCCCATGACCAAGCGATGAGCTTCCCCTGATTGAGTGCAGGCCCGCCTGTGTAAGTCATATATCGCAGGCACTTGCGAATAGATAAACAGCTCGATCAGATCGGTACTTCCCCTCTTCCTCTCCTCCTATAACATAATAATGCACGTGTGCTTTGTGCGTGATCGCGGCCTATTGCTAGAAGTAGATAGAGAGTGCTCCATTTCCACCCTCTTCCGGCGGATGCTTGCTTGCAGTTGCCGCCATGACCACATGCATGCATAAGCCGTGTCCCCTTTCTCTGGTGTACTGTAGCACAAGTTAATTACAGGAAAATCGTGCATGAGCTAGCTACAGTGACCTAATCTGATTGTTACGTATAGTTAAACCTAATAAGATATGTTACGTATAGTGAAACCCAATAAGATTTTACATGTTAGTATAGTTAAATTAAGCAATAATTTCTGCATTGTTGCGCGGCTCAAAGGCCAATCAATTATGCTGATTGTCTGATTCCATTATACTGCCTCTAACTCTTTGCAAGTTTACATATTCTTGTCATTTGAAAATTCTATATTTTTTTGTCAACCTGATCGTATGTATCATTCATAATACCGTGAGAACAAACTAGCAATCATGCCGTGCACATTGGGAGCTTGTTTGTAATCGTGGATCTATATTTTTCCGTTGCAACACACGAGCCTTTTTTTAGTTACTCTATAAATTTCAAGTTAAAACTAAATCTACAGTCAAGAAAAAAAAAAGGATTGTATGTGCAGACCAAATTTGGGTTTCAATTTTTGTGAAGCGACATTCGTGTTACTAATTTTGTACAGTGCTATATGTCACAGCAATATGCATTTGAAAATGATTTGTCTAGACACGTTTTTGCCTCTCCGGTCTTTACTGGTAGTAGTTACTTAAGAGCATGTTTTCAGTAAAAAAATAATAATTAAGAGCATGTTTTCAAGGAAAAAAATCAAGAGCATGTATAGTAGTAGGGGTGATTGATACCTCTAATTTTGTTCATGTCATCTACTCTTAACTAAAATTGTGGCACGATCATCAATAGGCTAAAACTAACATTTCTAATAATGGTTTAAACTAGCTCACGTTTTCTATTAGTGGATGAATAATTCAAAACTTGGTGAATTTTACTTTTAAAATGATAGGAAGAACCAACATTGAAGGATAAAAAAATAACGTTGCTATGAACGCTGGTTTCAAACTCCAAACGTAAAGGTTTGATAAGCCATGTTTTCACGGTTCGTATTCATATTGAAAATCAATATCAAACAAGCTTTTACCTTTTGTTCCACACGGGATATCTGTTCTCGTTGACACTTGCGTTATCTCTCATGGGTGTTGACACTTGCGTTATCTCTTATGGGTGCAAGTAACAGAGCATCGTACGGAAGAATGTGAGGACACCTAACGTAACGGAATAGGTGTGGACTCTAAAGTGTTCGTGGACCCTACTTCTCTTGGCCCGCGTTTAATAGAAACAGGTTCTCCTTGATCAGATGTAGATTATGGTGGTTCTCGACATTCTATAACAGAGCCATGTCGATTATGGTGGATCCCTACGTTCTGTAACAGAAGCAGGTAAGCATGGTACCACGGTCCAACAGCATTGGTAAAATTTAGAAAGAAGAGATAAACTCACGGTGCAAATTCAAGAAAAGCTTATCTATCAAGTTAAAGATACCTCAATTCACGCATTCTAACCGAAGCCAAGTACAAAAATCTCGTCAGAAATCAATGCGGAGCGTGTAAACTTCGTATCGCTTCATCTGCGCGAACTACTTTTGGACTGTAGCTTTCTTGCTTAAGAGGCCTTCTAAGTTGAGGTTATTGATCTTCGCAGCAAGGATGAAATCATTGTCAGTTAAGCCTCCTGCAACCATAGCAGTGGAATCACATCATTATAAACCAGAGTGTTGGACTGATGGTGATTTCTGTTCTGTTACTGTGCTTATGTTGCTTCAGTACGGCTTCCTAAATCCTAACCCAGTTCTCAACAACCAAATGCGTCTATCTTATATTCTTCTCAACTTTCAAGGGAAGAACAAGGGTGTGCCTTCAGCTACAGTTGCTATGTCTGGTCCCTATTTCTTTTAACTTCACTTATCTCCTTTTTAAGCATACAAATATTTTACATGGCAAAGGCAAATCACCAACAGACTAAACATCCATAGAAATTCAGTTAGATTTCAACTAATAGAGGGCAAGAATTTCTCAAATAAACATCTGAATTTTGACATTGTCCAAATACAGAGCATAAATTATGCCATTATGGTCATCTTGTTTCCCTTGCAAAGTGAAAATTTAGTCAAGTCAATCAGGGTTCCTAAAATAGTGTATTGATTAATAGCCATCATTCATCAAGATTTAGGAAAGAGCCATTTTGACTTTTCAGTCCTAGAGAATTGAAAAGGTTAAACAAAATTAACAGGAACAACAGTGATCCCTTTATTTCATTCAACAGCATTGGCTTCAACATTCACTGCTAAATGTAATGAGTTAAGTGTTTTCAGGTTTGGAAGGAAATTTGACTAAAGAACAATCCAAAATACTGCGAGATACGAGGTTTGATTCTTTTAAATGATCACATCAAAACAAATTGGCAAAAACAATGACATGCAAATCACTTACTGACAGAGTGAGTCCAAACATCAATTTTTACATTGTTCCAACTGACAAGATGAAGATCAGGGTGGTGGCCTGCGAAAGGACATCAAACATACTTCACTTTATTAAAAAAAATAATAAGATCCAAGAAATATGAACAGTTTAGAAGTGTTTTCCATGCAACATGTAAATAAACTCTCAGCATGCTAAATATAATTGTAGCATGATATGACAACAAATGTAATGCATAGGAAGAAAAATGTGAGAAAACTAATAATTTGATTCTGCTCACCATGACTACACCATATCAAATGTAATGCAATCTTTCTATTCTTCATCAATAGCCATAACAATTATAAGATACTTTCCCAAGTTCAACAGGAGCTAGCTTACTAGCTCTCCTCTCTATCTTATCTCATCCAGACAATAAGCGTAGAATTACATGCAGTCGTGAAGTACTGCATACGAAATAGCTTGCAGTAGCTCCACTTGGAACACTTGCTATGCGTCATATTGTTTAACCATCTTCTGGCATGTTTGGTCTCAAAAGAGGTATGTAAAACTGTGAACTAGTATAAGAGAAAAAGGGTTGATGATTCCAAATCAACTAGTACTGTAAGAGAAGTTAGCTAATCATTGCTGACTTAATTTCAATAAGTAACTAAGGAAACATGTGGTGGAAATAGACCATATAGATTATGCCAGTATGTAGAAAAATAAACAAAAGAACAGGAAACCTTCTTCCTCAGCAACAGCAGCAACAAGCTGAAGGAATTCAAGCCCTTTTACAAAATTCTTCACCTTCCATGCTCTGTGCAATTTCAGAATGTCACCTTCGGTTGCTAATTCCCAACCACCCACCTGTTTTCAAGAGTCAGTTGATGAAGTGCCAATAACCTTAATCAGACTCTTAACTACAAAAGCATACAAGAAGAAAACCTGTGCTAGCATCTTCTTAGCAGAATCTTCTGGCATGGCATGTATATCCTTAGAATTGCATGGAACACAGCTCTTCTTTGCCAGCTCTGAAATAATAGGAGAAACAGAGCTGTGAGATTATACAGTAAATGACAGTATGGATTAACAAGGCAAGAAAAGGTCAAGAACAGAAGAATGGGATTGATATTGCTACTGGAGAACCACAATATGATGCTGGGAGTATCGCAGCTCCTGTACTGCATGTTATCAAGACATCACTACACATAAGAATAGTATTCTGAATATCATTCAAAAAGCTAGATGAGCAAACCAGGGGTTCCTGAATCCTGACTAGTGACTACATGGTTAACATATCCTTTATTTGGTTATTCCAAGTTCTTTTATCCTTCTTACATAGGTGGATTGCTTTCTTTCTACCTGTTGCTGTCCACTTCTTTTACATTATTAAAAAAAGTCAAATGAGAACAACATGTTCATATATTTGAATACCCAGCTAAAAATTTGTAGATTGGCTCCATGACATTGCACCTGTAGCAGAGTTTTGCAAAATATAGCACAGAGAGGTTGAATATAAAGTATTACTGAAAACGCAAAAATTCTAGAAAACAGCATCGACGTCACGTTTTCCATTCACCTAATCTGCCGGTGTCCGTTTAAATGAGAGAAGTTTATAAACAACAGATTTTTTCCTCCTGGCCTTCTTTCACCCCAACTCTGGGTATGGGCAGACGATTCATACGATCGCAGCAAGATGGTGTTGACAGAGCACCCACGGCATCAAGCAAACCATTAGAGCGCGGCCGATGACAACTCAAGCAGGAGGGGACAAGGACACCATGGACATGACCGCGGTCTGGTGCGCGACGACGAACCGTGCGCATGGTGCGACAGGAAGAGATTAGCGGGCGGGGGACAATTAAAGGCGGTCGGAAGATGACCTGGATCGGCGACCGCAGCCATAGACGACGACATCCCGACGACGGCACCGCCCAGACGATCACGTGGAGAGAGGAGTGAGATGTAACCGCGAGGCGCTCCTTCTCTGCCTGGTGCGGTGCCACCGCTCGAGGGCTCGACTCCTCCGCCGCGGCGCGACTCACAGTGCCGTTGCCCGCCGGCGCCGCCTACCTAGTCAAGCTCCTCGGCTGCGTGATTCCAGAGACAGGAATGGCTAGTGGAGAAGGGTTTGTGCTTTGTAGATGGAATGAGTGAATGACAGGAAGTACAGAGTTCAACAAGAAAAGGCAAAAAAAAAAAGAAGAAAAGAGAGAGTGAAATGTAACGGAGACGCAATCTTCCAAAAATGTTCTGCTTTTGTGATAATAGTATGTTTCCAGTTGTGCACGTTAGCTGCATTACTACTCCATGCCTCAAACATGTAATAGTTTCCATATAAAAAGCAACCAAGTGACAATTCAAAGTGGAGATGAAACTCTAGGTGTGAACTGTACATGGGTGCATTGATACATGAACGGATGAACCAGATGAGTTCAAATGAATATCCTCAAACATTTCTAAGCAACTTTCAGGAGGCTGGTGTCTTACAAGATTACCTTGATTGTCAGGGGAACCATGGCACCATCTTCTACTTGACATTTTAATCTCGTCTTGCCTTGCATACATTGGATGATGAGAACTGCATCATAGACAATGGTATTTCTCCACTCAGTTATGCATGAGCTAAAGCTCACTATAGCAGAAAGGCCATATGCCCATACAAGACGTCATACGATCTCATTATCAATGGAACTTCGATTGAACCCAGAATTTGAGTGCTTTTTGGTCACTAGCCATGATTTAAGTGGAGTTCTACATTGGGTCCTCTATGACTGTTCCCAACAGGAAACTTGCCAGGACAAAAGGTTTGCAAGTTCCAGCTATAAAAACGAACAAAGGAATTGTCTTCCTATTAAATGCATAAGCTTGCATATACTTGTACCAAAATGCCACGAAAATTTATCAGAAGCTTCCTTTCAGAAAAAAAATAATTCCAAAAGCATATCAACCATGTTGTAATACCTCCAAACCAAAAAAAAAGTGCATGACCTCTACAGCAACAATAGAATTCGCCGTACACTTAACAGGCTAGAAAACTATTATTTTCCATGTTAAACAACAGTACTTGATCCTTACTTCCGTGCATCTTTCAAGTCTTTTATGGTGTTCTCATATACACCCACATTGGTAGTATATATTAGGCAAAGATGTGCAGAAATACTCTGATTCTGAAACAACACTAAGTGCTGAAACATATGCTAAAATCGAACCACATAGCATATTAATCTGTCACGCAACAAATAATTGGTAATCATCTGTGCCCAAAGGATCTGCAATTAACGATATCACTACATATTAACATGCATAACCACCTCTCCCACCCCTTTCAAAAACAACAGCACGTACAACAATCCAGATCCCGACAAACCACCCACGGTATAAAAATTCGAGCATGATTCAGGAAAGAGGTTACTCGTACCGTCCATGGCGCAGCAGCGGAAGGTTCTTGGAGACGGTAGGCCAACTGGAGGCAGCCATTGCCTGCACAGGCAACAGAAAAGAGGCGGGTTAGTAGCGCACGGGAGGTGTTCGACGGTATGCTTACACGGCGTTGGTGGGGGTGAGTTCTTCGTCCCCACGTTTGGCATACGTAGGAGCGCGCTAGGAGGAGCCTCGCGTGCGCCATAGCGACGCCGCGGGTCATCGGCGACGGTGGGATGGCGGCGGCGCTCGCCGTGGGCTTGCGACGCGGTTGGGGGAAGAAGAGTGGAGGAGGCGGGAAGGCGGCGTGTGGGTTGCTCGGCGAACGGGGAAGAACTAGTAGTAGCCTTCGACGGGTCTCTGACAAGTGGTCCCAAAGTTTGCTCGGGCTGCTACAAGTGGTCCCGAAGTTATTTCCTCAAAAGATTTTTTTTCTTTTACAACTTTTACACTCTTGTGTATTTGCATTTTGATATTTTTGACTGAGCTTATTAGCTACTTCATCTACCTTATATTATAAGATTTTTTTACTTTTTTATTTTTAAAGTTTAATTAAGTTTATAGAAAAGTATAGTAACATTTTCAACTTCAAACAATATACTATAAAAATATATTTAACGTTAGATTTGATAAAATTAATTTTGTGTTATTTTTACTGCTATGTTTTTTAAAAACTTGATCAAATGTAAAGATGTTTGATTTATAAAAAAATCTAAAAGTCTTGTAATATAAAAAAAAACGAAAGGAGTAGCTTATTAAAGAAATCAATACGCTTAGTCATCGCCCATTTTTACCCTTGATACACATGCTAAAATGGGAGTGACATTTAATCGTCTCATATTGATATGATAAATTTTTAGAACTATTTATTTATTCAGATAGATTGGCCTTAATCTGTATCTGTCAAAATATTGTGCTAGTAATGTGAATATAGGCAATGAACTTCCAACTTTGGCATAGAAAAAAGGAAGTTTAGCGCCCATCAAATCTACTCCTTGCCGTTTGGCATAGAAAATAGCATTATTCACTTAGATTTTATATGTAAGGAAGTTTAGCGCCCATCAAATCTACTCCTTGTTCGTTCCTGTTTAGGTCCCCTATTAGCTCAAACTTTGTGGGGTTTGACACTTTTGAGTTGAATACAACGACCAATTCACCCAAAGGTTTAAGCTAACGGGCAATTCACTTACACTTACATTCTAATGAACATTACCCGCATACTCTTTTTTTCGACTTAATATCTACATCGATCTAATGTTTTGTCTACGTTGTAAGCTGATAGTGATTGCTAAACAAGAGGATTGTGCTCATTTTGAGGCTTAATACAACAACTTACTACAACACAAGGCTATTGATAATCAATGCCAATGCTGAAATACTTGATAGGAGAATTGCCTAGCAGAGTTGATGGGAACACACGAACCATTACTATAACTAACTAGCCTTGCGAGTTGTAGTTCTTAGCTTGCCTAGAACTTGTGTGATCATAGCAACAAGCCAACAACCATTCCTGAGCTCACACGGTAATGTCACACTTTTCCCTTGTGGAAACACCAAGCAGCAAAGATGGCCACAAGGCGTGACCATCTTTTTCTAAATGAAGTCTGAAAATGTGGATGGAGCTCACTACAGTTTTCCTTCGTTTCGTCATGATATCTTGATAAGATCAGGATTCCACGTTATCGCTGTTATTTTCTTGGCAACAACAAGAAGAATGATGACACGACGAAAATGCCAGTGAAGTTTTGTGCCTTTTCTACCATGAACTGAACATCTCTCTCTACTCCTTTTCTGTGCCATATGCTTTGCGACCTGTAGGAGCCGTATGGCAGACACTAGTAAAAGACTTTAATCCATCTACTCCTTTTGTCATTAGTGTCCTCTAATTTTGTCCTGCCCTCACTTTCCACCGCTACGCTACCGCAAAAGTAAACCAAGCCAAACTGATCAGGCTCAGGCATGCACTTCGGCGTGACATTTTTCTAGGTGCATTCTCGCGTGAACTTAGCAAGAAATATCTCGTGGGACCTGTCACCCCCGCTGCAGATCCGACGGCTCGTACGACGCCGTTTGTAGGATCGGACGGCGAGGGGTGGCCGCAGAGTCCGCTGCTTCCGCTATAAATTGGCCCAAGTGGGGGCCCCACGCTACAGAGCAGCAGTCTCGTACTCTCGTCTCGAGAAGTGGACTAGTGGAGTGTGGTGAGTTCTTCGCTTTTGCTTGGCTATATCGCCGTTAGGAACTTATAGAATCGAGCAGGTTTAAGAATTTTTCTAGTATCCAGTCTAGATTTGCTTTGTTGTGTGCTTGAATCAAATTTGTTTCGCTTGATGATCAATTTGAGCCAAAAGAATGCCGTTTTCTGGTGATTTTTAGCTACTTGTTTAGTGTTTTTTTCTAGCAACTGCTTTGAAATTCGTTTCCTGTTTTTTTTTCACTGGAGCAATTTTGTACCAAATCTCACCGAAATTGGCGATTAGTTGAGCGGTTGATGCCATTGTTTGTCAAACTATGCAACTCCGATCGATTTCAGCGTCTCGCCTCCTCGTGATCCTTCTCTCCAATGTGCAGCTCGCCGCGCAGCCATGGGAACGGGACGCGTAGGGCTCCTCCTCCTCCTCCTAGCCGCCGTACTGCTCCAGGGCCTCCTCGCGGCGGCGGCGGCGGCGGAGGGTGTGGTCCGCATCGCGCTGAAGAAGCGGCAGGTCGACGAGACCGGCCGCGCCGGCGGCCACCTTGCCGGAGAGGATGCCCAGCGGCTTCTCGCGCGGCGCCACGGCTTCCTCACCAACGACGCTGCCAGGGCCGCCTCGAGGAAGGCGAGGACTGAGGCCGAGGGCGACATCGTGGCGCTGAAGAACTACCTCAACGCGCAGTACTACGGCGAGATCGCCATCGGCACGCCGCCGCAGATGTTCACCGTCATCTTCGACACCGGGAGCTCCAACCTCTGGGTGCCCTCCTCCAAATGCCACCTCTCGGTGCGCGCCGTTTTGGTTGCTGCGATTCAGGGTTTTATTAGAGGTTTGGTAGTGTGTGTGGTGCTAATTGAAGTGGCCCTTTCTGATGTTTGCTGCAGATTGCTTGCTACTTCCACTCGAGGTACAAGGCTGGCCAGTCGAGCACGTATAAGAAGAATGGTTTGTGCTTTCTACCAATATCTTCTCAGCCTTATATAATGTTTGTGTTGCCTTGTGTTTTAGTAATCAGTGTTATCTCTCCAGTTATATTGATAATCTGATCGATCAATACTCTGTTGGTGGCTTGTTGCCTTTCGCTTTTTCTTATATAGTTCTGTTGGCACCACGTGAGTAACTGAATCTGCATGACTAATTTAAAATTTCAGGTTGATAATGTGAATTAACATGAAAACTGATTTGAAGCATATATCAAACTAGATGTTCTGTTTAGAGTTTAAACAGAACTGTGGTTCTGTTGGTTCTGTTTAGAGCTTTTGGTAGTTCCTTAAGCCTGAGAACTGTGGTTGATCTTTTGTCGTTTGGGTCCTTTTGCCGTTTAGAGCTGTGGTTCTGTTTGGGTTTGCTGAACTTTATTGTATGCTGGTTTCCCCAGCTAACTCTGCCGTTGTGGCTTTCGATTAAAAGTCGGGTCTCTGATCTTTTGTCTAAAGAAAAAAACTAGATGTTTTCTGCAATTTATTAAATTACCTGTTTCTTGTGCAATTAATATTTCATTGCTGGTGTATGGTAGGCTGCACTGTTGCAGCAATGCAATAACGCAAATAACATCAAAGTGCATGGATTACTCTCTCCAACTACAAATAAGTAGCATTTTTTTGCATCAACATGTAAATCTTTCTGCTCATATACAGTAGAAATATCAAATCAGTAGTCAGATTTATGTGTTGATGCCCAAAATGATACCTAGTGTTGGTTGGATGTTTATTAAATATGATAAAAGTATGATACTGTGAAATTATTTTCAAGATAAGTTTATGCAAGCCCTTTTTGTATGTCGGTATGTCCAATATAATGAATAGAGATATCGATAACTGAAGTTATAGTGGTTGATTACATATATCCCAAAGCATCATCTTTTTTTGTGGAGAACATGCAAAAGTGGTTGATTACATATAGCTGAAGTTATAGAGAGCACGTCATTCCATTAGATAGAGAGAGTTCCCCAATGTGGGTTTGGTTACAGACCAGGCTATATAAAGTTATAAACCCTGGGTTACATATCATAGGTTTATATCTCGCAAAATGGTTATAAACTTTGATGGCCCTTTGCTCGCCACGCCTTCAGCTCTTGTATTTTTAACAAGAGGGAGTAATGCTGTAATAAGTTTCTGCGGCTATGCAATTGTGATTGGTTGATAATTTTTGGCTTGCTAGATTTATAGTCAGCTTAGATTGTGACGTTGACACCATCCTTCTATTATTCTCGACTCTACAGTAATCCGATCTATTCTCAGATAGGCCATTATTTGTACTATGATGTCAATTCTGTGAATCCAAAAACCAAAAATGGAGAAATTATGTAGTGTGCATGAAAATTGCCACTATGATGCTTCCAGCTTTTCCCCACTATGTTCTAGCAGAAACAAGAACCCATAACCTTTGTTTAGATCTTTGGCAAGCAATCAACTGAGTAGCAACATAGACGTCATGATTATAAGATGTTATTCATTATATGCGTTAAATTTTTATCTGTTCTGATGTGTCATTGGATTTAAACGGCAACAAGGTGTTAAGTTCATGAACATAATTTATCAGTTCTTCTGCTTGGCAGGAAAATCTGCTTCAATTCATTATGGGACGGGTGCAATTTCTGGCTATTTTAGTCAGGACAGTGTGAAAGTTGGTGATGTAGCTGTGAAAAATCAGGTTTATCATCAACTATAACTTGCTTTCATCTTATATTCTCATGTGCATCCTATTTGAGAATATCCTGATTTTATTGGGTAACACTGCTAGGATTTTATTGAAGCTACACGGGAGCCAAGTATTACATTCATGGTTGCAAAATTTGATGGCATTCTTGGGCTTGGATTTAAGGAAATCTCGGTAGGAAATGCAGTGCCTATCTGGTGAGCAAGTCTTGCTAGCATCTTGAAAAAGTAAATCCATTGCGCTTGTATGGTAATAGTAGCATCAACAATAAAAATGAACATTTCACTTTGTGTGCGACATGTACACCTTCATTCTGAACACTTTTTTGGACCAAAGGAAAGATAAAACTGAGAGTTTTAGGTGGGAACCGGCAAACCGACACCTATACAGATCAATTGTGTTAGACTGACAGACAATTATATTGCAAAATGAAAACCATTATGTACCTGGCTACCTGCATATTTCTCTCATCCTTCGAATGGAAAACAGATTTACTATCACTGACATTGCAAAGCGAACTCATAGGTACAACATGATGAGACAAGGTCTTGTTGTTGATCCTGTTTTCTCATTCTGGTTCAATCGGCATGCTGATGAAGGGCAAGGAGGCGAAATTGTGTTTGGAGGGATTGATCCTAATCACTACAAGGGAAATCATACATATGTCCCTGTCACTAGGAAGGGATACTGGCAGGTTGATCTCATTTTGAAGTTGGTTGGGTACGTTTTAAATTTCTTTATTGAGAGCAATGGTCTGTGCTGATAAAATTACCATTTACTTTCTGAAGTTCAATATGGGTGATGTCCTAATTGGAGGGAAGTCCACAGGTGCTCAATTATCATTTTTTTTCATGCTCACTATACCTTTATTTAAATGCAAAATGGTCTAATCTTTTTCTTTTTGAAAGGAACATAGTCTAATCATTTTGGTTGTTCCCTGTGTCATTAGGATTCTGTGCAGCTGGGTGTGCAGCAATAGCAGATTCTGGAACTTCACTGCTTACTGGTCCCACGGTATGGTGTGAACTCTTCCTTTTTTTTAAAAAAAAAAGTCCATAAGCAAGGAAAAGTGGTCTAGACTGCATCTGATACTGGGGTGCCTAGCATTGCTTTATTGCCTGAATCTGGATTTCAATCGTGTGTAAAATTCACATTTGTAAATACTTCTTAACAAACATTTAGACCACTATGCTTTTAACTTAAATTATGGTTTTGTCAGAAAATGTGCGTTTAGATTAAACGTAGATGTATGATTTTATAATTTTGCAGGTTTCCTTTTGATCAATTAAGGTAATCCTACAAGTAAATGACAAGCACCAAACCAACTGAAACAGTATTCTACCCTTAAATGGCACAAACAATATTCCTTGGGCCTTGCTTGGCAGGACCCAAATCCCAGCTCATTCCCAGGGATGGCCAGGAAAGTCTGAAGGAATCACTAACTTCCCAAAAGGCTGTACTTAATTTGTACCCAATGTGTACATTGCCTATTGCATTAGATAGATGACCATTTAAAGAACATGGCGTGTATTATCTACTGTCAGAACTTTCTTCTCCGGTGGGTACATTCCTTTTTTAAAAATTTAGACTTTGAGGGTCTTGATGAATCAATTTGGAACTATGCAGGCCATAATTACTCAGATAAATGAAAAGATTGGTGCTACTGGGGTAGTCAGTCAAGAGTGCAAGGCAATTGTTTCTCAATATGGGCAACAGATCCTAGATCAGCTGCGAGCAGAGGTTTGCAGTTCTCTACATTCCAAAAGCATGACTGCATGAAGCTCTCAAATTTGTCGCTAGTAACTGAACTTTCTCTGGGTTTATGATGTAGACAAAGCCAGCGAAAGTATGCTCTTCAGTCGGTTTATGTACTTTTGATGGTACTCATGGTGTTAGGTAAGATTTGTGGATTTGCTGTTCTTTAGATATTGGGAATTAGTCCAGCCTCTACAGTTGTGGATCTACTGTGGATGGATAATTGCACAGATAGCATTTTACTTTGCAAAATGGTGTTTACTTGAATGCGAGTGCTGCTATTGCTAGTGCTTACTAAATGTACTAGATTATTATAAGGGATGAATTGCATTGAAGTACTAATGATTTCATTATTCTTGATAACTGGCGTTGCTACTTATGATGACTCGTGTGCTATGTGGCAGTGCTGGCATTCAGAGTGTGGTGGATGATGAAGTTGGAAAATCAAGTGGCCCCTTTAGCAGTGCGATGTGCAATGCTTGTGAGACAGCTGTTGTATGGATGCATACCCAACTGGCACAAAATCAAACCGAGGAACTCGTATTGCAGTACATTAATCAGGTTTGTTTCTTGGCTTGTAAGAGCAACGCTGCAATGCATTACTTTACAGACCGCGTGAAACTTTTCCAACTTCCACAGCTATGTGACCGTCTTCCTAGTCCTATGGGAGAATCATCTGTTGACTGCAGCACCCTTGCATCCATGCCTGACATTGCCTTCACCATCGGTGGCAAGAAGTTTGTGCTCAAACCAGAACAAGTACGGATTCTTCTCTATGACTCTTATGCTGTCTTTTCTTGGGAATTGCAACCGTATTACTAGCTCTTAAGCTCAGCAACTATTGTTTGCATATTTTAAGATTATAGATGTTTTTGTTTAGGAACTTCCTAAGATCCGTTCCTTAGACACATTGT
The DNA here is from genome assembly GCA_008326285.1 of Oryza officinalis. Taxonomy (NCBI): domain Eukaryota; kingdom Viridiplantae; phylum Streptophyta; class Magnoliopsida; order Poales; family Poaceae; genus Oryza; species Oryza officinalis. The sequence goes on along the minus strand of BDMV01000001.1, from coordinate 42,259,150 downwards.
ATGTGGTTCCTCCAGTATCACCTTGACTCAAAAGTGATGCAGCCATATGTTAGGGAAGAGCCCTATAAGGTGTTTATGCCTCTATTTTAGAATACTACTCCAATACAAGATGAATCTCTTTTTTTCCAAATTGTTGCCTGACAATCAAAATTTAAAATAACTACGTTGAAAAAATTGCAACTAGATATAGTTAAAGAAACTAGTTGGGCGGCCCGCGCAATTGCGCGGCTAGTATCCATACAAAATTATCTTTTCTACATTTGAGTTTACTTAAAATTTGTAAATAGCCACCTCATTGTCTTAGGACATTGAAAGACTAAACCTTATCATCTCAATGTTTCAAATTTTATAGTTTTTTAAAGTGACACCAGTCGCTAACTTTTACTTCTTTGTCACCTCTTTATTTGCTTGCTCGATCTTCTATAGTTTCTATACATTCTCCTTGAAACTTTTAAAATTGGACCTTATAAATTTTAGAGTTTGTTGTCTCGTTGGGTTTCATTTTTATAATTTTTAGAAGTCCCATCAAACGCCACCACTCTACTCCTCTTTGGTTTGTCCGCCCCCTCCTCTTTTTATTGTTATTGGGATTTTAAAAATCGAACATAATTATCATCAGTGTTCATCTTTAACTTTATAGAAATCCTGCTCGTTGTCTTCCCTTTTAATTATCATCAAGATTTTAAAAATCAAACGTGATTATCATTGTGGCTTATTTTTTTATTTTCTAGAAGTCCTACCACCACCATCATTGTGCTGCTTAACGCCATGTCCACCGTCCCTCCTCTTAATCGTCATTGGGATTCTATTTGAGCTTTTGTTTATAATTTTATGGCCTTTGTCTTTCCTCTTTTATTATTATTGAGATTTTAAAAATCGAACGTGATTATCATTAGGGTTTAATTTTTTACTTTCTAGAAGTCCCACCAACCACCATGATTGTCCTGCTTAACAACCTGCCTGTCGTCCCTCCTCTTAATCGTTATTGGGATTCTATTTAGGATTTTGTTTATAGTTTTTAGATGTCCGATCAACCGCGGTCACCCTACTCCTTTACGGTCATGTTGCTTTTCTCATTTTTATTGTCATTTTCATCGTTGCATTCTATATGGTCTATTTTTTAAAAAATAACCATATTTTTTATTCTGATAATTTGTTAAATAAATTGTATTCCTACCTAAACTCTTATAATTATTTTTCTATTTTTGAAATCTATTTTATTTTTTATTCAGAATTTTAATTAATCTCCTGATGTGTTCTAGATGGTCTCTTCTTTCAATAATCTTTATATTTATTCCAAATTAGTTATTTATAAGTTGTATTCCTTGTTGAACTTTTATTTTTCTTTTTTTATAAATTTGGAATTTATTTCATTTTTTTAGAATTTTAATTAATCTCATATTGTGTTCTATATTGAGTATTCTTTCAATATTTCTTATTTTTTATTCTTGATTTCAGTTGTTTGTAAATTGTATTCTTACTTGAACTCTTATTATTTTTATTTTTCTAATTTCATAATTTATTTTTTATTTTGAATTTTATTTAATATTTAATTTTGTTCTACCTGGACTCTTCTTTCAATATTTTTTGTTTTTTCCAATTTATGTGGTAATTTCTAACCTTCACAGTGAACTAAATATAGTACACACGGTGGATTTAAATATGTTCTTTTTTACCCATTCTCAAAGCGTTTTGTAGTTTTCATCTTGTGCCGGAGTACTTTCATCATCAAAAATAGATGTGTTCTCATAGGTGACCAACGTAGTGAGGCCGCATATGATAATCTTTTACATAGGCAACCCGTGCCTCCCACCATAGACCAAATTTATTGCAAGCGGGCATTCTCACGGATCACTTGTGACCCTCTAGATTTGTGATCGGTGTTATCTGTTAAAATTGTTCTTTTAAGTTCTATTAGTCTATAACCCACGGCATAGGTACGTTGTCTTTCTAGATTCTTATGAAGACAGGGACTGTGTTTTCTTTTCCTTCTTGATCGAGCCAACATGTTTATAATTATTATTTGTTAAGGTGGTCTATTACGCAAAGAAATATTATTCTTATACAATTAACTTATATACTGTATATGTTTTGTTATAACTTATTATAAATTAAATCAACCAATATTAGTGGTATAGAATTTTTCAAATATGATTAATGGAGTAAATGTAAACCCCTCATAATTAAACGATAAATGCAATTATGTGTATTTTTTCTAGTTCCAATACAGTGAACAGACTCCTCAAATATGTATTAAGTAGAAAAAAACTTTTAATAGGCTACAAAACTATTACCATTAATCTGTCGTGTAGGTGTTTGATATCAAGATGAATTAATGCGCGTGATTTTAGTTTGGTGGCAAGATTATCTGGCTAAGTGAACTTTTTAAGTCTAGATGGACTCTTCCGTGGACTCTATCTTTTTTTTTCTTTTTTCCCACACCCAATCAGAAAACATCCTTGCCTAAATACTGTTAGGAATCTAACATGCATGTATGCTCGTTATGTACGTGAAAGATTAGAATAGCTTTCCTATTATGGATTGAATAGAGTTTCTTTCGTACTGATAGAATTTTTTTTCATGATAAATCTACACCTTTTAATATATATCCACTGTAATCTAATGGTGTAGCTTTTTTCTCTTTTTCTCCGATTAATGTGAATCTACACCCTTTAATATATATCCACTGTAATCTAACGGTGTAGCTTTTTTCTCTTTTTCTCCGATTAATATGAGAATTTCTAATCCCCACAACGAACATGATGTCTTCTTTTTGAGCTGTTTTAACGGTGTAGCTTTTTTCTCTTTTTCTCCGATTAATGTGGGAATTTCTAGTCCCCACAGTAAACGTGGTGCCTCCTTTTCGAGCTGTTTTAATAATATAATAGATAGATAAGTAAATAAGCACGCCAGAAATGGTGGCAAAAAATATACACGTGGAACTTCCTATAGCTTCAGGAAGAGATAGAGACTATTATGTGTAAATGGTTCTCATACTGTCATACATTCGAAATTCATATATTCTGTTGGCCTCCTTAAATTTATAACAAATTTGATTTTATCTTCCCTATTCAGTACATCCTGAAGGTTGGTGAGGGAACTGCTACCCAATGCATCAGTGGATTCACAGCTATGGACATTCCTCCTCCTCGTGGTCCTCTCTGGTAAATTATCCGCCTCTTAGAGCGTTTTTGCATTTCTCATCATCAATGACCCTCTTTTGTGTAGCATATACTGCTCAGACAGAACAATTGCATAAGTAATCGTCTATCCTGCTTATTTTTAAGATACTTGTCATTCAACAAAAGAAGTGAATTCAACATTTTCAGACTTTATATTAAAATGTGCTCTAGTTTTCTTCTTTTATGATATTACTTTCCTATCTCCGTCGTGCTTAACATTACTGAAAACAAATCCCCATAGACATTGTTGTTCTTCAGTCTGACTATGTGAGCTTGCTGTTGCAGGATCTTGGGAGATGTCTTTATGGGAGCCTACCATACCGTGTTCGACTATGGCAACCTGAAGGTTGGCTTTGCAGAGGCGGCATAATGCCCCATGGTGATCAGACAGAGTCGGAGAGCCCTTAGCTTTTCAGCTCGGGTTTATCTCCCGCAAGCATGTAGGTATATATTTTAATGCATGCTCAATAATAGTGCTCCTGTGATCTGAAGACCTGTCTGTTTTAATTTGGCTAAGCTAAATATGAGTAGGCAGAATTCAGACGACAGTTTATCATAGGAAATATGAGTAAGCAATAACAAAAGAAACTGATAACGATGAAAACCTATCAGTAAGAAACCAATTGATAATGAGATAACTACTACTAAGAAGCAAGTAGGTGAACAAGTACTAGATAAAAAAATCATTCATAGCTGACAGCAAAACATCATTCATGTATTATACTCCTTTCGTTCTAAAATATAAAGGATTTCGATTGGATGTGACAAATCTTAATATATAAATATGGACATAGAATATGTTCAGATTCATAATACTAGGATATATCATATTCAACCAACATCTTTTATATTTTGAGACGGATGAAGTACTGGGAAATAGTTTGTAATCACTGGCTGGCTTCTTCCATAGCCAACAACTAGTACCATAACATCAACACAGAGTGGCTACTTCATGGTCCATATAATTAAGAGCACCTAAAAACACACGTCCTCTCAAGGCATCAAGAAGGATGACGAATACTAATCCTTCTCTCCCGGATGAATCTTAAATCATCTCGAGGAGCCATCAACTCACACTCACGTACCCCCACATGAAGTAAAACACACACAAATCAAACCAAAGCCTTTCTTCTTACTACTACTACTTTCTTGTCCTACTCAGCGGCCAATCTCTATTTCCCGCCGTTGTGGCGGCCCTTCCCCCGCGCCGGCTGCGCCTGCCTGGCCCGCGCGAACGCCTTGCTGAGGAAGCGCAGCCGCCGGCTGTTGGTGGTGATGACGCCCGTGGTCGACGGCGTCTCGCCGAAGACGACCTCGTAGCCGTCGCGGTACGAGTCCATGCCGGACACCATGAGCTGCCAGAAGAGGCCCCCCACCGTGGCGCCGCCCCTCCGCGCCGACTCGTAGATCTTGGCGTACACCGCGCCGTAGAGCGCGTCGCGCTGCCCGCTGCTGTAACCCGGGTCCTTCCACGACTTGCCGAACTCCGCGATCAGCAGCGGCTTCCTCAGCACCGCCTGCGCGTCCGCGATGTGCGCGTCCAGCCACCTCCCCAGGAACCCCAGCTGCGCCTGGTCGTCCTTGCTTGACAACCTGCACACCATGGTTCGAAGGGATGAAAAAGGTCGCAAACAATATCGTTTCTACATAAACGATTTCAGTACGACCGAGAAGAACTTTTCATATTTATCAATTAATTTAACTATTTTATTAGTTTTTTAATATATAACATCGTTAACTTTTTAAAAATACGTTTGATTGTCCATCTTATTTAAAAAAAATTACATAATTATTTTTATTTTATTATGACTTGATTTATCATCACATGTTAAATTGCATTTTTTAATGTTTACACAAAATATTTAAATAAAATAAATAGTCAAACATACTTTTAAAAAAATTAACCGTGTCATATATTAAAACCGAACATACTAGTAGTATTTAGTAACAAATATTTTAATAAAAAAATAATTTGATAGTATCTTCGGTTTTTCGATCAAACAAATTTGATATAAAAATATTTGAATAAAATAAATAGTCAAACATAAAATATTAACTGTATCGTATATTAAAAACCGAAGAAATTAACGGTAACATACTATAGCTTAGAATCGGAAATGTTATCACTTTTGCGCCACCGTTTTCACAATTAGCATTTAGCCCATGGCCGTCCGATCCATATCAATCGGTGATGATGAGATGACAGAAAGTGTATTGGTCAAGGGGTAGTTATTACCATTGGTCGGGGTAGGAGTGGACGGTGGCGAAGTCGATGCCGGGGGCCTGGTTGTTGGCGATGAAGTCGGTGCCGAGCTGGTAGCCGGAGGGGTTGACGGCGGCGACGCGGGACGGAGAGGAGGCGCCGTAGAAGCCCTCGAGGCCGACCTCCAGCATGTGGTTGCGGTCGATGGACTTGACGTGCGCCGCCATCTCGGTGATCCACGACTGGATGGTGCGGCCGGACAGGTCGGACTGGCACCTCGGCTCGTTCATCAGCTCCCAAGCCAGGATGGTCGGGTCGTCCCTGTACGCCACCCCGGTGATCGTGTTCCTCCTCGTCAGCACCGTCTTCATCATACAAGCAAAGTTGATCGTCAGAAGCGTGCCATAAGCATCAACAGAAGTTCTAGAGATTTGTGACAATTATTTCCTGACTGATAAAAGTAGCAGGATCATGGAGGGGGCGCGACACTTTGGAGCACTAATAAAGCACCTATCCGATGGGGCCCTGTAGTGTTTGACCAACTGTCTGACGCAGCAGAGCAACGAGATTGCAGAGGCATCCGACAGTGCAAACAGAAGAAAAAGGTAGTGCTGCCATGCTCAGCATTCTCAGGACAGAATCCTGCTTGTTCTTGAAGAATTTACCACTAGTGTAAAATTATTAAATAAAAGATGCAGTGCTCAGCGTGGCACAAGCAGTGTGCTTTTTGGAACGTTCAGACCTCTCCACCGACAAGTACAGTATTAAATCAATACAGTATACTTTTTATTGACACATGCACAAAAGAAAATTGATAAAATTAACTACAGAAAACTTAAATTTTATGTAATTTGTTGATAGACATCGTAAAAACGTGTCATGACTGAAAGACAAACTTAAAAAAACTGGTAATTTGTGAGATGACACTTTCGACTCAATTGTAGAAAGATTGCTAAAAAACGAAAATACCCTTAGGATCCAAAGCTTTTAAGCTAAGGTTGGAATAAAGATGAAATACAATACATGTTAATGATATAGGGATGATGACGAATTTAGAGTTACATAATTTCAAAATTTTCACTCTAACACTATGTTCGAAATATGTGGTCCAGGAGCATTCTCATCTTTCTTAATAATTTATCTCTCGAATTAAACCAAAAATGTCCTTTAGCAAATTATCATTTTTATGGTGTTTTTTAACCGTGACATGTTTTTTAATTATACAAATTTTAAGTTTCTTATAGCAAAATTTCCCCCAAAAAATTCAATACTAATACACAAAAGAAAAGACGGAGGAAGTACCACTACAAGCCACAGTTGCCGCTTTGTAGTGTGCATAGGAATGCGCCTTCCAAATAAATATGCGAGCAAGATACTGTGCGAGTAGCGGCGCATCAGGGTAGGACTTACCGGCGGTAACCGCGCGGTTACCACGGTTACCGCCCGTACCGCGGGGTACGGTTAACCGTACCGCGCGGTACGGTTTAATGAAATTCGCCCGAATTCAAAAATTTTTTTAAAAAAGAAAAAAATCAAAAAAAATGGTGAAGGTAGTGCTTGATTTGTAGTGTTTTATGGTGAAGAAATTTCTCAAAAAAGAGTAATATTTATTCAAATTTGAGAGCAAAACGGAGAATAAATTTGAAAATTGGAAAAAGAAAAAAAATGGGCCGACCCATTACTGTGTGGCCCGTCACACATCGCGCGGTTACCGCGCGGTAACCGTGGTCGATACCGCGGTTTGCCCGAATTTTTGAATTCAAATTTCAATTTGTAAATTTGTCACGGTTTTGCGCGGTTACGGCGGTTACCGCCGGAGGCAATAATCGGGCCCCCGACGGTAAGTCCAACCCTGCGGCGCATCACGCTCCATTTCAACGAACCGCTCTATCCGTGCTTGCCTTAAATTGGTCATTCTACCTTTGCTATTCTCAAGGACGAATAGCTCACCGCAGCGTTTGCGGGTATATCAAAACAATGAGGTAAACGTTCTTCTTGGTGAAACTAACCTCAAGAGCTTTTTCTTCTTAACTATAGTCTATAGATCATAAAAAGAAACAACACAAAAATGAAACAAAGGAACCATCTTTTGGTATACGAAGGAAACAGAGTCTCCCAGATTATCCTAGAAAGTGGAAATAGTGTTACTTCACGTACTAAACGGTAGACATTTCTCAGAATTTATTGCTGCTGTTACCTTCACGTGGTTCTTGTAGAAGCCCTTAACAACAGGATTGGTGAAGAACTCATCGTCGGACCCAATGCCCTGCCCCTGCGCTCTTGCCCAGTTCACATACTGCTTCCTCCCGCCAAAAGAGTCGTAGCTGTTCACAAGGCTCAGTATCACCTTGATCCCATACTTCCTAGCCTCAGACAGCACAAAATCCAAACCCTGCAGACAGAACACCAAGAAACGAAAATTAACATGCAGCAACCACACATCTCAAACCATCACCCCAAGAAACAGAGCTATCACCATCACATGAACTGATGAACACATGGTCATGATCTGTTTTAGAGAGAGGGTGAGAGGGAAAATGTGGCCAAGGGACCTTGAAGGTGTTCTCGTTGTAGTTGCCGGGGGAGTACTGCAGCGCGTTGCCGCCGCCGCCGTCGCTGAACGCCCACGTCCTGGCGACAGAGAGGCCGTGTCCGGCGGCCTCGCTGAGCGCGGCGGTGACCTTGCCCCTCTGCGCCTGGTCGGCGGCCAGCGACATGAGCCAGTAGGCGTTGAACCCGTTGGCGTAGTACGGGTTGCCGTTGAGCACGAAGCGTGTCCCCTGCGCCCTCACGAAGCCGTCCCCTCCCACGGCCTCCGCCTCTCCCAGGCCATGGACGACGACGACGCACGCGAGCACCAGCAGAGCAACACGATGAGCTCCGAGAAGTCTCATCCTTGCTCTCTCTGTGTGTGCTGCACTGTGTCTGCAGTGTGGTTCTCTTCTTTACTTTGGATGGCAATGGCGATGAGGTGAAGAGAGATGAAGAACGGAACTTGAAAGGAGGTGAGGCTGCGATAAATAGATGCAACTCACGGGGCGCCATTTCGCTCTCCTAGCTTCGATTCTGCGCGGCAATGCAAAGAGAAGCTGGGCATCACTGTGGGGTCTGGTGGCCAGCTAGGCTCACTTGTCAGTGGGTCACTGCTGTCTGCATCCTGCACATTCAACCACTGGATGTGTAGTAGAATACTGTACTACTCCATGGCTAGAGAGAGCCTAAGTCTGTGTTCGACACTGTGTGTTTCCAGTACGCACAATACTTTTTTCACGCGCACGTTTTTCAAACTACTAAACGGTGTATTTTTTTTGCAAAAAGTTTCTATACAAAAGTTGCTTAAAAAATAAAATTAATACATTTTTGAAAAAATAGCTAATAATTAATTAATCATGTGCTAATAGACCATTTCGTTTTCCGTGCGCACTATGCGCGTTGAAAACATGCGAACTCAGGCTTAGAACTTAGCTTTAGCTCAGCGGGTGGTGGAGAAGAGGGGTGGCATTAACTTTGTCGGTACCGGCGCGCCATGGAAGGAAGCAAAAGGCTCCTTTAATATTTGAGCATCCCACATGGGGTGGAAGTTAGATGACGGTGTTGGGACGGGGACCGATGGTGATCATGGTACTGTTTCTTCGGTAGGGTTTACCAAATCTATCTCGAGCCTCATCAGCCAGTAAATGGAGGGTACGTTTGTGGTTTCGGTTAGAACTGGAGTACTGTCCTGCTGCCAGTCCAATGCAATGCAGTATCCTCTGGGTCCTTGTTGTACGTAGATTCTTAATTGATTGGTCCATACTCCATAGTGCACTGTTTGTTGCCATCTGTTTTCGTTTCCTGTAATTTACATCAGTACAACGACCCCCGTAAGTAACAAATTCAGCTAAGGATTAAAACTACTCTAATTACATTGGGTAGGCTATGACCTACGTACAGCTGATCCATGCCAGTACTGGTAGGTATACCATCTCGACCGGCCGTTTAATTAGTAAGTGCCTACCCAATCGCATTGTTTAGTTTGTCAATAAACTGATTTGTCAAACTCTTTCCAGACTTCAACTGGTTATAACTTACTCCAGTAAAACTGAGTTCTTCATCTCATCTTCCCAACTCACCACCTTTTTTTTTCACGCGCACACTTTTCAAACTACTAAACGGTGTGTTTTTTAAAAAAGTTTATATACAAAAGTTGCTTAAAAAAACAAATTAATCCATTTTTTAAAAAAAATAGCTAATACTTAATTAATCACGCACTAATAAATCGTTCTGTTTTCCGTGCGCACTGTGTGTCTTTCCAACACAGGAAACGAACACACCCTAAGTAGTACTTAGAAAACAAAAGAGATGGAATTTTTGCCTCTGTCTCCCATGTGTGACGCGATGGTATGCGCCCCCTCTAATGATCTACTCCTACCCCATGTAGTAATGCATTATTGACTTTGCTTCTCTGTTAGCTTCCATTCATGTGAAGGGTAGTTTGTTCCTTGCCTCTCAGCTAGGGAAGCATGTGGATTCCCTTGTCTAAACCCGTTGATGCCAATGCTCTTAACTGTAGCGCTAGCACTGGTAGCTAGAGGTGGACAGGTGGCGTGTACCTGCAGACAAGCAGAGCGCCCATCTGCTCGCATGAGTAAAGAAGAATCGCTAGCTAGTGAATCCGAGTGTCCCACCGGGCTGGCCGGCCACCGTGCGCGCGCGCATGTGGAGGCACATGGGAGGGGACTGGGACTATATACGGGAATCCGCAAGGGGACGGGCAAATGCACCGGTGGATCGACGTGCCGACCTACCTCGCAACGGCACACTACCGTACGTGCGGGTCGCGGTCGGCGACCGATCGCTCTCACCGGCGTATTCATTCCCCCGTGGACCCCCGCGCGCGGTGCGCCGCTCTCTATGCATGCGACGTAGTAATGCGCGCTCACGCTCACGTAGGCGCGCGAGCAGTAGGCTCACTCGACTCACGAGTTGGGTACATGGGTGATACCACGGCATTGCCAGTTTACTATCCTTTTTTTAACAGTCAAACGCCTGCTGACCGATCGAGGGCAGAATCTCAGATAAACAAAAAAATCTCCATTGTTAATATACGTTTTCTTCGACCCCGACAACGTCCGGCCGTTTCCGGTCACCCTCATCACAGCCTAATCCATTTGTTTTTTATAGCTAACCCATTGTTAGCTAGTATGCGCGTGTCTTCGCCCTCGTCGGCTCTTCCCGTACGAGGGAGGGAGGGTGACGGGGCGAAGTCTATCTCCCTGATGCGTCGTGGACGAAACGACAGACGAGACGTTACCGAGGCAGTTACGCCCGTTTGGGGCCGGACAAGGAGGCACCTACCCACATGGCGCGGCCCTGTACACACCCGCCAGCCATATGATGCGGCGAGCCCAGCGCGTGCGTGGCCGTGTCGTCCGCTCGCGCGCAACGTAGTAGTACGTGCTTGCGCGCCGCGTCTGAGCGGTGGGTCGTGCTCGATCGATCCGCGCCCCTCCACCGACACGCCTTCGTCTCTCGCACCTCCGCGATCAGTCCCGTCTTGTCGCGGGCGCGTGGGCAGCAAGCGCGCCATTGCCGCCGCTACCTCGCTTTCTTCTTTTTCACGTCGTCGTTCCTTCCCTTTTGCGCGGCGTACGCTGTCGCGCGCCTGTTGCATCTCGTCGGCACCGGCAGATCACTATCAGAGTCCCTGTACTGGCATTAATTGATCTCACACTGATCAGACGCGCCCATAACAAGGACGGGGAAAATTAAGAATCCGATGATCTGTTGTGCTGCAGTAATCGGGCCATGCGTAGATTATAAAACTTTATTAGGCCCCGGCCAGATCATGGCCTCAAACCTGAATTTGAGTAGTATTAATCAGGTCCACTGCGTTTTGCTAGCAGCGCACCCGATTGCACGGAACGAGTTGAGGTTTGTGGTAGACCATCGTTCCACTTGGGCGGAAAAAAGCGCATCTCCGGCACCATATACGGGATTGACTGCTTTTGGGGAGCAAATCACGCCTATCATCATTCTGTGCCTACTCTAGGATTTAAAGTGCGCACAAAGTAGTCCGTAGTACAGTTCTTTCTCTACAAGGCGCAGATCTCTATGGAAATGCACCGGAGGTATGCACCAAAAATGCAACACCACCACTGGTAGAAATCACAGGAAAAATTACAGACGACTGTTTTCGCACGCCAAGCTGAAGAATTGCCATCGGGATCAAGCGCCTGAAAGAAAAATACGAGCCGACGGTAGCATGGCTGCATGGCCGAAAGCCCGAAACCAGCATTCCAGCCCAGAAACAGGCCGCAGTCGCTAATCCAGCCCAAAAGACTCACAGGCGGCACGTCACAGACTCACAGCTAGGCCGGCACCCTACGACAACGGTCGAGCGGGCCCTGCATTTTCCTCTCCACCGCGCGCGCAGGTCGGTCACTTGAACGATCTGCGCCAAGCCGCCAAGCCAATGCACGTTCGAATCCTTGGGTTCGCGCGGTCGCGCCATCCTCGTGGCTGGCCAGGCGCGCCGCGCGCGCCCCTGCGATCACCGATCGAGACATTGGATAACAGCTGAACGATACCTCATCATAAATTTGTCTTCGTAAACAAAGAAGAATACTACCAGTGCCATTTTGTTACAACTCCAACTCAAATAAAAACAAAGAGCTAGTCGATTTTGGTGTTGGATTCCATAGTTATACAATTTTCTGAGTTTCTTTAGGTATATTATTGGTGTTGGATTCCCTAGTTATACAATGTTCTGAGTCTCTTTAAGGGTATATTATTAGGAGAGACTTCCCGGGCAGACTTTGAATGGGTCTAATTTAGTGACTAAACTGAATATTGGCAAGGCTAAACTTTAGACGCAAAACGAGAAAAATAATTAGCACATAATTACTAAGTATTCAATATTATAAAGTTTAAAAATGATTTATTTGATTTTTTAAAAAGCTTGTATATGAAAAGTTTTTCTTTTGAAAAACACACCGTTTAGTAGTTTGGGAAGCGTGCTAATAAAAAACGAAGAAGTTATTATAGTTGGTTGCTCTTTAGAACTGGGCCCTTAGGACATGTTTGTCTACCACCACAAGTTGTCATACCAAACCATACACATGGCATGGTTTGCTAGGCTAGTTTTTTATTTGGTCGTTGAAATTGTGATAAGTCACACTTTACTAACTCCGTCCAAGCATCATAAGCTCAATTTTGAGCCAAACATTACCACACATTCGTGGTCAAAGATTTGTCAGCCATATTTTATGTTGGTTGCCATATTTTGTGGCAAATTGAGTTGTGCTAAAGTTCGCTACCAACCAAAAGGGCCTTAAATCTATCTATGGGTTGGTTCGCTTCGTCCATTAGACATTTGCAGAATAAAAAAATTAGAAGCTATCCTCTTACAATAGAACTAAATCAGATGAGATTATCGCATAGAGCCCTAGCTCGAGCGCTGCTAAGATTCGGGTTGCGTCGAGCCCCCGCCGCCAACAAGCTTTCCCCTTCTTAGCTATGCCTCGTCACCATCTAAGCACATTGCCCGAAGGCCGCATAGCCATGACGATGATGATGGGTGGGGCATTTCCACGGAGACATCCAGGTCTGGGACTTTCCTCTGGCAATTAACAAAGAACAAGGAGAAGGCTGCGACCGTGATTCACGCGACCGTCAACTGTGTTTTAGCGTTTGCAGATATGGTGACACCATCGACAGCACGATGGTAGCTAGATGATCGTGCCGCCAATGGTGACGAGGATGAATGCGGCGCTGACGATGTACAGGACTACTAGGCCGTCAGTGATGATGCAGATGACCATGCAACCAGATTTGGCGTCTCCCTAGCCTGATCTAGGGGCTTCTCCTCCATGGAGCTCCTCTCCTGTCCTCGGAGGTCTGACCACTATCCCCTAGGGGTTGCTCCTCATGGTAGCATCTGCATCACTAGTCAATGGTTTCCATATCAACATATAGGTTGGAGCCATCTTAGTTAGAATTCACGGAATCGCTTACACTGACGACTCATCTTCTCTTTAGATGGTCCTATGGTTTTTGGGTGTGTGCCTATTGGCTTGCTTGCGACACTGTCATTGCAGAGGCTAAGATTGAGAGGTATGGCAGCACATGTTGGAATAAGGGGCAGTGGTATTGGGGCTGGGAGAACCTCGATTAGATGGTGCTCATCGAGTATCGGTTCCTCAACTCCAGGGTAAAATCTAAATGTTTAGCCTTAAAACTGGTTGTACTTAGTAGGTTGGCAATAGTATAATTCGCTTTCTTGTTGAAGGCATTGTTTAGAGTTCAAAGAATTTGCTCTCTAGCTAGGGTAAAATATTTATGATCTGACCTTAACTGATTACATCGTAGCAATGATGGTGCGTGCACGCGCCATTTTTTTTTGGAATGTTGCTCTTGGAGGGCCTTTATCATGGTTCAAGTGTTGCTCAGTGAACTATGAGGATGAAGATCATATGTGGTAGTGCCACGCTACAACATTGATATTTGTCGTCACATCATTCTTTCCTTTTTTTTTCTTTTTCAAATAATTTTAGGAACTGTGCATTCTAACTAGGCCTGGAGTGGTCTTAAAACTTAAAATAATTGTATCATCTAAACTTCTAAAACTTCCTTATCTAAAAAAGTTCTAAAAAATTATCTCATAGAGGAATTAAATCCTTTCAAATAAAAGTATAAAACTCTAGCGTTCCAAACAATGCCTCAAGCAAGGACGTAAGAAAAATCTGTAGCTGAATGTTCAAGGAAAAAAGATCTGGAGCTCTCCTCGTAAGCAAAGATAACCCGGAGCTCTGATGTGTTGCAATTGTTCGTGCATGCCAAATAGAGCAGCTAGTGGCGCATTTCTTCAATTTGATTCATCACCATGCGCGGCTAAATTTTCACCCCGAAAACGATTCTGCAGTATACTCAGCAGCAGTATCGATCGGCCGACCTGCAGGGCCTGCAGGCAGGCATCAACTAGCATATATAGCCGGGGGTCCAGATTCAAAAGCAGCAGTAGGAGTAGCAATCTAGCATTCCGCCCACTACACGAGTCGGCCGCCGGTAACCACTACGCCGCAAGCTCTCGCTCCTCACCGTCGTCCCCGACGTGGCTTCTTCCAGGTCTCTCAGCAAATGTGTCGCTGAGCTGGTGACCACGGCGGCTACACTGCCTCTTGCTGATGCAGTAGCGACTGCTGCAGCTAAGGCTGAGTTCGTTAACGAGGATGTGAACTAATCCCTCTAACGCATAAAACAGAACAACTCATTAGCGTATAATTAATTAAGTATTAATTTAATTCTTTAAAAATAAATTAATATATATTTTTAAAATAATTTTCGTATAGAATTTTTTTAAAAATATATATCGGTTAGCAGTTTAAGAAATGTGCACGTGAAAAAAAAAAGATAAGTTGAAAAAAGTGGGAGAAAAACTAACGGCCGTTTTTTAAACGAAGATGATCAAAGTATCCCGGTCAGGCGGTCTTCTGCATCTAAGCTGACGAGCCAGCAACAGGATATCCACGAACGCGCCGCCTTTACCAGTCACCGTCAAGACGCAACTTTTAATTCGGTGCCATTAACGGTCGACAAGAGTACGTCGTCTGCTTGAAAGAAAGAAAGAAAAAGGCTGGAATCTGGTGCCCTGTGGCCTTGGAACAATGTTCCCCGGTCCAGTCCACGCTGTCGCTCGATCAGGCGATCACACGACACGGCACACGGTTGATCCACCAATCGATCTCCTTTCAGTATCAATCAGCTGGCACGCTGCCTGGCTGGTTGGCTGCGTCGATCCATGATCCATCAGTCATCGGAGAGATAAGATATACCGCCCTCACATGAATAGTACTTATCGTTTCTATAAAACTAACGTCAATCTTTAAAAAATTTTATTATAAATAATTTTTAAAATATTTATCTTAAAAATATAGAGACTATTTATATATATTAGTTGTAAAGTACTTCAATTAAATTATATATATATATATAAATAGAAAATGATGATCAAAATTATTAATTGTTTACAGGCTGTGTTTTTATTCAAAATGATAAGTAGTAACAATCTGAAAGGAGTACTCGGTAATGCCACGGCTTAGCTCTGATGAGATAGATACGCAGCAGATAGTAATAAGACAGATAGGTTAGGGTGGGTATATATGAGCCGAAGAGAATCCGAACATGAGGATGGTGGCGCCTTTTCAGCGAGGGCTGGGGGTAAATATTTTGAATCCCGGCTGAGAGCTGATGGGGAGAGCAGGAGACCACCTTGATTCCAATCCCTGCGATGCAAGTTGGTGCCTGGAATCTGAGCTTCTCCTTTTGCGGATTTGGGATCCCGGTGGATGTGGATTGCATGTATAGGTGCATATGCAGTGGCTATGTGCGTGCTAGTCAAGACACCGACCACCAGTGATGCTTCAGCAGGATTCAGAAGTTCAGAGTCTACTTACCCGGCAAAATTGCGGCACGGGACGGCTAATAATTCGTTAAGGCTGGAAGATCATATTTCCGCAAGATTTGTAACATGATAAAAAAACTACTTTTGAATTAGAAACGATTTTTACGAACAGTCAAAACAAACTGGTACGTATACTTTCCGTCCGTCCGAACGTTTTCTCGGAATTGGATAGGTTCGGTTGGATACTTCCGGATATTTTTAGATTCGGAAACGAATTTGAATTTTTTTCTTGAAAACGAAAACGAATACAGTAAGGTACTATCCGTCGGAATAGGAAAACAGTCAGAAACTATTCGGGAATTTTACTTGGATATCCGCAGACAATGATCAATTTCAAAAAACACGTATGTATACATAACTTTTTCATATGAAGTTAGATGAAGACAAATTTTATATCAAAATTGTAAAGCTTGACGAGATCTACAACTTTGTTGATGACAACTTTATTAGTTGAGATCATTTAAGGGTCTAAATATTCATAATAGAATACCACATGTGTTTTTACAAAATCTCAAATCTACAATTCAAACGACATTCGATAGAGACGTGCTCCATATCAAAGTTGTATAGCTCAATGGGATCCATCACTTTGTATTTTATGATATTTGTTATTTGAAAATATTTAAAATGTAAAACAAACCTTACAAGTTTCGAAGATGTGAAATAAAATAAATAGCAACTTCGTTCTATACAATAAAAACTTGATAAGTGATATGTTAAGTAAGATATACATGAAGTAAAAGGTCTTGGGATTAGAAAGTGGATAATCATATTTACATGCGGATCTCTTAGGAGAATGGCCATGAAAATCAATTTTCACATATGACTGTGGGACCGTGTACAAAATTGACGATTTAAATTTTGAAGATGTTGACCTAAAATAACAAGCGATATCTCTTCCTTGATTAAGGAAGCTCAATTTGAGGGGTTTTAATATCCCGGTAAATATTTGTTACCGTATTCGTTCCGTTTCATATTCGCTTCGTATCTGTATCCGATAATATTCGATTTTATTTCCGTATCTGGGTTTTCGATTTTGATTCTGATTTCGAAAAAAAATATGAAAAAGAATATGATAGAGCTAGTTTTCATCCATTTTTGATCCGTTTTCATCCCTAGTCCCAGCCACCACTGCCGTGGCTATAGTTTGTCGCCGCAGTCTATCGTTGTCGCCGAGGCCCCATCACAGTCTGTTGTCGTGGTCGAGGCCCCAGCGTTCCCGAAGCCGGCGCCGCTGTCACGGAGCCACGTCGTCCCTGCCGCTCCAGATCCAGCTCCACCATCGGCCCTCCCCACCCCTTCGCCACTAGCACTAGATCCTGCCATCGGGAAGAGGGAGGGACGGATCCGCCCACCACGAGGTCACAGACGCTAGGTCAAGCCCACGTTGCCCCTCCAGTGTCGTCGCTACCCCTTCGATGTCATCATGGCTATCGTTGCTGTCGTCGTGGCCGCTATCGTTGCTCCCGTCGCCAGTCAGTAAAGGAGGGGATGAGAAAGGGGGAGGAGAGGGAAGTAGTGTGGAGTAAGGGGACTTAGATTTTTTTTAAGAGAGGACATAAAAGAAGAGAAGGGATGAGGTAGCTGGCCAAACAGGTCTCTTAACAGGTGCCTATGAAAATAGGTTAATTTTTGCATATGGGTCTTGTCCTTCTTCTGTACTAACATTATCGTAGGCGAACGATGACAATGGCCTGCCTGAAGGCTGGAGGAGGGCTCATATGCGAAAACCGTTTTTATAGTAGTGATTATTCCTCTCTAGATCCTCTCCAGTCACTTTCTTTGGAATTAACTGAACAAACCCTTAGCAAGCAGCAACCACAATGTCAACCACTAATTTTGTTTGTTGTCTTATTGCAACCAAAATTTGAATTTTGAAAAACTTAATTTTAGAGTTGATTTTAGGGTTACCTTAATGTAGTTTATTTTTTAACATTGGCTTTTAAACCACTAACGTATAAAAGTTTTACCCACAAATCTTGTTTAGGAAAATAGTTTTACCTATAAACTATTTTTTTCTCCATTTAGTTTTTACAGTTCACCAGTCGTGTATCTCAACAGATCGAAACTAAGAAACCTGCTCTTTGCTGAAAAGTTGTTGGCAAAAATGAATTTCCCTAGCAAGGATTCGAGCAGGAAAAGGCGTTGAAAATATCACAGGGAATCCTGTATCTTTGCGAGAAGGCGAGGCGCTTTATGCAGATTATATTCCACCAGAGATCTCCGCACCGGAGGGTCGAGGTCCCCGGCCCCACATACAAGCGCAGGCACAACTGCATGCGCCACGCCATCACGAGAACACCAAGTTGCACCGGTTTCGCTCGGTGGTGCAAAGCGGCTGCGACAATCAGCTGGACACGAAGGCCTCCACGTCGTCATCTCATCTAGAGTAGAGACCATGCTGCTTTTTGGAGCTTTGGAGACGGAGCAAATCTTCCATGGGCGCTGGAAAATCTCTCGTAATTCCATGGGCCTCGCGTGCAGAACCTAGGAGCGATCATGCTCAGGATGGACAGGACCATGGATAAAGAAAAAACATCACTTCATGGCAAAAGCTAAATTCCCTCTCCAAGGACATTGGAGTTGGAGGTGGCGAGATCCATTCGTTTTTTGTTGGATGGTCCCACGGGTTTTTACTAGTCTGAAATTGTTTTTGTTAAAGTGTAGGTTACATTTTTGGGTTGGGGGAATACACACTAACAAATACTACATCTTTTTCAAAATGTATGACGCTGTTGACCTTTCGTACAACGTTTGACTATTGTCTTATTTAAAAATTTAATATAAATATGTAAAATTATAAGTTAAGACTATATTTTATTTATGATAAAACAAGTCGCAACAAAATAAATGACATTTATATAAATTTTTTGAATAAAACGAATGATCAAACGTTGTGTGAAAAGTCAACGGCATCATAAATTTTGAAATGGAGGAAGTACATATTAGTTCCACGTGTCTTCTAACCTGGTCATAAATATATGATGTTTAGGACAGTATTTTATTAAACTTTTAAAAATTTGACCATCAATAACTTCTTGACATCGTTACAAAATCTATTTGATTTCTATTCGGTATTTCAGTTAGATATTATTAGGAGGGAGATGAGGATTTGTTCTATAACCTTGAGTTTTTTTATTTATTCTAGTAGACTCATTGGTCGTGTGCCTCTTGGCAAAGACCAGAGATATGAACCATTTATATTATCTAAAAAAATAGATTCTCAAATATTTAGTTAAAGAAATGGTAAACGTGGCCTACTGCACCCCGACAAATGTGTTATGTGTGATCAATGTGAGGAGTCCATTGATCACATCTTAGTTGGCTGCCCCCGAATCGCTCCAACTATGGTGGACCGTCTTGTGCGCCATCAACCAGCCCCGCTGCTTCCCTTCGGTCGAGAGTTCCTTCCATTTGTGGTGGAATGACTATCGAAATATGATCGCCGGTCCTAAAAGATGCGGTTTCGACACCATCATAATCCTCGTTGCTTGGTTAATTTGAAAGGAATGAAATAACTAGGTCTTCAACAACCAATGCCTAGACTTGGCTGCTGAAGAAGCACGCCTTTGATGAGAGGATGAGGCATCGATCTCTTCGTATCAATCCCGGTCGCACATCATGTTGTTCTCTTTGCCGGTTGCGCTTGTAAGTTTCACCCCCTCAATCTTAATACAAAGATACGTAATCCTTATGCGTACTAGGTGAAACCCCGCGCGTTGCTGCGAAAATTTAGAATGATAGAAATAACTACAAATAATGTGTAAGATAGCTAAACGACATAAACTTATATAAGTTGATATGTTTTATGATAATTTAAATAGTATACAGAATAATGATAAGGTGTTATAACTTCATGAAAAAAGAAGAGGAGGGAGGTAATTTAGACAATAGATTAATCATCTAAGGACTTAAAAATAATTAAGGTGATATGGCTTAATGAGAAAAAAAATGAGAAAGATAATTTGGACCATAGATTAATCATCTAAGGGCTAAAAACAATTGATGTGATATAGCTTAATGAGAGAAGAGAAGAGAGAAATAATATTAACTAAGTGAGGATGAACTATATATAGAATATTATAAAAAATAATGAAAAGATATATTTAAATATTATGTGAATTATGTGGAATGGTGATTTAACATGCTTGCATTTTAAAGCTCTAAAAATTATTAAATTATAGAATTATAGATAATATAACATGCTTGCATAATATTTATGATGTAATAATTGTTAGTAGATGATGATGTGATATCTTTACAGGTTAAGTTTTAAGATTTAGTGGTTGTAACTTTAAAGTAAGATAGGATTTCCGAAAAAATGGTATGTGTATATTTAAAACTTCATAATTTTGTAAACCAATTAGATTTATAAAATTATTTTAAACATTTTAAGTTTTAAACATTTTGATGACTAAAGTTTTAAACATTTTAGTCATGCCCTTAAATGTTAAATGTCTTTATCCAGTGGGAGTATGTACACTTACCTATTAAAATGCACATCCCCATTTCTTTCGAAATTGGTGAACGTTAGAGCCAAAATCTATGGCTTGAACCTGGTAGGCAGAGTGCACACTCACACTTAGGTAGATTCTCGGTAGCTTCCACAAATAACGACCGATGCAGATACACGGCAATTATCCTCCACATGCTTTTGTAGAATTAGAAGTAGACAACTTGCATTATACCCTTCGCAGGAGTATTTGCAACTCCCATTTGGCTTCCCTTGTACGAAGGACCTCTGTTGTTCCCTCCCCACAATGTAGGTTCTCTTTTCTCCCCGCGCGCACAGTGTTTTTCCACGCGTACGCTTTTCAAACTACTAAACGGTGTACTTTTTTGCAAAAAGTTTCTATATAAAAGTTGCTTAAAAAAAATCAAATTAATTCATTTTTGAAAAAAAAAATTAGTTAATACTTAATTAATCACGCGCTAATGGATTGTTCCGTTTTCCGTGCGCATTGTGCGTGTTGGGAAAACATCCCAACGAACACAGCCTTAGATAGTTACATGCAATTGCACAATATTGCTAATTACAGTAACTCTATCACTTTTAAGTTGTCTGTTAGACATTGAACAAAGTGTGTCCCTCAAAGCAATGGTCCTATTGTCATAAGGCAGCACGGAGGGGCAAAACATATTTTCAGTTTTCAGGACAAGTACACAGACAGAACCTCACTACTACAGAAACAGCCTTTCCGTGCGGGCCGAAAAACACCTTTCCGTGCGGAAGGCCTGCCCGCACGCGCGAAAAGGTCTGGGAAAAGACCATTTTCGCGTGCGGGCGGCCCAACCGCACGGGAAGATCGATTATCCCGTGCGGTCGGCTTAAGCGGCCCGCACGGAAAGATCCATTATCCCGTGCGGGCCGCTTAATCCGACCGCACGGGATAATCGATCTTCCCGTGCGGTCGCGTTAAGCCGTCCGCACGCGAAAATGAAAAATCACAAAAAAAAAATTCCCAAAATCAAAACCTAACCCTAACCCTAACCCTAGCCCGCCTCCTCCTTGCACATGTTTCACAATCATCACAATTTTACAACAAACAAATTTCACATGTTATTACAACAATTTTACAACAAATTTCACATCATCACAAATTTTACAACAAATTTTGGAAGGAGGAGGCGCTCGTGGTCGGTGGAGGCGGCCAAGGCCGGTGGAGGAGGCGGCCGCGGTCGGTGCAGGCGGCGGTCGGTGAGGAGTCGGCGGCGGTGGAGGCGTGGAGGAGGCGGCCATGGGGGACGAGGCGGCCGTGATCAGAGCTGGAGGGGGAGGGGAGCCGAGGGAGGCCGCCACCGTCGCCCGTCGCTGCCGTCGCCCTCCACCGCCGACGCCCCTCCCCTCCGCCAGAACTGGGAGGGAAGGGAAGGTGGAGGGAAGCCGAGGTAAGCCGCTGCCGTCGCCCGCCGCTGCCATCGCCCGCCGCCGTCGCCGCCCCTCCCTTCCGCGTCGGATCTGGGATGAGAGGGAAGGGGGAGGGGAGTGGAGGGGAGCGGCGGTGGTCGATCTAGGGTTTGTCGGGACTTAGAAATTTTCGGAACCCGCGCACCCTATATAGGCGATGGTAATCATTGCGTGCGGGCGGCTTAAGGGCCCGCACGGAAAGATTATCTTTCCGTGCGGACGGGTTAACGGCCCGCACGGAAAGATTATCTTTCCGTGCGGGTGGCTTAAGGGCCCGCACGGAAAGATTATCTTTCCGTGCGGACGGCTTAAGAGGCCCGCACGAAAATCCAGTTCAACCTTTTTATTTTTCTCTCTGGTTTTCTCTCTCTAGTGTAGAGGAGAGAGAAAACAACTTTTTTATTTTTATTTTATTTTTCTAATATTTTTTTCACACATAGGAGCATGCAGGAACCAACCACAGAAAATTTAAGCTCGAACGCATGAAATACGTGGTCCGTAGAATTTTTCAAAGTTCTATCGAAAAGGGTCCCAAAGCTTCTCACCTCAAAAACACAATCTTGCAAGCGGAATTTCGAGATTTTGATTTCGCCGAACCCGGCAAAGCGGGGGAGCAACGGATGTAACTTTTTCTGTAGATGTCCGTCGATATATTATATGTCTGATTTCGAATCCGTATGAAAAAGATATGGCTGTTTTATCGAAGGACACTCGAGTTATAACTGTTTGACGACAGACTCAAAGATAAGCTTAGTGAATTGTTAAAACTAATTGGTGTAAGATAAAATCATGGAAAAATTCATGTGAATGCTACTCAATATGTTAGACTCACTGGAATTTTGGCATGATTTTATCTTTACATCTACATCCCCAATTAAATTGGTCAAAACCCTAAACCCTAATCGGCAAAACTCGTACCTCATCCAAAAATGCATTAAATTATATGAAAGTGTATAAGGAACACAATTTATTAAAATACTATATTATTTATAATGAATTAATATAATTTTTCCATAATTTATTTTATTAGTTTTGACACCCTAAAAATTCAATCTAATTTCAGATAGGCCGATTTTCTTTATTTTGCTGAGAATAAAATATAAGGAATTTTTGTGTGAAACCAAGGAAAATGGAAACTAGGTGTTTTTATATATCTCCACAAAAATCCACTTTATTTTATCTAGCACACAAAATAAATTATAGCATTATAAAGGAGAGGAGAAAGAAAATAAGTAGAAAAAATCCTGAAAGTGTCACATTGGCCAACAGTAGCGGGCCCTTTCCGTGCGGGTGGCTTAAGTGGACCGCACGGGAAAATCCATATTTCCGTGCGGGTGGCTTAAGTGGACCGCACGGGAAAATCCATATTTCCGTGCGGTCCCTTAAGTGGGCCGCATGGAATAGTGCGGTATTATCCCGTGCGGTCCACTTAAGGGACCGCACGGAAATATGGATTTTCCCGTGCGGTCGCTTAAGTGGACCGCACGGGATAATGCCGCATCGGTTATTTCAGGCGCGGTCACTTATGGCCCGTCTGGAATCTATCAGAGGCCTCGTCCAGGAAAATCGTTTTTGTAGTAGTGCCTTTCACTGCAAGGCAGGCATAGAGCAGCCTACAAATGCAGCGTAACAGCTAACAAGAGTACAAATTGCACAGCCTTGTAGAACAAGCATTATGTGGTCTACAATTTTTATCCTGAGATTCAAAGGCCCAAACGTACAATGAGCGGTAAGGACCAAAGAACAAAATCCAATTCTATCTTCCGAGGTCCTGGCAGCCAACCGGAGATACTTATTCTTTGGTCCAGAAAGGGCTCCAAACCTTGTTCAACCCATGTTTTGGCACATATTCTACCAATCTCGTTGGTGCAGCCCAGATAGATTGAACTCGAGGAGGCCATAGAAAAATTTCCTGTAGATTGCTTCCCTGCTACTACATATTTCAAGACTAGCTAAGTTGTTTTAAGCCTTCATTTACATCAGTTTTTACTTTTGTAAGTACTCAATTCATGTCATCTGCTCATTGTTCTACAAAATATCATGTCATCTTCTCCAGCATATTTAGCTGCTATCCACCTGCATCTGTGAAAAAAGGTCGCCAGCGTTAAATAATAACTTTAAAAATAGAGTTGCAAACTGCATTTTCTCAGATATCCGGCAGTACACATCAGCACAGTAGCGGCGACTGTGATGCCTACACTACACCAATTAAATGCACATACTGATATACCGCGTGAAAGGTCAACTACAGATTTCTTCACAAATATATAACAGTAAATACCAGAAATCATTTACTAGTAAGAAGTTATACATATTAAACCACTCATTTAGTAAGAAGGCTGCTTGTTTAAGTCTTTTAGGACATACAGGTCAGTAACTAGAAATCTAAAATGAGTAACTTAGCAGTGCATCTATCGCAGATAAAAACTAGTAGAATGACTAAACTCTAAACCCTAAACCCTAAAATGAGTAACTTAGCAGTGCATCTATAACAAAGAGAAGTATTTATGTAACTCTATCACCACCAATACTAGCACACTGTCATGATATAGGTGCATGAACCTTCGTCCTTGGGAAGCATATCCCCAGAAACCCAGAATGAGAAACATCATGCATGCTGAGCCAAGATGATAATTGCATGCATGGCATTTCTAGCACCACACAAATTATGATTCACGATGCCTAGTGGCGCACATGCATGCAGGTCCAACAATTGTCTCCCTCCTATGCAGGAAGAGGGTGCAGACATGAAGCATCTCCATTGCTACCACTAGCTTTAGATATATCCATGAGTTAACCAGCTGATTTTACCACTCTATCGCTTAGACATCTTCTGCAGTTTTTTGTTGGATGTCCATCAGTATGAAAATTAGAGCATACATCCAAGCATCCAGCTAGCTATCACCCACTACTGCCTACTGGGAACCCTGAGCAGTGTAGCTAATGGGCACCACCATATATACCTTGTGATTTCAAAAGATAAAAAGATTGCTGGATTTGTCATGGTAGATCTGATACCTTAATATCATGACACTCCATCTTATCATCATGTTCTATGCGTGGTTCCAATGTAATGACATTATATATCAACAATAAACAAATTTTAATAAAACTGAACGAAAGAGATGGAACTTAGTTAAGTGAAACTAAACCTCAGGAGAACTACTTCTGTTAGAAGGATATAATTTTCAGTCTTTTCCAATAACTAATTACGTATTAGGCTGCCACGCACCACCAGTCTACCACTATGCTCTTATTTATTGCCTATATATTCTAGGTTCCGTACCCTACAAAATGGTTAAACGTACGCTATGATCACTCAACAATGGAAGGAATCCATAGGTTTTGGTTTCATTTACCGGTAGATGCATTTGACATTTTTATTCGCTGGGCATGTATTTGAGATATTGACACTGTGCACCATCAGAATCTACATTTGAAAGAAAGCAATTATATATCTTGGAACCGGCAGAGAAACGATATGTACCCTTCCCTTCTTGTGGGTCCTCAACAGAGAGCATCAGAATCTCACTCACCTCCCAATCTGTAAGCCAATAACAAGTGTGTACACTGTTATATTTGCCATAAGAGCTACAGCTCACACAACCGCACCCTTATGAACACGAGTACAGCCGGCGCCCCAATGGCCTATAAATAGCTGCCACCCGAGCAGAAGATATCATATCAAAACAGCAGAAATCTCTTCTGAAGTAAAAAAAAAAAAAACTTCAGTCTAGCTGCACACTAGCTAGCTAGTCAGTTCACTTCCAAAGAAAGACAGTAGTCCAATCCAAGGATGTCTTCTGGGTCAAGCAGCTCCTCCCGCAACAGCAACAGTGTCAACATGGACTCAGAGTGGAGCAAAAAGGAGAACAAGCTGTTCGAGGAGGCTCTTGCCTACTACGGCGAGGGCGCGCCTGACCTCTTTCACAAGGTGTCCCGCGCTATGGGAGGCACCAAGACAGTCGATGAGGTGCGCCGCCACTATGAGATCCTCGAGGACGATCTCAAGCTGATAGCGGCAAGAAGAGTCCCGTTCCCCAAGTACAACACACAGGGAGCATGGAACTGAGGTAACCAGCTGGGAAATATTCAACCTAATTCAATCCTCTCACGTCCAGTAATAAACACGTGTTGCTACCTTCCTATAACTCTGTAAAACTAGTCATCACGTGTTCTGATAAGTTCAGAATCGTTCTGCTTAGCAACACAATCTTCAGTTGCAAGCTAGCTTGTAAGCTGATAGCTACTGTCACATCTCACAAGAACACATATGCAGGGATCATTAGATGTCAGCCATGATAATCATGCCCTAGATGATTGAACTTGAACACTATAAGCTAGGGGTAGTCAGTTGTCGTTTTCTTTGCAGTTCTACTTTCCCCAGATGCAGTGCAACATCAGAGTACAGTATCTGCACTGTTCTGTAACAGATAAATTTGGCGAAACCAGAGCACATAATTTGAGCCTGTGACAAGCCATCATCATGCACACATAATTTGCACGCAGTGGTATGCACGATGCACCATTTTGTGATTGTTGGTTTGCACATAGGCTGGTAGGCACAGGAGTTAGCCCTAATTTATACACTGACGGTTTTGTCCCCTAGTGCCAATTATTCACGTGGGATCTAGCACCAGAAGAATAATCTCTCTGCTACCAAACAAAAGTAAGTTTGAATCTTGCAGTCTTACCCCTTGAGCCGTTGTGCTTAATTCAGTTCCAGACTAGCAGCCGACAGGTGCTTTAAGCATCTCTTTTTCATGTCAGCTCATCTGGCAAATTAAAAGGTGATTGCCTTCTTTTTAAGAGGCACAAGTGTGATGTGTCTATAGGAAAAGGCAATTTATTCAAAGTTATTCTATGCTCTCTCGGAAGGGAGCACAACCATTGTAACCCTAGAAGAGGGAGCTATGCATATGCCATTCTTCTCAAAATATATTTTATAGATAGATAAGTAACCTCTGAGACCCAATATACCACACCTAGAATGCCTACATAGAAAGCAAATTAAGACAAACGGCGTCTGAGTTTGTCCTATTCAAATGCGACATTATGGCGCCCTGAAATATATCTATTTTTTATCACTGCTAAGATAAACTCACGGTACATCTTTCCAATATATTTTCCAGGGGTGGAAGCATCTGAGGTTCCAGACAACAGGAAACAACTCCAATATAAACTATATTCCTTGCTAGCTGAGGCTAAGTTACTGAAGGAAGTATATTGATATATTGTTATTGCGTTAAGAAGATTGTGGTCGCTTGGTTATAAATAAAAGAAGAAAAGACTTGTCTGTACATACTTTTAGGTTGTAAAGCAAATCAGTCTCGATCTTGCAGAAACTAGCCTGCATTTGGCATTGTGTGTGGTTGTTAAACATTCCAGCTAAACTATGTAGTAAACATCAGTGATGTAAGACTTCTGTACTTGTGTGCTAGTGATTATAAAGTTGTGCTTGCTAGAATCTCACTTCCTCAATCGACCAACTGGTTTCAGAATTTTGAATTTGTGATGTCTACATTTGAACTATGAATGCTTCAATGTCCCTTCCAACCAAGATGTAAATGCAATGTAGATATGACGTTTGCTCAGTGCTCACAGAGTTCTCACCTCTTGAAGTAGCTAATTATCAACCGGAGTATAATATAATGAAATATTATGTGTTACACTGCTAGCTACTCTGAAAGTGGATTAAGCATTTAAGCTATTATCAGGATGTAAGTAACATCTTGCTAGCTTCACACAGGTTGGAATGAAGAAATACACAAGTCATTTGCAAGAATATGAAAAAAGTAAATAAACTAAAATGCCAGAAGTATATACCATTTAGACAGTTCTACACCCCAAAAGATACCATCCGACCTGTTTAATTGTTTTTAAGCCTAGGAATAGCCGCAGACCACTGTACCAAACCTTCTGAGCCTGGTACAGACAGTAACCAGGAGCAGCACCTAGGAATAAAATAAACTAACATGCTTAACTGATTTTAAGGGTTTTTTTTTCTATCAAACCAATATCGATACTGCTGATCCATCTACATTCTTGAGATTTGAGACCCAGCAACACCCAATAGGAATCGACTCATATCCAAGTTATTTCCTCAGAAGTGTTTGGTAAACCATTCCGATCGTAAATCGCTATATATATATAGGATCAAAATTGCATCAAAACTGGCCCTAATTATGATTTCAGTGTTCAACTTCAATTGCGGAACTGTATGGAAGAATTAACACACAAGCATGTACAATCGCCAATTAATTTACTGCACCCTCATCTCTCCACACGCACTAACTTGAATTAGAATGATAAATGCGATTTAGAATGCTAACCCAGTAGCTTGCACTGACCTAGTTTTGCCGGTTCACGGCGTTGCCCTCCGATCGCCTCCCCATGAGGCGGCGCGGCGGCGCGCCGCTTGCCCACGCGCCGCCCAAGTGACCAGCCGCCGCCGCCACCGCCACACCTTGAGCGCGACGAGGCCGCGGGCGACCGGCGGTGGCGCTGCGCCCCTTCACTTGCCGACCTGCGGCGACACGAGGGATTTCGCGTGCGCCTTGCGGTGACTCCTCAGCCCAACGGCCGAGCACCCAAACTGGGCCGGATGGGCTTATTTCTCCCAACGGCCCATATACCTTTCAATCCGTCATTGACATTTTTATGGGCCGTCTTGCTTCGGTAGGCCCAACCGGTATCCTTCCGAGCTTGGCCCATTGACACAGTGACAACGTACACTGTGTTTTGTGGCGGCTGTTCGTTGCAAGCGCAACGTAAAAGCACGCGGTCCGCGGGAGAGCCGAGGACGACGGCGGTCAATCTCGACGCCGCTGCGGTCACACAGGAAGCAGCTGGGGCAGGGTCCCCCGCCGGGAGAGACGGGCTCAAAACTGAGATGATATGGCGTTCGGCGGGGGTGCAGCTGGACCACCTACGGGTCACGTCGCCGGCCCCGCTGAACTCGGTGACGGCGACAAAAGCCCTCAAAGGATGCCATGGGCCGGGTGCTAGCTTGCCGACAACGTACGTAACCCTAGCTTGCTCGGCTCGGCTGCAAGCTTTTTCATGTGCCTCTTGTTGTGAAGCAAAGTGTAGTGAACTGATAAAATGCTAAACCAATACGCTCATTTTTCATCTCAAAAGAAAAAAAAATACACAAACTCCTAGCTTGCTTGGAACAGCAACCTGTGATAGGAGTACATGCGCCCGCTAGGGGCTTGTACTCTAGACTTCCTACCTATTCAAATTCGTTGTTTTAAAATTGATCACATCCCATCCTAGGAAACGATATTTTGGAATGAATGAAGTAGTGCCGTGTAAGGCCACTGAATCTATTTTTCCTGTTAGATACATGCCCTAACGACCGTCTCGTTGTTGTGTGATGAGCCTCCCCGGCTTTGGAGTTAAGAGATCCAGCAACGAATGGTTCAAACCTAGAGAAACGGGACGAACTCAGGGGTGCCTATCGCTTTCCAAAAGATGGCGATATAGCCTCACCATCCCCTCTCTAATCAAAGGGCAAAGAGAGCTAGTATGAGGCCGAGCTCGCTAGCCTCAGCCTTCATGCATCCCAGATACAGTAGTGCATATCCCAAACCCAACCAAAGGACACCAATCTCTAGGCTTAACTCTGCCGTGTCGGGGGCAACTTTTTGAACGACGATCTCCTCGGCCGGATTGCCTGCCCCAGCCATCGCACCAAACACACAAACAACGGTAGTACTACTGCCTCTCTCGGCTCTCGCAGCCGTATACTGTTTGGTGCTCGTGCTCCTCCCCTTGTTTTTTCTCCCGTCTTATTTTAACTCTTCCGTCATGCGGCGACAGATCACACGGAGCACAAGGAGTACAAACCCCTGCCAAGCTGAGCATTAAGCTGCTAATTAAACAACGTTTATTCAGCAGCTGCCGTGCTGCATGCTAGTAATCCACTGCACACCAGATCAAGGGAATGGTTTAGATACTCTGTGCAGTGTGCACACAGACGAGATATTGAGGTTTTATGTGGATATATTTACAGTAATACAGGGAATGGTTGGGCAGTAGAATACATAGAGACGAAGGAAACAGGAGCCATGCTTTGGCTGAGGTCGTGTCGGCGCTTTGGCCGTTGGACAGCAGCATACGGAATAATGGGCTCCACAGCCTTTCGCTTTCTCTGGCATCGCTGCCTCCTTTGACTTGGCAGGGGGAATTACGCAGCTGATAAACATCAACAAAGGAAAAGGAATACAGAGAAGAAAAGAAAAGAAAAGCCAAGCCAAGCCTCTGTGATGATCTGGCTCCCTCTCCCTCTCAGACTCCTCATCCAATGGGCAGTGACATGTACCACCACCACTACTCGTAGGAGAAATGATCAGGCTACAGTCGCGGGGCGCCGTATCAGATCCCCGTGGCGTTGGCCATTGCCTTGCCATCCTGGGTTAGCGTGCGTGGAGGTTGGTGCCAAAAGGCGGGATCTTCTATGCCTGACCGCGACTGTTCCTTGGACCGATGATCGGATTCGATTCGACGGGGGACTTTATGGAACTTGGGGGAGCCATCATGGCGAGCCCGATTATCATCACGACGTCGTCCCCCTTCCCTCCTCGTCTTTTCCAGTATTCCTCTCCTACTAGTAGTCTCCTCTTCTCCTGGCCTCCCTTTCCCTTTTGATTCTTTTGATTTGGTTTCCCCTTCTCTTTTGTTTTATTTTTTCCCCTTCTTCTTCGATTCGTCGACCCCTGCCTGCTTCTTTCGCTACGGCTCCTTTGCCCTTTTCTTCGTCTTCGACTCTCCTTTGCGTTTGGAAGCTCGTAAGCGCTTCGGCTTGGCCTACTACTAATCATGTGCCCAAACGTGATGCTTGTGGAGATAGCGGTAGCCAGTTGTAGGCTGCTTTTGGACCGAGGAATGAGCTCGCTTTAGGTCGATCTGAGAGTTCGCAGAGAGTGGAGTACGTAACGTAGCAGCAGTAGCATCGTGCTGTAACATCTCGTGCTGTGATCCATCCATCCACCGATCGGTCCGGATATACTGCAGTCAAAGCTGGCGTCGTCTGGGGGTGCAGCGTACGTACGTTGCGTGGTCGTTGATCGATCCGAATCGCAGAATCACAGCTAGCTATAGGTCGATCGATCAGACGATCACATGGTACGTGTAGTAAATGGCCTTCGATCCATCTCGTCGTCGCAAGAGAGATAAGGGCACGATGCAGTGGATGCATGCAGATGCAGATGCAGCACAGGCTTTCGGGATTCACCAGAGAGCTGGCCACCGAACAACGGACGCTTGCGCATGCATGCAATGCATGCCATGCCATGCAACCTCGTCGTCGTCGTCGTCGTCGTTGCTTTGCCAGCTTGTTTGCCCGGTGGTGGTGGCCTGGGGATCCCACAAAGCCCGGCAGAGAGGGTAGGAGGATTCAGGGACAGATCGAACTGTGCCCCTCGTGATCGGCGAAACCCAATGGAGACTGGACGAGTACCAGCAGATGAGCCGCACAAGCTATAGTTTGGCCCTTGTACCAGCCAGCCCGGCCTCCACGTCCCCATATGCTGCGTCGGAGACTGTTCCCGGTTTCACGTGGCCTCTCTTTTGACCCGTCTTTGACCACGCCCCAGGCAAGCCAGCCGATCGATCGAGCAACAGGCAAGGCAGACATCCTCGTCGCCCCTGCCTATCTATCCCCTGCGGCGGGTGGGCGCTGCATCGCGTCTCGTGCCCGGCCGGAATCCGAAATCTAGCCGCGCGGGCCAGGGAGGGCCAGGCCACGTAAAAAGCCGCCACCCCACCGTACTCCCACGTCGTCGCTATAAGAACCCCCGCACCCGTACCCCTCCTCCCATCATCCACCAACCGAATCCATCCATCCATCTCCCGCAAATCTCCTCGTCGTTTCGCCGACCAGCTCGGCCGCCCGCGGGTTGATCGAGCGAGTCGATCGTTGGTTTAGCGCGTACGTCTTGATCATTTGCAGCTGCCACCTCCGCGCCATCACTACAAACTCGATCGATCGATCAGAGTAGTGCGGTAGTTGGCCATCATGCTGCACGAGGCGGCGCCCTGCACGTGCGGGCTGCTCTACGGCAGCTGCGGCGGCGGATGCTCGCTGCTGTTCCCGGCGGGGGCGCCGGGGGACCACCACCACCACCACTACTACAAGCAGTACTGCGGCGCCGGCGACGGGGAGTACCCGGCCGACGGGCCGTACGGCGGCGGCGGCTCGGTGGACTGCACACTGTCGCTTGGCACGCCGTCGACCAGGCACGCCGAGGCCGCGGTAGCGGGGTTGCCGTGGGATCAGTCGTCTTTGCAGCCCAGCTGCAACGGGCGGCAGGAGATGAGCGGCGCCGCTGCGCCACGCACGGAGCGCAGTGGTGGCGGCGCCGCCGCGTCGGCTCCTCGCCGGTGCGCCAACTGCGACACGACCTCCACGCCGCTCTGGCGGAACGGCCCACGCGGCCCGAAGGTACGGCCCCATTGCCTACATGCATGGCACACTGATAATAAAACATAGGGTACTTTTTTTTTATACACAACATAATTACATATGCATAATTACATATACCGATATACGTATAAATAATGCAATGTGCTCGCGCCCAAGCATGTCATCTTGCATGTGATCGATTTGGTACTAAACGTATGTGTGATCTGCTTGCTTGCAGTCGCTGTGCAACGCGTGTGGCATCCGGTACAAGAAAGAGGAGAGGCGCGCCGCCGCGGCGGCCGTGGCGCCGGCGGCGCTGACGTCGGACGGCGGGGTGGAGTACGCGTACGGGTACCCGCGGCAGCAGCAGCAGTGGGGATGCTACGGCCCGGCCGTGGCAAAGGCGGCGTCCTTCGGCATGTTCGGCGACGCGGCGGGCGAGGACGGGCCGTGCCTGCCGTGGGGGCTCGGCGTCATGCCCTCCTCGCCGGCGTTCGGCGCCGTCCGGGAGATGCCAAGCCTGTTCCAGTACTACTAGCTAGGCTGCCAGTCTCATCTTACTCTCTCACTCACTAGATCTCTTTTCTCCCCTTTTTAGTAACAACAAGATGCTGTACTTCTTTTTGAGGGCATGAGATGCTGTACTTGACCAACGACCCCAGCTGCATGAAAGTTGAAGCTGATATATATGGTCATCAAGTTCTCTATACTAGGCTGCATTTTGTCATTAACGTCCATTGCCATTCGTAATGTCTATTAGTATTTGAGTAACATAGATTTTTAAGGCAAGTTAGCCAAATATTAATTATATATGCGGGAGAAGCCAACCTGCTAATCTATCATCTCTTTGTTGCACGACGATTCCAAATAGTATAGTAGTACTACTGCTACTAAAGTACAGTGGAGCCCTGCTCTTTTTGTGCAAGAGCTTATGGTATGATGCTGCATTACCAGGAGTAACAGTGCCTGTTCCTGTTGGTAACCATGATTGGTTTCCATTGGAAACACCGTGCACGGGGTAGTACAGCTAGAGCCTAGAGAGATTTGCACCTTTTTGCTGGGCCCTGGGAGGATGCCCCAACGGTCAATCATCGGTAGCTGCATATGTTCTGGGACCCGCCAACGTAAGGGCCCGCGTTTTCATAGTTTCTACAGTTGTAATGTAACAGTAGTCTCGACTTTCTACGTGATTCTGTCTAAGCTGTCTGATGGAGGAGCACCCAAACTGCAGTCGATCCGCCCCACTGCTCTGTGCGTGTCCGGTTTTCTTCTCCGACCGCCGTGGCCTCCCATTAGGCAGCAATCAATCCCCACACGATGTACATCTGAGGCACTAAGTACTTACTAACTCAATGTCAGGCTGTCAGCGTGTACAGTTTTAATTGCCCACATTCGTCTTCCAGCTCCTACTATCCCTCTCTCGCCGCTCTTGTTTTAGCCTATCATCAATAACACTATTACTGTCTTGCTAGTTGCTACTTATGTATTATTTTACTATGTTGCCGGGTCGGCCCCCAAAAAAACCGAACAAATTTTATTAAGATTAGAGGTATATACAAATTTACAAATTTGTGAATTTCAATAAAAAAACTGCCGATACCGAATGAAGATTGCTATGAAAACAACCTCCCAATAACAGAAAAAGAGCTACGGCTTGGCTATTACTCTTCCAAATCCTTAAACACTCCAGCTTCCTTCCAAAATCCAGATTATGACCTCCTTTTTTATGGCACCAAAGAGAAAGCCGGCTGTTTTCTCACAATTGTGAAACACGCGTGCATTTCTCTCCTTTCACAGCATTCAGCGCACATTGACAGTGATGAACTGATCATAGGACATTAGGACTCGACGGCTCGTCACGGAGCGATAGAGCATATGCATGTAAGTACGTTTGACGTATTATGCTTCTGTCGCTCTCTGTAAATTGTATGAGTGCCAGATGCTCCCTCATCTGTCCCATTGACAACACAGAAGTACCGTTTTGAAAACCAGATTATTTAGCCCAAAGTTGCATCATCTTGATTGCTGGACTGGGGTTGGGCCGTAAAATCAAAGAAATTGATGGAGACCGTGTACTTAGGCCAATTAAAACCCCATCACGATAACGTGGCAGGCGGGCTCCCTTTCCCAAGACCCCAAAATCTGATCCAAAGCACCATCGATCGACCCAACCACAGCCTGCACGCGTTACTGCAGCGCCTGCCTCTCCGTCGCCACTCGCCACTCGGCATGGACGCGGCGGAGAGGAGGCTCGCCCGCGTCACGGCCCACCTCCTGCCCAGCTCCCTCCCGCTCCCGCTCGCCTCCGCCCCTCCCCTCGCGCCTTCCCCCACCGCGTCGTCCTCGTCATCGTCGCCAGCGTCGGACAACTACCGACGGGTCCACGGCGACGTGCCATTGGAGCCCCTGGAGTGGCGCGCGGCGACGGACGAGTCCGGGAAGGGCTTCGTCGACGTCCTCTACGAGAAGGCCGTCGGCGACGGCATCGGCAAGGTGAAGAGTTGTAAAGTACTCCGTAACAATTTAATCTGTGTTATGCCAAATTGCCAATTTAATCACTGTACAGTTTAGCTTCCTTTATTGAATTGCTAAGACCGAACTCTTTGTTGACTAGCATTATAGCGTGTGCTCATCTCTCATTTCGTGATTGGCTGATCGCAGTCGTGATTCCTGTTGCAGATCACAATAAACCGTCCTGACAGAAGGAATGCATTCCGACCACTGACCGTGAGGATGCTAAAGATGATAGTTCAATTGGAGTAATCATACTAACAGGGAAGGTAATTTTGCTAGAGGAACCATCAGGTTCCACCTGGTAGGGAATGTGAACGAAAAATTACTTTGATGTTTTTTGATGGACAGGGTACAAGGCCTTCTGTAGCGGCGGTGACCAAGCGCTAAGGGGTTCTGATGGATCTGTTGATTTTGATAGCTTTGGCCAGCTCAACGTCCTAGACCTCGAGGTCAAACGCATTACTCTGACATTTGCACACACTGATTGACTATCTTAGAAAATATTCATTTCTTACACCTCACAACGACCTTCCTGGTGCTGCTAAGCTGCTTTTCAAAAGCATTATACGTGCAAGTATTTGAGGCTTCAGTTTTGTTGTATGTACTACTCTGCTTTGTATGTTTTTTTAGTCCTTACAAGCTTAACTTTTTTAATTTTATTTTATGTGAAAGCCTCTTATGGGGAAAAAGTCTTGCTTTTAGATGACTGGGCTGCAATTCGGAGTGTGCTCATTATATTATTATGTGATCTTCGATCAACTATTCTGTTCTGTGTTGGTGGTACTAAAGCCCAGCAAGAAAATTACTTGTTGACATTGTTGGTGTGTGTAGTGTTTGAGAGGAGAAATAAAAAGATTGAAAAGATACGTAAAACGAGATAAATTATTAACATATGATTAATTAAGTTTAATTATTTTAAACTTAAAAATAATTAATATGATTTTTTAAATTAACTTTTCTATAAAAATTTTTACGGTTCGAAAAACGTACGCGTGGAGGACGAGAGAAATCTTCTCCATGGCTAAAACTTAGAGAACATGTATTGTTCACTCGTCAACCTCTGCACTGAATGATTTTCAGTTCTGAGCACAATGTACGATTCGTTTCTTCAGGTACAAATACAGCGCCTTCCAAAGCCTGTTATAGCAATGGTATAATCATCACTTTGTTTTTATCTTTTTGTTGAACCCCTTTCACCATTCTAGTATTCTACATGCTAATTTTGCTGCCCATACTATATCAGGTTGCTGGTTATGTTGTTGGAGGAGGACATGTTTTGCACATGATGTGTGACTTAACGATTGCAGCTGACAATGCAATTTTTGGGCATACAGGTCCTAAGTGATTTTCTGACGCATTGTTGTTTTTTCTTAAAAGCCCGTAGATGTTGCTTAGAGAGAAGGGGGTGAATAGACGTTACTGAAAATTTCTTCAATCGCAACGGTTAAATTTAACAGTGCCAGGAACTTCCTGGCAAGAACCCCGGAACTTCATGGCAGCAAAAACTGTCCGAAACTTCTAGTGTTCGGGTCAGGAACTTTCGGTGTTCTAGCACTTTGAGACTAAAGTCTTGATTCTCAGAGAAACCTAAGACTTGTCCTAGTGCAGGTAAATCAACAGGAGAATGATCAACATAGAAAAGGCAAAATTCATACACAAGAAAAGGACAAGAGATTTTTTTCCTGAAGTTCGGATTACAAGAATCCTACTCTTCATTGAGGAACTCCGAAGAGCTGAGTCTCGATTAACCCCTTGCCTCACCAAGCAAAACACTAGGAGAAAGTCCTCGGTTTTCAATCCAACATCTCTAGATCCTTCACTAGAGTTCAAGTGACCACTAAGATCCCCAACTTGAATCCCCAGTGAATACCACAGATGAGAATTGCTTTACCAAGACAACCTTCGAAGGCTCAGCTTGAAATTTCACTCAAATTACCTCTTTTCTTTGCGGAGGTGAGGAAAACCTTCACAAACTTTCTCGGGCAATCCACACACTTTTGAATGCTCGCGGACAACGCCTATCCGTCTAGGAGGATGCCCTCCAAGAGTGACAAGCACCAAACAGCTGCCCACGAAGATCTTCAAGTGCTCAAGTCACCATAACCTTCTCAACATCACCAATCCCCCTCACCACCACCCTCAATTCTCACTCAATCTCACTTGAGAGGCTCAAGAACAAGGTGGAGAGGGCAAGAACACCATGGGAGAAGCTAAGAGACATAAAAACGAAAGTAGAATTGCCAAAAGTGAGTTGTGAGGTGTGTGGGGAATATATAGGCTTGCAATGATGTCGTGTAGCCGTTACTCACATTTTTAAACTAGAAAGGTGCCAGGAGGTTCCGAACCAAGATGCCAAGAACTTCCGGCAAACACTTAGGAAAAATTAGCTGGGTGGCGGTGCCAGGAAGTTCCAGGCTGGGGTGCTAGGAACTTCGGGCTAGCTCTTACTGCCATGAATTTGGCCATTCAAAGAAAATGCTCTAAAACAAACTCCCTTCTATGGATATGACTTTTAAGCACTTGTATCACCTCCGGCAAACTATTTGGTACCCCTCTTGATAGTACGGTTTTTCTAGACTCGAGCAAAAATTGAAAAGAATTTTAAATAACTCTTCGAGTCCTCTCGTCGCTTTGTATTTGTTGTTGGGGGGTATCCTCCGCACATCATCTCACACTTAAGCAACTTTAGACTAATTTCCTGCACTTATCTCAATAAAATTATTAGTCCCTGAACCGTTTTGTTATTAATCACCAAAATCCACTTAGGGGGCTAGATGCACTTTCAATCTCTCTCTTTTTGATGATTGATGACAGCACGGTTAAAGCTTACAAAAGAATGAATATAAATTATTTTTGAGTGAAAAGATGTGAGAAAAGCACCCCTTAATGTATGCATATAAAATATGAGTGACTCTCATATGCATATGATTAGGGAATAAATGTGGAGAGTTTTGCCCAACATTTCTCATCTGTGGGGTGCATCAATGTGTGATTATGAAATGATAAGACGTGCATATGACATGGCAAGCACACAAAAAGGATAAAACAACAATACACTAAACTTTCATGAATATCACACAATGCATTAGATAAACAAAGGTAAATAGGTTTAAAAACTAACAGTCATTACATCCCAACACAGAGAATATTTTTACATGTCCAAAAAAGCGAGAAAAGGGGACAACACAGCCCGGTTGGAACTTCCTGGCCAAAGACCCGGAACTTCCGACCGACCGACATGAGCTACAAAAAGGGAAGAGGGAAGTGTGACCCCCTTTATTCTGCAATCTTCTCCCCCTTTGGCATCAAGGCACCAAAAAAGAGTAGAAACAGGGGAAAAAGGAAATCACTCGTCACCTGAGTTGTCACTATAGTCAAGAATCTCCGTGTCACCACTCTGGGCATCATCATACATAGCGCCACCTCCAGTGCTAGGATCAACAGCAGGGGCGCCCTCAGCAGCAGCCCCAGTGGCTGCCTCCTCCTTTTCTTCCTCTTCACCATCAGAATCGACATTAGGAATATCCTCTTCTTCTTCCTCCTCTTTTTCATCAGAATGCGAGGACAACTCGGCAAAGGATTGAGGGCCCACAGAAGTACCCTCACCAGCAGCAATATCCCTGGCAGTCTTATATGCAACAAAAGGATCCTCATAGACTTCATCCTCAGAATCATCTGACACCACTTTCCCGGCATCTCTCATAAGCTCTTTCTGTCTCTTCTCCATCTTTTTCACTTTCTTAGCAATTTTAGCACACATACAGAAGATGGACTGAAGAGCTTTCTTGATGGGAGAACTGGAGCTCGAAGAACTGTGAGGAGCAGAAGATGTACCCACAGCAGGGGGAGTAGAAGTGGATGTAGAAGGCACATGAAGATGAAAAGAATGACGGGAGCCATCCAAGTTGTAGTAGAGACCAGTGACTTCCATAATCACCTGCATGATGTAGGGTGCATAGGTGCAACCCCTCTTGGGATCACAAGAAGTGTTGAAGATCTCACATCATATCAGTTTCATCACACTGAAAGGAGGCTGATTGTAGTGCATGCGACTGAGGAGGGGAGCATGCCTAGCAGGGAGCGCGGTGGCATCACCAACCTTGGGAAGAAGAGTCCACCTAAAGATAGAGTACATGAGCTTGTATTGAGGGAGCAGACCCTTGGTGGTGCACAGGCAATCCTTAGGAACATCAGGAGCATATAAGAACTGAGTGCGAGCCATTGGGATAGGCTCCTCACTGTGAAGATTGGCCCTATTCATGTCATTCGGATCCAAACCAAGAATGGAGACAAAACGAGATATGGAAACTCGATAGGATATTCCTTCACTTCTCCACTTCAAAAAGGAAGCACCTTTCTTTGTGGTCCCAAAGAAGATGGTAGCATAGAACTGTTCAATCATCTCGGTACTCCAATCATACTCTAAGCTCAAAATGTGGCCCAGATCCTTGTGGTGGCATACCTTCATGATATCATTGAAAATGATTGACTTCTTATGCTTCATATATGTCCAATCAAGCCACTTCATCTCAACCACCGGGTTGTTCCTTGCCATGAACACAGAGTTGTACCAGTCAAGTTGAAAAAAATGTGCGAAAACGAGGATCTTGTGACTCTACTGGCACAGTATATGGCCAAGCGATTGCGACCATCAAGAGCAATGTTCTTCAAATAATTCACCCTTTGTCTCCCTATGTGATGGGGTGGATCAACATCATAACCTCTGGTTTTGTAGAGATGGATAGAATTATCATAAGACCCTAATTCATCCGGCTGAGGCCTTGCACCTTGAGAGGGACGAGCATGAGAACCACCGGCCTCACCCCAGGTGGCATCACCTTCCTTGCTTCCTTGATCACGGATCACAAATGCCCTACTCCTGGAAGGTCTAGACTGTCAGGGTTGAAACCTTGAAGCTGTCACAGACTTACTGCCACTGCCCCCTTCAACAACTTTTTCTTTGTCCAAACGACCACAAGGAAACCGAATAGGAGGACTATCGTCACCGAAAACATCTTGACTAGCTTTCTGATGCTTCTCACAAGTCATGATACCCACTGCAACAGGAGGCAACAAAAAGAGTGCAATGGTTAACAAAAATGGAGGAATCAAGGGGTTAACTTGCTTGGTTGACAGTGGTCGGAAGTTCCAGGTGAAGAACACCGAAACTTCCGGTCGATAAAATGGAAAAGCAGGACCCCAAAGAAAAGCCAGTGCATGTGACAAAGAACTACAAATCGGTGAACTAGAAGGTAGCAGGATGGTTTCTATCCAAAAGGTTTTCTTCCCAGGTTCACAAATTTAGAGATCGGACTAAAAGAAGAATGGACTAAGGAAACAGATCGAAATTGATACCTGGAGGCAACGATCGCGGAAAATGACCACGAGA
The DNA here is from genome assembly GCA_008326285.1 of Oryza officinalis. Classification (NCBI taxonomy): domain Eukaryota; kingdom Viridiplantae; phylum Streptophyta; class Magnoliopsida; order Poales; family Poaceae; genus Oryza; species Oryza officinalis. The sequence continues at coordinate 42,219,105 of BDMV01000001.1, read as the reverse complement.
TGGAGTTCCTTGCCACCAAAGTGAAGAGAAACGTGGAGCCCGATCGGATTTCCACGCTGAAATCAAAAAATCGCCACTTGAGAGATAGTAACAGTTAGGGTGTGGAGAAGAAAAAAAAAGAGGAGAGAGAGAAAACGGCTCGGGCTCCCCCAGGGGTTTTAAACTCTCGATGCCTGGAAGTTCCTGGGAACAGGGGCCAGAACTTCCGAGCCAACAAGAAATGTGAACATCAGAGACTGCCCGAAAGTTCCTGGCGGGGGGCAAGAACTTCCTGGCAACATAGAGGGAAGATGGAAAGGAGTTTTGAAGAGATAAAGGACATGTAGAATGTTGAAAATTCAAGTGACCAGCACACAAGCAATCAATACATAACCATGAGCACAATGCATCACAACAAGGGAAAGAAAAACCAAGTTTTTGCAACAAAAACGAGCACACAACAAGAGAGGTTTTGGATTAGGGGGAATGTTTGAACTTTACTCATGGCATCAACACCAACTTTTACTCAAGAAGAGATCTCAAAACACAAAAGTTTAATTTTAATTTACATTTATTCAACGGTTCATGCTTGGCTATCAATTAGCCAACCACTCCTCAACAAATGTTGCGAGAATCTAAAATATTGAGCTCACTCCTAAGCTCGCAAAACCTTTTCTCATCCAACGGCTTGGTGAAAATGTCGGCTAATTAGCTTTCGGTTCTGACATGGCTAAGGTTAATGTCTCCTTTAGTCTCATGATCTCTCAAGAAATGGCGACGAATGTCAATGTGTTTGGTTCTTGAGTGTTGGACGGGATTGTTGGCTATCTTAATGACACTCTTATTGTCACATAGGAGAGAGATCTTGGAAAAGGTGTAGCCAAAGTCTTGGAGGGTTTGTTTCATCCAAAGAAGTTGGCACAACAAGATCCGATGGCTATGTATTTGGCTTCGGCGGTGGATAGGGAATAGAATTTTGCTTCTTAGAGGACCAAGAAACAAGGGAACGTCCGAGGAATTGACATGTCCCGGTTGTGCTTTTGCGATCAATCTTACACCCGACATAGTCCGAGTCAAAATAGCCAATAAGCTCAAACGCACAACCCTTAGGATACCACAAGCCTAGATTAGGAGTGTGCACCAAATATCTTAGAATTCTCTTGACGGTAACCAACCGACATTTCTTAGGTGCTGCTTGAAAATGCGCACACATATACACACTAAGCATAATATCGGGTCTAGATGCACAAAGATAAAGCAAAAAACCAATTATGGAACGATATACCTTTTGATCGACGCTTTTACCAGTTTCATCAAGATCAAGGTGTCCATTTGTGGGCATGGGTGTATTAATTGGCTTTGCATCTTTCATCCCGAACTTCTTGAGGATATCCTTCACATATTTAGTTTAGGAGATGAAGGTTCCATCTTTTGTTTCCTTGACTTGAAGCCTGAGGAAGAAGGTGAGTTCACCCATCATGGACATCTCGAACCTCTTGGTCATAATCCTACTAAACTCTTCACTAAAAGAGGCATTAGTTGAGCCAAATATTATGTCATTGACATAAATTTGGCAAACAAACAAATCATTTTTAATTTTTTATTGAAGACAGTAGTGTCGGCTTTCCCTATCTCAAAACCCTTTTTAAGGAGAAAGTCACGAAGGTATTCATACCATGCTCTAGAAACTTGTTTGAGTGTTACGCCCTGAAGTTTTCCTTTTTCTAGCTTTAAATCATTTAATAAAGTGTCTTGAGAAATTGTTTAATTTAACCTAGAGTTAAACCCTAATTAATAAATGTATTTAATAAATGGAATTGGCATGGTGGAATTTTTCTTAAGTTTCTCATCTTAAAATATATCAACATGATTTTTAGTGGAATTTTCAGAGCAAGGGAAGTAATTTTAATAACTAAAAATGTGATTATCGGAATTAAATTAAATTTCAACCTCCTTTTCCTTTTTCTTTTCTCCTTTTCTTCCTTTTCCCGGTCGTGGGCTGTTTTCGGCCCATTCCCACCGCCAGCCTGCCTCCTCCCGCTTGCCCGCGCCCCTCCCGCGGGGCCGGCCCGAGGCCACGGCCCAGCTGCCTCCCACCGCTCCCCTCCGGGTCATTGACAGGTGGGCCCCACCTATTGGGCCCGTCTCCTACCTTCGACCAGCGAAGCCGGAGGCGCCAACCGCCTCTCCCGTGCCTCCCAACCCTCTCCTCCACCCCGCTCGTGCGCCCACCTCTCGTGCACCTCCCACCGCTTCCCCGCCTCCCCACTTCGCGCCGCCTAGCGCCCGCGAGAGACGAGATTCAATTTTTGAATCCTAGCCTTCTCTCTCTCCCCCTCCCTACATTGCCAGCCGTTTCTGCCATCTCCGGCCACGTTCGGCCTCTCCCGTGCCTATAAAAACGGCCCCCGCGCTTTGCTCTCCCTTTTTCCCAAAGCGCCGCCGTCTCCCGTGCCCTAAATCGCTCCCGCGCTGCCGTCTTCTCCGTCGCCGCTCGCTGCCCATCTCCGGCCGCCACTAGCCGCCACCAGGGCCCCGCCTAGCCGCGCTGTTGCCACCTCCGCGCTCGCCGAGCTCGGCTGCCGTTCGTCGTCGTTGTCTTCCACCGTGCCGGCTAGCCCTTAGTGAGGAGCCAATCCTCCTCCTTTTTCCCCCCTCCCATTTTCTTCCCACGCTGCTGCTCGTGGCCGTCGCTGCCTTCCGTCCGCTTGCCACCGTCTCCCGCGCCGCGCGTCGCCGGTGGTCGCGCGCCGCGGCGCGCCATGGCTCGGCCGGGTCGGCTCTAGCCATGCCCGTGCCCGGCCGATCTGCCACGCGGCAGATCGGGGCCATCCGTCTGCTTGCCCACATGGCCGTCGCGTTTTCGAAGCTCCGCTTTACTTTGAAGTAGTTACAGAGGTTCCAGCAGGACCGGAGCAAGACAAGTCATACATGTTAATTGATTGTATTGTATCTATTTCATAAATGTCTCGCTTTCTATTAAATATTACTTTTATTTTATAATGTCATATGGGATGGTTATCTATAGTTGGCCATAGCTTGTTCACTTTGTACCATTGATAACTTGTGGCATAACATGACTAGATGTTGGTTTAGGAGATGCTTAGCCGTGCTTAGATAAACTAGCTCACTTTGAGAAATCTCACTAACATCTTAGGACTTGATTAACAATGATGTCTATGGACATGTATCACCATGGTATTAATTCAACTAAAATATGTCTAATGGTGGGCTGTGGACGCATGGTTTTGATAGACGCGCCCATGGTAATTAAGGACCGGTTCGCGGAAAACCCTGAAAGAATTAGCGTACTTACCACAAGCCAGCGTGTTCAACGGCTGGGCTTGTAGTGTAGCTTTTCCCTTTCTGACGTATCAGGCAAGGGTGGGCGTAATGGAGTTTGGATGGGCCCTGCGATGGTTTATGCGACTTCTGGATTCACCTAGGCACAAAGGGGCTGCCTACCTTGGTTTCAAGGGTGGAGGCGAAACCTGAAGTGTGGTGCGCTTGGTTAAGGAGGGTTATGCGAAGGATCTTGTAGGGCAGTTGAATGGAGTTAGGTACTCTCCTAACTCTTAGCTAGATTTGTGAGAAGTTTCCTAAAAATAGTTTGAATCTTAAAATAAACTAAGTTGAAGTAGCAAAGTTTTAGCCTCCGACCATAAAGTTGGAAAACCAAAGCTTATTTCACCTTTTCTCTGTGGTTTCTACAGGTTGGAAGCTTTGATGCGGGCTATGGTTCTGCAATTATCTCTCGGTTAGTAAGCTAGTGAGGCGTCCTATACATTTCACAAAGATTAAACATAGGTCAGTTATATCTGAACTATATCTTTTTCTCTCTGTCGCGGACAGGTCGGACCAAAGAAAGCCCTGAGATGTGGTTTTTGTCACGGTTCTACACAGCTGATGAGGCAGACAGAATGGGTCTCGTCAATGTAGTAGTACCGGTGAGTGTTTGAAAGTTAATTGCAGAAAGCAATCCAGCACTACACATTAGCAATCATATATGCTCTATAATTTGTAGACAACAGAATATAGCCCACGCAGGTATTTAAATATTTATGCACTAACCGTATATATTCTTTGTGCATTATAGCTCGCTGATTTGGAGCGAGAAACAGCGAAATGGTGCCGGGAAATCTTAAGGAACAGCCTAACAGCCATCCGGGTGCTGAAATCTGCACTCAATGCAGCTGATGATGGTCATGCTGGCCTTCAGGTACTAGTACCATACCATTCGTCGGAAGTCAGAGAGAAAATTACAGTTTCTATTCTTCCTCCTTTGTAACTGTTGGAGTTCAAAAATAATCTAGGATCTTCAGTGGGCATTACTACTTTCCTAAACGCACTAACCCCGTGGATGCTTGAGTTTGCTGCAAATAATGCAATGACTTCTGCTGCAGGAGCTTGGTGGTAATGCGACGCTGATCTTCTATGGAACTGAAGAGGCAAAAGAAGGCAAAAATGCATACATGGAGCGACGGCGCCCTGATTTCTCAAAGTTCCCTCGATCGGAAGCCTTAAAAGTTGAACTTGTGCACTATTACATATTTCTCTACATAATGTTGTTAATTTGTCATGACATGGATAGAAATGCTACTCAAATCCTCGTCAATACATGTGAATATTCATTACGATATATTACAGCTGCTGGAAATAACGGCTCGGGGTGGCTCGGGGTGCCTAGCAGGTGACATTTCGTGCTCTGCTGTAGAATACGTAGATAAATTTATGTTAAATATTAGAAATAATGTATTGATATATATTAAAATATTATAAAAGTGATCAGAATTATGATTTAACATATTTATATGTATCATACTTGTATATGATTTAAGATGTTTAGAATAATAATTGTCAGTGGGTGATGAACTTTATACATACGTCTTCAATACATACGTATATAAACCTTATATATATATATACACACACGACGTATATATACAAAGTTGATACATATATACATATACATAAAGAATGCAAACTTTGCATACGTATGTGTGTGTATATATATGTGTATATATAAAGTTTATGTGTATAGATTTTATACACATAGGCTGAAAATGAAAATATACTATTAAAAAAAGGTCCGATACAACCTGTGTGAATAAATTGGGTCGAACTTCTTATATAAGAAACCCATGAGCTAATTTGCCAAAAAAAAAGAAAATCTGAAATCCGCGTGAGAAAAAAATGAAATGGGCTAATCTGACCATGCAGGCTAGGCCACACGAGACCAATCGCCCTTTAGCATCTTCGCACGGTGTCCCCACACCCCACCCACCCAACCAAACGCCACAGAAAATCACCACAAACAGTGTGAAGCTTCATTAAGGTCAACATGGGTCATGACCCATCCAGTTATTTGCTCGTTTGCTATATAACATATATGATTTGCTGTTGTAATTTATGATCTTTTCTATCAAATGGTCCCTCTAACTTGTATGATTCCTCTTTGCATGCTAATTGACCACGGACCTGTTGATGAAAAATTTGTGTGCAGTCAATAGTGTCAAATCTGCGTTGACGCGAATCGTGTCGAAACACACGAATGATCTGTGAGATCTGTTTAGCTCCAATGCAGGTCCTAAAATATTGATGGAATACGGGCGTGTCAGACAGTTTGATCCTGCAAGTGACAAGATATATAAATTAACGATCAAATAGCTGATTGGCTGACAAGTCAATGGAGCAATACTAGCCGATGTAGTGATACTAGCCGATGTCGATAGGAATTTGAGCAATCGACTATATATCCGATGTAGATTCTGACACTTGGATAAATGATATAAAAGCAATCGGACAAGCAGTAAGAACTTGTAATAATATAACAATATAATCCAATAAAAACTAATCGGTCAATAATGATATGATAGAATAAATATTGATCCTATGGTTAAAACATACATCGGATGGATCCAATGTCGTTAAATCCAAATGATTAAATAATCAATGAAGCCTTTGCTGTCATCGGCTAAAACCAACTTATATGTAATCCTTATAAACCGATACAACATTGTCCAGATAATTTATCAGCTGAAACCCCGATGCTACCCGTATCAGCAATCAAAGAGTAAGTTAGTTCTTACAATTCCAAGCACGACTTAGTATATCAAACCGAATTGATGCAACACTAAGTATGAAAAAAAGTATAAAGTCTAAACAATCGAGCCTTTGATTGATTATCAGGGTGGTCATGTATTAAATTTAACCAAGACAGTAAAACCATCAAAGAGAAATTTAACACATTGGATAAGATTGGCTAACCCTCCGATGAAACATTAGCATGAACCTATCGACTTAACAAGAATTAGATTATCAACAACAATCTAGTAGATCGAATCTAACCAATGCAGCACAAAATTGTATATAATAATCTAATATTCAATGAGCCGATAAATCTGTCTAATGTGATGGATATAACAAATCTATCTAAAGCATTATTGTGATTATAGAGATATATTGGCTAAGACAGAAAATTAGACCTAACCGAGACAGTCCCAGCTAAACCGATGCGTCTATAAACACAATGCTAGTAAAGATAGAATCGAAATATCAAGTAGACAAATATATCAACCGAACCAGAGCAATACAAGAGGTCGAAACGATGCAGCCTTGAACAACACCAATGTAGTCGATATATTCACCAGGGCCGGCGAAACATAGGGCTTACCCATTCGCCGGAGATCGAAGCCGATGCAGCCCCGCGTCAGATGCCAAGTTCCGTTGGTGATAAATAAAAACCTCAAAAAAAGGGTGACGATGTGCCAAAGGTTATACTGATATGAGAGATAAATTACAAAAACCCCGGATGTACATATTTATACCCTCAGGTCAATATGAGTCTTAGTTGGACACGACACAAACTTTACTAAAGATAAAAGAAAAAATATAAGTCCTGATTGGACACTAAACACACTTTCCTAAAAGTAACTAACTGGTTCTGTCTAATTAATAGACAAATTAACACGCTGCATCCTCCTCGAACTCGACATCTTATGAATAAGTTTTCTTTAATTGATTAATTTCTTAACCGAATCCACTAAAAATCCAACTGCTGACGATTGATAATTCTCATCGGCCGATTTCAGAACTCTGAAACCGATACTAACTCTAGACCGATGATGATTTTGGGGTTTATCAAATTTTGGTGTTAACAAAACCCAACACACCCACGCATCCACCAAGTCAGATGCACGAGACCTCATTTTCCCTATGCCACACAAAATAGCGAAATACTAATAACGTGGGATGGCTTAGGCCCGGCTCTAGACATAGGCCAGTTGTGTGACCGCCAAGAGCCCAGGCCAGGAGAAGGCCCAGCTGGCCTGGAGACGGGTGGCAAACCAACAACGAGAAGTTTATCTGTCCAAATGATGCAAACAACCAGATTTAATATATGGCATAATAATGTAGAGAAATTTCTAGGTAATTATCTTCATCAAAATATAAGTAAAAAACATTTAGTCTAAAAGACGTATAGTGCCGAGTTCGTCTGGAGCCCTCAAAACTATAGAGTTGGCCTTAGCTGGGCCGTACAATCATATACGAGTAGGTTGATGTAGGCCCAGGCCGTGTACTTGGGACCATTAAAAACTCCAACACGATAACGTGGCAGGCGGACGGCGGGCCCCTTCCCCCATGACCGCAAAATCTGATCCAAAGCATCATCCATCAACCCAACCGCAGCCTGCTCGCCACGCTCCGTCGCCCCCACAACGCGTTACTCCGGCACGCCCGCGCCTCTCCCCTCCCCATGGACTCGGCGGAGAGGAGGCTCGCCCGCGTCACGGCCCACCTCCTGCCCAGCTCCCTCCCGCTCCCGCTCGCCTCCGCCCCTCCCCTCGCGCCTTCCCCCACCGCGTCGTCCTCGTCATCGTCGCCAGCGTCGGACAGCTACCGACGGGTCCACGGCGAAGTGCCGTCGGAGCCCCCGGAGTGGCGCGCCAAATTGCCAATTTAATTACTGTACAGTTTAGCTTCCTTTATTGAATTGCTAAGACCGATCTCTTTTGTTGACTAGCATTATAGCGTGCGTTCATCTCTCATTTCGTGACTGGCTGATCGCAATCGCGATTCCTGTTGCAGATCACAATAAACCGCCCTGACAGAAGGAATGCATTCCGACCACTGACCGTGAAAGAGCTTACGCGCGCCTTCGAGGATGCTCGAGACGACAGTTCAATCGGAATCATCATACTAGCAGGGTATTCAGGTTCCAGCTGGTAGGCAATGTGAACCAAATATTTACTTTGATGTTTTGTGATGGACAGGGGACCAGGCCTTCTGTAGCGGCCTTCTGTAAGGGATTCTGATGGATATGTTGATTTTGAAAGCTTTGGCCGGCTCAACGTCCTAGACCTCCAGGTCATACGCATTACTCTAACATTTGCACACACTGATTGACTATCTCAGAAAAATATAAGTTTCTCACTCCTCATAACAAGCTTCTCGTGCTTCTTGTGCTGTTTTTTGAAAAGCATTGCGTGCAAGCATTAGGGCTCAGTTTTGTAGCTGAGGTTGGATGTACTACTCTGCTCTGTATGTTTATCTATTCTTTAGGCGAAAGCCTCTTTTCGGGATAAAATTCACTTTTACATTACTGGGCTTCAATTTTGAGTGTGTTCAATGTTCATGATATTCTTATATGAGCTTCCATAAACGATTCTATTTTGGTGGTACTTAAAGTCCTAAATGAAAACTACTTGTTCACATTGTTGTTGTCTTATGTTCTACTGTTCACTCATCAAACCCAGTACAGAATGATGTTTTTAGCTCTGAGCAGAATGTACATTTTGTTTCTTCAGGTACAAATACGGCGCCTTCCGAAGCCTGTTACAGCAATGGTATTATCATCACTATTGTGTTTTTTTCTCATTTCACCATTCTACATTAGTACTACACTTCTACATGTTAAATTTGCTGCTCATACTATATCAGGTTGCCGGTTATGCTGTTGGAGGAGGCCATGTCTTGCACATGGTGTGTAATCCAACGATTGCAGCTGACAACGCAATTTTTGGGCAGACAGATCCTTAGGCCTATTGTTATTACTTCTTGTGTATGGGCATTACTCCGTTGCTATCTATTATATTTTAAAAGTTCATTAAACTTTTTTAAAACGCTCTCAAGCTATCATGTGACGTTTTAAGAAATTAAAAAAAAATTTGAAGAAAAAAATCATCTGGCCATTAATTTTTATTTAATCGGATGGACCCAACTTTATAAACCGTTAGATTAGATCGGCTGTCAGTTAAACTAGTGGACTCACTATTTTTATTGGTGGGCTCATTATTTGTAATCATTAGATCTGTAAAAAAAACTCTTGACCTCTATCTCTCCTCTCCGTACACGCCGTGAGTCGTTTCAGAAAGATAAGCACCGACGGAGATCACCGGAAAAAGGGAGTCGTGACGACATGCAAATCAGAGATGCAGTAGATTCCACAGGCAAAGCAATGTGGTGTTGGCAAGGTGCCAGGATGAGTTGAAGCAATGCCGCAACGACGACGAGAGTTAGCGCCATGATTTTCATGTAACACGAGAGTGCTTGATTGGCCAATTGCCAAACTTGTAGTATTGCATCGATCTATCTACAAGCAGCATAGACGATTGGAGCTTATTACCAACTAAGCAGATTCTGGCAAGCGGCCTCAGCAACCAGATTATTGGAATTACTCACGTGTCTAAGCAAACCAAGCATACATGAAAAAAATCCTCCATTACAGTATGTCCTAAAATATAATAACTTTTAACATTTAATTTTTTTAAAAAAATATAACAACTTCTACACTAATATTCTATTCTCAACCAATAATAACTTTTCACTATTTAATTTTTTCACCTACCTTTACTTCTTAATTAATCACAATCCCTTTTCATTTAATTTTATCTATTTTCTTAATATTATAGGACAGATGTAGTATAAGCTATGTGTTGGCTTTGGTTAATTGAGACCAAGAGAGAGGTAGAGTTGTACGTTTTTTAATACTGTCTTTTTTCTTATTAGCAGCACATAGGGATGGGCCATCCATTGACAAGGTGATGGACAAGGTGAATATGAGGTGATTTGAATTGTAAAACAAAAATCGAAACTGTGCAAATTAAAATATTTCTTTCATTTCTATTACATACGCATGATATTACCCCCTTAGCTTAAAAAACAGCTCATTAAAATGCATAAGAACCAAGTAAAGAAAGGCCTCGCGTGCGAATAAAACTCTTCATCAGCAATATTTTTGGGGGGTTTTGTTAAGTAACTGAACAATTACTTAAAAAGAAACACATTTTATTTTTAATTTACATTAATATGTGTGACTTACTTTGTAAGCATATTAAGATGCATGTCCGCGCGAACACACTAGTTATAAAAGTTAGTCAATATAGCATAACGACGTCAGTTGCTATCAAGTTCTGATGCAACTTCCGTTACAACAATCTAATTTGTCTCGACATTTCATCTTTCCTTTTTCCGACTGGGCCAGCGACAGAACGTCGGCCAAATGCAGTAAGATTTAGAGACGGAATTACATAAAGCTAGAGTCCAACAACATGATTGTTGGGAGGTGTATTGACATTTCTCTAGCATGTAGAGGGCCTTGTGCTTGTCTTTAGTAGCACTGATGAATTTCAGCTATGCCACCCAAAGAATATGATAACTTTGGTTTCACCTTAGCACATCTGAAAATTCAGTGATCTAAGCTTCTATAAGCTTATCCAGACTTTGATTAAATGGGAAAATTTTATCACTGAACTACTAGTGCAATCAAATGTTAATGAAAGTAGGCTGAATAGCTTGGTGTTTAGGCTATGCATCAAGAACACATGGTGCATTTAGGCTCTGTTTGAAAGCCGGTTTAGTTTTTGCTTTTTTCTACACGCAAAACAAAAATATCATTAACATATGACTAATTAAGTATTAACAATTACAAACTTGAAAAATGGGTTTATTTGATTTTTCAAAGAAACTTATGTATAAAAAGGTTTTTTTCAAAAACGTATTATTTAGCAGTTTAAAAAAAATATTCACGGTAAACGAGGAAGTTGTAAAAGCTAAACGAAGTTTCAAACACAGTTTCCTTGTAGTTTGACAGTTTGACACTTAGCGGGATTGGTGATTACCTGTGTTCTATAGTACTTTTAAAAGTAGGTTATCTGAATGGTCCAATCTGAGTTGCTTTGTTTTTCTTTTGCACTTACCTTTTTTTCTGAAAGATTTTTTTTTGCTTTTATCTTGTTCAGAGTAAATTTAATCAGTGTAACGCAAAGCTTACTTTACCTTGTCTCTGTGATTTATACAGGTTGGAAGCTTTGATGCTGGCTATGGCTCTTCAATTATGTCTCGGTTGGTAAGTCAATGAGGTGCATGTCCTATACATTTTGCATAGATTAAACGTAGAGCAATTACACCGCTCAATAGAGCTTTTGTGTCATTGCATACCTTCCCATATCAGGCAATGAAACATCCACATTTTTTCAGAAAATAGTAAGTATATGTTTCAGTCTCTCTTTTTTTTCTGTCTCGGACAGGTAGGACCAAAGAAAGCTCGTGAGATGTGGTTTCTATCACGGTTCTATACAGCTGATGAGGCAGACAGAATGGGTCTCGTCAATGTAGTAGTACCAGTGAGTGCCTGAGGCGTTTACAACTAATGCAGTCTCTATGACTCATGCTAGGTGTTTATGCACTAACCGTATATATTCTTTGTGCATATAGCTCGCTGTTTTGGAGCGAGAAACGGTGAAATGGTGCCGGCAAATCTTAAGAAACAGCCCAACAACCATCCGGGTGCTGAAATCTGCACTCAATGCAGCTGATGATGGTCATGCTGGCCTTCAGGTACTAACAACATTCATCGAAAACCAGAGATCATATTACAGTTCTTTTCTTCCTCCTTTGTAGCTGTTGGAGTTCAAAAATAATTGAGGATCTTCAGTTGGCATTGCATTGCTCCTTTCTAAACACACTTAACCCTGGATGCCTGAGCTTGCTGGAATCACTGATGCATTGGGCGCTTCTGCGGCAGGAGCTCGGTGGCAATGCGACCTTGATCTTCTATGGAACTGAAGAGGCAAAAGAAGGCAAACATGCATACATGGAGCGACGGCGCCCTGATTTCTCAAAGTTCCCTCGGACGCCTTTAAAACTTAGTCCTAAACTTGTACCCTATTACAGATTTCTCTATTGCTGTTGCCTGTCATGACTCATGACGCGGACAGAAATGCTACTAAAATCTCCGTTTCCTCGTCAACTATATGCCGGAAGCATAGGTGCACGTCCCAATGATTGCCAGCCCCTGTTGACGGGTGAAGCAGCGAGATCGTTATCCTTTACATGTCATTTTTCAGTTGGCATTTATAAGTGTAAATTGCAGTGCTTACGTACATGTGAATATTCATCACGGTATATCATAGCCGCTGGAAATAAAATGGCTGGTGGTGCATCGGTTGTTCGATCCTATTACAATTTTCCTATAATTTATTTTTGTTTCTGGTTGTTTTGTTTGATTTTCAATTTATTTTTAAGAACTTTTTTAAGAACTTGGATGTGGCTTGTTGATAAGATTCTTTCGTGACCTGTGCGTGGAAGATGAGCCCATTGGAAAACGATACGTTAACCTGCGGCTGAGGCCTACTAGAGAAAAATCAACAAGGCCCAGTCCTTCCGACGTTTATTATCCCTTGTTGCATCGCGTCCCCGTCTCCGCCCGAATCCCCAGCGGCAGCCAACGCAGCGCCCACGGTGACCCTCCTCAAGCAAACGCCACATCAAGTCGCCACGTACCCAACACACCCACGCATCCACCGAGTCGGGGCGCACGGGATCCCCGTATCCCTCGCGCCGCACAAAATAACGAAATCAATAAAAGCGATAATAATAATAATAATATTAAAATAACAGAAAGCACAGCCACATTTCACCACCACCTTTTCCTCTCCTCTCGACGGGTTAAACGAGAAAAAATCGACATTTGGCCATCTTCAAAATTGGTTTCACTATTTTACCATCTTCAAAACGTGATTCGTTAAAATGTCAATCTCAAGTCCACGTTATTCGTCGAATTGCCATTTTCGCTGTTTTAGTGATTTCCAAAATATTTTTGTCTCTTTCTCATGGTGATCACATGGAAATACCCCTGATTGATGAAGGGTCCTCGACGCTCTGCCCTCTCACCGACGTCCACCGTGCTCTCCCTCCGTCGCCGCTCCCCTCTCACCCCTCCTTCGTCCCTCTCCAACTGCTCCTCCATGCCATCCACGTCCTCTCCGATGCCGCCGACCTCACACCCACTCTCCACGCCTTCTTCCCGTCTGTTGACGCAAAATCTGTCTCGTAGAGCGTGCCAAAAAAATGTGTTGACATTGATCCTACGTATGGCACATGAAGGCCTGGGAGATCTGTTTTGCTTCAGTGCAGGTACTAAAGTTGATGAGATGCCGGCGTGCCAGTCAGTTTGATCCTGCAACTGACAAGATATATAAACAGCAGTTCAAATAGCCGATTGGCTGACAAGCCGATAGAACAATTCCAGTCGATGTCGATAGGGTTTTGAGCTATCGGCTATATAAACAATGTAGATTTTGACACTTGATATAAATAACGATATAAAGACAATTGACTAACGATAATGCAATAAAACAATAATATAATCCAATGTAAACCAATCGGCTAATAGTGATATGATAAAATAAATGTTGATCCGACGGTTAAAGCATACATCGGCTAGAGGTCCGATGTCATTAAATCCAAACGATTAGATAATCAATAAAATCTTTGTTGTCATCGGCTAAATCTAACTTGTATATAATTCTTGTGAGCCGATGCAACGTTTAGATAACTCATCGGCTGAAACCCTGATGAAACCCTTATTGGCAATCGAAAAGCAAGCTAGAGATTATGTTTCTAAGCATGACTAGGGTTGATGCAACGCAAAATATAAAAAGAAACATAATATCTAGACAATCAAACCTTTGACTGATTTTCAGGGTGGTTAATACCTTAGCTAATATAATCTGGCAAAGCAATTTAGCCGATACCGATAAAAACCTTAAAGCAAATCCTAGTCGATACAAATAAATTGAGCTATCAAACTAGATTAACTAAGATATATGATAAATAGGTAGGGCCGACGAAATGTAGTACTTACCCTTTCGCCGGAGATCGAAAGCCGATGCAGCCCCACATTAGGTGTCAAATTCCGTCTGTTGATAAGTAAAACCTTGGAAAAGAGGGTGGCGATGCGCCGAAAGTTGTATTGATCGAGAGATATCTGACAAAGACCCCGGATGTACATATTTATACCCATGGGTAGATACTAGTCCTTATTGGACAAGACACAAACTTTTCTAAAGATAAAGTAAGTCATATTCGGACTCTAAACAATCTTTCCTAAAAGTAAAAGAAAACTAATTGACTCTGTTTAATTAATAGATAACTTGTCATGCTGCATCCTCCTCGAACTTGGTCTCTTCTGGATAAGCTTTCTTTAATTGATTAATTTCCTTAACCAAATCCATCAAGAATCCAACTGCTGGCAACTTGATATTTTCATCGGTTCATCTCAGGACTTTGAAGCCGATATGATTCTTAAGTCGATGATGACTTCGGGGCTTACCAAATTTTGGCGTTAACACCGCCGCCATCCCCTCCCTCCGCCTTCGACGCGCTCCCTCCCCGACGCCGCCAGCTCTAAGCAGTCAGGCCAGTTCAAGTCCTTCCGCGCCACCCATCGTCGGCATCTCCATGGGGCGCAGCCGCCTAGCGGCTTCACCGACATCGAAGATGTGGTGCAGAGCACGAGTTCTCGCTTTCTTCACTCTCTTTGCCACATAGCTCAACGAGGATGGTGGTGGCCTGGGAGCTCGACAAGATGATGAGACCGACGGCTTCGTGAAAGCTCGATGAGGCCAACGGATCTAGAGGTCATGACAGCAGAAGAGATAATGACGACGCTCGCCGATGACAACCACAAAACGAAGAAAAGACATAAAGAGAAGAGATGGACTGTAAGTGGCCCCAAGGGCATTTTTGTCTGATCATCATGAGAAAGAGACAATAACATTTTAAAAATCACCCGCGAAAATGATAATCCGACAAGTAACAGGGCTCAAGATTAACATTTTATCGACTCACGTGAAGATGGCGTAATAGCGAAACACAATTTTGAAGTGTTAAACAACGAGGAAAACTTAGGTTGTGTTCTTCCCTTCAGGTTAGAGGTGGCCAAACGGGCCGGGCCAAAACGGGCGGCCCGAGGCACGGCGGAACCTGTAGCCGGCACGGCCTGCTACAGTAACGGGCCGTGCCGGCACGGCACGAGTAGCCGTGCCGTGCTTGGGCCGCCGGCCGAGCCCGCGGGTCGGCACGGCACGGCACGGCTACTGTAGTAAGTCCGCATCTCATCCCTCTGCAAGTCCGTATCTCATCCCTCCCAACCGACGGCCCAGCCCGCCAGCCGCCTCCGCAAGTCCGTTGAGCACCCCTCCTAGCCGATGGCCCAGCCCGCCAGCCACCTCCGCAAGTCCGCATCGTATCCCTCCGCGCCATTTCGGTTCCTGGGCCAACCGTGCCCCGTCCACGGCCCATTTTCCATTCACGGGCCCGTACTGACACGGCGGGCCACACGCATGCCGTGCCGGCACGGGCACGGCCCGACCATCCACGGGCCGTGCTTGGGCCGGCGGCTCGGCACGTGGGCCGGAACGGCACGGCCCGTTTCATGAGCCGTGCCTAACGGGCCGTGCCGAAACGGGCCGTGCCGGACCCGTGCCCGTGCCGTGCCGGGCCGGGCCGCCCGTTTGGCCATCTCTACTCCAGGTTCCCAATCTCACATCCCTCGTTTTCTGCGCACACGCTTCCCAAACTGTTAAACAGCGCGTTTTTTGCAAAAAGTTTCTATAGGAAAGTTACTTTAAAAAATCATATTAATCCATTTTCAAGTTTTTTAAGCTAATACTTAATTAATCATGTGTTAATCCGTCACTCCGTTTTGCGTGCGGAGGGGAGGGGTTTCCAACCCCTCCAAAAGAACACAGCCTAACCTAATCGGGAAAATATCGGAGGAATCCAGAAGCGGGGCTCCCATCTTGTTGGCGAGGATGCTGCGCGCGGGAGGCAGGCGGCTCCTGGCCCCCGGGCTCCGGCGGGTGCTCGTCGGCGGCGGTGGTGCGGCGGCTCCGGCGGCCCTGGGCGGGGCGAGGGCGTACCACGAGCGGGTGGTGGACCACTACGAGAACCCGCGGAACGTGGGGTCGTTCGAGAACGACGACCCCAGCGTCGGCACGGGGCTGGTGGGGGCGCCGGCCTGCGGCGACGTGATGAAGGTGCAGATCCGCGTCGACGAGAGCTCCGGCAAGATCGTCGACGCCTGCTTCAAGACCTTTGGGTGCGGATCCGCCATCGCGTCCTCCTCCGTCGGTGAGCACCCCCAACTATTCCCCTACCGGTTCCCCCACCTTCCCTTGGATGATCTGGTTTAGGCTTCGTTCTCGTCTTCGTGAGGTTTTTGTATTTTTCAATTGTTGAGGCATTTGCCAATGATGAGAAATTGTCGGAACGTACGGGGAAGGATTGCGATTTGCTTTGTAGTATGATAGGGAAATTCCGGGGGCCAATTCTGAGCGTGAGATATAGCTACATGAGATGCTTGTTGAAATAGGAAGGCTGACAGGATCAGTGTAGAAATTACAGTATTAACAGCAATAATTTTTATTTCTAGTGTCCTATAGCTGCTTGTGTTTATTCACCTTAGAAATAATGTGATTTCAAATATGTTCAATGTAATGTTGTCTTGATTTGGTGCACAGAGTATTAATACAATCCATATAACAGGAAGCTTGTGGAGGCAGATGTGGTTGCTTAATCCTGATTTGATTAAGTTGTGTTAATTTGGTGGTCTAGGGCAGATGTGGTTGATTAGTCCTGGGTTTAATTTGATAAGTTATGTTATTTTGGTGGTCTAGGGATAAGGTGCTCGTTCTGCTTGTCTGGTACAAGCGGTTACTGTTTTTCAGATGGTCCCCTCCCCCTGATGATTTTCTGTTTTAGTGAGCTTATAATTATGGGATTATTTGTTCTAATTAGTAGCACGGATGTTTTTATGATTCCCAAGTTGTATATCCTAAACGAAATTTGAAATGATTGGGCCCCTCCACCAAACAAACAACTTAAGAAAGGTTGCTGTATTCTTGGTGAAATACTTTTGATAGTCAACAGCTCAAACTGTTCTTAAGATGATTGTAATTTTGTACAAGAAAACAGAAGAGTCTTTACAGAATTTGCTCTTTATGTTATGTGCATCTTTCTGTTGTAAGGCGGATTCCTGTATGTAACTTTATTCATGTTATGTTACGGTGAATGCTGCCATGATATGATGCATACTGTATGTTCACTATTTATAAGCTGAAAACTATAGAAGAGCCAATTGCAGCTTGAAGTTAAATATTTACTTCGCTTTCATGCATTTGCAAATTTTCCACATGAAAATTATTATGTTCAGATGCCTGGAGTTCACTTCTGTTCTCAACTAATAGAGTTAACAACATCAGTTGCCCAGCCGGTAGATTAACTCTCATGATTGTTCTCTAGAATCTCTTTACTCTGGAAGATTGTTTGTGCTGAGAAAATTTGGGTCCCAACACAAATTCATTTCCTGATCTGACTTTTGTCCTTGCAGCTACTGAATGGGTAAAGGGCAAGCAAATGGAGGAAGTTGTGACTATAAAAAACACGTAAGCTATTCCCCTTCCTGATTGTTTGTACTGCAATACTCTCAGTGATTACATTAACATGCTATGCGCTTATATGGCCTTTTTTATGTCATGGAACTACTGTTGTTCGTTAACACGGACCAATTTCCTTGTGGTAATTAAGCTTCTGGCTTGTATTTGCATTTCCTTTTCAGACCATACTTTTTCATCAAAATTTTAATACTAAATGTCAGTAATGGGGTTCCATCTGTGAGACTATTCGTCATCCGTTGTCGTAATGATGACCATCTTTCAGTTAATGCTTCATTTACCTGGGCCAATACATGAAATTCTTGTGCTATTTCGGGGATTTGTTCATTTGTACATGACAGAAGCACTTTGGTAAAAATTGTTTGATATGCCCTTGACTAACATGATGTTTCCATAACTGTTTTGAATAGATCAAATTTGTTTTTCTGTAGTTCCTTGGCAGTGGAGTCTGTGATGTGTGTGCATTGATTCATGAGCTTATTTGTGTTCTAATAGATCCATTTTCATTCAGAGACTTGATTTGGTTGTATGCTAAGAGTTATTTGGCTGCTCATATTTGCATCTGAACGTAGATGGTAAATCCCATCAAGACAACCATGTAGCATACAGTTTAGTTTCTGCCCTTTGCTTCCATGGAAGATAAATATACTTTATTTTTACTAATTTTGTATTTTGGCTATCAATAAGTTTGTATGATGAGGATGCTGTCAAATACTTTCAATCAAGTTCTGTAAGGCTGTAACAGAGTTTTGTGCTCTGCTTTGCAGCGAGATTGCCAAGCACTTGTCACTTCCACCAGTAAAGCTCCATTGCAGCATGCTTGCTGAAGATGCAATTAAAGCTGCCGTGAAAGACTATGAAGCAAAGAAGGCGAAGCTAGCACAAAAGGGTGAAGAGAAGGCGGCCGAAGCATGAGTGCTAGTCTCTGTCATGAAGAATGTTGCAGTGCCCTGGATACTCGTAGTAAAGAACCTGTCATGAAGAAGGCTGTGCTTTGCTTCTTGATGGCGGGAAATAGTGTGTAACGCTCACAAACTCTATGCAGCATTGTCATTAGGATGAAGGCAAACATTTATGAATAAATGTGCCGTCATCTTTAAAAAAAGAAAGAAAGAAAGTCACGGGCGTGTGTATGGCCTGTCTGGAAGTAATGAACATATGGTGCGGAATTACGGTTGAGAGAGAAGGCGCATTGTTTCTCTTTAGTTGTTTCAATTACTCTTAGAGGTTGAGTTGATAGATGCTCATGAACTTGAGTTGTCTGGTCACTTGCATCAAAATATTTTTTTAAAAAAAATATTTGGTAGTTCTCTGTGTATCTCCCCATCCAACAGGAATGCAGAAAAGTTATTGTTTGAGAGTTCTCCGAGTAGCTCCATCCAATAGAAATATACTGGACATCTGTAGATATGCTGGAATTTTCACCTTTTGATCTTTTAGAAAACTTATTCTATAAATAGACCCTTAAAAAATTTATTTTAGAAATAATTCTTTTCGTGGTGTTAACGTCATTGACGCCGTGGTCCAACATGACGGCGTCAATGACGTTGGCGTCCTCCCCCTAGCCCTCCATGGAAGCTACTAATGTGTAGGGAGACGATACCAATGTCGTTGACGTCAAGGACCTATTTATAATTTTTTTTGAAAAATGACCTATTAGTAATAAAAAAGATCTATCTGTAATAAAAAAATATTTACAAATAGGTTCTTGCCGTCAGCGGCATTGGCGTCTAGGATCTATTTGTAAATATTTTTTTTATTACAAATAGGTCTTTTTTTATTTTTTTATAAATATATTCTCGACGTCAATGATATTGGCGTCGTCTTCCTTCACATTAGTGACTTAGCTTTCACTGGGGAGGCAAAGGGGACGGCGCCAACATCATTGACACCGTCATGTTGGACCACGGCGTCAATGATGTTGGCGCCGCAAAAAGAGTCTATTCCTAAAGTAAGTCTTTTAGTGATCTATTTATAGAACGTTTTTCAAAAGAACCAAAAAGTGAAAAATCTAGTGTAGGTATGTAGGTGGTGTCTGTAAGTCTGTAAGTTCTGTTTGAGAGACAGAGTCGGAAGTTCGCACGGCGAGTCCGGTTAGTTAAAGGCCCGTCAAAGAGAAGAGCAGTTGTTAGCGCGAGACTGCGAGCGACAGGAGGTGCGCACCATGCCATGTCAGGGTTGATGTAGGTTGCAGGAAGACACATATTCGGTTTGTTATAGCTTATGACAATGGGTTACCGAACTGCTAAGCATGGGCCACTGAGTGTCGAATCGCCCAGAACAAATGGCAAAAGCTGAAGCATGATATTTGATGATGAAATTTAACAAAAAGCATATACTCCAGCAATACTGGATGCGCTATGGTTTCTGATCAAACCGCTGACTTGTCCTGTGCGCTGATGAAAGTATCATCATCATGGGATTCATGGTTACATCAAGTGAGTCTGTGACCCAAAACTAACCTAGTTTGGTAAGGACATTCATATTGTACCTGACGGAGCGTGAAACTCCTCATCGGGAGACCGCGCGGGTCCCCCTTTGCCGGTTCGGCCGGGGGCGCGAGGTGTGGTTCTTAGCCCTTGATCTGAGGGATCTCGGCGAGAATGAATGTGTGGACACAGGCGGTTTAGACAGGTTCGGGCCGCTGAGAAGCGTAATACCCTACTCCTGTGTTCTGGTGGATCTGTCAATGTCAAAGAAATCGGGGAGAGTTCAGCCTCTAGCTCAAATCAGCCAGAGTCCGATCCTCCTCCTTTTTTCCTAGGCCTGGGCCTCCTTTTATACGGCAAGGGGCTACCACACGGGCCACGAGCTGCCTAAGAAAGAAAACATTCTTTTACAATTGGGGCTATCCTACTGCCGGAAGCAGTTTCTGACGGGCGCCGCAGCACGCCTCTGCTCTGCCAGCCGATCCATCCGGGGGACGCCCGTTTCCACTATCATTAAATGGCGGGCGACTTTCTCGTCTCGCCTGCGTCGGAATCCGGAATGCATCTGACTAGGTTTGACGCACCAACTCCAGGAGTTGGCACGCCAGCTCCGGCTGATAGATGAGAGACAGAGGGCTCTCATCATTTTGACGGGACGGGACGAGGCGTGCTGCAAGCCGCCTGGCGCCACCTAACCCGCGATTTGACCGGTCTGTGATCGGTCACTCGCTGTGACCGGTCACGGACCGGATAGGCATGTGCCACGCCGCATTAAATGCGGCGTAGTGCGCTCGTCTGAACCGCCATAAATGCGGTTAGGTGAGCTCTGCCACGCTCAACTAACCCGTACACGTGGCACCAAAACCACAGGGGGTCGGGGCGCCCCAGCCCTCGGGGCAGAATCGGGAGCGGCCCGACCCCGGGGGGAGACCGAGAGGGCAGCCGCCACGTCACCCTCGGGCCCGACCCCTCCGGGGGAACGGGCCACGTGGATCACTGTGGCCGCCCTTCCCTTTGGTCTCGACACCCCCGGTCCCATGTCACCGATAGTATCTAAATAGCGTTTGTCCTAGCTTTTCACATCGGCGATTTCACATCACGTCCACCTTCCCCGTTACCCTATGATGACCTGTGAACCCTTATTGAGGCACTAGTTGCCCGGACGAATCGAGGGCGCCGCGGCATGGGGGAGAGAAGGGCACGACCACGTTGTAAAGCTGGGAGCCTTGTTGCATCATGCCTTTGTGTTCATGATCGTCCCCATTCCCCAAATCAAATTGAGGAATTTAACGCAATGTCCTATTAGACCATAGGCTGGTCATGATCACTGTAGGGAAGTGTCCATTCAATGTCTTGGGTCTACATGACACTTAAGGCTTAGCTAGAGCATGTCCTTTTCTTTGACACAAGGGTTCATAAGAGTTAGATTGTGTTCTTTCTAGTTTATAGGCTAGGCTACCTTTTCAATATAATTGAAAATATTTTTCGAACTGTTAAACAAATGGTATGTTTCATGTAAAAATTTCTTGATATTTAAGTCTTTTCACAAAATAAAATAAAATCAATGTTCAAATTTATAATATTAGTACTTAATTAATTATGTGTTAATTATCCGTTTCAGTTTTCGTGCCACTTACTACCTCCGTTTCATAATAAGTTAATCTGGTACAAAATATGTTGTATCCTAATATTACGAATATGGACACAAACGCATATCCAGATTCATGATCCTAGGATATGTAACATTTCGTATTAGATTAATTTATTCTAGAATGGAGATAGCATATCCAGATTCATAATACTAGGACACATCACATTCCGTATTAGATCAATTTATTCTAGGATGGTGATAGTACTTACAGCCTTAGATGCATAATCCCCGTTATAGCATTATTGCCCCTGAAAGTATAATTCGGACTTTGCATTGGTCACATATTCTAACAGTACCATACAAGGATGGTAGAAGGATGCCTTTGCAAAAGAAAAAATCCTTCTGCAGGACTGTCGCATCACCTGCATCGGCATGTGCCAAAATTTTCACCTGGCCTTTCACCTGGACCATATTCCACACATCTCGCGCGCTCTGCCGCGCAACGCTAGGAAACCGATGGAAACACATGCTCGATTGCTAGCTGTGCCATTTCAACGCGCCGCGGCGGACGCGATGCCGTTTCGGCACGTGGCCCAGGAGTAGGAGCCGAGAAGGTCGTGTGGCCCGTGGTCGCGTCGGCCCGCGCGTGCGCTCCCGCCGGCCGAAATTTTGAAAAGGCTGGGCGGGAGCGACCGAGCGGGACGCGCCGCCCGCGCGCCACGTGGCCACCGCCGCGCGGCCTGTGCCCGGGCGGCCTGCGCGCAGCCGACACGTGGCGGCTGGGGCGGGCGCGGGACAGCCAAGCCGAGCCGGTGAGCTGGGTAGCGGGCGGCTCGGCCGAGCCGCCGAGGGCAGAACCTGATGCAAAAATAAAAAAAATTAAAGAAAAATTGATGGATAGTTAGAGAAAAATAAAAAATAATTAGACTTAAAAAAATAATGAGAAATATTTGTAATTAGACTTAGAAAAAAGAGTAATGACTTTTATTGATGTTTACATGGTACATGCTGTCTCGTTAAAAACTTTGTCATGTAAAAACTCATATTTGAGAAAACCATGACAAAGAAAAGAGTACAGCCTACGGGTCAATACTTAAAAAATAAAAATTAGCTACTCTAATTGTTCGTCATCTAAATAAAGATTTTCGAACTGAACGGCCAATTCTTGGTTGTCAGCGGTGTATTGGGCATATTCTGCAGCTAGCTTCTAATCTTTGATGCTTAGTAGCATTTCTACGTGATCGCTGCTCAGACTTGTTCTCCTGTCCTCGATAATTCTTCCGCATAGACTGAAGGCCGATTCGGAGGATACCGAAGATACGGGCACCGTTAACACATCCCGTGCTAATTTTGAAAGCACAGGATATGACATCTTCTGATCATTCCACCACCCGAATACGTTGAAGTCTGATGATTCATGCCTGATGGCGTCGCTATCCAAATAGTTGGACAACTCTTCAGCGGGACCATGCGATCTAGCGTCACCACTTGCAGCCAAAGAACTGCTACCACCGCCATGGCTAGAAGATGAGTCACCCCAAATTTTGTTCCACTGTAATTTTTTCTTTCCTGTTGCAGGGGCAGGTGGGGGTCTTTGCAAGCGAACTCCCTGAAACTTTAATTCATACTTTTCAAATACCTCATGGAATTTAGTTTTAACATCAGAATAATAGGTAGAATAGTCAACATTAATAGTATCTCCAATAAATTCAAGAATATCGAGGAATCCACGTAATTTTTCCCTAGGATCAAGAATAAATGCAAAAGCATACAACATGGGAATGTTTTTTCAATATTTAAGATATTTCTGTTTCATACTAAAGACTACGGGCATTAAAAATTCATCATTTTCATACTCTTTCAATAAAGTGGCAATTGCAAGAATATTATGCAAAATTAAATTAGCTGTTGGATAATAAACTTGAGATAAAAGAAGAGTATAGTCATGAAATGTTTCAAGAAATTGATTGAACCTCTCGATAATGTGCCAGGTATGGTCAGTCAGTATTGGCAGGCCGTCACTGTTTCTTGGGCCATTACATGTTTGAAGAAAAACAGTAAGTAATTCCTGGTAAGGTAATGCGACCTTTAACATAAAATAATTGGCATTCCACCGATGTTTCGCATCGGTTAAAAACTTACGTGGGGGTTTACCCGATGCACGACAATACCTTTTTCATTGTGCAATCCGTGGATTTGAAGCAGTTAACCACGTGATTGCTTGACGAACGACATCGATGTGTACATTCACTCTCTTAAATCCAGATTTAACAATTAGATTAATAATATGGCATGCACAACGCTGATGCAAAAGAAATGATTGAGCATAAATACAAAATAATGGCTACAGAATTTCCATGGCCCTGGAATTTGCAGATGCATTATCCATTGTCACAGCAAATATTTTATCTGCAAGGTTATACTCATTAATAACCTCTCGAACTCTCTCTGCTATATTTTCACCAGTATGTGCAACATTAATTAACCTTAACCCAAGAACTCTTTTTTGCATTTACCAGTCATCATCAACGAAATGGACGACTACACTAAGGTAATCCTCTTTAGCCCTACTACTCCATATGTCTGAGGTGACACTAACAAAAAAATGTGCATGTACTAAATAATTCCTTCAGTGATTCACAACCTTTGTCGTAGACATTTTTCAAATCACGGGTTGTGGTTTGTCTATTAACAGCTTGAAACCTAGGATTATGAGAAGTTTTGATGTAATTTTCAAATGCAGCACTCTCACCAAAGTTTAAGGATAAATCTTGTCTAGCAATTAAACGGACAAGAGATTCTCGAGCTACCATAGGATCGTACTCCCATGTACGTACCGTACCATCAGGATTTAGTAGTAGTTGCTGCTGTCGTAGTTGGATTCCTTGCTTCTTTGCACAAGCCTCAGCATGCTGATTCAAGTGTCCTGTTCCACCAGATGATTTTGCAAATAACTTATTTTTGCATATTCTACATCTCGCGAATGTTACCTGCCTTTTGTCAGGGTCTGTCATGGCCACCTCATTGAAATGTTGTCAAACGCCAGAAGTTCTTGATCTCTTTGAGCCAGTGTTCGTCGATGCACTCCCGCTCATAGTGTCGGATCCTACTGAACCTGCCGGTACCTCCTCAACAACTGGTGGTGTTGGAGTCGATCCAGTGACATAATACTCACTAGTTGGGAATGACCCCGATAGGTAATTAGGGTCGAAATCACCTAACGTGAACGACGGAAGGTTTGGATCGTCCATTCTGAAATGTTAAAACAAGATAAATAAAATTCAGAATATTTATTCACATAACATAAAATACAAATAATATATAAATATGAATATATGACATACTTCTTTTTACCACCTTGGCAACTTGGCTTTACACCTCTGGTATGCACTATTTTTGAGTCACAAACTATTTTTGATTTTAGACAAAATTTGGTCAAATTTGGTCTAAATCAAAAAATCGAACTATGCCACAAAAGAGCACAAAATTGGAGGTTTGGATGATTTAGAATGTTGGGGGTGGGAACCCTATTTATAGAAAAAAATTTCATCTTTTTTTTGGATTTTTTTCGTATTTTTTTCGATTTTTTTCGCGCTCCAACGGTTACTTCTAAAAAATAGCCATTGGACTAGCCGTTGAGGGACACGTGGCATCCTCTCAGTGGCCAGCCGCCCAGCACCCTGGCCCTCCCGCGCCACCTGGCCCAGTCGCCGAACCGCCAGCACGGCCCCGCCTTCCCATGCCCTGGGCCGTGCCGTGCCGTGGGCCGTGCGATGCCAACCTGCTACAGTGGTCGTGCCGTGCCGTGCCGGCCCGCGGGCTAAGGCGTCGGCCCAGGCACGACACGGTCAAACGGGTCGTGCCGACACGGCCCATTGGCTACCGTGTCGTGCCGTGCCTGGGCCGGCTACAGTGTTGCCGTGCTCGGGCCGGCCCGGCTTGGCACGACCCATTTGGCTAGCACTGGCCATGAGCTCGCTACGTGAGCTGGTGGCCGAGTCGAGTTACAATTTCAGCGAGGCCTTTGAGGACCTGTGGCCAGCGATGGCGCCGACGCAACCATTCAATTTCAGCTTATGATGGTTGATTAGACATCACATTGACACAACAACTTGTGTCAATGTGACATACACTACGTTACGTCCAAGTTTATACGTAGGATTTGGTTTTTTATGAGACAGAGAAAATATGCATTATCTGAAGTGCTCCATGTAAAAAACCATTTCTCGTTCCACTTTTGTGAACATTTGTAAAAGACACATTTGATAATTACTTACCGTAATGCAGGGTGGTGCTCGCGTATGCGTGCAAACATGTTGTACTCGTTTCGCAGATTATCAGGACATAAATTCTCTTCAAGTTTGTAGTTCTCTTGTTGATAACATATATTAATTCATCGAAATTGCTATAAAACTGTCGACAATTTTTCTTCCAAAAAACTTTCACTTTGTAGACCCGGCGATGGCGCCGACGCAACCGTTCAATTTCAGCTTATGATGGTTGATTAGACATCACATTGACACAACAACTTGTGTCAATGTGACATACACTACGTTACGTCCAAGTTTATACGTAGGATTTGGTTTTTTATGAGACAGAGAAAATATGCATTATCTGAAGTGCTTCATGTAAAAAACCATTTCTCGTTCCACTTTTGTGAACATTTGTAAAAGGCACATTTGATAATTACTTACCGTAATGCAGGGTGGTGCTCGTGTATGCGTGCAAACATGTTGTACTTGTTTCGCAGATTATCAGGACATAAATTCTCTTCAAGTTTGTAGTTCTCTTGTTGATAACATATATTAATTCATCGAAATTGCTATAACACTGTCGACAATTTTTCTTCCAAAAAACTTTCACTTTGTAGACCCTCAGATGAGTGTTAAGATTCGTGTAAACATCAGGAAAAAAATTGTTGCTAAACTCAAGGATCGAACCTGCGTGACCTCCCACACATACCCACGTGGTGCTAACCAGCCGGCCATGCTTGCTTTTTTGTTTAATTTATATGAGTTACATATAAATTACACTGTAATTACGGTCTACATATAATGTAATTGTAATTACATTGAGTTATATTGTATGTAACTATAATGTAACTCAGTATAACTATAGTGTAATTGCACTATAATTATAATGTAATCTCTATATAACTTAGGTATAAAGTTACAAATATTTTTTGATATACTTATATATTAGTATATTATAGTTATAATATAGTTATGATGTTCCTAAAAAAAAACTTACGAGTCACATGATTGTTCGGTACTACTACCTCCTGCCTCAAACAGGTTGTTTTAAGACTTTTCAAAGTCAACGTTATGCAACTTCAGATATCTAGATTTAGCATAAATTTTAAAAAGAAGTTACATGGGTGTAATATTATGAAAAATCTTGTTATGAAAAATTTGAATACATCATTTTCATATACCCAAAAGCTATATTTTAAATGATTTTTATGGTCAAAGTTAATGTATGTTGACTGCACACATTATAAAATGACTTGTTTTTAAAACCAGAGGAATTTTTTTTCTGATTTCAGCACATTCAATTTTACAAGGTGAACAATCAGTCTTTTTTTCTAAGACTAGAAGTAAGGTTATATTATCAGCTAAGATCATTGATGGATTTTTTTTAAAAAAAACCGTCGTTATGAAATCAGCAACTGCACCTGTGGACATACTGCTTGGGGATTGCAGGGGATGACAAACAATTTTTTTTCCATTTCATTTCCGTAATGCCTATGTGTTCAGAGAATTCGTTTACATTTTTTACTACGACATGTTGTGAGAGAGAGTAGTCCCAATCCTGTCCTGAAGAGTTGGACAATGTTTCTGGATCCTAGCGTTTTGCCTCTCCTGAATCTTTTGTTCTGCCTCTGAAGTCTGAACTAGTAAAGCTTGCAGTAGCTTTCCATCTCCAACGAACTGGAGATCCTTCTCCAAATGGGACCAAACGTGGCCTTTCCATCGTCCCAAAATCAAAATACGAAAACATGGTTCACGCTAATAGCATCACCCCCTCTTAAACTCCAGACTCGGACGCCCAACGAGAAGAGAAAATATCGAACGCCCTTCCGCATCGTCTCATTCCGCGCCGTCTCCTCTCCCCTGCCTCCCTCGCCTGCGCCGCCTCCTCTCCCCTACCGACCTCGCCCGCGCCACTTTCTCTTCCCCGCCGACTTTGCTCGCGCCGCCTCCTTCGTCGGATCCGCGCCGTCAACCATCTGCCGTTGCTTTTCGGCTTCCTCAACGTCAATAGCGGCTTCGTCCCCGTGGAGACGCACCACCCCTATGTCACTACCGCCCGTGACGTTGTCGATTTCACCGGCCCTTTTTTTCCGTCATCCCCGAATGTCTGACACCGCTGCGACATCCTCCACGGCCGCGTCCTCTTCTCCCGCGATGCCGACGGCCCCCGCCGAAGACCAGAAGGAGAGCATCGAAGTGGAGGAAGATATAGATCTAGCTTGATTTTTTTTTTGGATTTTTGATGTTTCAGCTCATATATTCAAATGTTTTATTAGTTGAATTAAAATATTGTAGTGAGTTTTCGGTGATGTTTCATTATTTTTTTTGGATTTTTTATGTTTTAGTCCGTGTATCCAAATGTTTCATTGGTTGAATCAAAATGTTGCAGTGAGTTTTCGGTGGTATTTCATTTCTTTTCTTCGATGAATCCGGATTTGTCGATGTTCAACACCTTTGAAACCGATGTTTTATATGTTATAGCAAAATGTTTCAAGAATGATTTAATTGCGTTTTATCATTTTAATAGCTGAAACATCTTTTTGTTAGGCACTAAGATTTTTTTTTATAAGGGGGTGAAGCAACGTCCGATCACCGCTTCGCTGAAACTCTGATGGATCCACGCTTCTGTTTTGCGATCACGTGTTAAACCTGTACGTTTGGCAGCAGCTCATGCGCCAGAAGCAATCGAGCTTGGCAAACATTAACCATCGCTTTTGAGAGCGTCCGGTAAAGCACGCGCGCTTCCAGCCCAGCGTGTACGTCCGCGAATTGGGTGCGGTGCAGGTAAGATCGCGTTTCACGACTCTCACATAGGCAGGCATTCACATGGCCACACGCTGATGCGCGCCAAATCGATGGAGGCGGCATCGATCAAGAACGGGAGTGCCGGAGTGATCCTTTCCTTCGTCCATATGGAAATGGGAATTGGGATTCCCTTGTGGTCTTGCAAAACCATACACCGTTTTTGCAGCAAATGGGCTGTGAACCCTACAAAAGTAGTGCCAAGTGGGCTTGGACGGGCTACTGAGCTGTTTGGGCCATTTATCGATGGTAAAAAACCAACAATTCTATGAGCTATGATGGGTGACCTTTCCCGTGCGTGCGCGTCTGAAGTCGATGAGCTCAAATTATTTGCTGCGAGAAAAGAACTCAGTGCTTGTGTTACAGATCGAGTCATTTTGACCGCATGACTCTTCCTCCCAGTGCATGACCGTCATTTTGGCATGTCGAGGGGGCAGATGAAGAACACTCCTCCAGTTAACTTTTCTTCCAAAAGTTGTGCAGTTTAGCTGAATTTTCTTCTTCAACGATCCAGATCGATCAATTTTCTTAGTCCTTGTATTAGCTTGAGACTTGAGATGTGTGTGTCTGATTCAGCTTTTGCTTCGAAATTGAAGGGTAGACAGCCTCCCATTGCTACATGGGTCGGTAGATGCGTATCATCAAGGTGCCAAATTGCCAATAATAGGCAATAGCATCATCAACAATTCACATCTTACACATTACACTAGAGATTAAAAAAAATAAAACTTCCTCCACGCAAAAAAGGATAGAAACAACATCCATTTGGGTATCTCGGCGCATAGATGTCTGCAACCTCACTACCTCAGGAGTGTTCTTCATCTGCCCCCCCCCCCCCAACCCCAACATGCCAATGGTGTCATGCACGGGGAGAAAAGAGAGTACGGTCAAAATGACAACCAGAAATGGCTGTTTCTGTAAATTCAATACGATCAAGGAAACACTGCATAAATGCTTAAAATCTTCTGGTAAACTATTGCACAGTGGCTCACTGTTTTCATTCAATTTATTGTTTTCATATGATGCACTCTCAGTTTGTTTGACATGTCTAATGTCTTCAAGAAAAATAGTTTACATGTCAGCAGAGTGATGTACACAGGCATTCAAAGAAAGCAATCACATAAATCAGACTAACTATTTTCAACACAATGAAAAATGATAAGCGGAGAAGACCGGTAGCAGCGTAGGCATCGCCATTGAAATTATTTCTAGGACAGTAACACTAATGTTGGTGTTATCGTTACTGTAAATATGATATAGCATGTGTTCCTGATGAAGGGAATCACAAACATGCAAAAATCATCATGAACAAAAATGAAATGTGAGAGCTAAAAGGCATCACAGTGATAACTGGACAAATGAGCTGAGCAAATTCAAGAATAAAGGCAATAACCACAGCAATGAAAAAAAGGCCAACAAATAAAAATGGGATGGCACATTATGGTAGAACGCGCGCACAAACTGGAAATCGGTGGGCCGTGATCCTCACAATGCTTGAAGCTCCCCCACAAAAAAGTGACAGCAGCATTTGAGCATCTATAACAAGAACAGATTTATATCGACAAGAACTATAGGAACAACTGAACAAGCTAACTAATAAGCAGCCAATCTGCAGGAAGTTTTAATTTTAGACATAATTATTGAACAGCTCCAAGATGTGGTAATGTCACACAGTTGCAGGAACCAATCATCTACAATATTATGCATATGTTAGCTAACGACATTTGCTCATATTTGCTCATCTTGGGGCAAAAGATGATACTTTGAAACAACTGTTTGTCACTTGTACACGGGCAGGATGGCAGCAAAGATGCATATCAACTTCTAAGTGTCTTGGCATCATTTGCAGGATGGACTTCAATGTTGAGAAGCTCAAGAGATATTGATCCAACGAGGAAATGATAAATAGTTGAATCTACTCTAAAAATATGATAGGAAGGAATATGGAGAGATTTAATCCAGAGCTGAAGCTTGAGCATGTTAAGAATTTTCACTTCGAATTAAGGGTAATTGACCTGACAATAGCTTTCTCTATTGCCATGATTAACAGACAGCAGATTTCACTTCAACGCTACGCCGCCATTGCACAATTTTCACCATTATGACTGCGCCAATATACAAAATCTACATTGGCAATTTAGCGCGTGGGACATTGATATCAATACAAGATGGAATGTGAACTAACAGATCCACGTACAGAAATCTCATATGAAACAACAAACCATTGTAAATATCAAAGGTGGTACAAAAGATTAGGATGAGAAAAAAAGGAGAGTCCTAAAATTACCTAGTGTCACGCAATGGACACCTTGGCGCCGACCTCCTCGAGCTGCTTCTTGGCATCCTCGGCCTCGTCCTTGCTGACGGCCTCCTTGACCTTCTTGGGGAGGCCCTCGATGAGGTCCTTGGCCTCCTTGAGGGCCAGGTTGGTTAGCGCGCGCACCACCTTGATGGTGGCGATGCGCGCGCTGCTGGGCACCTCCTCGATGACCACGTCGAACTCCGTCTTCTCGGCGGGGGCCTCGTCGGCGGCGGCGCCCGCGCCGCCCGCGCCGGGCGCGGCGACGACGGCTGCGGGCGCGAAGGCGGCTGCGGAGACGCCGAGGCGCTCCTGGAGGTGGTCCACGAGCCCCCGCGCCTCCTCGAGGGTGAGCCCAGCGATGGCGTCCCCGAGCTCCAGGACCTTGGGGGACTCGGTGGCGGTGGACGCCACGGCGACGGCGCGGCGTGGGCGGAGGCGGCTGGGGACGGCGAAGGACCTACGAACGGAGGCGGCGGGGGCGGGGGAGGAGGAGGAGGGGAGGGAGAGGAGGGAGAAGGCGGAGGAGAGAGTGGTGGAAGCCATGGGGGAGGGAGCTCTCGCTTCCGGAGTGAGGTGAGCTGCGGGAGGAGGAAGCGAGGGGGATAAGATGAGGCGGCGTTGGGATAAGACGCCGCGCTATATGGTGCGCTGCGAGTGGCTAATGCCTGCACTTTTTTTTCGTTGAGATGCCTAATCGAATTGTGGAAATTATTTTATTTTTTGAATTATTAATTTTAAAAATAAACCATTTCAAAACTTATTTTTAAAATCTGAACCCTACGTCACGTCAGCCCAACTGACGTAGCAAAACAACACTATCACGTCACCTACAATAAACATGACAGTTTTGCACCCGTAGAAAACGTGACGCTTTTATCATGACAACGCTGTCATGCCAGCTAGACGGCTTTTATCATGACAACGCTGTCATGCTAGACGGCTTTTATCATGACAACGCTGTCATGCCAGCTAGACGGCCAGCCATACCGACATTGTCAAATAACATTGTCACGCTAGACAGATCGACGTGATTGTCACACTAGCCTGGTTAGCGTGATCAAAAAATTCAAATCTTGAAAATAAATTTTAAAATGATTTATTTTTAAATTAAAAATTAAAAAGGTTTTTAAAAAATCTTGAATTGTGCGTGACTAACACCAAAAACCGAGTGAACTACAGAGTAGTTGGAAAAGTAACACATGATGAAGCATACTATTACCTCCGTTTCAAAATATTTATAAACTCTTTTACATATTTTTAAAAAATATAAAGCATTACTACGGAAAAATGTCTAAATACGTCTTCACAACACTCATAAATATATATACTTTAGAACCATATCCACTTACCTATGATCGATGACATAAGACACCAGCAAAACAGATTTTGGTACTACCTGAAGTGCGGGGGAAGAAGATTAGCATCAAGAAATTTTTTTTAGAAAGAAAGTACAAATACAAACGCTTATAATATGTGCATACTCATTTTTATAAATGTACACACGTATATCTTATCTCTATAAATATCTTCGAAAGATTAAAATCGACGTATGTCAAAATTGACGATCTTATAACCTAAGACCCCAAACTAGTGCCTACATAAACAAGGGAGCATACAAAATTAAACCACTTGATTTCATTAGATGAAACTGGGTTCATCAAGTTTATAGGCTGTGTTTCTTCTGTGCACGTAAATCGAAGCGACACATTAGCGTATGATAAATGAAGTATTTGTTTTTTTTTTTGAAAAATAGATTAATATGATTTTAAAGCAATTTTCGTATAGAAACTTTTTTTAAAAAAATACATCGTTTAGCAATTTAAAAAGCGTGCGTGCGAAAAAACGAGAGGGTAAGTTGGGAGCTCTCTCAAAAGAACACAGACTTGTTCGTTTCTTTGAGTCGGGAGCTAATTTTTCAGGCTCGCAAAACAGAACGACTCATTAACGTATGATTAATTAAGTATTAATCTATTTTTTGAAAAATAAATTAATATGATTTTTTAAAATAACTTTCGTATAGAAAATTTTTATAAAAAATATATCGTTTAGCCATTTGAAAAATGTGCGCGCGAAAAATAAGAAAGATAAGGTTGAAAAAGCTGAGAAAAGTTGAGGGAAGAACACTGCCTAAGACAATTGGGAACATGAACTTGGCTTATAGGACACGTATAGGATACAGTTTAGTATTTGCAAAAAAAAAAACGCTAGTCTTTGTAAAAAAAAAAAAGCACCGTTTTAGTCTTTGCATTATCTAAAACGCTAGTCTTGTGTATAGGATACAGGAGCCCATGGACTTGGCGATGTTCCGCAATCATCATACATGCGAATGCGTGCAGGCTCTTACTACCCCTTCAACCCTTGGTTAGGCGCATTCAGCAGAGTCGTCAGTGCTTCTGATGGAAATGTGGCCGTCATCGTGCTTCCCAATTGCCTGCCTGTGCTTGTTCTTGCCACCCTCGCAGCACTTGCAGTTGAGAACCAAACATATCACCAACAGGCCCACAGCCACCATGACGATCACTACTATGACCTCTTCCTTGTGGTTCATGTCCTTTACACCCTTTAACTCCAGATTCGGCAGCTTCATATGTATACTGTTGCAAAATTGCAAAGCAGTAATTAAAGCGATCTAGTTCAATAAAACATCGATTTTGTTACGTGAACTGAAACAGGCTTTTGGATGCGGGAAAAAAAAGTTTAACATAGAAAAGAGTCCGTTGTATACATACCTTCAGAGATGAAGACAGAGGAGCGGAGGAGATTGGAGCGCTGTAAAATGAAGGAATTGCATGTCCACTTTGTTCATATATGGGGGTGTCAAGAACGTTTTCCAAATGTAAAATGGTTTCCATAGAGATCCCCGCGAATGCAATACAAGGAACACATCGCGGTCTCGCACTTGCTACCATGCGATGCGATACGAGAATTTTTTGTATTTTTAGATTTTTTTTTTAATATTTACAGAAATATTATAGCGCCGAAAAAATTTGCAAAACTAGACCCTGCCGCCCTTCGCAAGGGCGGCAAGCCGACGTGGCACACGCGTGCTGGACGGCGCGGGACGGCCGTCCTCCTGCCCCTTTGCCGCCCTGGCAAAGGGCGGCAGGACCCCCTTGCCGCCCTTACAGAGGGCAGCAGGCCTGCCCGCCTATAAAGCCCAGCCGGCTGCTTTCAGGAGGCCATTCCCTCCTCACCTCTCCACATAAAAAAAAGGAGAAGGGGAGGAGAAGAAAAGAAGAGGCGAAGCCCTGCCGGTTTCAAACTTCGATTTCAGGTAATATTCGTAGATTATATACGTGACTAAATATATGATGTTAACTAGGATATCACTTGTATTTTTGTAGAACTTTGGTTGGATAAATGCATTGTATGAAATAGGGTTTTACCTGTGGTACTATATAAATATATATTGTTAGATGTAGGCAGGGTTTCAAAAACCGCCGGGGGCCCGGTTACCGCCACCCGGCGGTACGGCGGTTACCGGCGGTAACCGCGGTAACCGCGCAAAACCGCGACAAATTTACAAATCGAAATTTGAATTCAAAAATTCGGGCAAACCGCGCGGTTTGGCGCGGTTACCGCGCGGTTTGACGCGGTAACCGCGCGGTTTGGCGCGGTTACCGCGCGATGTGTAATGGGTCGCACAGTAACGGGCCGGCCCATTTTTTTTTCTTTTTCCAATTTTTAAATTTATTCTCCGTTTTGCTCTCAAATTTGAATAAATATTACTCTTTTTTGAGAAATTTCTTCACCATAAAACACTATAAATCAAGCACTACCTTCACCATTTTTTTTGATTTTTTTCTTTTTTTTTAAATTTTTGAATTTGGACGAATTTTATTAAACCGTACCGCGCGGTACGGGT